>CM068368.1:759421699-760672949 GCA_034769895.1 Magicicada septendecula | reverse complement strand
GAGATGGAATATTTGATTGAAGTTTTTTGGGTCGCTCCTCAGAAACTTTAAAAAACGAGTTTAAAGTGAGGTCTATATATAGTTTTACTCTAAAAATTACTTTCAATTCCCGGTTGAAATCTTAAATATTTTCATTAAAACCAGCCTACCAGTTCACAGGATTTGGAAAATCAATTTTGTACAATATTATTTTCAGTTTGCTACCATTTGAAATCTTATTTTCTCATTGTCAGTTTGTCACTCTCCTTCATTAAGCTCTTGATGGTTACCGTTGGGAACTGTATGTAAAAACAAAACAGAATCTTACTAAATTTAAGAAATCAGACCGTTAATTTACAACCAATATGAAAACTTCAGTTTCCTTTATTTATAAGCTCCTTACATTTTTAAATAACGAACTAGCAATTTTCTTTCTCACAGAATGTTACATTCACAATTAGAAACCTGTATCTTTAACCCTTGACGGGCATTTGGAAATCGTTAAAGCCTGATTAAAGTATAGATAGAAGTTTAACCGAACTAGGGTAGTAGCAGAAAAAGGGAATTTAAAACACCGTACCACTTTTATAATTATCTGGATTGGAGCAATATTTTTGAAATAACAAATAATTTGAAATTATGAAAAACATGTTCCTTTTTAAACTCACATAAAAATTACATTCCTGGGTGATTAAAACTATGTAAATTTAAGCATATATATTAACAACTGGTTAATCATATCTAGTCATCGTCATTAGAGTTTCCAGGCTTACCAACGTTACTATTCTCACTTCATAGTTCTGGTCTCAATAGACCAACATTCCCTGCTGCACGACAGGTAAATGCCATCTATCATTTGTTTTTGGTACTTCATCTGGAACCATGTGCACAGCATCATTCAACCAGTTTGTTTTCTAACGACTAGCTACAACTGCAAGTTAAATAATTTACAGTGTTTCGTGTATATCGCTGTTATGTCCAGTCCTATCTTGAAGTGTCCCAAACTGTCCGAAGTGAAACCGATATTTATCTGTTGTTCCGCCTTCACGTTTCTTCCTTAAACCACAGCTTTCTAGATCGCCACCTTTTTTCTAATCCACTCATTCATGTTTTACGAGTATTGTTAGTTTTCTTATTTCCTAAAATCGTGATATATGTTCTGTCTAGTTTCTTATATTTACAATAAGGAAGAATTATAATAATTATCTCTTCTCCTCTGTTTAATTTATATTCGGATCAAATGTTCAAAGAAGCCTTTGGTGAGCTGGACCTTAAAATTAAGGTAAATGAGCTTAAGATTAACACCCTCAAATATACTAATGCTTGGTTGATTGCAACGAGGACCTAAAACTGCTTCTCAACAAAATTTCCGAAATAGGAGTAGTCTGAACATCAATGTGAACAAGACGAAGTTTATGGTATGAACTTCAACAGAATTATGATTCCTCATGACTACCTTGACAAGGAGGATACAGAACATGTTGCTTCTTTCAGATATCTTGGGAGTGTAATCACCGAAGATCTAGACCCGGACCGCAAGGTCAAATGTAGGATAGAATCTGCCCGTGCTGTCTTTAATAAAATGAACATCAAGCCACTTCAGAAGATGCGTCATATGTTACGTTTGATCCGTCCTCCTGGATGGAATGATGGATTGGATCCTCAAGATAATTACAATGAGACAACTGGAGGCCTTTGAGGTCGGACACTCAGAAGAACGGTCAGAATGTCTGTGTTTCCAACACTTCCTTCCTTCGAGGTCCTTCGAGGAACGGAAACTCAGCGCGAAATACTAAACACCATTAGTATTGAAAATAGCTTATCTTGATTACGTCTCCTCTGCCTCCTACAATTAATCCTGAAAGAAAGAATCGAGGGTCGTCATGGCATTGGAAGAAAACAGCTCTCCTGGCTAAGAAACATGAGGACGAGGACTGACAAAGCGCAGAGAATGTTTTTCGGTTGGCAGAAGATTCGCCTTCTATAACCTTCATTCGGTTGTCTCGTTCTATAATCTATAATGCCTCATATCCACATAGAATATTGGGTACACCCTACGCTTTATAAGGATTAAACAATGTGTATTGTATTGATTTTTTAAATACTTTTTGATTGTCCCATGCAGACACCGAACGCTACGTAATTCTGTATCAATAGTACATAGACCTCTGAGTTGTTGTATAATATTGTTGTTCAGAACAATTTTCTCCACACGTGGTAATTGGCTCTGAATGCTATACATTTGGTTTTTGTAACGGAGCTATCAAGACTGCACAGAAACCTCTTTACTGTCTTCAGTTCCATCAGTCTGTAAAATAGAGGAAATATAGCCAAAGCCTTGAATAAATAGATTTGAAATTGGAAAATGTTTCCTTAGCGTTATTGAAATTAAGACGCAGATTGTGTGAGATTTGTTTATTTTCATGCTAAAAATAAAAATATTAAGAAGTAAAAAGAAAAAATCGGAAACCGCAACGTTGTTTAAATTTTATGTATGATCATAGTTTTTATTTTCTGACACATACATTATTCAATCATATTTACGGAAAACAACTTTTTTGAAATCTGAACTCTCTCGAACGTTATTTTCGATGTCACTCCCACACATCTTTTCTCTCCAGAATATAAAAAAGTCTTTTACATAAGATTTTATATTAATATATCCAATCTATTTAAATATGCATTAAAGACGAGCCATTATTCTAATTCCCATAATTAAATACAACAAACCTTAATGCAATCCATCGGTATAAATTAACAGGTATTAAATTTTACACGTGGTAGAATTATTTATTCCCACTTTATGAATATCTACAGTACATTTATATTATATAACTCTTGGCACAGAATTATGGTTATGATTTGTGGACAAAGAATTTATATTGGTCGGAAAACTCATATAACTCCAAGAACTTTGTTAAAATCATTTTGAATGTGCCAGAAAAATAGTTTTTAGGTTTTAATTCACTCTATGAACTGGTTTGGAAATCGTATCAAAATACACAAGTAGGCCTACACCAACATTTTCTTTTTCTCCTTTAGCGTTACAGAGTCCAAGGTGAGCCCTGGCTTCCATCACCAATCTTCTCCAATGCCTCCTATCCGTTGCCATCTCAGCGTAAACCCTCACATCCATTCTTCTGATATCATCCAGCACATCATCCAACCATATTTATCCTAGGTCGACCCCACTTTCTGCTTTTATACATCTGTGCCCTCAGGATTTTCTTCGGCATAATTACATCATCCATCCTTCGTTCTAGGTAGTCTAGCCATTTTATTAGTTGAGCCTTTACAAATATTATGATGATGTCTTCATGCTTCAATAGCTCATCTATCTCCTGGTTATTTCTTATTCTCCATTCATCATCTGCCTTAACCAGGCCATAAACATGCCGTACGATCTTTCTTTCAAACCTTCTCAGTGTTTCTTGTTGCTTTTATCTAATGACCTCGTCTCATCTGCATAAGCAACAACCGATCTAATAAGTGTTTTATATATTATAACATCGCCAAATTCAGATCATATTTGATAACTATAAGTATGTAAGAAATGCTAAAAAATAATATATTTTAACAAATAAATAATGAAGAGAATAAAAATATAAAATGTAATTAAGAAAGAAGGAGGAAGAATTATAAACTAAAAGTGATTATTAAAGAAACTCACAGACTAGACTAACAGACAAACGACTTTGACCCAACCCCAGAGATTGGCCAGATAAGAACCAAAAGAAAAGGAAACAAGATGAGAAGTGAAGGAGAAGAAAAATGAAAATAAAAAGGGAACAAACCAACTATAAAGAAAATAAAATGAAACAAGGCGAGAAAACACAGACAAATAGGAGAGAAGAGAGAAGGGAGAAATAATACAATCAAATATAATAAAGGAAATGAAACCGGTAAAGAACCAATCTAAAGTAAAATAATTGTTAGTATTAAATGAGTGACAAATGTAATTAATCATTGATAAAACCCAAGAAATAAAAATACACTAGCCAAAGAATTAGAAGTAAATGTAAATAAGAATTAGAGAAAGACATGAATTTAATAAGTATATATAATATGTGTAAAGAAAGAGAGAGATATTGAAATAGTGATAAATAAACTGAAATTACTAAGTGACAAAGAAAAGTAATGATAGGGATTACCCACTAAAAAACACTCAAATAAAAAGCTTAAGAAGTGCCCGTAGTGAAAGTGAAAAAACCCTAAAGTAAAATGATATAGAAAAGACACTAAATAAGTTATAATAAACACATAATAATTAAAAAGTGAAAGTGATGAGTAAATAAAAATATTGTCAATGATAGCAATAGATAAAATAGTGAAGGTTAAAATAAACACTTAGTAAAAAAGTAACAAACACTAGAGGTTTAATAGTGGACAGTAATAATGTTTAAGAAAGTTGTTAAGAGTAGTATTTAAAATAAACCAGTAATTAAGTATTAATGGACACTGAAGAGTGATGTTAACTGTATTGATTAGAAAAAAATATTATTGTAAAGTTTACAAGTATATAATAGAATTTAAAGGTGAGAACCCCATGAAAGAGTAATAAGATAGTGTTACCATGGAGTGAAGGCAAAGAGTACTTATAAAATAAGAAGTTTAAAACAATCAATAAACACCCATGTTATAAGGGATGATTACTGAAGTAAGTTCAAAAGAGGTGAGATTGTTTATCACCCAAAAAATAAAATAAAAGGTAATGAATTGTACACCAATATTACATATTAAGTGTTAGATAATTGTTTAAGCAAACTTATGAATAGGATATGGCTAGGGTAATTATACCAACCATAGACCTAAATGTTGTATTTTATGTGATAAAAAATAGTAATTAATAGCCATATTGTTGACATTGGCGGAGTAAATAAGTAAGAAAGGAAAGCAATGTATGACTTAGAAAAGGAGAAAACCAGTCAGTAAATAATTAGCAATACATGTTGTATAAAATAGTAATAACATAAAAATAACACAAAAACAGAACCAAAACACGTCAAAAGGTAACAAAACCAGTTATAAGAACAAAATAAAGTATTAGGCTAAAATGAGATGTAATGTATATGAAATAAGTGAAAATCAGTAATGGCTACTTAGGCTTGAGAAAGTCCTAACTGTCAAATACAAACAAATACTAATTGTACAAAAATAACCAAGTAATTAACAAACCCAAGGTGGTTAATCAACCAAGGATAAATGTTAAATCTTATTAAAAGCAAAATATTAGAATAAGTATTTAATTTAAAAGAGAACTGTAATTAGGAAATATTAAAATAATTGGAAAATTATAAAACATGAAATAACCCAATCTTGTGGGATACCAAAATAATCTTTGGAAGAAAATACAAATAACAGTGATAATAATTAATACTTAGGAAGGAAGATAACGGAATAAGAGCAATCAGAAGATATACAAGGATTTTGAAAGGAATTCAAATTTTGATAACAATGGGTTTATAGCCAAATTAACCAATCAAATTTCATTGGTAACCATAGCAACTGCCGTTAAGTACGGAATTACCGTTGAATATCGTTACTCGTAAAGTGACGCTCTTGGAAATCAGAAGCCAAATTTTGAACAACAAAATATTTAGTTTAAAATGTTATAAAAGTTAACCAAACTACCAAAAATGAACGAGAAGGAAGCCGATGAGACCAACTAACTGATGTCGAAGACCCTTTAATCCAAAAAGAAGTGAATAAATTACTCCAATAAAATTGAAAAAGATGCCCGAAGCCCGAAAAATTGAAAATTGAATACGATTGCAGCTCCAGTCCTTTTTACCAGAACAACTGCTTACCCCCAGTCTACTAAGTGGTTAAGTACTATTTAAATTACCCAATTTTCCGAAAAAAACGCACTTTAAATATTTATCACTATACTATGAAGTATCACTAACTGAAATTATTCTCTTTCAAAGATTAAATAAAAAACATAAGACACTGAAAATTTATCAACTTATAAAGTTAACCTTATTGGAAACACTTTTACTACACTCCAAAAAACCAATTATAGCTACACATTATAATATTTAAGTAGAAATATTGTAAGGTTGTGTATTTTTATTATTGTAATTGCATCTAATCCTTTTATCGTAATCTAAAGAATCCAGACGATCGAACGAAAATATTTGTATACTATTACGGTAGAACGCCATTACGGTGTTTCTGTTACGTTCAGAATCGATACGTCAAAACCTAGAGATGATTGTCTTAGTTTAATTGCCCGTGCAAAATAATATAACAAACCAAATATAATCTGTGTCAATGAAAAAGTAATAACCATTCAATAATAAACCAATACTGTGTGTAACCAATGTGTTTTATTTTCATTAGGAAAGTGTATTATTAATGTTGTACATTGTAACGAACTGCTATGAATTGGCGGCTTGCGCTCAGCAGTGAACACAGCAAACTGCTGGCTTGATTGTAAAAATCGATAAGCGGCGGGACCAGTTTGAATTCTCCACACCGCCTGAGCGGAATCGCCGATAATTCTAAATTATTTTAATTGTTTAAAATAAACAATTTGGCGCCACCCGGGATTTATACACCCCTAGTGAACCTCAGGTAAGAACTTCAATACCTGGTTAATCATACGTTCACGACGGACTCAATCAGCGGAAGTTACGTTACCGAGCGACGACGGATTGGTAAGACACATTACACAAATTACACTCTGACACGTTAACAATCTTGCAGAGAAATAGACGGACGACACACGAATTTATATTATAATATTTTCATTTTTGTATTGTGACTAATGAGTTTGCTTCTCAGTGGTCTACTGTTAGCCTAGTATGCACTATTTTCTATTTGTATCCTGTCATGTATTGTCGTGTTTATGCACCCTTTATTATCTATCATGTTACCCAGGTGTCTGAACTTATTAACTGCATCGATCAACTAGAACTGCATTTATGAGTCACGAATCACCCTCACAGTAAGGCCTAACAGATGCATGCTGATTACGCATACGCACTGTCCACGTTTGCAGTGATACCAGTGTTTGGCAGAATGTCTACTTACGTAAACTGCTACTAAACGAGCGGCTAATAATTTTTACAATATGTACAATATAGACTATAGTGTGTTAACAGTTTTTATAGTATGCAGCTACCCACTTTCTCACTATAATTTCCACAGTATATAATAAAAGTTTCACTTTTAACATAATGCAGCACAATTCTGGCGTACATTAAAATAAAGTTGGACCGTCCTAACGATTCCCGTACCCGTTTGCCCTTGAATCCCGAAATATCGAAAGATAGTTTTGGAGACTACACAACCCAGTGTCAAGCTTGCTACCTGCCTAACAATTTCTTTCTTGGCCGTTTTAATCAAGACCTCTTCTATCAGATGTCAACAGAAAATAAAGGTCCAGTTCACTGTCTTATAGATATATACAAGTATAATATAAACATCTGAACATTCCTATTACAATATTTAAAGGCGCTATTATACATAAAAATGCCTTACATTGCAATTAAATATTAATTTATATGTTAAAAAGTATCATTATTAGGTATGGAAAAATATTCCATGGATTTTTCTGAAAGTTTATTGTTATCATCAGAAGTTTATGATTAGGACCACTGTCTTTAAACCGACAGTTGAGCTGTGGTATATGGCATAAGCCCACCCAAGTCAATGGAATGTGGAGAACGCGTCACAATGAGGAACTATACAAGCTGTATAAATATAATGATCTGTCCACTACCATCTGACTGCATAGATAGCAATGGGCAGGACACATCATTAGGATGGAAGGTAACCGAATACCTAGGAAGGTACTGTTTAGTCAAACTGAGGGTAGAAGGCCTGTCGGAAGACCCAAGACACGCTGGATTGACGCAGTGGAGAGGGATGCTGATAATTTACTTAAAATAAAACGCTGGACATCGATCGCCAAGGACAGGAAAAATGGAGGCGGATGATTATGGAGGCTAAGGTTCCACTTCGAACTGTGACGCCATAGAAGAAGATGTGGCATAAGTTCATGCTTTATTTTGATCATAAACCAAACACACGCATACACACACATACACCCGTATTTCACGTAAAATCAGTTACAAAACTCTTTTTTACATATATTTTATTTTGTTTAAAATATTGTACTGTTACTAATGCACGAATTTAATTATCATCACTTGGCGTATCCCCAAGATTTACAACAATCTAAACATTGTTCTGGGTTTCACACAACTACTGCTACGGTCTGTTCACATTAATCATATATTATAACGTTAACTCCGTTTATTAGCAACATTACTTACGCTATAAAATTATGACAGGTGTAATCGTAATAATAATAACACAACGTGAAATTGTTTAGAACCATTTAAAAATTTATTAATTAAAAATTTTCAATTCTTTTGCGATTTAAACTATCATTATTCGCATGTGTGTAGCCGTAGTACACATCTTGTTACTAACATATAAGTAGTACCTCGTATTACACATAGAACATAATATACACACTTATACTACAATAAACATTTGTTATTATATAATATTGCTCTCGACTTGCTCATTTCTTTGATAACTATTAGATTATCTGATCTCTTTTTAATAATCTATTTTATTTTTATTATTGCATATGCATATCTTTGTTTGTTTTTTAAATTTACTATTTACTTTCAGATTAATTTAAATATCATTGATTAATTAATTATTCAAAATTATACTTTCATACGTTTAACCATTACTCTAAACTACTATACAAATAAGCATTTACATTTTCAAAAATTATTACTTCCACTTTTGAATTATAGTGTCTTTCTTTTTATATGATTAATTGTCTTTACTTGAGTCTTTTTGTTTTTTACAAATACATGGTTTTGTTTCACCTTAGTTGTAGCGGTAATACTCAGCGTATCCTCTTCGGTCCTAGGTCCTCGATCCTGAATGCTCCTCTGTAGTCGTGCAGTCCTGGAGTCCTTGATCCTCGTCCTTCAGATCCTCTCCGTAGTCCGTTGCCTCGTTCCGTACGCTGGACTCTATTCCATGTTTTTGGCTGCTCCCTCGTCTTCCGTCATAGCCTCTGGCTGCAGGTGCTCTCACGAAAGTGATGAGTAGTCGGGGAGAGCCTTCGGCTGCAGCTGTGGTTGATCGAGAAAGAGAAATAAGTTGGTGTGTCTCGAGTATTTATACCCAAGGGTGCAAAAATCATGTTTCGACAATATTCTGCAGGTATCAGTCTGTCGTTGGCGTCCCTTTCTAAACACCATTATTTTCACAATTATTTCGCTTGTCTTCGCAACATGCGAAGTATTTTGCAAACTACCCGATATTCATCTTGTCGGTAATTTTTATGTGTTCACTGTGTATAAACCGTTTTTCCCTATCTTAATTAATATAAGTTTTATTTATATTTATTTTCACTATATTCGCACTTTTTATTATTTTCGCACTACTTTTTGTACACACGTGCGTCTTTATTTTATACACACTGTGACGTATTTGGTTTTGTGATATTATGCACACACTCTTTACAATTTAAATAATTTATATAATTAATAGCGTTTATTTAGGGGTGACGCTTTACAGGAATCAACTGGTCTCACACACACACACACACACACACACACACGTGACATACACGTGTACACACAGACGCATCTGAGTGGCGTGATCAACCTGTCCAAGCATGAAATTTGGTTGTTCCCTTTACAGTTCAGATTGAAAGCTGAATTATTATTACTAACAATATGGATTATTTATTTAATTATATTAATTATCTTAATTAATTATGCAATGCACAGTACCCTATACATTTGTACTGTTGCAATATATTATATATTTAATATTTATAATAAATTTACCTCAAGATATTTACCTAGAAAATTTAATAGTAGAAACAGAATTTGCCATTAACCTAATACAAGACAACATACAAGAAGAAAAACGAACAGAAGCAACACATATAATTAAAAAAATAATCACAAGTGAAATAAAAAACAAATCTAAACAAAAGCAGGATAATAAAACATTAAAAGAAATTAAAAATAAAGTAAATAACAACAATTTAATCATAACTAAAGCAGACAAAAGCCAGGCAACACTAATTATTGACAAAATAGACCACATCAGAAAAACTGAAAACTTCATCAACAATAATGATTGCATACAATTAAATAAAGACCCAACAGAAAAGTATCTTAAACAAACAATAAAACTAATAAAAACAGCTAAAAATATTTTCAACAATAAAAATACAGACGTATATATAAATAATAATACAGAACCACCTAAAATGAATAGCCTAATAAAAATATACAAATTAAACAACCCAATACGACCATTAATCAACTTCAAAAAAGCACCTACATACAAAATAGCTAAAATAATAGCACAAAAACTAAAAAATAACCATCTAACAAATAATAATCACAACATAAAAAATACGTACGAATTAATAGATGAAAACACATATTTCACAACATATGACATCACAAATATGTACACCAACATTCCAATAGATGAAACAATAGACATAATAATAAACAAACTTAAAGAACAAAATGAAGACACGCAATATATAACTGAAATAAAAAATAGCCTCCAACTAATACTAAAACAAAATTACTTTGAATTCAATAGCAAAATTTATCAACAACAAGAAGGATTGGCAATGGGATCTCCATTATCTAGCATAAAATATTCTTACAACATATAGACACCAAAATACAAAATATTATAAATTCCTTTGATCCAAATGGCATTTGGATAAGATACGTAGATGATGGGCTATATGTATCAAGTAACAAAAATACCAATGCAGATAACATATTAAAACAAATCAATAACATACATCCAAAACTACAATTCACAGAAGAAAAAGATACAGTACCGTTTACCAAATGGTAAAAGCTTAATAGCATGATAATGTCTTTCAGCCGCCAGCTAAACGCCACATTATTATGTTTACTAACTGACTGATTGTTTCTTTTGCGCAAATGTTTTTTGTCCTATAATACTTTGACTGCCGTGGACGAACCGCAGGCGTAGTATCTGCATGAACGGTAGACGCGGTGAGACCAGACGTTCAGTTATACAAACAAGCGGTGGCAAATGATCGGGATAGTCGGGGTACACGAAGCCATTGGATCTTGACAAGTTGGGTATATTCTCGAGTGCTAGGGATCTGTAACACGTTTCGCACACTTTGAAGGTAGCTACATCGTCGTCGGGGAACTCAGCAGCCAGTATGTGTTGACTCTTTTGCGGCGGTGGTCGCAAATCTCTCTCGAACCATAAGCGATCGCACACGGAGCAGGCGTAACCGAACTCGTTGTCGTCGAATCGTTTCGTGAATTCCGCATCTGCTTCTATCTCTTCAGTTTTGGTGATACCGCAGCGATTGCCTGTTCGAATTCAGCTGCTTCGTTCGCTCGTTTAGTTGCCATCTCAATTTTCTTATTCAATCTACAACGTTTTACACGTTCGTTGGTTTCCCTTCGCTTCTCTGCCAGTTTCATGTTGTAGAATGCATCGATTTTCTCCTGCTCAGTCATCGTCGACGCGAACGGTGTATCTATTAAGTACTCGTTCAATTCTTCGCGCATCAAGTCATCTTCCTTTCGTTTTTGTTGCGATGGGGCCGCTGGTACCGAAGCTTCACCGCCGACAGCAGCCGCTCGTTGCTGTTCCTCTCGAGCTTCTTTCGTTCCCGACACTTTCTTACTTGCTCGGCATTTTGTCGTTTCTTGATCTGAGCCTTCTCGTCGCTGCTATCCATTGTCGAACGCTGTTTTAGTCAGTCGCCACGTTTGGTTACTATATATCAGCAGCAGTGTATTTCACCACAACACAAAACAAACCTTTATTTACGTATTGCGACGTATCAAAACAATCCTTTATTTACAACAATCCCAATGACATCATGCAATGATGACGTCACGCAATGATGCCGTCATACAGCGTTACATGTTACAGAAAGTTTCAAACGATGCAGTACAGACAAAAGAGCATGTAAAACCAAATTCATTCTCACTAAAACGTTTGCTAAACTCAATGTCAGCAGCGATTATTTCTGTCTTGATGCGTTTACATATCAAATTTCTAGACTGTGGGGAATCGAAAGTGTGGAAGCGTCACGCAATGATGACGTCATACAGCATTACATGTTACAGAAAGTTTCAAACGATGTCAAGCTAAAAGACATTATCATGTCAAAAGAAAATCATAACAAAATTAACTATTTAGGCATAACCATCACAAGATACAATAACCACCTACAATATGCAATATACAGAAAACCAACTTCCACTAACATCATTATACCTAACCATTCTGACCACCCACCACAACATAAAATGGCAGCATTCTATTCACTGTTTAACAGAATGTACAAAATACCCCTAAATAAACAAGAAACAGACAAAAAAAGAAATATAATATACTAAATTGCTTATGAAAATGGATATAATAAAAATGCTGTAAACAAAATAGAAAATCAAATCAAATATAAAATAAAAACTGAACAATTAAGAGTTAATCAAAATGAACAAAACAAAAATAATAACAACAATAAAAAATGGGCCACATTCACATACATAAATAATAAAATGACAAATTGAACTAAAACAAAACTGTTTAAAAACACAGACATTAAAATAGCATACAAAACTAACAAAAATTATCTACAAAAACTAAATAACCCACACAACAAAAATAATAAAACAACCAATGGTATATACAAAATTGAATGCCAAGATTGCAATAAATGTTACATAGGACAAACAAAAAAATAACTGAAATAACGTTATTTTGAACACCTAAACGCATACAAAAAACCAGAAATATACAAATCTAATTTGGCCACACATGCAATAAACACTGGACATGAATTCCCAGACATAACCAACATGACACTAATAAAACACATACCACACAAAGGCACCATAATGAACATTTGGGAAAATTTACAAATATACAAACATAAAACACAAAACAAACTAATACCTGAACAAATACAAATCAGTACAAAACACGACACAAATTTCAAAGCACTCAACATCGAAAATACACAAAATACTAATACATACACCACAACCACACACAATAATACCAATATAAAGTACCAGAGGCCGACAGGAAACCACAATTACCAGAGGCCGACCAACACACAAGTACTTCACCAGTCGAAAAATCACGAAGGCTGAGGATGGAAACACAATGGTTTCCGAAACATGTTCCTAATAAGGAAAAAAATATCTTGAGGTAAATTCATTATAAATATTAAATATATTATATAGCCTACATCAAGAAACGGACTGTAGCAAAAAGTGTTTGAATATATATATATATATATATATATATATATATGTAATAACATTATATAAATTACATGTATACTAAATGTAAATAATTTACATAATATTATTATAGTGTAATAAAATTTTAATTTCTTTTAAATTTATAGACTTATACGCCTATTCATAATTGCTCAAATTTTTCTTGATATTTTATATTATTATTAATAATAAAAAACTTTTTAACAAGAATACATTTTATTTTGTAAATTACATATGTTTCGATAGTTTTCCAACTATCATCATCAGATATAAATTTATAAATTCAAACATTTTTAAATCAATTGTTCAAAACAGTTGTTTTATATGTAGACTAAATTTAATGTTTGTATATGTGTATATAAAACATGTTATATATAATTAACTGTAAAATTTAATATAAATATATTATTTAAATTATAAATATAAATATTTTCTTACATTAGTAATTTTGAAAATATTATCATGTTTTGTATTAATCTGAATTTGTTCTGGTATTAATTTATTAGGCCTACTTGCTTCTAAATTTTCCCATAAGGTCATTTTTAGACCTTTGGAAACGTCCAAATATCGGTTATAATAAACTGATATTATTTAAATTTGGAAATGTGTTTTTTATATTTATAGATTACAATTTTTTTAATATGATTTTAGTTACGTAATTTGAATTGTTCGCTTATTATTCTTCAATGTAATAGTTTTATATTAAAAAAACTGCAAATTTTCTTAACTGTTAGGTATCATGTCCGCGCGCGCGTTTGTGTGTGATAATTTAATGAATGCTCATATACGGCACGCAGATAAAACAAAAAATATGTTGTTGTGAAACTGGTAGAGTTTATTGTTCAATCGGTAGTGATTTCGGGTTCGAAGGAGAATGTTTAACAAAACGTGTACAGAACGTATGGGGAGGCTGTCGTATAGGGTAAAAGGTTTCGTGCATCAGGATCCTTTGTTTGGAGACTTCGCAATAAGCTAAGTGTATATAATACCCCGGCGCGATAGGACCCGGACCTGTCACTTTAATTATGATTACATTACGGTATAAGTATCGGGTTTCCAAATGACGTGTTTGTAACGGAGCCCATTTTTTTCTGTTGTGTCACTTCATAAGATTTAGTAAACGATCCGATTACTTCGTTTTTTTTTAACAGCCACCCTCACTAACCAGTGGCGCTATCTACCAACCTATCGGCGCGCTAATGCTGCCGACCTCTCCCGAACGGAAGACGGTTCTCCTCGCTTTTCTGTTTCACTGACACATTTTATAAATATGATGACCATTTAAAACACAGGTATCACGCGGTACTACCTTCCACTTTCGTTCTATAGCACTCTCTGATAATACTATTCTCTAAGGTTCTCCTGGCGGTTTCATCTCTAGGGTCAATTGTCTCTCAGTTCTACCGTAAGTAGAAATTAAAAACACTTTACCGTTTATCCACATTAAGCAGCTCTTCTACTTTCATTTTTTCGGAACCTCTTTCTATATTTTCTTGTTCTTTATGTGTCAACAGTATTTGTATTGTAAAGAGAGTTTTACTTTCGTGCTGTATCAAAAGCAAATAACTGTCATATTATATTCCAGTACTTCTAGGCAGGATGTGTATAACTGCTGCAATAACGAAATTACTGTTGCATTTTCAAATCAGTGGCGTATGTAGAACTTGTCCTGGGGGGGGGATCCGGGGTCCGATCAAGTCGGCTTCAAACAAAATAAAAAACAAGTCAAGACTAGTCAACATTACTATCTTTAAAGTGACTGAAAAACGTGTGATAACATTCTGAAATCAATCCTATTAAAGTAAACGGTAATAACACAATTAAAAATACGCGTTACTGAAACATTGTTTAGAAGATACTTATTGACTGAATGGATTTACCTATATTTCTTATTTCAAAGGTATAAATACGCAAATGCTGTGTAATAACCTTGTTTGTATATTTAAAAAGAGTTACTAGCTGAAGAACACAGCTGAAATAATAATAAAAGAACCTAAAAATTAAGATATAACAACATTCGTCAACTGTTTTCGATCCTCTGGGGGGGGGGGGAGTCCGGTTCCGTTCGTCCTCTCCCGTAAATACGCCCCTGTTTGAAATCAAAGCCGTATAGAGGATCAGTAAGAGAATGTATGGACATGTTAGTAGAGCGACATGCGAAAAATTCCCTCTCAAAAATCTAAAACAAAACCATTTACGAAAAGAAACAAAAGAAGACCACGTACAAATTTGACGGAAACAGCAGAGAAATGTGAACGAAGAAAGGCGAGAACGGGAGAGACTGACAATGGGCCGTGAAGGATGAAGGTTGTTTTCGAGACTCCATCGTCGTCATTGCTTTACGGGAAGGAAGAAGAATAAGTATTACGTGGCAGGCAAAATGCTAATAAAATTATTCATAGTTTGTGCTGTCGCAAATACGTCACACATGTCAGTTCGCGTTTAGTTAGTGACAACTTCTATTATATCGGACGGTACAAGGTGACGCCACAAATGCACCGTGATACCAACTACAAGCGCATTCCATTCAAATCTGCTGAAGGTGCACATAACGACAGTAGACTTCTCTTTCGTCTTACTTAGGTTCAGATCAATGCGTCAATCGGCGGAATTCAGCTCTTAAAATGAATCGGACGCGGTAAATCACACAGCCGCCCGCGTGCAACTACGATAAATAAAAACAGGTGCGCATGAAAGACAAGAATGCAAATTACTAAAGTGGCTAGCAGATCCAAAACTACTCGGTAAAATATATAAATGTGAATCAAATATGTACGTGCGCGCGCGCGTTTTACACAGTTAGCTAAATAATACACACGGTGAACACATAACAAAATGTGTCCGCCATGATTATGTCTCTGGACATGGCTCGTCACAACTAGGTGTCTATAATCGCGTATAAAATGTTATAAGACAAAACAACAAAAAAACCTTTAAGAGGCATTTTTAATGAAGAACCACTGTTGATTTCTACACAACGTTTGCTTCTTTTACACACACACACACACACACACACACACACACACACACACACACACACACACACACACACACACACACACACACACACACACACACACACACACAGTAGACCTATGACATAAGTCTTAAAACACCACATATTTTTTATTTATAAGAAATAACTTTATTAAAAAAAATGCGATTATCTCTGACTGTACTCCAGTTATAACTCTGTATTTTATGGGTCTACTACAATTATACTGCTGTATATTTTGTCAGTACAAATATTAAAAAAAAAGAATCAAATTAATGAACTAATGGCCTTTAAAGGTAGATATAGTGTAAACTAAAACTAATTTTTTAATTATAAACTATTATTATATCTTTCTAATAGAAAGTTCTCTCTCTCTCTCTCTCTCTCTCTCTCTCTCTCTCTCTCTCTCTCTCTCTCTCTCTCTCTCCCTACACACACACGCACGTGCGCATAAAGAATTTCGACGAAACCGAAACATCGAAGCATGATAATGTTTTGTAAACAAAAGATTTCTAGACTGTGGGGAATCGAAAGTGTGGAAGCGTTACATTTTTCGATGACGCATTTTGTGGAATGACCCCCAGCCTAAAAACATTATCATGTTAAAATGTATATTTCCTTTTTGACTAATGTTTTCTTTCCTTGTTGTAAACTTATCCAATTTTATATTTAACGTCTTCAAAAGCAATCCAAGGAGGATATCAGGATATCAGAAACTACTGGTACTAAATTATTTAATTAACTTGGACAGCTTATTTAATTAATAATTTAATTATTTTAATAAAATAATACTAATAATTAATTTAATGACATTTAATTTAATTAACTTTGAACATTTAATTATTTAATTAACTTGAATACCTGGGCTACAGTGTGTCTTATAATGCAAGCAAAGGCGTGAATAAGTTGCATAAGTTCAATCTTATGTGCGGAACCATTAGGCGAACTCTTAAGTCAGCAAGAAAAAGAACACGCCTAAAATTCTACAAGGTGATGGCTCTTCCTACACTTCTTTATGGGTCTGAGAACTGGACTTCAACGAAAGGCCAGGCCAGTCACATCCAAGCGGCTGAAATGAGATTTCTCAGGCACGTGGCAGAGTATAGGCCTACTCTCCATGATCATGGAAGAAACACAGATATACGGCAGGAACTGAATATTATGAGTATACTCGACAGGATCGCCCAGTATCGGCTGAATTGGTGGGAACATCTTTGCCGAATGGATGAATGACGCATTCCCAAACAACTATTGAACTATAAGCCTAGGGGACGGAGAGGTGTGGGACGTCCGGGGAAGCGCTGGAGTGACCAGCTTTAATCTTTGCCTACTTGAGACCGGGACAAACCATTCTTGGTTTAATCCTTGATGATGATGATGATGATGATGATGATGATGATGAACTTGAACGGCTAATTATTTAATTAAATTTTTTTGAACAGCTTATTTTAAAGTAATGATCCCCCACTTTTGGACAGACTCCTTTTAACACATCTGTTACTTTGCAAGTACGAAATAGAATCCACCAACTGATAACCGTTTTCAGTTTCAAGTTCTCATCTTTATGAGGTAAATAGCCTACTGGTTCTTGAACCTGTGGCTAGAGTACAGCCAAAGTCGGGATGAAATGAATAGACCATGAGCTACCAATATGAAACCCTCCCCCCCTCCGTGGGAATTTCCGACTCTCATATTTTTTTGTTGCTATTGCCATCTAGTTTAAGGTTTTAGTTAACCTGTGCACACCCTGTGCGCAATAGCCGAAAAACTTGTTTTTCTATAGACTGTAGCGCCAAAACGGCTCTAACAATTTTGATGAAACTTGCCTAAAGTATTCTCCTAGAAGCCTGATATGAATCCTGATAAAAATCCTGATGCTGAAGGGATGAAAGCGATTGAAAACCTGGCAGAAAAACCTTCATATTCTAATTTGACGTCTGTGAATGATAACTTATCTTGCGAAACGTTCTACAGTGACTACCAAACTTTCTTGATTGAAGTTAGTGAAGGGACATTGGGTAAAACAGCACAATTTTGGATTGGTTACATGGACAAAGTGTCATTGATTCAGAGGTTTCAGTGAGCAACTAAAGAAAACAACTTTGACTTACACTTGGCATGTTTAGAAGATATGATTCCCCTTTTCTTTGCATGTGACCATCACAATTATGCCAGATATCTTGTAGTCCACATACTCACCCTTTTGAACCTGCAAAGGACACACCCTGGAGCAGAAGAATTACTTGTAATAACGGTTTCAGTGTCTGTAGATCACAAGTTCCAAGTTCTAGAAATTCTGTGGACATCACAATAGAACAGATAATCAACCGATAAGCCAAATGTACTGGCGGGATAGTGGGTTACAGCAGAAATTTCTGGGTATATGCACGATGGTGTATTACAAGACATGAACGTGCTAAATATGTAGAGTTGTCATTTGAAAGAGCAAGTATGTTACATACATCAGATGCCTCTCACCATGACCTGCAAGCAGGAGAAATGAAACGAAGTGAGCAAAGTGTCTTGAAAGTAATTGAAGCCATTGAGCTATACATCAATCCATTTGACGTTGACAACAAGGATACTCTGTTCTGTTTATCATCTGGAAGACCTGTACCTGAATCGGTGGAAGAGCATTTACTAAATGTAGACAGTCTGGGGAAATCAGCCTACAACACTTTCCTACAAGACAGATTTATTCTAAAGAATAAAAAATTTCATGAACCACTAAAGAGACGAAAGCTTCAAACTGTTAAGAGTATTCAAGAGAAGATAATTGTTACATCCTCACAAAACAGATTAGTTGAGATAAGAGCAGAAAGAAATATTTTTGGTCGTGCTTTGCTCCTGTCCCAGGAACGTGAAATTAGCCTAGAGATCCTTTTGTCCTATCCATTAGGTCCAGTACCATGGGCATTAGCAACTGCTGATGGCTGTCCTACAAAAACAGACAAGGCCAAACTACTCCATGCTTTGGAGATCAAGGGTGTGGTAGACGACCCTCCTAAGGTTGAAGAATGCATTTATATGATTGATGGCATGGCTTACTTTCAGGCTGTCATTAGCATTCCAGAAACCTTTGGAGAGCTCGCCGAAATTGTCTTAAGCCGCTTTCCAAAATGTAAAAGGACAGATTTCGTGGCGGATACTTACTCAGATGTATCTATTAAAAACATTGAGAGACTAAGAAGAGGTTGTGGAGAGACATTCTTAACAAAAGGGCCTAAAACCAAGATTCCTCGGGATTGGAAAAAATTCCTTAGTAATGGCAAAAATAAGGAACAACTTGTCAACATTTTACATAACGAATGGAAGCAAGACAAATATGCCCACTACTTTCATGGTACAAGCATTTACTTATCACATAATGATCAGTGCACATTGTTTGCTAGCGAAGACGGTTCAACTGTAAAGTATACTATACAAGAAGAGCTATGTTCTTCACAAGAAGAAGCGGATACTAAAATTATATTACATTGCTTCCATGCTTCTCAATCCTGTCAAGACAATTTGCCTATCAGAATTAGGTCACCAGACACAGATATTTTTATGTTGTTATTAAGGTACGCCAACGAAATTAAAAACGTGTTACTGTTTGATACAGGAACTGGAAACAAACGAAGAGTCATTAATGTCACCTTCATTTCTCGGGATTTAGGTGTAGCAATGAGCCATGCTATGCTGAATATGCATGCATGCATTATCCGGATGCGACACTACCAGTTCTTTTGTTCGTCGTGGAAAGTTGTCAGTGAAATCTAAATTGGAAAAGTTTCCAAAATTCGTACCTATTCTTAGATCATTAGGATCATCACTTACAATTACAGACATGTTACTGACAGGCCTAGAGGAATTCGTCTGTTGCATGTACAGTAATCAGGAATACACAGATATAAATAAGCTACGGTACGATTTGTTCACACAAAAATACTCTCCCACAACGACATTTGCATAGCCAAATACACAAGGTGTCGATCTGAGTCTACTACCTCCTTGCAAAGCTTCACTTGAAAACCACATCAGCCGTGTAAACTACCAGTGCTACATATGGAATAATGCACACATCGCTAAGCCCATAACACCAACTCCAGTGGAACATGGCTGGAAGTTGGAGAATGGACAACTTAAGTTTGATTGGATTAAAGGGGATCCATTGCCACATGAACTAACCGACGTTATGGAAAGCTTTAATCCAGATGAGTTTGAGGATGAAGATGAGCCAGAACTAGTTAACTTATCCGGTATACTAAATGAGGATGAAGAAGAAGACTGCTGATTACAAATGCTGTTATAAAATTAAATGATGTTGTTTAATTTTGAGATTAAAAGTTTGAATTTTCATTATTATAACTTGGATATTTTCATTTATACTCATGTAATAAGAATTTTGTGTTAAGGTTCATATTGACAATAAAAAAAATGGAAGAATATGTGACTAATAATTTCATTTTCCAGCTATTTTCCTAGAAAACCAGGGAAAACTAGGGGAAGAACTTCTGCACAAAATATTGGTTACAAATATATCTTCTTTAACTAAAAATTTGATTGAAATGGGAATGAATTAAAAAAAAGTCATTTTCTCCGTATTTCCGTGATTTTCCGGGTTTTCCGGGGATATGCTGTAATTGATAAGGGGCAAACAACTAAAAACTTAAACTAGATGCCAATACCAACAAAAAAATATGTGAGTCAGAAATTCCCACGGTGGGAGGATGGGGGGTATACACTAGCCTACGCTCTAGAACTGTCAGACTCTTTTTGTTGGACCACTCCCTTCAGTAGCTAGACGTGTCAATTGCTGAGCAAAATCATAATTCCAATAAACGTTCACGCACAGTATCTGTTGCTGAATAAATCAAAGTTTCTTTAGAGCTAAAATAAATATACATGAAACAGCTCTCTGTTGCGCTATGTCAAAAGATCTCGTGACACATGTGTAGCTTTGACGAGTTGTTTTCGGACCAATTATTTTGTGCTCAGAACAGCGACATGGATGTTGCGTCACATGGTTGTATGTCATTGTTGGTCACCCTACGCCCCACTTCCTGCAATGCCTTCCCTGCCACCACTACGATCTGCGCAGACCGTTTCATCTCTTACTATTTCATCTGTACATGCATCAAGAGAGTAATCATGTCTTGCTCATCTTCAACAGTTTCACTTCGGAAATAACGCTGTTGCACACCACTATAGAATTTTTTTCCGATTAGCGCTTTCAAGCTTCACAGCTCATCATCAGATCTGAAATACGATCTTATGATGAGCTGTGGGCAACTTGAAAGCGCTAATCGGAATAAATTTTCTATAGTGGTGTGCAACAGTGTTATTTCTGTTTGTGATTATAACCACTAAGACAACGCTTAGACTTACGACTCCCGAAACGCTGGATCGGAAGACTGTGTGCTCACCAATCACTTCCCCCTGTCTTCACGTTTAGATCACAGATTTCTTCACGTTAAGACAAAGTAAAACTATAAATCATTTTCAAAAAGTCAATCATTTTTCCGAAGAGGCGACGCCAAACATACCTTATTTAAATATGCGTTATCAAACTTCCTCGGTAGCCGAACAAAGTAATACATTCGTGTGGTTGTGTATCTACGGATATCCGTTTGAAAATACTTGATTTATTATTTTTCCCAAAGTTTATTTGTTTTATTATTTACTAATGGGTACTTACGTATTCTATTAGCTATTATTGTATGAAGGTAGGATCTTACATTAACAGTTTCTTGTTAACAACTATTCTTTTTTCGGGGTAACACAGGAAGTTTGGGTTGAAAAAAATGAAATGATGTGCGTTATCCCGAGAGAAAGAGTTGTTAAAAATCGAAAGTAGGGAAGCTTACGAGAGAGATTAGTAGTTGCATCTGAATAGTTAGGCTAAATAAAATGGTAACGAAACACGCATTAAGAAAAAGAAGTATTAAAAGAAACTAAGAAGCCTGTTCTCCAAAGAAAATATTTTTTCTAAACTGCAAGATGATTTATTTACAATTCACTACTAGACACTAACAGACTTCCTCCAGGCAAAACTGCATGCGTAACAACTAATATAGTATTAACTAGGCCTGTAACTCTACATCGTCAGGATTAAACCGAGGATGGTTTGTTCCTGTCTCAAATAGTCAGAGAGTCTAGAGCTGGTCACTCCAGCGCTTTCTCGTACGTCCCACATCTCTCCGTCCCTTCGGATTATAGTTCCATAGTTGTTTGGGGATGCGGCAGTCATCCATTCGGCAAAGATGTTCCACCAATTCAGTTGATACTGGGCAATCCTGTCGAGTGTACTCATAATATTCAGTTCCTGTCGTGTATCTGAGTTTCTTCAATGATCATGGAGAGTATACCCTGCCACATACCTGAGAAATCTCATTTCAGCCTCTTGGATACGACTGGCCTGGCCTTTCGTTAAAGTTCAACTCTCAGACCCATACAGAAGTGTGGGAAGGACCATCACCTTGTAGAATTTTAGGCGTGTTTCTTTACTTGCTAACTTACGAGTTCGCCTGATGGTCCCGCACATAACGTTGAACTTATGCAACATATTCACAACGTCTTTGCGTATATTATAAGACACACTGTACCCAGGTATTCAAAATTGCTGACTTGTTCCAGGACAGTACCATCTAAACAATTTTTGCCCGTACGGAATCAGTTCCACGAAAATTCATCACCTTGGTCTTAACTGTGGATATTTGTAATCTAGAATCTTTGCCGTTTCGATTTAACAAATGTCTACCGATCTGCAACCTGTTTTCCGACTCCGGGCGGAATAGCCTGATCGTTGCAAACAACAAAAAGCCAATTGCAGAGTGGCCAATTATAAAATGCTCCGGAAGACACATCCGCCAGTTTTGTATGATATCGTCAACATATAAATTAAAAAGAGACACCCTTGTCGTACTCCGCAATTGATCAGGCCAACTCTAGGAGCTGTTCTCGGTTTCCCTGCTTCTATTAAGCAGTTATGTAAAACTCTACATCGCACCATAAATTACTTTCTACGGTTGCACGATACTTACACTGTTCGACCCTGTATCTACTACACTTTACATTTTAACATGAAAAATACAATTTACTCCGTCTTATAAGCTATATCTTAAAATGAACAAAACACGTTTTCGCATCAAATGCTAGAAATTCTGTAATTTGTTTCTGATAGAGTATCAACAATGTAATAAAAAAGGTAAAACTCAAATATTTGTGTAAATACTTAATATAGGCTATATATAATTAAAATTGAATGAGCGAAGCCAGTTCTCAGTTTAAACTCAGATGTTTGGCATTTGTCTATATATCTGTGGGTTTGGGGTTATGTCCCACGATAGCTTTCGTGTCTCCATTTTCGTTTGTCACGCGTGTCCATATATCTGCCCAACAGAACTCCATTGTTTTTTTTTTTTGTAAATTGATCCCTCCAAAATAGGAAGGCGGGAAGCAAAAGTCTGAAGGGCTCAAAACTGTGCAAAAGTCGCAAAATACGACGTAGGGGATTCAAATTTAAGGGAATTTTAATCAAAACTGAATTAACTGTTCGGTTTTTTAAAAACATTTTAGGACGCTAAGGCTCAAGAAGTGGCGAAAATTTTGATAAAATGGCAAAAATTCATTAAGATACCAAATTAAAGGCAATTTTAATTAAAATCTAAATATAGTGTTCTGTTTATAAAATTTCAGAATTTTTGGATCCCGGGGCGATCAAAAGCCTGAAAATTTGTAAACTCCAGAATGGTGTCAAACTAAAAGGAATTTTAACATTCGAAAGTTTGGAATTGTTAGCGTTTATTATATGATTGTCTGCCGTACAATAGTTGCTTTATTACACAAACAGTAATAATAATACCAAGATTTTTGTAATTTTTCTGATAATGACGTATGCCACAAGTTGAATGGACAGTATCTCGGCGTATATCATCGCCGCGAAGCACATACCTACTGATTTCTGTTGAAGAGATATAATAATTGGTGCTTGACTGAAAAACACGTCAGTACAGAATTTGGTGACTGATTGTACTTGTACGCATTCTTTTTTCATTAAAAATCGTCTAACATCAACATCTGTGTACTTCAGATTCTACATAGGTTTTTAATTCGGTTTTGAAAACTATACAGCAAGTGGGTAGCCAATAACGGCAAAACGAGTTTACACAAAGTACAATCGTACTATTACAAAAGTACATCGTATAATTGCTTTCCGATGTCAATTCCTAATCAGTACAAACGCAGCAGACTACGAATGTTTCGTTACAGAGATCGATCCAACGATGCATAATGTGCACAAAGTAATCTGTTTTTCAAACGAAATACGTTTTCATGATTATAACACTGTCACAGTTTTTTTCTTTTTGTAATAAATATATAAGTTACACCCGGCATGCTAAGACCCCACATTTCGTTTCATAACTGACATAATTAAACTATCATCGTTAACAATTTAGAACTGATGAAACTTAATCGAGTCAAGTGACAAGGGAACCTTGACATTTCAAACGATAAAATGCCAGCTACTATGATGGAACTTCCTCGTATCGGAGAACTAATGGCCGTAAACCGCACCGAGTTATGCCGATTCAGATCTGTAACGTTCTACATGGTATTTTGAACTTCAATTAATTTGCCGCATGCGCCTTAGCTAATATAAACTTTCAGTAGATGAAATATAATATAAAGGGAGTTGAAAGGTGAATGGGGCGAAAAAATTGCGTGTTTATTTTATTGTTATAAATCTACTAATTTAGTTTTGGTCTTTTCAATCAGTTTGACATCAAAATCCTAGTATTTATACTAAATATCCATTGCAAAAAACCCACCGTTTTTGAGAACCCGTTACAGATCTAAGTAGTAACCTTAAAACAGAATTGTATATTGACATTTTATAGAAATAGAAAATTAAACCGGAAAAAATTGTAAAAAATTTATCTGCTTAGAAATTATGCTGCAATAATTTTAGTATCTGTATCGAAAAGAACAGTTTAACAAGAGGACTCATAAACGAATATTCAAAATATCATCACTCTCACATTACAGGTTCCTGAGAAAAGTAAACTTAAAATTTTACTAATTTCAAAAGTGAGGTATTGGACCTCCCTTCAGCTTGTTGACTCACCTTTTGAAAATATTTTTAAAAATTACTACATTATATTTAAATATAATTTAATTAACTTTACCTTACTAGGAATTTATAAAAGCTACTATAATAATGCCCTCATTTCCATTAGTAATCTTGGAAGATACTCTAAACGTTTTCGGACTTCGGCTATATTCTAATACCCTAAGGAGTTGAAGAGTAGTTTTTTCTAGAACTTGACAAGAGAATCTATTATTTTATGAAATCGTTAAGTTCATTCTGCATTTGTTTCAGTATATTGGAGAGTTTGACGGAAAGACACCTAGACACTCGTTTTTGGTTCTTGCCATATTAGAAAATATCCATATTACAATTTATTGGATCTGTTTGACAGAAGTTTACAGGAGTGAATACTACAGCATATGGATTAAGATTGTGCTAAGGAACTTCTATATTTTCTCTCCAAAGCACGTCCACAGAGGAGTTCTCCCGTTTGTGACTTCTCGTGATCGAAGAACTACTGGTGAATCAATTTAAAATTCAAGTTTTATAATGCAAACCTATTTAAAAATTAAACATAAAATAATTGTTAAAAATAAAATATGAAATGCGAGGAATATCTTAATAATATACAGCTTAATTTTCTAGACTACTTTAGCGCTGAGTCACAAAATAATTCTGTAACCAGATAGCCACAGTAAGACTTGACAACACAAGCTCACAACAAAATAACATTCAGAGAGAGGGAGCCGACTTGTCTCAAATTATATTGAATCTTTAGTTTCAAAGAATATTTATGACGGATAACAAAATGTTGTGATCAACAATTTGAGACACCAATCGATAAGGTCTCTTGGCTACGAAACGTGAGCATGTACAGGATCAATAACTAGCGGAATTAAAACAAGAAAGAATAGGACGATCCAGGACTAACTTTAAGAAGATAAGCACAATGTTGTGCAGTACGAACCTTAGACGTGTTTTCAATCTTTTTCTACGAAAAGGAAGATAGAATGTTGAAGGAAATTAGACTTCAGAAAATATCAAAATGTGATATTATAGAGGAGTCGTGAAAACGGTTTAAAGAAGACATTCTTAACTTGTGGAAAACAAAATTTAAATTGTCAGCCCCGTTTATTGTACATAAATGCATTTAACATTTAAAATTTTATTTACTTTAAATTTTTCATATATTTTGTTTGATTCCTCCAATTTTTACCGATACGTATAATTTAATTTTAAACAACAGATAAGTGTTTTGTATTTTAAGTAGTTCACAAGTACCGACTATTAATGATAGTAGTAAGGATATTATGACAGTTTCAGAACGGATGTGACGTCATCCCCACCACGACCCCCACTTTTGGCGAGAAATTCAAATATTGTGGTGGTGGGTGTAGGGAGGTTGACTTCCGGTGGCGGGAAATTCAAATATTGTGATGGGGTACCACGTGGCAGTGGTGGGGTATTGTATGACAGTGGTGGGGATAGGTAGGGTTGCCATGTGACGGGTGGAAGATCGGGGGATGGTGGAGATGTCGGCCATGTTGGTGACGTGTATTGGCGGGCGATGCGTTGATTGGACGGTATATGAATGGTAAATTTGAGGCGGTGAAGAAGGCTGGGTTGTCAACGGAATCGAACTTTAGCCGCCATACGCCCCCGCCGCCCGGACGTCGTCGATGATTGGTCGGTGTACGAACTGTAAATTTAAAATTAAGGCGGGAAAAGTAGTTGGCCATGTTGGAAAAGTAGTCGGCCATGTCGGTGACGTGTATTGGCGGGTAATGTAGTGATTGGAGGGTGTAAATTTGAATATTGGCGGGACGACGACGAGGTTAGATTTGAATCGAAGAGGCTGTATATGTGGCGGGCGATGCGTTGATAGGTCAGTGTATGAACGGTAAATTTGAAATTAATGCGGAAGGCTGTGGTGTGAAAGTGATCGGAATTCCGCCGCCATCCGCTGCCGCTGCCACCTGGATGCCATCGATGATTGGTCGGCGTATGAACGGTAAATTTGAAATTAAGGCGGTGAAGAGGCTGGGTCGATGTATGTGTCTGTGGTAAATATATATTGTAAAAAAACGGGTAGTGTGTTCAGAAAAGCCTCCCGATTTGCTCTAATAGAGTACAAAACATCGCAGGAATCTGCATCAATAGGACATCATTGGCGAAACCTAGAAGATCTCGTACAGGGTGAGTTTATTTAGAATTATTATTTAGTTTCTGTAGTGTATCACCATCATGCAATTATTTAAAACAAATTGAATTTTTTTACAATATATGTAATAACATATGAACGGCCGGTGCGCAACGGCTGTTCGAGCTTGTACATTGACTGTTGTGCTGTTATTTAAAATAGTGCTAATGTTCGAAGGATTTTTGAAATTAAATACAATGAAATGTTAAGGTAATATCGTTTAATTTTATCAAATGAATTACATGTAAGCACAATATATTACAAGTTAAAATATTTAAACGCACGCACACACACAATGAAATGAATTGACAATTGCATACAATTAAAACAAATGAAATACATGTAAGCACACTAATTACAAGTTAATATACATAATATGTAAACACATGCACGCACGCACAATGTCAATTGTGTACATTTAAAACAAATGAAATATATGTAAGCACGCTATATTACAAGTTAAAATACATAATATGTAAACGCACACACAATGAAATGTAGTGAAAATTGCATATAATTAAAACAAATGAAATACGTGTAAGCGCGCTAATTACAAGTTAAATTACATAATATGTAAACACACGCACAATGACAATTGTGTACAATTAAAACAATTGAAATATATGTAAGCACACTATATTACAAGTTAAATAAAATATGTAAACCACACACAATTGCGTATAATTAAAACAAATGAAATACATGTAAGTACACTAATTACAAGTTAAAATACATAATATGTAAACGCACGCGCAATGACAATTGTGTACAATTAAAACAATTGAAATATATGTAAGCACGATATATTACAAGTTTATGAATGCATTCAAGTTAAAATACATAATATGTATATGCACACACAATGAACTGAAATGACAATTGCTTATAATTAAAACAAATAAAATACACGTAAGCGTTATATATTACAAGGTAAATAATGCATACATTATGAAATACAAATATAATTGTTACTTCATAAGATGTCCATCTAGTGTTACTCTAAAATGTCCACCACGTAAGCCCTGTCTTTTTCTCCACGGTAAACGAGATGTAGTGAATACGGCGCTAAATGTTTTAACTCATCGTCTATGAAAACGCCTGCGTATCTCTTCGGAAGATAAACGCGATATTTCAATTTATCGTCTCTGTAGTCCTGGATAGTGGCGAGTACGGCATTCCCGTATTTACTGTCTATGTATTGAAGTTCCTCTATTGGATATTTTACCCCCCATTACTAGTTCTTCAATTTTCATGTATTGTATAGCGCTAACGGCCGCGAAGTTAGCAACGAATGAAGCCATTTCCAATGAGGAATCTGTATTCGCTTGCGCGTCTGTCAAGGTCTGAATCAATAACGCTCGTTCGCACCGATATAAGTAGGGAGGCTGTTAGAGAACGATGGAGGGGGGAAACCAGACAGCGCGGGGGAGGGGAAACCAGTCGCCGCGCAGTAAGTGGTTATTATTAACCATGTGAAACAGGATCCAAGCCGCTTTTACACGCCATGTTCAGTAGGTTAGTGGGGGGAGGCGACCAGACACCGACAGTTATTTTTATCCGTCTAGACAGGGTGATGTAATCGACTTCCGTCGTGCTCGGAAGGGGGTAGGTGAAGGTAGTTATTTTTATGCAAGCGAAATGATAAAACAAAAATGTTAGTAATTTACCAGAAACCTACTGATGAGTCTAAAATCCGATACAACCCACTCGCGTAAAGCGTGTACTCTATGATTTGTACATATTTCTAGAAATAAGCGGTGCGCGAAACAGGCTGTTCCGTGCATTGAACGTAATTGTTCGAGTTTGGGACAACCGAAATCTTCTAAATTTATAATATTGAAATGCACGATACGCTTCTCCAGAAATCTTTTTTCTGTAATCCTTTTACGAACACGTAGTTAAAAGGAAAGGTGTACGTTTCTAATATCGACACAAGATATTCGTACGATGTCTCCCTGTCCGTCCACGCTAGTCCGTGAAAATGGTCCGTTAACCATCGGTTCGTCCTCGCGTGTTTGTGATTCGAAACGAATTTGTCCACTGGTGGTGCAAATATCCAATGCCTGCTGGCAAATACGGTGACGTCCATAATCCATAACGGCCAGTTCCTTGACGAGTTCGTTTCCATCGTTGTCCACGAAACAGTGAAAGTCAAGTATGACTGCTAGCTCGTCGACGGCCATCCTTTTTTCGTTAGAAACAGCGTGTTCGGTGCGCTAGGAACGCTGTCGATCCGTCCGTCTCGCGGAACAGACACGTTGTATGTTCGTGAAACGTCTGTAAAGAATTTCTTCGGAATGTTTACTTTGTACCTTGTCTGCTCGTCACGGATCAATGCAACAAATTTGTGTGTCAAAACGTCGTATACAAAAAGTTCTCCAGGGTACAGTACTGCGTGCTTTAAGTCACTGCAACGTCTGTACTCCTACGGAGTTAACAGCTCCATGCGTCCGTTCTCGACGCGTACTGCCGAAACACTGAGATACAGGTATACGAGATTGTGGGAGGTATAAACACGTCCGTCACAGCAGCAGCATAGATTTTCAAATAATGTTTACTGGTTTATTTCGTGCATTAGTCGAAACGTTCTTGCCCTTTTATTAACAGCCGGTAAGCGCGAGTATGCATTTCCTGTCCTATTTCTGACCACGTGTTGTTTAGACGATCCCAGTAGTCATTGTAGCAAAAAATACACATTTTTATCGTTGTGTACTGAATAAAAGAAACCCGCTTCGGCTAGTTCTTTGGGTGGTATCAGGCATTCTATAAAATTTAAATGGTTTCCGGGTAGGAACGGTGATAAGACTTTTGCTATCAAAACGGGGTTGTACTTCTTCGTCATCCGGAGAAAAGTACTCGTACGTTTCGCTCTCTTAATCGGAACTCATCGTCTCGATGTAGTCGATTCCGGATTAAAACTGAAGAAGGAAAGGCGTAGTAGTCACTGTGTGTGGCGGTGGTAGGTTGAAACTAAAGCGTGAAAACGAATTAGAAATACACTCTCATGTAAGCGGTGTATGTGGCTCTACATAAGGGACATATATTTAGGGTGATGGCGCAACCCACGCATGTGACAAAATGCCGACAGGAAAGACGTACGACTTCAACGGTTTGTGCGTAACAAACTTTGCATATCGTATCACGATTCGAGCACCCTTCTTCTTTTTTTATATTCTCTTCGATCGAGTCGGTGCGTTGTCCGTTCTCTGCTGCCGCTGCTGGCGCTGCTGCTGCTCCCGTTTCGGTAACGATGCCCAGTGCCTTGAGGATGAATTTTTTATCTATTACTAACATTACGTAAGAGCACACGGGGAAATGACATGTGTGTTCCGTCCAAGCGTTTTCTCCTCGTTGCCATTTGTTTAAACCCCCTCCACAGCAAAAACAAATTACTCTATCGTTACATCCGTTATAAAATAAACCCGCTTCGACTAGTTCTTTAGGCGTTACCGTCAACGATATCGGCCAGTCTTTAAAATTTTTAAACGGTTTTCGAAGCTTCTGTAACGCGGGTACAGGGATATGATTTTTTGAATGAAGACGGCCTGCACTTCTTTGTCGTTCGGTGATACGGACATGATCGTCGTCGGTTCACCGCAGTGTCTGAAATAGCGGTTCTTGTTGGGATCGTTGTCGTCATCCTCGTGATCGTGCAAAAGCATTTTGCGCGTCCTCTCACGACTCGCGCCGATGAAAAACTGAGCGAAGAATAGTGGGGATAAGAATGACCAATCGGAAACGCTTCCCCCTCCCCATCGTTCGACAAGAGTGAGTTACGGGTATTAAGAAAATAAAGTACAGGAAAATTGATTACAATTTGTTTTATATTAAAAAAACATATACATGTAAAGTTGTGTGACACACGCATAATAATCTAAAAAAGCAACATACTATTTACAGCAAAAAACAATAATATACAGCGTGCGTTTAATTGTGTCTGAGCACCGTGTTGGATAGCGGAGTGTAGACGTTGAGCGAATCGTGCAGTATCAACCAGTAGGCCGCGGTCTGAGAGGGGAAATTGGTCGAGGACTCGAATTCCAATCTGACATCGACCGGTGAAGACTTGAGCGACTCGTCCTGTCTGCTACAATCGAAGACGAATAGCGGTGCTTTCGTTACGAACTCGGTCGGTGTTGAGTTGTACGTTGGGTTGAGTTCTATGGTAGTACGATTTTTGAAATCGCGTATACACGTCGTACAGCAGAGCGTAACGCCCGTTATCGATATCCAGGTTCAGGTAGTATTTGTCGTTCAGAAAGAGTCTCGCGTTGATCACCTTGCAGTGATCGAATTCATCCGCGTGTTTCTTCAGATCGTTCTTTCTGGCGGTCTGGAAGTTGAGTATCACGTACCGCGGTTTCTCCAGTTGTGTCGTTGTTTTCACCGTCCAAGTCTCTCTGTTGGTCGACGGTAAAGCCGGGTACTCGTGCGTTTTCCAACTGCGAAACGGTAAGAATAGCGGTAGGTCCTTGCGTACGATGTCCAACAGTCGTATCCGTACTTCGTTGTTCACGTACACGAACGGAATCATCTATGAGATTTTGGTCAGTTCTATATCGGCGTTAGCGGGCGTATTCGTGGACGAGAACAGTGCGTTAACGACGGTGGAAGTGCGCAACAGTATCAGTTCCTGTTTCATGTTAGTATAACGTGCGTGAAATCCTCGGCGAATCCCATCAGCATCCTCAACGGTATGCAAAAGTTGAATTCCCCGTTTTTACCGGTCGCTGTTAACTCGTTAGCCGTGGGGGTAAACCAACCGGCGTTTCGCAGCGAAACAACGTCCTGCGTGCCGACGGATAGCATGGTTTTAATAGTGGATGCGATGCCGACGCTCTTGGTACGATCCACTTCCACGCCGGCCAGTTCGTATCGGATTTCTTCGAAGAGAAACGCGATCGCATTGTTGACCATTTTCACTTTCACATTATCGGTGCTACCGGTCTTCTTGCTCAACTTGCCTTCGACATACAGGAAACTTATCATCGGTAAAGTGAAAACTTCCTGTTGCAGGATAGGTATACGTATCTCATCGTTATTTCCGTATCGCGACGCCGACGCGTACGGTGCGTGAGGATGATATTCGTAATGCGTGATGTTGTCTTCAAGAAACGGTCGGCGTTTGACCGATAAGACGATACCGGTGTCCGCCATGTTACTTGTTTTCTTGAGTTTGAATCCTAGCGAAATCAGGTAGCGTCGGTTAGCCGCTGTTAACCGTGTCAACGATGAACGTCTACTGATACCCTTTCGGAAAGTGTCGTCCTCTTTTATCTTGTGCGCGCCACCGCTCTTCATCAACGATGCAGTAGGTAAAGCGGTATCGTTGAAATAAAATCCCATGATTACTACGTGCGTTTCAAATGTACACGCGCGGTAAAAACTTCGTCACGAAAATTCACGATATTACCGCCCTGATCGTGTATGGACACTGTAACGTTACGCAAGTGTAGTACGTTAAACGGAAGATAAATGACGTTACCGGGCGTTTCGACTATCTTGAATCCCGGCTCGACCGTCGGGTAGAACGAGTGCAGAATATGCTCGTCTCGTCCCGCCTTGTACGAATCTTCTACAGCGTTACACCTTATCTCCAAAACGTTCACTTAGTTAATGTTTACGGGCACGTCCGACGTGTGTAATATATACTTGCGGTTCTTGGAAAATCCCAGCATGGTACCGATCATATGTTCCGTACGCCCGAAATCGATCTCATATGAACAATAAAGTTCGCATTTCAGCGTGTTGTTGTTAGGTCGTAGAGTAAATTTCGGGTTTCAATATCGCTGATTTCGTACACACCGGTCGGTACTTTGACGAGTTCTAACGTTTTACGCGGTCCCTTTAGTACGGGAAAGACGTTGTTTCTTCCGCTTTCCACGTTCGGCATAGAGTTGTACGTGGTAAAGTCCAGCAGTCCCGCGTACCAATCGCCGTCTGTCAGTTCGAGTGGTGTAAAAAGTCACAAACCAGCGCGCTCGGATCCGTACCCGTGACGGTGACCGTAAGCGAAGACATCTCGTCGTTTACTGATCGTTCGATGACAAGAACTCTAAACATAAATGTCCGCAGACGACCGTGTCTGGCGGCTGTTTCCGCGCGCAATTGTAACGAACGTCGGTCACTTCGATCTAAAGTGCTGTATTAGCTCGACGGGAGGCCGCAGATTGCCGTATCCGTCAAAGTACGTGACTCCGTCGCATCGCTTCTTGTAGTAGCATACACAGTGCGTGCCCGGTCCGTTAGCGTCGTCCAGATTCACGATCGCGCTTTCGTTCTCCCACGGTGTGCGAGGACGTGCGTCGCGCATGTACACGCCTCTGAAATAAGATACACGCAATCGTTTCGCGTACTCGCACAGATCTCGATCGGACAACGGACGCACGGGTATTTTGATTAGTTTTTTCGGTACGGACGAAGGTAGAGTCCCGAAGCCCTTTTACCGCCGCCACCGGTCCGTCTTCGATGTCCCGCCCCCGTCGTCCTCCTCCTCCTCCTGATTATCGTGCGTCGAACCGACATGCGTGCGTTTACGCACGTCGCCGCCGCAGCATAGCCCACTGCCTAACGCCGATTTCGCTTTCATCGCTGCCGCTAAGGCCGCCGCGTACGCTCTTTCGCTGATGCCCGAATTCAAAGCTTTCACTCGTTCCCACGCCTTGCCGGCTAGCACGCAATCCGCTACGCGTCTTCGTTCGTTGTCTTTGTACTTGGGATAAGCAATATCGTGTTCGCGACAGGCTTCGTCCAACTCGTTGATTCCTCGATCGCCGCGAGCCAATCTCTCCTCTAGTTTCGTTCCGGGTCCGCAGAACCTGTAGCCGGGCAGATGTAGTTCCACCGGTAATACGTCCACCGCTCGATTGATCAGTGTAGGTACTGACTTTGTGACGAAAGGTACCGCGCTTTTAACTAGTTTTCCGGTGAGACCACACCATTTTTTTTATCAACGCGACTACGTAGTTCGTACATGTCTACCGTTTCGTGTCGGCTGCTGCCGATAAAGGGATCTCCAATCGTGGTCGTCCTTTTTGTCGACGGATTTGTCCAGATCGCTAATCAAGTCGTTCGTCTCCGCCTTGCTCGTGAGTAGTAACTCTGCCTCTTTGGCGCCGAGTAAAGTACGCGCCGCGTGCGTATGCAATTTATAGATATACTATACCACTTTCTCCCAACGGTGTTGGAACACTTTTGCGAGTTTGTACGTTTCGCTCTACGCGTACCGCTTCGCGTCCTCCAATTGACGCGCGTTCACGGCGTCCGTGGCCCGTAAGCCGCCGTCGCCCACGTTCAGAATAGTCTTTTCTTGCGCGTTAAAATAAGCGTCGTTTACCGCGGTGATCGTGTGCCGGTTCAAAAATTCCAAGTTCACCGCGTCCTTGTTGTTAAAGGGCGGTGCTAACTGCGTTATCCGCACATTGCCGACCATTAGGTTAGAGTTCGTATCCTTCGGTATGATCTTAGCGTCCACGTATACTTTGGTCGCGCCGTCTCTCCGCGAATCGGATCACTCAGCGACAGTATGCGATGGTCCCGCGCGTCGACGACGGCGTCATTCTTCTTGTTCGGTGCCGTCGTGAAACTGAAGCACGTGTAGTCTACGTACTGCTTGTTGACGGCGTACGTGAGATCGCGGCGGGAGCGGCGACGTTGACGAGCTTACGACCTTTCACGTCTATTCTCGCGGAACCTTGCGTCGTCGGATCGAAGACCAGACAGTAGTCTCACACGAACCTCAGTGTCCGTCCTTGGTCATCGCGATACCAATATCCTCCCGCAGACTGCGTCGCGTCTCCCTTCGCACTCTGACGGCGCTCTGGTGCCTGCCAAATTTGTCAACGCTCATCGTGCCGAGCTACGAATGACACGTGCCGACTCTGTAACTCGTTTATATACATATTATACGTACTGATTTATACAACAATGTCGGCTTCACGCAGTTCTTCCACAATGGAGATGATTTCGCTCGTATGTCCGCTGTTACCGGCTCGTTGGGATTCGGTCAACAGTCGCAATCTGTCCACCAGTTCGTTCGGATCGTCCCAATGCACGTATTCGATTTTGTCTTTTTTTTCTCGACGCCACCATATACGCTCCGTCGGTATTATTATGTCCGTATCCCGTACGTTTCGGCGGGAACAGTTGTGATATTATCCGTTTATACTTTACACCTCTGTTCGCATTCACCTGCGCGTTCGCTAAATAATAATGCTTATGCGCGTTGGTGGCGCGCAATATATCTTTGTACGCCTTCAGATCCGTTTCGTTCTAAACGTTTTCGTTAGGGTGCTTCATGAACACGAGTTCGTATAGACCCGGTGTAACTTTGTGTCGTTTACCGTTGATAAGGATCGTATCGTCCGTTTCGATTTCCAACGGTGAATCACCGATCATCCATTTTCCGTTTGCGTGTCTTACGCCGTACGTATAGTCTCTCAGACGATCGCGTTCGGCCGACACGATCATACGCATGTACTTGTTCGCTAACGATTCGCTGTCGTATTTGGTCAGAAAATATCTACGCGCTTCGCGCCTTCCTTCCGGTGTGTCTAACATTTTTTCGATGTTGCGACAAGGATCGGCCTCGTCGTCGTCGTCATCGTCCGATGTTTCGGCTATCATGGGCGTTTTCAGGAAACGTGGTATCGATCGGGAACGGAGCGGTGTTCCTACATCGATCTGACTTCTCGCACCCGTCGGATCCTCCTCCACCTCCCCCTCCTACACCACCTCATCACGTTTCATCTTTTTCGCTCTCGTCGGCTTTTCATTTGTTGTTTTACGTTTTTTTTTCAATCAACGCTTGCGAAATATTTTGTAACGGTTCCAGAAACAGTTTGTAACTTTTGGTTAATGTTGCTTCCTCTTCACGGATCCCGTGTTTTAACGCACGGTATTTCTTCCGTATGTCATCGCTGATCGTGTCGATATCGCGGGCTAGTCGTTTAATCTTTTCGTCCATCTTAATAAACGGTGGTACACCGAACGTCGGTGACACCGGGACACATGTATTTACCTGAACTTTCGACGACTTTTTTGGTGAACAGCTGTTACGTGCGAACGGTCCATGACTGTTTTTTTTAATCGTTAGGAACGACTACTATGAAACGGTCGAAAACGGCTCTGTACCTGCTGGCGTCGATAGAAGAATCCTTGTCCACGACGAGAAAGCCGTAACGATCTTTCCACGCTTCGGCGCACATGTTCTTAAACGTGTCGTATTTCATGTCCGTGTTAACGTGATCGTTGTACGCGTGCTTCAAGTTGAGATCGTCCTGTTTGAACAACACTATTAGATTGGCATTGTCGCGAACCAACTGTTTCGGCACTTGGCTGTACATCTGACACAGGTAAAACGCGTCCACACCGCTGTGTCGTCCCATAGCGAAATACTTGCGTATGTTGTGTTGTCTTCCACAAGACACGTCGTCGAACGCCATAATAGAATCGGGAGCGACCTCGTCGGGAGGTGGTACTTCGTCGTCATCGTTGTACGCGTGATAACCCATTCCTACGTCGGAAAGTCGTGTCATCAGGGTTTCCAGCATCTGATATTTGGGTTAAAACAATGATTTAGAAAACACGTACCGGTTCGCGAATCTCAACCCGTTTACATCGAACAACAGGTTGAACAACACGTTAGTCTTGCCGCACGCGTAAGGCCCGCAGATGATCGAACGTACGGTATCGGGCAGAAGACGTCCGTGCTTACGTTTTTTTCTGCCACAACCACCGCCACCACCATCGCCACACAATTTCGAAGAGTCCACGTCCTTTATTTTTAGTCTGTGCGCTTGTTGCAATATTTTCATATTGTTCCGTCCACAGTCTATTCAATAGTCTCACTATGTTGGTACAATCGACGGATATGTAACTGCACAAGCAAGTGTCCGGGCCCGTTTCACAGTTCGGATCCGACCAAACACATTCTTTGTAGTGATCGAGTTCGGTGCCACTAGGTACTATTTCGCTGAGTCGGAACCTCGTCACACGATTGGTTACCCGTTGCCAGTACTCGTGTACCGTTAAGATCCTGCGCACGCGTTCGACGTCGTCAGCAGTCGTGTTCACAACGTACTCGTCGTAGCCGAGATGCGACACGACGTCTTTCACACTGTACAGTGCGCATGTTGTCATCGTAACGCACCAGCGCATACTGGTTCTATTTCAGCGATTCGATTCGTTGTTATAGCAAATTCTTCTTGTGTATCCACGAATCCTAGCCACTTGACTTTCACGCGATTGCCTTTACGTTGCACGATCTTTTCTACCAAGTACACTCACCGACGTTCGATTTACTGATTTCATGTTCGTAAAAACCGCCTTTCAACACTTCTCCCGTATGGTCCTTTAGCGAATAAGTGACGGGTACGCTGCCGGTACGTACCGCGTGAACGTGGAATATCTCGTGTGTCCAATTGGGCGTGTATCCTTTGGCGAACGTCATTTTGTGTTTGTTTATACGCACTCGATCACCTACTTTGAACTTCGGTTGTTTATAGTCGATGCTCCTCGCCGTGTTCTCATGAATCCGTCGTAGCACCACGCGTTCGTTAGATTTGTTCACCTGACCCGGATTCATTCCGATCGTTCTGTGCACGCTGTCGTTGTACGCCCTGACCAGTTCCGGTAACGTATCCAACCAACGGTAATGACCTTGTTCGCTGCACGCGCGATACATGTGCGTTTTCAACGTACGGTTGAAGCGTTCCACGATGGACGCCTTTTTCTCACTATACGTCGAATACAGTGTGACACCGCATCTGCTCAGCAACGTTTGTACGGCGCTGTTGTAGTACTCTTTGCCATTGTCCGTCTTCAGATATTTCATTTTATTAGCGCGCAGAATCGGTTCCAGAGCTCGTGCGACCTCTACGCCCGTCTTTGTTTTCAACGAAACGGCGTACGCGTACTTGCTAAACGCGTTAATCATCGTCATGAGGTATTTGAATCCCTTGTTCACCTTCGCGTGCGGTATCATCTCTACCAGGTCCGCTTGGTACATGTCGTGAAGTCCCTTCAACTCGACCGCTCGTCTCGAAAAATTCCTTCTTACCGGTCTGTGCAACTCGGTCGGTCTTCTTACCGGTCGCGACAGTCTTGTAAACGTTCTGCTGTATGTTCTTCGTCCGTCGTTTTATTCTCACGTCGTCGTCGTGCGAACCGTGATTCACAATACGCTGGCACGTAGTAAACCGTTGGCTCGGTGCTAAACGTAACTCTCGTGTTACCGTTCTTGTACGACCGCCTTCCATCCCGTGACTGTCGCGACGCCGCCGCTCCACACCCAATTATATCATCTCGACCGAACGGAAGAACAGCGCGTTCTTCTTGTGACTGCACAAGTACGATAAGACGTGAGCTAAACTGATTTCATACGTCCTTTACGCACGAGACCCACTGCGCTGTAATATCTCATGAGCGCGTGTTGTTTCGTGTCCAACGCTCGTACTGTCTTGACGGAATTCATGTCTTTGAATATGACGCTACGTATAACGTTGTCGCGGTACTCGTGCATTTCCGCGACTACGACGTTATTGTTCTCGGGTAGGCGCTCGCACATGTGTTTAGCTTTGAGTTCGGCGATCGGGCGCTGACTTCGCGACTCCATGTGCAGGTGTATCAGGTACGAGTTCAACAACCAAAATTCGTCCACCATAGCGCCCGTGCACCGCTGCGTACAAACGTCGGTCTTTCACCGTGTATCCTTGTTCGCGCGAATACTGCAGACCAAAGTATTCACAATACTCGCGGAGCGTAGGCAACGCCTCCTTCAGAAAGAGTACCGAAAACAATCCCTGCGCCTTGTTGTTCACCATCGCGAACGGTTTACCTCTCGCTAGTGTCGGTAACTAGGACGGAGGACAGTGCCCATCAAAACTTATGTTGTAACGAGGATGCAGTGCGCACATTGGTGCTATCGCCGTCGCGCTTCTGTATATTTCAATCGGTGTACGTATCGGAATAGTGCGCTCTGTAAGGACAATGCAATACATGAAGCGTGAGGAATCGAACTTCCGTAGGCGAGTATGTCAGTGTACACCGTGGCGTAGTTCATCCGTCCGTGCGAATCGTGTAAACCGTGCACACGTTGAACGGCGTGATACAGTTCGGGAGTCGGACGGAAACATGAAAGAAAATTCCATCCGTGACGTACGGTACACTTGAACATACTCTTTTCATAAACCACGAGTTTTATCGGTACGTTATTTCGTTTACACTCTTCGATAAATTCAAGCCAACGTCATTTGTTGTGTATACGATCGGATACTATCATCAACAGCACGATCGGTGGCAGATCACCGCTACGTTTTTTATGTGACGCCAACAACGTCCGTGATATCTCTCAACGCCGAACTTGTAGCGTGTACAGTAGTTGCCACAAAATCGTTTTTTCTTCACAAAATACATGGAACACAAATTGGACCGTATCGCGCTTCGTAACGGTTTTGTTATCGTGAAATGTTTCCCATCGTCGTATCGATAGACGTCCATCGCGTCGGCGATCTGCGATGCAAATGATACGCACTTCAACATAGACACGATATTTCAAGTATATACGCATAATGTCATAATGTTTGTGGAATTTTTTTATTTTTTTATCATGGGCACCATTACTCAGACTTTGGACTGGCTACTGTCGTTTAGTAGTAGTAGTACTAACACATAGTACTAGTAGTACTACCCAAACGGGTATGTAGGTAAGTTTATGCCGGCTCTGAAAAGAGCCGTTTTTGCGTGCGTCGACTTCTACAACCGCTCGCGGACGAAATCACATGTGGGCATTGACGCCTTATGGACTTGTGCGGGATCCTCGCCCACCTCCCAATCCATTATTCGTATTCTACAAACACAGCAGCGTACAACATCACCGTCGCCTTCGTAAAGGAACCCGGCTTTGGCCAGGTCGTACAGTTTCACGTTCCCATGTGGATATTTGTGAACGTAAAATATAATATGACAACGACGTTGGATGTTGTAATATCTGTTCAGCCGGTTTGCAAAAGAATGTGTATATGCGTCCATGTCTAAAGCAAGAATGCTCGTTTGCCACGGTACATTCCACCTCCTCGGAGATAGCTGCGCGCGAAACCAGTAGTGGGAGAGGTGATCACGGGGATCGGAGAGCTGCGCGCGCAGCCGGAGAGGGGGGATCGCTGTCGGCAATAGGTAGTGGGAGCGGTGGCATCATTTCGCTTGCATAAAAATAATTGTCTTCATCTACCCCCTTCCGTTCCCACACGCTCGACGGAAGTCGATTACATCACCCTGTCTAGACGCATAAAATATTCGTGCCGTCGTCTAGTCGCCTCCCTCTTCCGTTCCCATACGCTCGACGGGAGTCGATGACATCACCCTGTCTAGACGTAATCTCATACCGTATATAAAGCGTCGATTATTTTCCAACTTCGCATCAGTCTTCCACTGTTCCTCAAGCGAGCAAGTAATTATTTTGCTTTAATCGTTTCAAATTTTGTTGTTTTTGTTGTGGTTATTAGTTCTAACAATGCAGTCGTTTGCTGTTGCTCGTAGACATTCGTTGCGTGGCGCGTTGACCTCGTACGTTTACACGCATGTTACGGTGAACGAAGGATGTGTCAACGATGTCATAACATTTGTTGACGAAATGCACGATACGTTACGTACTGTCCGTAACGAACTGACACGATTCGACACACGATGACATTCTAAACGAACTGACACGATTGCTTACTATAAAGTGGCATATAACGATTAAAGCGAGATTTGTCAAGTACATCGTAATCGCTGACACGAACGAGGACGAAGAAGTGACGACCGATGCCTATTTTCACGGACGATGTCATACGACGTTATCGGTGACCAAGACGCATTGCCCGATCATTTAGAAGCTTCGTACGAAAAAAATCATCGAATGGATTTATAAATTCACACGTGAGGGTAGCGGTTGGGCGTTCGACCACATCGTCTCTTTGGAACTCGTACCAACCACTGGCCGCCTCCAGTTTCATCCGTACACCCCCTGAATTGTCTCGTACTAACGCCATCATCAACGTGAACAATACAGGCGATCAAATGTGTTTCGTATGGTCAGTGTTTCTCTGTTTCCTCAACACTCAAACGGCCAGCGTGTATCCAAATACAAATTACATTTCCACAATATCATCACTTCTGGTATAACTTATCCCACCCGACTATGCGACATTGTGAAGTTCGAACGAGACAATTCTGACGTTTCTATAAATGTTTTCGGATACGAAGAAAATGAAATTTACACGTTAAGAATAACTCCTTCCAGAGGCAGACGACATCACGTTAATCTATTACTTCTTACCGCCGACAAGCGAAAACATTACTGTTTAATAAAAAATATGAGTCTCTTACTATCTTCACTAACCAAACAAGACGGCCGTTCTTTCTACTGCGATTACTGTCTGCACAGGTTCTGCGAAGAAAGACTCTTTACAGAACACGTCCCCTACTCTTCACCATACGGCGAACAGAGAACTCGTTTACCCACGAAGGAGGAGGAGAAAGTGATATGTTTCATAAATTACACCTACTGCCATAAGGTCCATTTTGCGATATACGCAGACTTTGAATCGTTCATCGTCCCTTGCCATCGCTGCGACGCTCCTCTGCACACATCGTCCACCACAACGGAGTCGTTACACCTTGCTTCAGGTTTCTCCTACCTCATAGTCGACCACGAGCGTAATATTTTTAAACCCCCAGGTCGTTTATCACGGCGAGCGCGTGGTAGACACCTTTCTCACTAGACTGGTCGCCGAAGAGCGAGAACTGTTCAGGATCATGCGTACCATCGTACCCATGACTATGAGTGACCGTGACGTGTTATCTTTCGCGAATGCCGTCGTATGCCGTCTCTGTGAAAAACCATTGACCGATGACGACAAGGTGCGCAACCATTGTCATCTGACCGGACGATACCTGGGCGCAGCCCACAACGTCTGTAACCTCAACTACAAGACTCCTCGACACATACACGTCTTTTCCATAACTTACGAGGTTACGACGCGCATCACTTGGTACAAGGGTTGGGTAAATACGACAATCTCGCTTGTATCGCTACCACTAGCGAACACTTCGTATCGGTCTCGTTGGGTGACCTGCGTTTCGTAGACACGGTTCAATATCTGAACACGTCCTTGGACACACTGGTTGGAAACTTGCGCGCGAGCGGCGCGGATTTCGCTTTAAGGAAGCAATGTTTCGAAGAACACTTCGAGCCACTCTTACGTAAGGGCGTGTACCCTTACGATTACATGACTGGTAGCGAGAAATTCGACGAAACACGTCTGCCCACACGCGAACACTTTTTCAACAGGCTGAGTGAATCGCCCGTGTCGGACGAAGATTACGCTCACGCGCAGAACGTGTGGCGGACTTTCGGAATCCGTGCCCTGAACGAATATCACGATCTGTATCTGAAAACGGACGTACTGCTGCTGGCCGACGTCTTCGAGGCGTTCTGCAAGATGGCCTTGGGGTACTACCAGATTGACCCGTGTCATCTTTACTCGCTTCCTGGCGTCGCTTGGCACGCGATGTTAATGATGACTGGTGTGCGACTGGAGCTGTTGACAGATATAGATCAGCATCTCTCTATCAAATCGGCCGTTCGCGGCGGCGTTAGCATGGTACCCAACCGCCATGCCAAGGCCAACAACCCGCTAATGGCCGATCAGTACGTTGCTTCAAAGCCGACCTCTTTCATACTGTACACCGAATGCAACAACCTTTACGGTGCGGCCATGTCACAACCGCTCCCTTACGCCGACTTCAGATGGATCGATCGTAACGAGATCGACTCATTGGACGTGCGTACTCTGAGCAATGACGATGACACGGGCTACATACTCGAGGTCGACCTACACTATCCACCTGAACTTTACGACCTCAACTCCGATTATCCGCTGGCGCCCGTCCGTTCCTGCGTCAACCCCGACGAGCTTTCACCGTACTCTCGACGACTCCACACACGACTGCACTATACAAAAGAGTATAGCGGATCGGAAACGCCTTCATCGTCCGTTCCCAAGTTGCTGACGACTTTGGACGACAAGCAAAATTACGTTCTCCATTTTCGAAATTTAAAGTTGTATCTGAGTCTTGGCGTAGAATTGAAAGCGATCCATAGGGTGCTGAGTTTTAAACAGAGAGAGTGGATGAAACCGTTTATCGATTTCAACACGCAAAAGAGAGCGGCAGACACAAACAGTTTTGAAAAGGATTTTTTCAATGGCAAATCGCTGGAGAACGCGAGGAAACGAATAGACTTCCAACTAGTCTCTACAGAACGACAGCTGCAGAAACTGGTTTCCAATCCACGGCTAAAGCATATGATCCGCTACATCGATGACTTGGTCGGACTGGCCTTACGAAACAGGACGATATTCCTTTCGCGTCCGGTGTACGTCGGCTTTACAGTACTTGACGTCAGCAAACTGATAATGTACGAATTTCATTATCGGTACGCTGTCGCCAAGTACGGTCGACGATTGACATTACTAATGACCGACACAGACAGTTTGCTTTACAGCATACGGACTGACGACGTGTATTCTGATATGAAAGAGGATCTCCAACTTTTCGACACGTCGGACTTTCCCGTGGATCACCCTTGTCATTGTGACGACAACAAAAACGTCGCGGGGAAGTTCAAGGATGAAACCCACGGGAAACCCATCAGGGAATTTGTCGGACTCAGAGCGAAATGTTACTCGCTCCTGTTGTCCGACCGCACCGACAAAAAGGTGGCGAAAGGTGTGCCAAGGACAGCAATTAAAAATGGGTTACGACATCGATTGTACAGCGAGTGTCTTTTCGACAGTCGTACGGTTTTCACCTCTGCCGAGTGTATACAAAGCGATCGTCATAAGCTGTACACGCAACGTGTAACGAAACTTTCCCTGTCACCTTATGACGATAAGAGGTACGTACTGGACGACGGCGTAACTACGCTCGCATACGGACACTACAGAACGCGTAAACGTACGCTATCCGACGACTCTGCTGGTCCTAGCAATTAAGTGAAGAGGCGGAGGTACATGGACCAGTAACTGACGGTAAGCATAAACTCGTATTTCGTGTATAAAAATTATTTATTACAATTCACAGAGTGCAAATTCAATAGACCTTCACGCACACGGGGTGGGGGGTAGGTGACTAGACGGCGACAGTTAATTTCTTTAACTTTGTGAAACAAGATGCAAGCCGTGGCTGATGTAATCGACTCCCGCTGAGACCGTCACACGTGATCAGAGGGGGAGTAAGCAGTTATTTTTATCCGCTTACAACAAGATGCTGACTGGTTATATGTTATCGCAGCGTGTGAACGTTGTGATGGGCTAGGTGGGGGGTCTTATCATCTTATGTCAACATATTTTATTTCCACGTCTTTACATGTTGTTATATTTTATTTTTCAGTAAAATACAACTGCAGCCACGGTCACAACCGCAACGGTCGCAGACACATCCTCAGCCGCCACGTCCTCGGACACCACTGCAGCAGATGCACCCTCAACCGCAGCCTCAGCCGCAGCTGATACACCCTCAGTCGCAGTGGATACACTCGTCCCCAGCAGATACACCCTCAGCCGCAGTAGATGCACCCTAAGCCGCAACAGATACACCATCAGCCGCACCATCAGCCGCACCCTCAGCCGCAGCCACATCGTCGGGATCCTCGGTTGCCGTCCCAAGACGCTCCGACACAACTAAGAACGGGCGTCATGTTAGAAATTCTTGATACAGTGGAACCAAGGGCGCACGACAACCCCATGTTGATGAGGCTACTACTACGAAGGTCCCTTACCAACGCGGTGTTAGACTTGAGGAAAGGCGTGCCCCGTCCAGGGTATGCTGCCGCACACCACATGCGGTGCGTATCTGGAACCGTACATGGATGGGGAGAGACTCCTCGGGTTGGTATGCACCCACACATACCATTATAGATGCATTGTGAACTGGTTTCGGACCTTGGCGTCGGAGGGGGCGGAACCGAGATGTCCACAATGCCGATTCTACGCGTTCGGCAAGCCGAAATAAGAATTCTACACGCGTATGCATTTTTGAGGTATGTTACAGTGCTCATAAACGTTATTCTAAACCATCTTACTCGCATCAACTGAACGTCACTAATACTGTTTCTTTTTTTTTGTTACAGATGGTCGTGCACGCCAGTTTTTTTTTTATATATTTGACAATGTATTTATTTTTTAATTTGTTTTTGTAAATAATATGTAAATATGTACATCTTATGCGCTGTAAATAAATATATGCGTATATCAGTAATTGCTTAAGTGTTTATTTTCATCTATCCTTTTCCATGCATGATGTGTGATATACAGTTTTTACAAGTGAAGCGGTTTTCAATTATGCACCGTGAGACCCGAGAGTTTCTTACAACAGAAGTAGAAGAAGATGACACTACTCCGTTTTACCCGAACACACTACCCGACACACACGTTCTCATTAAACATGTCCAACAATAATCAAATTTACCTTTCATACACCGACCAATCGTCGACGGCGTCCGAGCGGCGGATGGCGGCTAAAGTCCGTTTTTTTTTTTTACAATATATATTTACCACAGACACATACATCGACCCAGCCTCTTCACCGCCTTAATTTCAAATTTACCGTTCATACGCCGACCACATCGATGGGATCCAGGTGGCGGCGGCGGCGGAATTCCGATCAGGTTCACACCACAGCCTATCAACGCATCGCCCGCCACATACACAGCCTCTTCGATTCAAATCTAACCTCGTCATCGTCTGCGTTCGCTGTTGTCGTTGTCGTCGTCGTCGTCCCGCCAATATTCAAATTTACACCATCCAATCACTACATAACCCGCCAATACACGTCACCAACATAGCCGACTACTTTTCCAACATGGCCGACAACGTTTCCCGCCTTAATTTCAAATTTACCGTTCGTACCAATCATCGACGACGTCTGAGCGGCGGCGACGTATGGCGGCTAAAGTCCGATCCCGTTGACAACCCAGCCTTTTTGGCCGCCTCAAATTTACCATTCATACACCGTCCAATCAACGCATCGCCCGCCAATACACGTCACCAACATGGCCGACGACTTTTCCAACATGGCCAACATCCCCACCATCCACCCGATCATACACCCGTCACTGACACCCCCACCACCGTCATGTGACAACCTCACCTACCCCCACCACTGTCACGTGGTACCTCAACCACAATATTTGATTTTCACGCCGCCGGAAGTCAACCACGCACCTACCCCCACCTCCACAATATTTGAATTTCCCGCCAAAATGGGGTCGTGATGGGGGATGACGTCACATTCGTTCTGGAACTGTCATAATACCCGTACTAATGATAATGAAAAAGCATTATAAAATACCGACCACAAGTCATTGGAGCTGATATAGGGAGAGGAAGGAGTGAACATTTTAGCAAATGGATTAAAATTGTATTAAATAACTTGGACGCGGGTTCATATTCCGCTTAGAACATCATCACTGTTTCTCGTGTATACAGACCTACTTCACTGTCAATTATGAATCTGTTCATAAGTCATTGTAAGCTTTTATGACTACTCAGTAAATTATATACTTTCTTTCGAGCCTTTTTTTAACCAAATCCAATCGCCTAACTTTATTTTGACATTCCCTGAATATATATCAACAAAAAATATCTTAAGTGAACTACTATTCTTGAAAAAGTATTGAACATATGAAGGATTCTTGCTAACAAGCAAACCAAACTACAACTAATTCTCTAATTGGGTCCTTTCATTCGCAGTATATATCACAGTAAAATACGTTCACGCCTGTGAACTCATGCGTACGCACACGGGCTTGTTTCCAAGCTTATAAAAGACATTGTAAATTTGCTACACTTAATTAACTCTTCTAATTATTAACAATTATTTATTTGTTCGGTTAATTGAAAATCGTAATTGTTTTTGTACTTTAACAATCCTGCCATAACTTTTCTCCTGGCTACACTAATTAAAAAAAGTTGTATATTAGAAAATTATTTACAACTGAATTGTCAAGTTTAATTATTGTGCAGACTGTGTCCCTAAATAAGCAAAATTTGTTTATATATTATTTAGGTGATCCTCATTAACAATAAACATGATTCATGTAGGCTTACTAAAGAATTAGTCTCGTTAAAAAAATAATAATAAAATATGCATGCAAGAAGAGCTGTCAAGTAGGCCACTAAACTTTAACGAAGTAAAACATTAATAAATAATCAAACACTGTATAAAGTGATTAAATAACGTTATTTATTAACCACGTAAATAACGATAACGTTTCAGTGAACGATATTCTGATTCTTATCGAACTTGTAACTGATAAAGCTGATAGAATTTGTAACTTACAGTACTTTTTCGTATTAAGTGAAGTTTGTACAACTTTAAAGTATGTATATACGTTTTCCATTGTCCCTTTAAACTTTACAAATTCAGTACACCCCCCCCCCCCCACATTGATCATATTTGAATATTCCCATCGAAGAGAATGCGAATATTTATCAAACAGAAAATGTAACTCGAAATAGATAATTAGAAAGAGTACTAGAGTTTTTAACATTAATAACCTTAAAAATTACTGGAGTAATAATATTTTTAAAGATTATTAAAAATATTTCAGGAGAAAACGACCAATCAAAATTCGATCACTATACATTATTATTCCGTTGAAAGTATGTGTTTGAAGAAAATGTTCCTTTCCGTTAGGACATGAATTTGGCACCTCTATTCGAAAAATTAAAACACGGTGCTTTTCTTCTTCTTCTCCTTCTTCTTTTTCTTCTTCTTCTTCTTCTTCTTCTTCTACTCCTTCTTCTTCTACTTCTTCTTCTTTTCCTTCTACGTCGTCTTCTTCTTTTTCTTCCTTCTAAATAGATAATTAAGCTGTTCCTCTTCCTCCATCCTGTATGTTTGTTCCAAAATTTTCTTCTATCTTTAGTCCGGCTGACTGCATCCTGAATTTCGCACATTATAAATATATACATAAAATATTTAAAATGTATATTTATTTTACCTCTAGACGTTATTTTTCCGTATTTGGAACATGTTTCGAGAACTCCTGTGTTCTCATCCTCAGCCTTCGTGATCTTGCGTCTGGTGAAGTATTTGTGTGTTGGCTGGATGCTGTTTTCGTTTCTTGTTGGTCTCTGGTATTTTAAAGTGGTATTATTGTGTGTGATTGTGGTGTATGTATTAGTATTTTGTGTATTTTCGATGTTGAGTGCTTTGAACATTGTGTCATGTTTTGTATTGATTTGTATTTGTTCAGGTATTAGTTTGTTTTGTGTTTTATGTTTGTATAGGGCCTATTTGTAAATTTTCCCAAATGTTCATTATGGTGCCTTTGTGTTTGTCTGGGAATTCATTGGTTATGTTATAAATTTATTCGACCAAAAACTTAAAAATTTCAATAAAATATTAACAATTGATATCGTTTCATGCTATGTAACCACGGATACGTAAACAAAATAATTTTTTGTGTTCAGAAAGTTACAGAAAACAAACGATGGGCTGTATTCGCTTTTTTCGCGTTTAAATAAAAGATAATTTAATAAAATGAATTATTTATTTTTAAAATATTAACAACCTGGTACAGGTCGTATTTTGATTATCTTTCTCAGCGTTTTACTAAAAGCATAATGATATAGCCTATTTGGTTTTGTTCTGAGTTTTTGTGTATACATTAAAAATAATTTGATAATTAATTAGAACATGGAAGTCATGTATGGTTCTCCATAACGATTTTTTAGTCTTTTCTGTGTTTACAATTTGTATTAATATTCTTAGTAATTTTTTTTTCTATATAAGTAACTTGAAGTTTTTTGCAGCAATTATATAATCTTGTGATGTTATTCAATTTGTTTCTTGTGCAAGTAGTGTAAATTTCGTATTTTCTTTTTAACACCTGACGCGTGTTTCACTGAAAAATATCAGTATCATCAGAGGTTTAATTGTTTTTTGTCCTTAGTAATTATACGGAATTATAATTGTGTATGTGTATGGTGTATGTGTATGTGTGTAAACAGAGAGTCAGAGGCAGACGGAGACATTATACAAGTAGGCCTACATCAGAAACATTACACAACGTTCGATGTTTTCCGGTTTCCCTACTTATAAAACTGTTTATTGTTTTTAATTAATTCATACGAGACTCTTTATTGTGTCTACATACGTAGTTCGTAGAGCACGTGGGTATTCACGCAAGTGCAGAATACCTTGCACTTCTATTCTTCTGTTATTACCTTTATAATCTCTCGCACCGTCTAAACGTAGGCTTATGTATTACGCCGTCTAGTGAATAGCACTTGTAACAGCAAGAGAAATATCTAGTATATCTCTATAGAGCTTACCAATTCTAAACTTAAAATAACTGATTCTCGAATATAAAGAACTGACTACACATTACGACCATCGCATAAAGGGCATCATCATAGTCTCCACCACAGGGTCCAGGTAATGTGTCCATCCGCCCATATTCCATTACCCAACCTTCGTTATCTTTTCCTACGTATTCCCTGGATCTTCCAAGCATGCAAATATCCATCCACCCATATATTAGGAATCGTGCTTGTGCCATTGTTTCTAAACGTCCCAGCCACTTCTCTCTACACTAGTTGTCTTATTTATTTTGTCATTTTATCATTCTTATCCTGTCACTTTTACCTCTTGCCTCCCAACTGGTTCCTATCCTATCCTGGTAACTATACTATCATATCCTACTTTTCTATACTAAACCACGTGCACTCTTGGGACGAAATATAAGTTCTGTTGTCTGTATTCTACTTTCCTGACTTATTGTTATTGTTAACACTTCGCTTGCGTATAACATGGAAACAACCGTAAGTTACAGAATTTCATCATTTAGCGTCCTTCATTTCGAAGCGTCCTCTTAATATTTGCACAGACCATCTGCAATTTGCGCAGCTCGATATCATGGACTAGATCAGTGGTTTCCTTCGGTGGTCCACAAGACGCTCAAAACCGGTCCGTGGCCTACTAAATACGTATAAGTATAAAGAAAATATTCATGTATGCTAGCTTATGAAGTGTAGTATAAACAAGACGACACATATACGAGTGGAATAAACTGACTGAGCAAAGAAAAATAAGCAAAAATTCAGCTGGATACCAGCGACGACATACGACTCGCTTTGAGAAGCAATGTCGAAAAATTCCTCAGCCTGTGAAACAAACGGTAACCCACAAATCGCATAATTAATCTCAAGCAATACAGTGATAGTTTCAACAGATTTAACTATATTGAACGTAACTTTAGTTGATTAAAATTAGTTAGATTACATTGGATCAGTAGCGCCTATGTAACCGCTGTTGCCGGCGGCAACAGTACTAGAAATAAGAGATACAATATTAATTATATCACAGAATAAATACTTTAGTTAATGAATAATTTGAAATCCGAACAATATTAGTAGAGAAACTTGAAGAAAAGCGTAGCATTGCTTCCGAACTGCTGAGCACTTGCACCGTCGTGTGTTGCCGGCTCAGACATCGGCAATGTTTTACTGCGTTCGGTCAATGACCTCGTAGTAGTTGTCACTGTACAAACTGCGGAGAGGGGGACACATTCGGCCACCCAATGTTTTGCTGCTGTATAAACCGGCAAAACGCTCAGTTAGCAGCTATGTTCGTTTCGGAACCAACGTGCAGCAGTTACTACCTACCTTTTTGTGTTTTGTTTGTTTAGTTACGTGTTTCTCTGTTTGTCTTTATTATTTTTAATTCCGTTATTTGTGTTCTGATTTATTCTGTGTAAGTATAATGGGAGTCAGATTCCCGTTGAACCGGGACCCTCTTCTGCCAGCGAATGATATAAAATACGCTAAAAAAACATTTTGGCTCTAAAAAGAATATTTTTGCCCTAAAATAATCACTTGGTACTAGAAAAAATTCCAATTAATTTTTAGGTCAAGTTTTAGGTCTGTCACAACTGCCAACAGGTGTTATGTACCCACGCCACCCCGTTGCAACAGATAAAATTTATTTCAGTTAATAAATAGTGTACAGAACTTTTTCTAAGTAGTCTGAAGTCCTTCGTAGGAAGTAGAGGTCCATGCTTTATTTATCTACCTTTCAACTCAGTGGTGCGCAGTCATCTTAGATGGTAACCGCTGGCCCATATCGTATCTCATATCACTTACAGTGTATGCAAAGTTACTAACATGCTCTATACTTTTACCGTTTAAAACTACTGACAGTTTCTGTTTCACGAAAAGCGATATCTGTAATATGTTGTGAAAATATTCATATTGCCTCAAATAATTTTATAACTTCACCTTAAAGTAGATGTCGGAAGAAAACATTAACGAGAAAGCTTTGCTTTTCTTATCGTCGTCTAGGAGCCTATACATTCACTAACACATACATATATATATATATATATATATATATATATATATATATATATATATAGACCAATGTATCAAATACATATGGAGGCCGATAACATGTACAGATGAAATGTAATGCATGAAACGGTTCGCGCAGATCGTAGTGAGGAGCTGGAAAGGCAGTGCAGGAAGTGGGGTGTGAGGTGACCAACCATGATACACAACCATGTAGCTATTCTGAACACAAAGTGATTGCATAGAAAACAACGCGCCACAGCAACCCATGCGCAGTGGCATCTTTTGACACTGCATATCCAGACACCCGTTTTGTGTCTAATTATTTTAGCCCTAATTTAAGATGTACACACTATGTATCTAATTGTTGTTTGTTAGGTTAGGTTGGGTTAGGTGGTTAGCAATCCGAATCTGTGAAAAACCATAGCTTCTAGGTTAACAAAAACTCTTACCCCTTTCATTTCAGAATAGATTCGGAAATTATGTTGTCATAAATACCGTACACTTATACATTTACGTAGCCTAAGTCCACCCATCGTTGGGTATACACTTACACTTTGCAGTGTGTGTGTTCTGTTCACAGTCATTTAAATGCAGCGTTTTTTTTTTTGTCCCCACCTTATCTTTGGTCTTTGTCTATTCTGTTCACATGTTCTCCAGTGAGCTATATGTTTTGTGATGCTCATCTCTTTTTCTGTCTCTTAATTTTTAGAAGTAACGGTTTTTCTTTCCAATCATTACCTTTTCCTGAATTTATTGATTTCTTTTCTATCTGTCCACACCTATGGGCAAAAACAAGAAGTCTATACCGCTAAATAACGTAGTCTACGTAACTATGAATATTTTTTATTCTTTAAGACATAGCTATTCTTTGAGCTTGTAGCTATACTGACTAGGCATTTTTATTATTTCTGACCGATATTTTACCGCTGATATACGACTTTGTTCATGTAGATTTTCATGGGTCTGAGTATTTTCGTTAATTTGTCTATCGTTTCTTGTCTTGTCTTGACTGCGGCGACTATTTCCATTTTTTATTTACCACCTCTGGGTTTTATTCCGAGTCTTAAACATTTAATTTTCTCTTATTTTATACCCATAATTCTTTCTATTTTTACTTCACGTATCTTTCTCCGTCTGATTTTATTCTTTATCCAATTGTTTTTTAACCTCCGAGAGTGTCATAATTTTCCCTTTCCCTCTTCGGTCAGTTTTATACTCTGCTTCTTTAGTACTTATGTTTTCCGTGATATATTTTTCTTTTGTTTTTGTGCAATTCCTTTGTCTATTTTAAACAGTATTTCCGTTAAGTTATCAATGTCATCTATGTTCCTACAAGTTCCATACCAAAGCGGAGACAACTTATGTATGTACTAAGCCCCCCTCCCCACACACACAAACAAAATATAAATAAGTGAAACTCGAAAAGGGAAGGGTGTTTATGAAATCATAGAAAACACGTTTTTCTTTGATGGAAGGCGGAATCAGATCTACACTGGTGTTGCTCTGAAAAATCCTCACAATATTCAACAAATTAGTGCTATCACAAATAGAGTAATGATAGCAAATTCTTGTGCATATAGCGCTTTTAAACGAACCGAACGTCCAAGTGTTTTGTGTGTGGCAAGTGACGAAATAATCAAACCGTTTCATGCCAAACTTGAAGAGTTGATACGTAAAAATTCCTTTAAAAACATCGTTAAAATTAACGTAGACCTAAACAGCAAAATTGCTGTCATAAAAAAAAAGCATATGTATAAAAATTGCCGCAGGATGACATTAACGAAAGAAGAGAAAGACGAATAGGTTTGTGTGTACTGAATAACAGTTCAGAAGTGTGTGTGTGTGTGTGTGTGTGTGTGTGTGTGTGTGTGTGTGTGTGTGTGTGTGTGTGTGTGTGTGTGTGTGTGTGTGTGTGTGTGTGTGTGTGTGTGTGTGTGTGTGTGTGTGTGTGTGTGTGTGTGTGTGTGTGTGTGTGTGTGTGTGTGTGTGTGTGTGTGTGTGTGTGTGTGTGTGTGTGTGTGTGTGTGTGTGTGTGTGTGTGTGTGTGTGTGTGTGTGTGTGTGTGTGTGTGTGTGTGTGTGTGTGTGTGTGTGTGTGTGTGTGTGTGTGTGTGTGTGTGTGTGTGTGTGTGTGTGTGTGTGTGTGTGTGTGTGTGTGTGTGTGTGTGTGTGTGTGTGTGTGTGTGTGTGTGTGTGTGTGTGTGTGTGTGTGTGTGTGTGTGTGTGTGTGTGTGTGTGTGTGTGTGTGTGTGTGTGTGTGAGCAAAGTTCAGACAACTGTAATCCCAGACATATTCAAGATACACGTACAAAAATAAAGTGGATTATTTTAATGGTACAATTTTTCCAAGCCGTAGACTCTGATACTCTAATCGACGGAAGACAAATCATCATATTCTGTGTTACGCTGATGATAAACCATCCTTATTTCCAGTAACAAGGAAGACACGAGTTATCCTACTCTTGTGTAGGATGAAGAAAGACGCACGGTAAGACTGATTAGTTGTAAATGTGAAAACACTATTAAGCATATGATAATCGAAAGATCGAGAAGTTAAAAGGAACGAATGGACTAGCGAACTAGAACGAAAGAAATGGTCTAATCCATATTTAATCATATAGAATGTTAAGTATTTCAGTTAACAGCTTCTATAGTCGTTACCTTTTACGAGGTAATATAGTCGTCGTCTCGTACTCTTAAGTCATAAAAGTCGTACTTAAAAGTTAAATATTGCAGTCTCCGGCAATGTGAAAAAATTCTGCTGTGAACCAGAAAACAAAAATAAGTCTTATTCAGCACTATAATTTCTCTTACTTCTATGCAATGTATGAAATCCAACGAGTACAAATATACAGACCATTTGAAACGGAATACTTCAAAGTGGATTTTATATAATAATGAAACTTTCACTTGTGAACTTACTTGTCTTTTCTTGTCGAACGCGTTTCGGCGTAGTGTTCGCCTTCGTCAGCTTAGAGACAGACTGCCAGACTTTGTAACTTTGTAACGAAATCCAAATTATTTGGATCCCCGCGCCAATCCCCTTCCTCCTTCCACACACCACCCCCACTATACCTTCCAAGCAATAACCGTTACAAAGTCTGGCAGTCTGTCTCTAAGCTGGCGAAGGCGAACACTACGCCGAAACGCGTTCGACGAGAAAAGACAAGTAAGTTCACAAGTGAAAGTTTCATTATTATATAAAATGTGGTCCTGTGAAAAAACAAAAACAATCAAGACAACTTCAAAGTGGATGTTTCGCGTTTCCAGAACTGCTAGAAAATCTGATAGATGGGTATTTGGAAGATCTAAATATCGACACAAGATTAGCTCTATCAGTAAGAATACTACTGTCTTGTACATATAAAACTAGAAGCCCAAACAACGGTAAAAATAAGTTACATTTGACAGTGTTACTCTTTAAGGATGGCAAGTAAAGAACGGTCTCTATCAAAGTGGTCCGGAAAAACATTGCAGACAGACAGCGGCCACAACATGTCGTAATTCCGTTAGGAACAAAACCGAAAGCCTCGAGTGAAACAGTTTAAAATGATAAAACACCTTCGCAGACTATAATATTAAAAACTTATTATAAAAGGTATAAATATACATACAGACATATAATATCCTTCAGTCATGTTAGTTTTATTAGCAACCATCTTAACACCAACATTGTCACACCTTATTGCAAAACTGCTAATCGCTTCGCTCTCGACGAGGCCTTTCGGTGTATGCACCATCTTCACGTCTTAAACAATGAACGTTTAAGACCTGAAGATGGTGGACACACCGAAAGCCCTCGTCGAGAGCGAAGCGACTAGCAGTTTTCCAATAAGTGGTGACAAAGTTGATAATATCCTTCACTCATAGGTAAGCTTGTATCTCTACAAAACAATTAGACCAGTTGGTCTGTTAATAATCTGTTACACCTTGCATACTACAGTTGTCATATCATTAAAATAAAACGCACGAAATTGCAGCATCCTGGACTTGTGTAACACCGAAAAACATGAACTAGTAGGGAGAGCTATGTAAATAGCACTCCGTCGCAATAACCGATTATCACGCTCAATGCCCCATCGTTAAATGAGCGGCACAAATTTTCCGGTCAAGAGGAGTTAATGTGCTCGTTAAATTCTTCACAATTTCAGTGTTGTTACTCGAAAATCGGTTCACCGAACCATACTATTGTACTTTTGCTTTCTAAACTATCGGTTAGCCGGACCGTAAACGTTTAGTCTCTCGCCACTTACGGAGACGTTATCAATTTCATTCTTGAATCGGCGGTTTATGATCTTGTATTGTTGGTACACTACGACTGAAAAATGTGACCTGTGAAGTTATAATTATTATTCCATAAAACTAATCCAAATACAAAAACAACAAATCAAGACTTTTGTTGTCCTGTTCGAATAATCTTAGTATTTATTATTATGTTGACACGTACGGTCACGCAGGTTAATGTCAAAATAAAAGCAGTCTACGAATCCTCAAAATTACGATATTAAATATCACGAAATAAAACGAATTACGATTATTTCGTAATTTAAAAGAATCAGTTCCCGTGACATATGTCCATTAATCGATGTGAAGACTTCAATGTGGATCAATAAAGTGACAGAGTCACAAGGCAGGTAATGGAAAAAAACACCACAAAGATCATGAAGGGACCAGGTGGTACGAAGCCGAGGATTAGATGAAAGCAAATGGAATACGAAGTCTTGGTTGATAGAGAAGAGACGGCAGCAGCTATTAAACGTCCCTGAAGTGTAGTGAGTGATGATTTCGATACAACTAAGATTTCTTCGGTTTCACATTCACGTATTCGGACTGTAAATATTCACCGGCATCAAAAAGGTTGTAATTATTAAGAGAATTACTGCACACATTGTAACAAAGAAAAAGTTACCAAGCCATCATTTTTTTCTTTAATTTTAGAGTTATCCACATTTTAGAGGTTGAGCTGTAGTTTCGCTCAACCAAATAGTAAATAAATCAATGCTTACTTCCGTTTGCAGCTAATTCTGTCCTTCCACTTTTGTCTGACCATTACGTCTTCGTCTAACAGTCATGCCAACGAGGTTTCAGACAACCTTCCTCTCCTCCTTCTTCCAGAGCATCGCTACCTGCCTTTCCAGTCATCCGGCCCCATCCTCCTCATATGCCCGAACCATCGTAATCTTTTCCTTCCACAATTTCTACTAAACGTTTCTCTACAGTCATTATTCCTTTATCTTAAAATTCCTTATTCTCTCCTTTCTTGACGGCCTTGCTGTTCTAAGAAATTATCTAATTTCCGCATGCAGTCTTTCCTGTTTGCTTCTGTTTACTGACCACATCTCCGCTCGATGGAACAATATACTCTCTACTATTGATTTGGACATGACTACTTTTACATTATATATCATGACCACTTTTGTTCTATCCATGATATTGCTATTCCACAACAACGAATCATCATTTCAACCGTATTTCTTCCTTTACATACACGTCTACGTACCTATTTAGATTTTTAAAGGCCCATCCTGTTGTATCACTGAGCCCAAATACGTGAAACCATTAACTCTCATGATTTTAACGCTTCCAGTGTATGTTACCGCTTGAAGTCATACTCAAAGTTATCTTTAATCCCTATTTTTTTACTCCTCTCCTAATTCCCTACACACATAATCAGCAGCATCACTATCCTGGACGAGAAATAGTAGTTATCTATGAATAGAATCTACATAAATAAAACCAGATGTGCGTGTTTTAGTGTGTACGTGAGTCCACAAGACTGGTTGTGGACTGCAGAAGGACTGTCTGTGCGAACGCATTTTTGTCCCTCTAACGTAACCTATAATCGTATATCGACCCACGCGTATCTTTTCCGACGAGAACTCTTTTTGTACCTACTTCATATTTTATTTCAATCAGTCCCATCTACTCTCCATTAAAAAGTTACAAAACTCGTATCCATTTGCCCTCCTATCGAGCCTTAACTCCGTTCTAATCAACTTTCAGCCTTCTATAAAAGAAGGCTATAAGCTATTCTGAAAAAAATTTTATGGCAATGCCAATTAGCGTCGTGTACAATTTACGTACATGTTTCAACTTCTTCCTTTTTTCATTTTCATGTTTCATGAAACCTATTTTTTTTTTTTTTTTTTTTTTTTAGTTATAACCTATTTTTAAGCTGTCTTCATATTTTATAAGAATTTCTTGATTCTATTCCTTCACGTGTATTAGCGATGTATTAGCGAGTGTGAACGTGTGTGTTTGTGAGTGAGTTAAGCTTTAACGAATTATAAGAAGCACCTCGCTTAATGTTCACTTTGAAAATTTAACAACAAACGAGCTTTAGCAAATTTATGTGATTAGTTGTGATTTAACCCTATATTCGGCCGCACCTTAATATAACGGTTTCAGACGTCGAAACGTAGGTGTAAAATCATAAAAATAAAATGAGATACTAACTACACCGACTTTGTTCTATTAGAAATTAAGAAATCGTCTCATTTACATTTTACAAATTTTCCTTTTATGCTCTTTGGACTAGAACCTTTTATGTTATTACTAGACTCTTGCAAACTCTTGCAAATGGTGCTGAGGTAAAGTCATCATCTATCTTTGCAGCGAATCGTTGTCGTTTTTATCACCATAATCACTACCACCATCACTATTATCATCATTATCAACGTTAAGCTCTGATATCTAATCCGAATGTGACCCATTGTTGTTAAAAAATAATGCTGTTTTCATAGTTTAGTAACTGTTTGAATTACGTTTGTGTTCAGAACTTAAAAATCTGTGTTTACTGGAAGTCTCATTTCTTTACTGGAAGAAGTTGTCAATACAAATGAACACGTATTTTTAATTTTTAGTACTATAGAGCTATTGCACATTCTACTCATCCAAGTGAGGCAATTTTTAAATGGACATTTAGCTTGAAAATTAACTGGTCATGGAGGTCCACCAGGATCTTCAGACCTGACTCGATTAGTGTTTATGGAGTTGGGTGAAAAGTGAGGTTTATACACAAAAAGAAATACACGAGGTAAACTGATTGCTCGGATTTTAAATACTTCCGGGTTTATATAGGAACACAAATATAATCTGAGACGAGCAATACGAGAACTTCTCAAATGAGTAAAGAAGTGCGTTGATTTTATTAATGGAATTGTTGAATATTCGTTAAAAAGTAATGACATTTAGTTTATTTCGTTGGTTGATAAAGCTTCGGAACATTTTGTGACTGGCAACTGCTGTTGACACATTGTTGTTTGCTGATGACCAGGCTATCCTGTTGAACTCGGAAAGTGACTGTGTGTTATTGGTATTATTCATTTATTGTTGCATAAAATATAATGCTTAGTTTGGTGTTTATTTGTCCGTGTATGTATTAGTGTATTTGTTTTGATACTTGTATATCTAAAGGATTTCTAATGCGTTCAGTTTTTCAGCAATATGTTTTTCAATTTTGATATTCATTTAATAAGTTGTAAATCAATATTGTATCTGATTTATGATGAAAATGTTGTGATTTGTATTGATGGCTTTTATATGCAGTTGGCTCAAGAAAAACTTTCTTGTGTTCAAGGTATCGATAAAGAATCGATTTTCCCGCCTCATCCACGAATGCTTTATTTCATTTAGGGCGTTTTCTTTCATATATCCCGTGTCTATTTATGTTATCTGTTGGGGACATTGTGATGATGTATTTGTTTGTTTTGTATGCTGTTTTTATGTTGTATCTGTTAGGGTTTTTGATATTTTATTTCTATTATGGTTGGTGTACGTTATTTATGTGTATATTGTACTGGAATTGGAATCTGAGGACAGGAGTATACCAATCCCTGAAAGCTCTCTGCTTCTTTCTACTTCTTGCTTCACCCTTAACCACAGTACTGTTGTCACTAACGTATACCACCTCACATTAGCGCACTCGATTTTCACTGATGATGGCAGCCCGGGAAGGAATTTTAACAACAAACTACTTCTTTGTTGCGATGACGTAGTACACATATAAAAAATTATCCCTCCCCTTTCAACTATCATTTTCATTTATAGACAATTACCCCCTCTCCCTTCAACTACCCTTTTCATTTATAGATATTTCATCTAAATTTCTACAGTGAATTATTATGATCTTATTTTCAGGATACTTTATTTATCAAAACTAAGTACTTTAACTCTTGTTAAAACATAAAACGTTGCAGGTAAACTACCTCTTCCCCTTAACCAATCTTTACCAAAATCAATAGGCCTTGAATCCTCTACCACTCAGGTACACATGCAAAAGATTATTAGATTCTGTTTGAATTTACGGCAGTTATCGTTCGTCATAGAAAAAATTCTACACATAGACACACAGACTCACACAGAGATACTTTTCGAAAAATGACTTTCCTTCATGTTTTGAGAGTAGTACAATCAGAATCAGCCCTTATCTCGAACACGATTTTTTTCGCCATCACCATACTTCCATTTCCTTATGGAATATGGAAGTAAAAATATGTGTTCTTTAAAATGTTGGTTTAATATCAATATAACAATTCTTCAAGAACAGAGGAAACAAATTGAAGTAAAAATGTGTGTGTGTGTGTGTGTGTGTGTGTGTGTGTGTGTGTGTGTGTGTGTGTGTGTGTGTGTGTGTGTGTGTGTGTGTGTGTGTGTGTGTGTGTGTGTGTGTGTGTGTGTGTGTGTGTGTGTGTGTGTGTGTGTGTGTGTGTGTGTGTGTGTGTGTGTGTGTGTGTGTGTGTGTGTGTGTGTGTGTGTGTGTGTGTGTGTGTGTGTGTGTGTGTGTGTGTGTGTGTGTGTGTGTGTGTGTGTGTGTGTGTGTGTGTGTGTGTGTGTGTGTGTGTGTGTGTGTGTGTGTGTGTGTGTGTGTGTGTGTGTGTGTGTGTGTGTGTGTGTGTGTGTGTGTGTGTGTGTGTGTGTGTGTGTGTGTGTGTGTGTGTGTGTGTGTGTGTGTGTGTGAAGTATTCAATATCTTTGTGTACGGAGCGAGAAGAGTGTGTGTGGTGTGGTGTGGTGTGAAGCGGACGCGTTGCCAAAAAGTTAATACAACTGTCTGTAAATAGCTGAGATGAGAAAGTCGATATAGGCTACAAGGTGGGTGGAGAGGTAGTTGATCCCCGTAGAGTATCGGGTATCGCGCTACTCTGGAGGTCTCCGCTCGGCTAATTGACACTTGTATACACTTACACCGAGTGACACTTGGACAGGACAGGTGTAGTGCACGACAAATCTTTCCTATTAACAAGATCTCGCTACCTTCACATAATCCGGTGCATTAAATGCTTAAACGCCGGGTTCGCGGCCTCGCCACATACCAAAACCGCTTTTTGCTTCTTACTCTTGAGCAACAATTACTCCTCCATACTCGCGCATGTCGTTTTTGTAGCTTTTTTTTTAAATTTATGTCAGTCTCGGTAATCTTTAAAAAAACGATTAACTTGCGGTGCAACAAGTATTAACCTCTTGTGCCTCATTCCGTCACGAACGAGTTGCTGCTACAGTTTATAGTGGAGTCCTTCTTAACATACGCCGTTTTATTAGAAACGTCTCTTGTTTAATGTAACTAATGCATCGCCGTGTCTGCAGTCATAATCTGATATTGTGCAATACTAGCAATTGCGAGTATGGATTAAGGCGTGAATGCGACCAAAGGTGGTCTTATAAATACCCCCCTTGACAATCAAAAGCCATGCTTGAAAATAATCAATAAAGTTAAAAATAGTGACAACAATATTAAAACTATTTAATATTGTTACTTTCATCCGTGTTTGTTCGTTTCACGGGCCTTCTCCAAGTCCGAGCCCGCCCCCCCAAAAAAATCCATTTCGTGTAACTTGCTTTTATTCGAGCAGTTCTCATACCGCGGCACTAAATAGGTACCTCTTTGGACATTTCGTCGTTAATTGTGTTATGTATAATACCCTAAACAAGTTTAAAATAATACCAGTTTAAAATACTAAAAACCAATCACCAATCACAGCCAAATCTCTCCCTCACCCAAATAAAAAAAAGGTCCTTTCCATAAATAAAATCATCAAGACCCGCTACCATGTATTACACACCAGCATCAGGCAGTCATCGGAGCACCATCCGGACGCTGCAACCACTGAGGGCACGCATAAATCTGTGCCCTCTGCATCTGGCAAAATACCAAAAACCAACAGGAAACCATAACAACAACCAACCAACACACAAGTACTCCACAAGATTCAAAATTAAGAAGGCTGAGGAAGGGAATAATAAGTTTCCCGAAACATGTTCCAAATAAAGGAAAAAACATCTTGAGGTAAAGTTATTATAAATATTAAATATATTAATTGAATAATAGCATAATATTAAATAATAAATATTTCAAAAACAAAAAAAAACAAGAAAAATACAAGAAAAATTAAAGTGAGTATGTAACTTATTTAGGCTATACAGATATCCAAACACACACACGTCATAAATATACCATAATTATTCAACATTTCCTTGGATATTTATATGAATTATTTAATGTATTATTAATTTATTATGAAATTGTTCTTACACAAGTATTTGTTTCTTTACTTATGAACATTTCGTTGACAACTTTACTGATCAACATCGTCAGAGTAATTCAAAAACATGTTTATATATTGAAAAGCTTTTGTTTGTTCATTTATTCATTTGTGACCAGGTTAATTTAATACCACAAAAATTATCATGGCAATTAACAAGTAAATAAACACACAAAAGTTTGTCAACGTACAAAATTTCTTTGAATTACTCTGATGACGTTGGCCAGTACAGTTGTTAATGAAGTGTGCATGAATCTTCACACGAGAGTAGTTTCATAAGAAAATGAAGAACGCGCGCGCGCTTGTGTTTTATATTTAATAATATAATGATTTTTTTGTTTACCTTACTAATATGTATTCACATTCACTAACAGTGTTTACTTTCTTTTGCAAGGATAATGATTCTTTTACCATGAACTGTGTAATTTCATTACCATGATTCAACTTTCATTATGATTTCAGAACACCATTAATTTTTTTAAAAGCGTTAAGAAAAAAACTAGTAGGCTACACGTTTTCTCCATAACATGAATTTCAAGTAAACATATAAATCTATATATTATAATATTGTGATAATATTCAGTATAGTTTCTTCTGTAAGTAGTGTATTGCGTTTTTGTTGTTTCAACACCTGACGCACGTTTCACTGAAAAATATCAGCGTCATCAGAGGTTTGTAAGTAAATCAATGATGAATTATAGATGTATTAAAGTTGATTGATTGAAATATTACTGTAATTTCATTATATAAATCAATTTAAAATATTAAAAATTATTTTCATTGATTTACTAACAAATCTCTGATGATGCTGATATTTTTCAGTGAAACATGCGTCAGGTGTTGAAACAACAAAAGCGCAATACACTACTTGCAGAAGAAACTATACTGAATATTATCATAGTATTATATAATTGCTGCAAGAAACGTTGAGTTACGTAAATAGAAAATGATCTATGTATTAGTAATAAATAATATTTTATATTTTTAACAAGAATACATTTCTTATTTATTTGTATTTCACTGTTTCAAAGGTTCTCATTATTGACATCTTCAAAAATTAACAAAGTTAATTTAACAAAGTTATTGTACTTCTAACCTAAAAACACGTTTTTTTATGTTAGAAGTACAATAACTTTGTTAAATGACTAATAAATGCATAAAAGTTAAAAACAAAACTTGTAAAGAATTTAATTCTGAGAAAAATGGTGTAAATACTGTCAATAAAAATCAACAAAAAATTTCAATTGTTTCCAATTTTCCAAAATTTGTTATTAGGCAAAGATTTTTCTGTTTTACGTCGGATATCATGAAACTTATGGGAGATACAGTTCTGCGACCTATTTTATTCGATTTCTCAGGTCAAAAACCATAAGAAACAACAGAATTCGCCCCTTCCCAGAATTTCAGAAAGTCTTCATTTACCCGGGGGAACCGAAACCAGGCGAAATCTTTCGCTAGCCGTAACTCGCTTACAAAGCGTTTCCGGACATATGTTTATATGAACTTTTTTTTCTTCTTTTACACTATAGAACCATTTCTCAAATTATTTCCCTCTCCTCCCGGGGCACTCTGTATATATAGCCTATATATAGGCCTATATATATATATATATATGCAGCGCATATAAATACAATATACTAAATGTTTTTGCTTATGTTTACTGACTATAATTAAGTTACTGACTTTTAAAAAGCTTATTAATTCCCCAATAATTAAACTATTGATCTACCTAGCCCTACGTGACATTCGATACAACCAGACTTAGCGTTAAAGGATCTTACATGTTTCAGTAGTCAAGGCATTTTTTTTACTGACAGTTTCTTTTTTCTATTATGTTTGTTGACAAAGCACAAACTACTTGATCTACTCACTCCAAATCTGTTGATACTTGAAATATGCGTACATTGAAATGCACAGAACAAATAAAATATTCAATATAACGTTCTTTGTTTTTAGTAAGGGAAATCAGATTTCCCATTAATATGGTTTCAAACATTTTAGTTTGTCATGCTGCGACTCTTCCATCAAGGCTATCTTGAATTCCATCAAGGAATTTAACAAGGCTATCTTTCATAACGTACAAAAAATAATCAGTAAAATATGTGTATAGTGTACATTCTTCTGAGACTGACTTCTAAGGTTATAATCTTCAGTCCTCCACAATGAAGTCTGAACGTTGTATGCGTTCTCTGATCTCACTTCTTATACTATATTTTCTAAGGAGACAACTCCTCTCCAATACATTCCTTCATTGCGCCTGCGCTCCAGCCTCCATACAAAGCATCCTCTGCTCCTCAGTACAATTTCTGGCATTCTGGCCTACCTCTAATATAGGCCTACAATAAAAAACTGCTTTCTATAAAATCCCGCACAATCACACTCTTACGTACTTATCTAATGAGTCTCTCCAAAAGACAATGTAGTGGGTCTTTGGACTCCCGTTAACTCCTAAAGACGATAAAACCTAGTTCGGAGATTTAGAAAAACTTACCCATGCAAACTTTTGGTTTCTCCAACTATCCAATAACCGTGGGATTATGTCCCCTCGCGCCCTTATATTCGTTCTTACTTAGATTATTATTAACTCACCTGAGTAAGTGAATCTTCTCGTAAACGCAAGTTCGTGGTTTATCCGTCCCCCCTTTCATCCTGCCTTATATTGATGCCATAGCGAAGACAGTCTCTATAAGACAAAGGAAGGCCGAAGTTTCTTACATAGATGCTCCAGAAAGAAAGTTTAGCTTTGAAACTCACGTGTCATCATTTACGCGCCAAGCTGGATTACATCTAGTTAACGTTGCTTGGTCTTTTCTTTTTTGTAAGTTAGGTTATTCCGTACGTTTCTTATAAGTTAGTACATTTTATAACTTATATGCTATAGATGTAACTTTTATAGAAGTAATCCAGCTTGGCGCGTGAGTGAAAGAAAACACGTGAGTTTTGAAGTACCGAAAATATGAACCCAAACACTAAGACTTGACAGTGATAAACACAAAATATCTATTATATCCACTGGTTACAATATTCACACTAGTCTTTATTAAAGCGGCACACATTTGATAAGTACAAGTGGCAGAGGTGTGAAAGCATTTTGTTTAATTCATCATTGCCGGTTTGACAGAAAATGTACCAACCGGAGTGCCTTAATTCATCATTACCCGTCGCGCGTAAACTGCTTGCCATACACGTGTAACAAATGATTTTTTAATTTGTCTTACGCGTCGGTACCACAAACGGGACGTTTCTTAATTTATCATTCCGCATCCGTTAGCCATAAACATTCTACGCAACAAAAGCCAAAACGGGAACGAGACAAACGAAAATTATAAACTGTAAAACAAAATTGAAGACAACCTTTTGTTACAGTCAGTTAAACACATTAAAAGCGTTAAAACCGGATGAAAATTTCTCAATCGATTGTGAAACGGAGAGAGAGAGAGAGAGAGAGAGAGAGAGAGAGAGAGAGAGAGAGAGAGAGAGAGAGAGAGAAGCAATTTCTGTGTTTACTCCCCCGCGCAACGGCGACGTAACCGACGACGCTCGGCTGACCTGAAATTTTAAATCGGATGACGTCGAACCATTAAACGTAATTCTTTGCCACTCGGATGACACCTAACAACCCGAGCAGTTAGAAAAAGAAGAATCGATTGAAAACCCGCGTCCATCGCCGCATCGCATCGCCGTCGTCTTCGTTGTTTAGCGTTAACTAGAAAATCTAATTCTCAAGTCAAGCCAAAGCCTTTTAATATATATAAACAGGCAACGAGTTAATGTTTTGTTACACAAAATGGAAAAGAAAAGTTATTTCAAACTCAATTTGATACGGTTTATTACCGATTAGGTCGCCTCTTTTATAAGCCCTGTTGTGACAAAAGATCCTTCCAAGTGTTTTTTCTTCTTCGACTATCCGCTGCTTTAGTCGCTCGCTGCAACAGCAGCGAACGAACGAGTCACTCTATTTGAGAAAGAGAGACAGACTCACCGGGAGAGAACAATAGACGGGCCCCAGTAGCGATCGCAGGTAGCTCTTGTAAGCCAAAATATTATAATTAGACGAGTTAATAGTCTTTAATTAAGCTGGCTGGTGATTGGCTCTACGCGGAGCTATTGTGTTCTGTGTATCCTTCTATCAAAAACCTCCATTAACACGTCTCTCTCTCTCACTCCCTCTCTCTCTCTCTGTCTCTGTCTCTAGTTGGAAACTGACGCCATTATACGATCCAAGGACGCCGTCGTCAATCTTCTTCCTTTTATTATCATTTTGGGTAAATGTACTGTTTGATCTAACTACATCACAGTTAATTATAAATAAGTACAACGACATGGTTACGCTCGCCACAATGATTGCATTAGAGGGTCAACACCTTGATTCATTGTCCTTACATACCAACACCATTACTAGTTTCATATTACACTGCGTTACAATCAGAGCAAAATGCATTGTACTTATATGTCGTAATAAACAAATAAACCTTTTCTGCTCTGTTAAACCTTCGCACGCATTGCCTGTTTTTATACGCCTGAATAATATCATCATGAATAAAAACGAAGCCATACAAAGGAATGGAAAAGTTAAAATCGTCCAAGACTGTATCTCTACACCGGTATCTACTATAGTTAAATGGAGTTTTAAGCAGCTTCTTATATTTAAATAGCCTTTAACGGAATTTAAAAATAATTATCCTTCAATATAAAAGTTATTTTTTCCTTTTAAAGACACACAAAAAAAATAAAATGTCACCAATTAAAAAAGTGCTGATGAAATGATACCGGCAGCTGATAAAAAGTGCTGATATAACTTATGTGAACCCCCCCCCCGCGGGTCAAAAAAGTTGACGAATTTTGTTGATCTCTTAACTTTTAGGCTGTTTTATTTTTTTTTCAGCAGAGCACGCTAATATAGTAGGAGCTCTTTTTTAAAATACAAACAGGTTTATTTACACAGCATTAGGGTATACGTTTGAAATATGAAATATAGGAAGTCAATAAGTATCTTTTAACAATGTTTCAATAACGCGTACTTATTGTGTTACTACCGTTTACTTTAATGGGACTGACTTCAGGAGGTTATCACGCGTTTTTCAGTCACTTTAAAGATAGTAATATTGATTAGTTTTAACTTTTTTCTTTTGTATGAAGCCGATCCGACCCCGAAAGCCAAATTCTAGATACGCCACTGGTGAAAACAACATTATTATCTGCGTACGCTATAGTCTTGGAAGTACGAATCGCTTCGAGTTTGGTTATGGATGGCAAGTTCAAATTTTTTCTGAGTTTTGAGGTTATGTCCTCTTAGCGAGTAAGCAAGAGATAATTGTAGACTCCATAGCCTTTAATGTCTATCCAGCCCACAGTGTATCCGACTGGGTTTACGATATTTGGACTGCAATAATTTATTCCATAACAAATTACAAATTGTCTTGCTTCTTACACACATGTGTCTAGTTTTGTAAACTCTTTTTCGTTCGCGTCAATTACTATGCATATAATTAATATTTTGGTATTTTTTACGGAAGTAGTTTAGTATAAAACACTTTCGAACATAAAACGACAAAATTCTTAAAATGTACCAGTGACTCCGTGCATGTGTTCACCTAATATCAAGCAAGTTCAGTGGCTGTGCAAGGGACGGACAACCCTGGTGCCCCCGTTACGCCGTGTCCCGAGCTTCAGATGAGCTCTCGCCGCGGGGAGGACAACGATATCTTCTGGTTCGTGGGTGTACACAGGGCTGCTACCGGTCGTGGGATTTCAATTAGACGTTGCCTAACTCAGGGTCAGCGTTCGCTGAGGCAGGTCCAAGATTCATATGACACAGAAGGGTGTTGACTGAGAGCGCTCATGAGGTGGCGTTCAGGGGACTATCCGTATGGGGCGGTTCGGACAGTCTGGTTGGAAGTAAGGTAATGTGCTTTGCAAGTCCAGCACAAATCTCGGTCCAAGAGAGGACTGTAGCTTATGGAGCTTTAGTAATCATACAGGGATCGTCTAAGCAACCATCGGTGCCAAATACATAAGTTTGCCTACGATGGGGGGCATTGATTTGCTGCAGATCAGGGGTCTGAATTGATACAAGTGACGGACAGTTTTGAGGGCTACTCGTTCGGAATCCGTCCGCCAGGTAGGACGTCTGTCAAGGTGAAGCCCTAGATACTTCACACCTGGAAACCTTGAAAGTCGAGTATCGCCAATGTACGGGAGGGAGCTTTCTGCGACTGAAGAAGGCTACGATGCGGACCGCGTTAGTGGAGATCCCACATTTGTCTGTCCACTCAACGTATGCTTCTAGCTATTAGTGGAGTCAGACGACAGCCATTTCAGTACCACAACCAACAGCATACATTGCCGTGTCGTCGGCGAATATGGCTACCGGGTTTCAGGCAAATTAAGCACGTACGTCGTTGTACACAAAGAAAACCAAGGGACTAAAACGCTTCCCTGAGGTACTCCAGTGGTATTGGCTCTTTCCGAAGAAAGAGCGCTAGCCACTATCATGCGAAAAGTGCGGTTCCGAAGAAAGCTAGCGATCAGATGAACGTAGAAGTTCGGAAGTATAATTACCGTCAGTTTTGTACAGAAGTCCAAAATGCTAGATACGATCGAAAAGGTTTCTCAACATCAAGAAAGACAGGAACAGTCTGTTCACGTGAGCAGTCGGCTTCACCAAATGTCTCCACGAAGCGCATCAGGTGATGAGTCGAAGAGTGCCCAACACGAACTCCGAATTGCTCGGGGACCAGAATATTGAATCGTTTTAGGTGATCCAATAGTCGCCGCCTCGAAGACTTTCGACGTTGCTGACGGCCGAAGGTTGTCGGCGAATTTAGAGTCTTTGCCCGACTTCGGGTCATCGTGACGGCTTGGTGCCATTTCAGAGAAAAGTAGACAACCCGAAAGCAGGCATTGACATGTCGACCGGGAAGCGATCTCCCCTGACCGGAAGTCTCTGTAGAGCGGTGTTCGTAACACCGTCCGATCCAGAGCTCTTTCGAAGTCGAAGCAGACAATGCCGAATGCAGCGACCCGTCGCCACTTATCTCATGAAGTACATCTGCTTCTGGATCAGCGAGTAGACGTCTAACGCCTTTTTTATGTAGTTAGTATTTAGAAATACACTATAGATTCACTGTGGTTCAAGCTCATCATACGTTTAAACTATAAATACCTGACTAGTTATTCATTCTGTAGATGAAACTTCCGATTACCAATTCAATGCTTCAAGCTATACTTTTTAAAATAAAACAGCTGGAATGCCCAGTTTCGTATTACCAGCAGCTACATTCCTATTTTTATTCGGACTTAAGAATGCGAACTTGTTGCATAATATAACAACACTACAAGTACTGCCATGAGAAAGTTCACTATCATTCGGTCATGCCTTTTGGATGATTAAATGCTTGGATACTTTCGACAGAAATACTGGCTACCTGTCTGAGAAATATCACAAGCTATACCCTTTATTGGTATAATGAATTTACTATTACATAATATGGCAACAAGTCACTCATAAATGGCAAACGAGAACGCAAATGTTTATCAGGACAATTGTTTTTACATACACCTAACACATAGTCACGGACGCGTTTTATTTTTTCAAGAAATAAATATCATTGTATAGTGTGCACGTTATTTACCTAAATAACAGCAGTTCAATAGAAAATTTAGGTTAACACATTGCTACCTAAGGTCTATTTATACCTTGCATACAATCTGCCAGAAATACAACTTTAAGATCTCAAATACTAAGACAAAAGTGATGGCCTTCCTAGGGAAGAACTCTGTAAGAACAAAAATTGTAATTGATAATAGTGTTTTATAGCAGGTACGATATTTTAATTATTTGGGATGTGATATCTCATATAAGAAAGATAACGATATCGAGAGAAAGATAAATAAATTTATTCTCCTCTGAAGAAGCCTTTAGAAGGAGAAAACCGGTTTAGGCTTTAAGGTAAATCTTTATGATTTTACTTATAAAAAACTTAGTGTTCCGAGTCGTTAATACAATAGTGATATTTAGTTAAGTAACGGACACGTCATGGACAACGAAATCCAAGAAAATAAATTTAGTTATAGCCTACCTGTGGAACAATAAAACGACTATTGAAGAATAAAACGCAGAGGAGACACAGCTAAAGTTCTACAAGGCCGTCGCTGTGCCAACTTTAACGCAGCATGGATGTGAAACATGGACTCTCTTGCAAAAAGATATTTCAAAAATACAGGGCTCGGAAATGAAAGTTTTAAGAGCAGCGAAGGGATGTAGTTTGAGAGATCGTCTACGAAACGACGACATGAGGAAAGACCTGAGCTTACAGTCGGTTCTGGAGAGAATAAAGGAATACAGGCAGAATTGGAAGTCTCATGTGGAACGCATGGGAGACACACATATTCCTAAACAAGCGTTTGAATATAGGCAGTGGGGTCGAGAGATCGTGGAAGACCCAGGAAAAAATGGTCGGAACGGGCTATAGCCCAAGCCATGTAATGCAGAAGAAAAAGAAGAAGACATTGCTAACTTCATAGTATAAATTGACCTATCTATAAAATGTGAGAATAAGATGTTCAAAATTTAGTTGATAAAGTGTAACTACGAGGAGAATATATAACTATGAGTCAGTAAATCGTGGTCCCTGGCAGAAGCCCACAGGACAGTCTTCGGTTCTACATGATTGTGCATCAGTCCGTTAGCGTCTTCACATACAGTACTCTGCTGAATCCACCACCGCCGAATTCACTTCCCCTGCCGTTTTCAAAAGACAATCTCATTTAATGCAGTGCCTTGGCCATTCAATCTTTCATCTTTTTCATCTTCTTGCACTTTCTCCGTTCTCCGCTATATCCACACTCCAGTCCATCCAATCTTCTCAGGTCCTCGCTCCTTAGTTTCCACGTTACAGAACTGTACAACAACGCTATACTCCATACAAAGGAGTCTGTCTGTCTCTTCCTTCATTCCTTATTCAAGGTCCACAGAACAATCTGCCGTGCAACCAATACGTTCAGTCACCGTCCTCCCTAAGTAATGTAATACGTTACAGTAAGTTATTAACTACACTAAATGTTAATCTAGAAATTAAAAAGTAACAATTTAATATCTGTTTCATTAAAGTCAATTAAGTGAAGTGATTTACTTTTTAAATGTTAATACGGTTGTGTCCTTGCAGAATCAAAACCGATTGAGATGGAACAAACGCCATACAATGTTTTAAGGACTGTGAGAAATTCGAAAAAATTAAAAATGGCGGACCACGAATTTTTAGTTAGGATCGCGTCTAGTGTTCCGTCATTTTGTTAGTTTTTCAAACGTTTGTGTACTTGGTAAAAACAACCTACGAGTAGTAATATTGGCCTAGTTTCACTACTCTACAGCTAAAATAATGTAGCCTGATCTATACTTCCTATAAACTGTGTGACAAAAAAGTAAGAGAAAGGATAACTTTAACTAATTCTGGAGGGACTAAACGTTTTTGGGGTTGATTTTAATGAAAATCATCAAGTTTCAGACCTGAAAATGACTGCATTTTTTGGAGTTAAACAGGTTTCTAGGCCTCATTTTAACACATTTTTGAAAGAAAAAAATTTCTAGAGGAAGACGCTCTCCATCCAAACGAAAGTAACTACAAATTCACCAGTAGTAACTTCTCACCCTCAAGTGCCCTGAAAACCAGGACCCAAGTTACGAATATGGTGTCTAGCATAGTTTTTTATCGGACCACAATGTCAAATCGAACACACATGACGCACTTGTCATCTGAGATTTGGCACGAACTGTGTGCGCGGCACGTATGCAAGCACACGCGCACGCACAAATACACCAAACCTAATATATCGTCGTTATTGTAAGCTGTTTGTATTACTATAAGAAGCGTTGCAAAATGTTTTCGCCGATGTAATACGAACATATTACAAGCGTAACACATACGGCGTTTAGGATGATTGTATAACACACACACACACACACACACACACACACACACACACACACACTACAAGCGAAAATCGTTTCCTTAAAAATAAAATGCTATTTGTTGTCATTTGTAGTTTAATAAAGAAATTTAATAGAAACTGACAAAATACTCTGATGACATTTCTCCACGCTTTCACACACAAACACACCTGTATTGGCCTGCATACATACGTGTGTTCAAGATAAACATCCATTTCATGTTCACATCATACAGTATTCACCGAACGCACTCTCAGCCCAAACGTTTGCAGCAAAGAAGGATTACGATGTTTTAGTACACCTCCCCTTGACGTTTGAGACAGAAATGGTACCATTACAATAACTGTGAATACGGACTTATTCAAAAAGAATGAACGGATATCATAACACAATATTTTATTAAGGAAAAGTAATACAAAATTCCAACCAAATCACAAGTATTCTACACATAATCAAGTTTTATTTCCTGTCTTACCAGTGTTCAAAAAAAGGAACCGATTCCATGACGCAAGTTTTCAGTTCTCAAGCATTGTCATGGAAGAGTCATTGACCATTTGAAAGAGGAGGTTCCTAAGTTTCGAATGGCTGCCAAACGAGCTCTGTAGTCGCGTCATTTCCTAGGCAAGGCTTATTTGTTGACACTCGAAATGATGAGCAAAAAAGCAAAAACCGTTCTGCGATCTAGAGTTCGCGAAAACAAAATCCGTTGTCACAGACCAGCGTACTTTTTCGAAAGCAATTCGACATTAATACGCCCTCTCCAAAGAACATTCGATGGCGGTTTCGACAGTTTGATGAGAGTGAGTGTCTGTGCAAAGGAAAACGTCCAGGACGACCACGAGTTTCAAAGGAACAAATGAAGAGAATTCGTGTTGCGTTTGAGTGGAGCCCACGGAAGTCCACAAATCGAGGTGGCCATGAGCTTGCGATCCCACAACCCACTATCTGGCGTGTACTAAGAAGACGTCCACATTTGAAACCATACAGACTGCAGCTCGTTCAGGCACTTACCAATAACGACAAGAGGAAGCGAATGGAATTTTGCAATTCCATGCTGGAGATGATGGAAGACGAACCTTCATTTCACCTTCAATTTTCAGTGATGAAGCGACCTTTCACTTGAATGCCACAGTCAATCGTCACAATGTGCGCATTTAGGGAACAAATCACCCACATGAAAAACGCGAGCGCGAAAAAGATTCACGTAAGGTGAACGTCTGGGCTGTGTCTACGGACAAGGTTTATGGTCCCATCTTCTTCGAGGGAAACACCGTTACAGGACAAACCTATCTCGATATGCTTCAACTGTGGCTCTTCACGATACTCCAAGCCGATTCAAATGACTTCATTTTACAAGTGTTCTGCCCTGCCGTACCACCCCCGCCGCCGCCGCCGCCATCACCACCACCACTACTACTACTACTGTAAAACCTGACCTAACGGCCACCTTTATTCAGCGGTCACCTTTATGAACCGCCACTTTTCTGAGGAACAGATTTTATTTTCCGTAAGGTCAATGTAAACTTTTAGTTAATTCAAAATAATATATTAGACGGATAGTGTCCAAAATCATAACATACGATAGAAATTCAAAATAATATAGGCTAACAATTATTTGACAGATAGTGTTCAAAAGCAAAACACACGATCGAACTATCTCATTGGGTTAGGGGTTTTTTAGTGGTTGATGTTGGGACAAGGAGTACAATCACACAAATAAACTTATAAACATTTATTATAAAAAAACAAATTTCATAAGTAAATTCACATTTGTTTTTTCTTTTTCTTCTTTGGTTCAAAGCCGCTGTCGAACTCGCTAACCGCGCTGCGTTTCTGCTGTTTGTGGTGCTGTTTTGGACCTTTAACCGGCAGCTGGCGAGATTTATAATGGCCGTCCTTTGAAAACCTGAAAACAGAAAAACATAATATATACAACTCGATTTATAAGGTCTGAATTGATGAGCCGTGTGGAGGGAACCACAAATCAAAAACTAACGGCTAATCCGATAAAACGTCATGGAGTCAAGTCACTTCGTAGCCACGGATAACCTAAATTTTTCGAGGTGACGTATATCAGTCCCATGTCTAATGGAATTAATATGAATTTAGTAGTATTATCGCGACAATTACCTGTATTATTAACAGCATAAATCTACATCTTCTAATGTACAAAACTTACATTTTCAAAAGAAAAAATCTTCGCCTTTCTCGAAAAGGCCCAACACCTTGCACCTAATTAGGCCTAATATATAGTCTAACACATCTAACGTTACATGAAAGTAACATCTGGTGTTTAAAATTAAACTCTGTATTCTGTTCCACTTCATTTAATTATATAAGATACTCTATGAACAAACTGTATAGGTACACAATTTTATAATTTTCACATACAAATAAATCTTTGGTTAAATACATTATTCTCTTTTGCAGATACATATCTTCTTCTTCTCTTCTTTTTTCTTTCATATAATAGGTGAATTTATTTGTTCCGATTCTCTAACAAATCGGTTTGCGATCTTCTGACATATTTCGCTGGGATGACCTTCTGTGAATTCCGCATCACTGCATTAATTGACTATGTATAAATCATTTAAATTGACTTACATTTAGCGGAATTTTACATTTATACTGCCTATTTAAAAAAAAAGACATTAAATATCATAATTTCGAGACGGATCTGTGCTCCATTTTAATGTGAATAAGTAATGAAATTAATTTTTTACTTTAAATTAATTCCAATTTTCACATCCCTCTTATAACTGACTCATAAACTTTTTGCTGCAACTCGTAAGTGAAAATTAAAAGAACGTCAGTATATCGAGGGGTTAGTAATAAAACTACCCAAGTCCAAGTTTTAAATACGTTTCGAGATGATTTAAAAACGACATTTTTATGCATTTCTCTATTTCTTTTTATTTTTTAACAGCTATGGAATCAATAAAAAAACTCTATTAATAATAAAAATTAACCTTGCAAATCAGTTTTATGATTTATCACTGCACTTGAAAACCTTTAATTTCAGTTTTCTGTAAATTCACGTGCGTGGTCATGGGTAGTTTCATCAATAACCCCACGATATTTTCACAGTAGCCCTATATGTAATGATCTTTTCAAATGAAAATTGTAAATTCTCGTCAATAGTCATAAAAATACTTACACAAGCCAAAACGTTAACAGCTATTTTCTTGAAGTGTAATATACTCCACAATAATGACAACTTTTAAATTTTAAATTCTTTAGGTATTCTTGCCGCTAAACACACACACATTACTTTTCAACAATTAACTAACTTATAAGATATAATAAACACAGGGAAAAATAAGTACGTCGTGTACCGTCGTTATTGTCATAAAAAGCTTACAAAATAGTTTGTTGTCTTTTGTTGTCCCTTCAACATATTGATACGAAATGATTGCAATAATTAGTTAACTTCATTTTTAACACCCTTAAGTGCACTAAGTGAGCATCTAGAGAGCTTTGACACTCTTCGGTGTATAATCAGTAACCTTCATGGCAGTCCACTTTATTGCATTAAGCGACTGTCAAGATCGTTCCCTCCGTTGCGTGTGTACGCAGTAATTTTCCTGGGCAGTTCCCTTATTCTATTAAGTGACCACGTAGACTTGGTTGGGTGTGTACGCGATAATCTTGCTGGAAGTCGGTCCGCTTTATTGCATCAAGTTCACGTACTCTTCCAACCTAGTAAAATTTATAATTAACAGTGAAATCAGTAAAATACAATGAAAGTCATAGAACGTAATGTACTAGCCTTTTACTTTCCTTTAGACCCAAATATTTACACTCGTATTTAGTATCAGGTTTATCATAAAATCAACGGAAGAAATGGTCTTGAATATTTTGTCGTTAGGATTGAAGGGGAAGCCTGACAGTGGACAAGGGCAGCCACCCAACGTTGTCGGAATGTTACAGTCGGTCAATGGTAGAGAGAAAGGCTCACTCTGTTACCGATTCTGGGTAGAGAGAAGACAGTCCTCAGATTGAGCCGTACCTCCACAAAGAAAAATCTGCAAAATCAACAAACTGATTTACGAGTTGTATCTCCACTATTCGACTGTCGGACTATTACTCAACCATGTGAAGACACTGAGGCCGGCCTCAACGGCACCTTCACTGAAGACGGTTGTCGCAGCTGCAGCGGAAACGTATGGCAGGAAAGTGGAAATCGGACCACGGGTTTACACCCTGCATTTGTAACTCATGCGATTCCGCCTGTGGACATAGTGAATCGCATGTGATTATAAACACTTTTCACACATTTTACACGCTGCTGTCGAAATCGTATCTAGTCACATAACTGTATAATTAGATTTCGTGGTTAGGAATAAGTAAAAACACTACAGCAGTAACAGCAGATGCAATAAAACACCAAGGTGTCGTTAGTACTAAATAATGATGGCGGGCACGGTTCTCGATCTACACCGAAACACACCACCCAATGATTTGTTAATGACAAGAAATAAAACAAGGGTTTCATGTCCGCGCACTAACGCACAGATTATGATACAAAATGTTAAATAAAGCCGCGAGACAAATTACCGTTCACGCGACACGTTTTATATTAGAAACAGCCGCGAACTGTGTACTTTGCTTATCGGCGGAGCAGATAAGTAAGTACTTTCGTATTACGATAACGCTGACAACTGCGGTAAAATGGGCTTTAGCCTTAGTGATTTATCAAAAACTAGAACAAAAGAAATCGCGTATAAAGTATGATTGCCGGGTAATAAGTAATAATATTTCACTTGACGGTGGAAACGTTTCCTGGACTGTTGAAACGTTGGTTGTGCCATATGAACTAATGGCCTCTCTCACCAATACTAATACGAAGTTGGCGTGTGACAACACCTCGGTGGGTGCCACTACCTACACCTCGGCCAATTACCCCCAACAAAGCCTTGTTGTTACCGTTGTTGTTGTTGTTCCACTTAATTACTGATCAAAAATTACCACTGAAAAGTAAAAAACACCCCGAACCGATTCTCTTCACCATTTGTTTAAACAAAATGTTTCAGGTAATAAAGGACGGGCCGAGGGAATCTCGGGCGAGAATTGTGAAAACTCACCGAGTACAATAGGCACAGCTAATATCGCAGACAATAGGCTTCGTCTAGACATCATATGGTTACTGCTGATGCTAAATAATCAAACAGTATACTTAAAGCCATCTTTTTAATTAAAACTCGGCCTTGAAACACTTCTTCTTTATCTTCTCTCACTTTACACTTTCTCTGCCTTTGTGGCTCCCCTGCCACCGTCCGTCTTCCTCTTTTCTCTCTCTCTCTGTCCCTCCGCCTAGCAGCCTGCCTGCCTTTTCTTCTTTTTCACCTTCTCGACTATTATTTAGTTTTATAAAATAAATATATCAAAAAATAATCAATCTAAGGGCAAATTATACACAGTGGAGAAAAAAATGAAGAACAAAGCATTAGTTTTGAGAACAGTAATAACGCGGAACGAACTAATCGTACGGCATCGAGTGGTTTTTGCCACCGAATAACCTCTTTAGCGGCAGATCTTGTTTCACCTAACAATAAAACCACTTTGTGTAAAAAAGCAAAGACAAGTAATACGCGGCGGTGGAAAACGCAATAACATAATTTCAAAAGCGTCGTTAATGACGGAAAGCGACAATAAGCCCGCGACAAAACATCCTCTCGACGAGACGAAACACATTCCTTAAGAACATCACACTTTGTATTTATCCAGTACACAATTGACTGGTAGGACGGAACGTAACTAAAAACTGCCGCCAACAATGTACACAAATTATTCTCTTTATGTAAACAATGGAAAAGAAAATTAAGTATAGTTCCCTCTCTACACGTGATTGTAAAGGCCTGATTGTTCAATGTACATTCGTACTCACAATGTTCACATCATGTTGTAAGCCTATAAGAAGCGCAACTCCAGAAAAGAGCGAAATTTATTACATTATCAAAATTCTGTTAAATAATAAGGAAGCTAGAAGTAAACAACTTGACTTTTAACGAATCAAAAGTGTAATACTTAATTTTTATGGATCTACTATAAACAATTTTTTTCAACTTTTCCTGATTGTACAATTGCCAACTTTTGCCAATAGTACATTTTCTGACTTGTTAATTGCTTTTGAAGTTTTATTTCAAAATAATATTTGCTTTTCTGACTTGTTAATTGCTTTTGAAGTTTTATTTCACAATAATATTTACTTCAAGAAAGTCTGTACTCCCATGTTAAATCTTCGTATCAGACTGCAATTTCTGTGTTAAGTTTTCTGTTGTTGTTCTTTTTTTTCTTGTACGCTTCTCATTTGTTATGACAGACGAGACTATTTACTAATCGCGCTGTTGGTAGAGCATAACAAACATTACGCGATGGTTTATTTTATAAAAAATGTATTTTACTTTTTGGCTGGAAAGATCCTCGGTTGCTTTTACCTCGGTTAGGGGTACGATCGGCACTGCGCCCTTTTGTCGGACACTTTAAACTCATTTTTTCAACTGAAGAAAGCCTCCGATGGGTGGCCGAAACGTTTAGACAATGACGTAAGACAGCTATCGACCACGGCCAAACAGCCCGGATATACATTCTTTTATCAATGACTCCGGCCAAGATAGCCTATGTAATAATTAATACTACATTCATGTATCAAGTTTTTTATGTAGGCCTACTACATTAGTACATCAAGTATTATAGTTTAAAAGTTACTGTACAATAAGGACGGTGTGTTACGAATGCCAATGGATTCCAGCGTAGTCAACTAAAATCCCTAAACGATGGATGATTTACATCCGGTGGACCCTGTTCCCGGAGACTGCCTCCATCGTAATGTTTATTTTTATCCTTGTCGTTTCGAATCCCAGAAACTGGTTTCGTCTTCAGAAGCAGTGGGTGGCCGTTAAAAGACCCTGCCGAAAGACCTAGCAAACAATGTTACGTCATTCAACAAGTGGCAGGTCTTACAATAGGGTCTTTGAAACCGCCACTCACAGCTTCTGAGATGACCAAATGAAATAGCCATGTGAAATGGCGGCCAAATCAAACGTTGTTATACACCAACTTTCCGCACATTCGGATAGCGGTAACTCGCTTATGAATCCACGCTTTTCAACGATTGCCAGTTTTCGTTCAGTACATCTCCGGATCAAATACAGTTCAGCCAACATTGATACCGCAACAGAATACTGGCTCCGCATAGATCAGTGTCCATTAGCTGTCTACAGAGGCACAATCACTGATTAATGCACAACACTTCTCCGGTAATTCAACGGGTGTAGTTATCAGTAACCAGCTGTCATCAGAGAATGCTGTTCTGAGCCTTCAGATTATCGGACAGATATCAAGCGAAGGCAGCTCGGTTTCGACTCTTATTGTTCAGCACGACCAAGCTCTTGTTGGACTGCAGAGCATTATCAACACTCAGCAGTCAGGAATGTTGACGACACAGAACATAGCTCCATTACTGAATAACTCACTGATGATTGGACAAGTTTATAACACATTCACAAGACAGACAGCGGCTCCACCACCAGCACCACCACCTCTTCCTTCCTTCCTTCAAGAATTCCTTGTGATTCTGGGAGTCGAATCTCCTTACTGACAAAGATAATGGAGACTGAGATTGCTGGCTGATTGGTAACTGGACATCAGTCTTACTGGATAAAGCGGTCAGTTCGAAATAATATTACTCCACTTACAGTGCCAGGTCTTAAGAGCAATAAATACGTTATTTTATTTCATTGCTTTACATTTCTGTCTGCAAGTGTAACGTTTGAAAGGCAGGCTGTGTCTAAACACACCGTAAAAAATATCGTCACGGCAAACCAGAAAATGATTACGGCAACAAAACGTAATACAAAGAAATTATCTTTCTAGAGCAACAAGTACGACTCCACCGTATTCGAAGCGGAATTTGTGCACTTCACCTGTAGTGCACAGCAGAGTACAGTACTACGAACTCTGAAAAGCCGTACCTACAGTTATCCGAAGAAGATCGCACATGTGGAAGATACAAATACACTTAGAAATAATAGAATCGATGTTCTGGGATGTTTCTACGTAACAACTTACATTGCGACAGTCTAAATCTGACAGCGAGAAGCGAAGCCGGTTCTGCTGCACACTGTCACAGCAAGTTGACGTACTGCCATTCAATAAATTTAGTACATTATCGCAGACTGCGATTAGTTCGTTATTTCCAGGTAACAATTTGCCTACTTTTGGTGAAAAGGACAAATGTATGTAATGTATTTAATGACACATTTAGTGACGTTATCGTTCCATAATCATACTTTTCAAGCTCCCTCAGCCATAAGGATAACAGTCGGCATCAAGGCAACAAACTGTTATCCGTAAATAATTTTATATCTAACTATATAAAATAACACTGACGCGTAACATATTTTGGATCAGGTTATAGTCATTTTAATTACCTGGGTTGTAATATCTCATGAGGAACTGATATTGATTGGGATAGTAAGCTAACAAAATTTAGACGCATCTGTGGAACGATTCATAGGTACCTGAAAAATAAAACACGGAAGGATACCCGAATGATATTTTATAAAACTGTGGCTGTCCCCACAATCCTATATGCTAGTGAGACATGGACTCTTGGTAAAAGGGACGTGCAGAGGATTCAGCCAGCCGAAATGAAATTTCTAAGAGGGACGCATGGTTGTTCTCTCTTGGATCCGAAAAGGAACGAAAATATTAGACGCGATTTAAACATTGTATCATTGCACCAGAAGAATGAAGACCACAGAAGGAGATGGTGTGAACACTTGAATCGCATGCCTGATATCCGTCTACCTGTGGCTGCCTTGGGTTATCACCCTACTGGGAAGAGAGACATCGGTAGACCGAGGAGTAGATGGGTTCCGGAACAGGTCTAAGGCCTAGTCCTTGGAGTGGTGATGATGATGATGATGACTGACGCGGAACACAATTATTTTCGATAAAATAATTACCTTACTGTCTTAACTAGCTGTCGCTCGTTAGAGCTTCATCAGAGACTGCCGCTAGGAGCGCTGTCCGTCCTGCTTTTGATGACGGCGCCGTCGTTCAAAGATCGTTGCTGTGTGTGTATTGTGTAATATCTTCAAATATTATGTGCGATTTAAATCGTGTCTGATCGTTTAGGATGTTCTTTCTATGCGTTTTTGTGTATTTGTATATTTCTAGTTGTTCAAGTGGCAGCCTCTGACGAAGCTCATACCGAAGCCAGAATGTAAGAAGACAGAATTCCAAGGGAACTTCTTAATGCCAGAATGCAAAAGAAACGATATAAGGGAAGATGCCATGGATAAGGTCACTCAAAAAAGCTACCCAATCCTTAATCCTGGAGAACAGCTAATGACAGGACGGTCTGGGGAAGATCGGGTCTCGCGATTTTGGCTGTAGAGTCGTATACTAGAGAAAGTTATTTCTTATATTGTTACATTTAACACAACACAATAAAAACAAAGATTCTAATGGAATAAAATAGGCGTCATCTGTCAACATACTGGATACTAATTATAAATATCTACAGAAGTAGGGTACTACAAACTCAGAAATAGCAATCCATTTTCTTATAAAATAAATTTTGTCAAATGACTTGACGTATTACTCGTGTTAATTCCTCATTAAAATATCGGAAAAGTTAGCATAACTATTCTTGGGCTCACAGTATTGCGAAAATACACAAAGGTCCTAAAGATTTCAAGGTCTTATAGACCAAATATAAATCTAAATTAACTACACCTTCAAAAGATTTGGAAGATAATACGAAATTAGACTAGTAGACTTCCGTGTTTTACATTATTAAGGATAAGAATAACACTGATTCAACACGTATTATTTTTGGTCTCAGTGAACGACTCATCGTAAAAGAACCGAAACGTTTGGCGTCACAAAACATAAAAGTGTATCACACCTTAAAACAGTGTTGTTTTTTTTAAATTACATCCGATCCATTGATGGGAAGTAAGTCCATGGGAATATTTAGTGGACACGTTTTCAGTCACCTGTTCTTACATATGCTAGTGAAACATGGAAGATAACTGGGAAAGAAACACAGCATATACAAACCGCTGAAATGAATTTTTTAAAAGGCCGAACTAGATACATTCTCCATCAATGATAACATAGAAGAACGAAAGCAGCAGTGCATGGAGCACGTCTATAGAATGGACCACCAGAGGCTAGTAAAGCGCGCTGTAGACTACAAACCAGATGACAGAAGATCTGTGGGTAGGCCGGCCCTGGAAGAGATGGCTGCAGTGAAGACGGAACAGGCTATAAGCCTACACCTTGAAGTGACGACGACGACGATGTTTTCAGTAAGCGGTTCGGGTTATAAATATAATGACAATAAGATCACACGCGAAAAACTACAAATCTTTACAAAAGAATATCATCCGGTTACATAAATATCAAAACTGTCAGTACAAAATGAATATTCTGCAAGTGAGACACGTATCTCTTACGAAACAATAAAGAAAGTTGCCAAACAGCTAAGACGCCGAGCTGTAGCTGCAGTATGTGGACTCGATGAAAGATAAAATCCGATTTAAAACATATTATTGTATTATGCAAGAAGAGCTCCACTCAGATTTACCATTTTCCCTTGTCCATCGATTAAAGAAAAAACCTTAATTCGAGCTGTCGGAGAGGTTATGCGTTTTCACCCGTTGCAACGTAACATGTAGGCCTATGTTCTATTCTGGCATTCGCCTTGAACAATGGTGACTCATGACTTTAGGGTGTTGGTAAAAATTTGTGAAATCTGCAGTGGTCTATGTCTTGAAGTGTTCTACATGAATCTAGATTTTGACAGCTGTTAATGTTTGACACTTCCTTTTTCTTCTTCTTCTTCTACTCATTCGTCATCCTTCTCTAACCTCTTTTTTCTGCTGCTCCTCGTCTTCTACTTTTTCCTCTTTTAAACCTCCTACCCACCCTACTGTTCCTCCTCTTCTTCCTCTTTGATTCTCCTACCGACCTTATTCTTCGTCTTGTACTCTGCTACCGACTTTACTCTTCCTCATACTCTTCTTCCTCTTTTACTCTTCTTACTCCTCCTCCTCCTTTTCATCTTCTTACTCTTCACAGTAAGACTAGCAAGAATTTGCCTGTTCCGTCTTTAAAGCTCCTCCAGTCGTCAATTTCTGGATCTCGTCACAAATCTATATCCAACACCTTGACAATTCCATACTTATTAGGCAGGTCTTTAATCTGGCAATCTTTCTAAATGTTCCTTATGTTGCCGTTTGTTATCTTTTAACTGTCATTCAAGTTCAAAACTGGTCATTCTTGCCTTATGTTTTCAGGTTTAACGTATGGTTCGGGAATTTTGTTGATCTACCCCTTCTTTCTTCCCACCCTTCATCCCCATCGAATGACGTATCTCACACAGGCTACTCTTCGACCGACAGTCGGCAATACACAAGTTCATGAGACCACAGAACTTTACAACTTGCCTGATTACTAGAAAAAGTCATGTTTATTCCTTTTTACTTGTGTCGTTCCTATGTAACACCAAATTTTACGAAGATTTCGAATTTTTTTCTGGGCGTAACGCTTCAATAATTTAACTGCGACTGATCAACAAAAGCCGATGGAGGGTGTAATCAGTGAATCAGTATCTATATTAGGAAAAATGCACACTGGCGAGTGTAGCAACGTTTATAATGCAACACAACGCAATGCGCTGCAATGCAACTACCGCCCGCCAGTTACGTGAACACGAGTGCAAAGCCAAATGTCGCGTAACTGCTCTCGCAGCACGTGACCTGTAGGCCTACTGGCATTCTACTACATCTTTGTAATCCACTTCTTCAAAAACGCTTGGGCGTAGAGTAGGCCTATTATTTTTTTTTTTTCGTATAGGCTACTTTAAGAGATGAAATATCCAACTTTAACACATGTCTACATAAGTTACGACTGATTATTGATTTCAGTAAGCAACGACTCTCAAATGAACCGACCGTTTCTCAGCCCTCCAATCTAAGCAACATCAAAACTAATACTGCGATTTCCTTATTGTCGATTATGTTCTGAGCTTGCAGTGTACGAAAGCTGCTACCGTCGCCTACTGATGCGGTAACAGAAATCAAATATAATAGCACAACAATTCATCATGTGATGAGATAACGCTTCCAATAATATTTATACTTAATCGACAACATACCTAAGCTGAACTGATAGTGAAATTAACACAACCCTCCAAAGAAGCCTCGAGCGTGGGATTCACAATTAGCTAGTCCAAAACAAAACCAGGTATATAGCCCTGTCGCGGAGGGGTTTTAACCTGGCACTAAATAAAAATGGCTGATTTAAACGGATTCTGGTAGATACTTGTTAGGAAAATGAAATAAGAAATTGTTGCCATCGCCAGCCCGTGAGCTTCATTAAAAAAAAGTGGCTAATTGGCGCAAAAGAACGGTTATTTTGCTATTATCTTCATAAATATTTTTACGAAAAAAAGGTAGAGGGCTAATATAAAGATCATACAATTTTCTATAAAGAGGTGTTAGTAAAATTCTTATAAATCCAACCGTTTTGGAGTTAATCGTAGTTGAAGTCTCACGAATTTCCATCCCAAGTAAGTTCGCGCCATTTGACAACGGCTAAAAGAATCCGAGAAAAAAAAACTTTAAATTGCAATAACTTCCTTACAAATGGACGCATTGAAATAAAAAAAAGGATTTTGACGTGTAAGTCTTCGGCTATCTGGCGCACTGATTTTCTCCCCAAAATGTTAATTTCGTTGTACATTATAATAATTTAAATAAACCTGTATATGCTAAAAGTAGGCTACATATGTTAAATAAATAATAATATATTTAAACGAATAATTTAAAAGATACATGTTTTTAATTATTACAATAATAAAACCATAAACTTTAAATTTCTTATGTGCAAAACTTCCTGCTCATTACCAATTTTAAAAAAATAGACTTTTAAAATTATTAAATTTTGTTTTTCAAATTTATTCTAAAAATGATTGTATAAATACCTGCAAAACAGTAAAAAATTATGTTCGATACATGAAACAAACTTGGTTTTGTAGCTTGAAGTGTTTACTTTCATGTGTCAAACAAGAAATATTTACTTTACATTCTATTTTTAAATTTAATAATTATAAACTAAAAAGTGCGCAAACAGGACATTTTTACATCTGTATATAAATTATATTTTTTAAACTCATTATTATGATTTCAAACTGTAGCATTATTTTCCTTAATACTTGTAGTAATGATTGCTGAAGAATAAATCCCACGAAGGTTCTCAGTTTTTAATACACTAGGTTCAAAGGCACGTAAGAATGCTCACTTGAGGTCACAGCTGCCGAATTCTACTGATGATGGCAGCCAGTGATGCTGCTGAAACGTTTAGTTTGTTTGTAAACCCTGGACCACGGCCAAACAGCCCGGTACATACTTCCAATACAACTGACACCGGCCATGAAAGCCTTACGACAATAATATGAGGAAACGTTTATGAGCCACGGAAAGGGATACTGGAGAAGATGCTGTAGACCTACATTCCTGGATTGGGTAAAAATGATGAAATAAAAACAAGAATGAATATATAGTGATATAACTGATGCAAAAAGATTAAGATGGTACGGGCATGTGTCCCGTAAGGGTAAATGATAGACGGCCAAAGGAATTACCAGAATGAACCCTTCCTGAAAGAAGAAAAAGAGGAAGGCCGCGAAAGGCTTGGATAGGAGGCATAAGGAATGTAAAGGAATGTAACGGCACAGAGAAATGTGATTGGAAAAATCGCAAAATTTGGAAGCTAGGACGTGAAAAACGAATTTAAATGTAGTTCAAAATCGCAAAGTTTGGAAGCTACGGCGTGAAAAACGATTTTAAATGTAGTTCAAAATCGCAATAAAAATGTTATTACGGTAGAGTAGGCGTATTTGAAATCACGCATCCAGTTTCAGGGACGAAAGCTGAAACTTCCGTGTTAAACCGATTTTCTGTACTCTTCTATATTATGATTTGTGAATAATCTAGTTTACGCTGGTGCGTATTTAACGTTAACATTATCATGCACAAAAGCGACGGCAGAATTTCACTCCGCATTTCGTCTGACACAGACATGCATTGTACTGGATATAGCCTACGTTCTCACACAACAATAATACTTTCCGTAAAATTTACATATTTTAAAACATCAAATTTTGTCTTTTCCGGGGCATTAAGACCGCGACCAATCGAAATTACACACACTAAGTACGTCACCATATCGTTGTCGTTTCCCGGTATGTCGCCTCGGCTCGCCTCGCCAACTACACCAAACATACCACAACCAGTCTGACATGTCACTTATCTACACCTTCGATGCAACAAAACCTAACTACATTTGTAACTTCGAAAAAAAACAGACAATTTTAATCATACCGTGATTCAAAACTGTTCATAGCTTAACAGTCGTTTGTGGATCGTAGGAAAATTAGAAATTAAGGTGATCCGACATCAGAAGCTGCAGGCATTTTACTGTTGACTTTATAACGTAAAAGTGTAATATTTAATAAATTAATATTCTTATTATCAAAGTATTGATAAACATTTTTTTATCAACTTGATCTCATCAGTGTTTGTAACTTTATGGCTTCGATTTCGAGGCAAACATTGTACCTTAGGATATGCGCTTATTTTGTCAATCTACAATCTACGTTTTAAAATTTCGTGTATTTAAATACTATAATAATTTTATTGGTGGTTGATCGACAGGTAAATATACTCAACGTTTTATATGCGTTTAACACTCGTGTCACATGAATGCGGTGACGACTTCGACTCCCACGTCCTTTATATCTACACGTAGGTTCAACCTTTCTTCGACAATGATTAAAAAGTCATTTTATACCGTCATCTACTCCGACGTTTTGACAACTCATTATAGTTTGTAACAATACAAGTGATGGATTTAATGGGGAAACCTGTTGATTTACAAACAAGTTGTTAAGAACATAAGTGAAGGATATACATGTTGAATATTGTTCCTAGGTTACTGAATGTACAGCTACAAGTCTTTAAAAGGTAATCTTGTAAACCCTTTTGCTGTACAGGGTTTCTAGCTGTTCCACATTCAGTCTCCACGCAGTGACTCACTCTTCAAAGTCATTTCGACTAAATCTTTTGTAACACATCATAAGTTAAACGAACTTCTTCTATGGCGTCACAGTTCGAAGTCGAACCTTAGCCTCCATAATCATCCGCCTCCATTTTTCCCTGTCCTTGGCGATCGATGTCCATCGTTTTATTTTAAATAAACTATCAGCATCCCTCGCCACTGCGTCAATCGAACGTGTCTTGGGTCTTCCGACAGGCCTTCTACCCTCGATCTGACTAAACAGTACCTTCCTAGGTATTCGGTTGTCTTCCATCCTAACGATGTGTCCTGCCCATTGCAATCTATGCAGTCGGATGGTGGTGGCCAGATCATTGTCTTTATACACCTTGTATAGCTCCTCATTGTGACGCATTCTCCATATCCCGTTTACTTGGATTAGTCGATATAGTCTCAAAATTCTCCTTTCAAAATTATTGACAAAGTTAGCGGCTTGTTTGTTCAGAGTCCAAGTCTCGCTGCCATATGTTATCACCGGTCTAATCATAACTTTATATAATGTGACCTTGGACTGATGGTGGATAGTCCTTGTCTTGAATACAGATGTCAACGAAGCATATGTTCTATTTGCGACCTGTATCCTTTTCCTTATTTCATTTATTTCTTCATTGTTTTCTACCATCCAACTTCCCAAATACTTAAACTGATTCACTATTTCTGGGTTTAGTGGTTCAATTTCAAACTGTTCAGGTTTCCTGGTTTTCTTCCGAGTGGTGATCATAACCTGTTTTATCTGTATTAACCTGTAATCCTAAGTTAAACGAACTGATTATTAACAATTGTTGACGCTGTATATGCTACTCCTTTTTATTACAGGAAACATTTACAGAAACATATGTTATTCATTAAACAGAACGACATGTTCTTATTTATTTCTTAATTCAAAAACTGTATTATAATCTTATTATTATTATCATTATTGGTTAATTTATTACTGAAAACTTTTACAATTTATAAACGGGAACTTCCAGAGGAAAAAATTTATTTTAAACTCGACAAAAAGGGACAAAGAAGAAACAAATCATGCGTATGTTGACCAGATATGCAATTTTGTTGTTCAATAAAATCCAAATATGTATTACTCTGATTTTATGCTTCGAGAATCATGCGTAAAAAACAGTCCACGACCCAAGCGACTTCGACTCAAACAAACAAGTAAAAAAACCACAATACATATTCGGCCAGTAATTAAAAATTTTTAGAGGTACCATATTTATCTTTCTACAATGATACCGCAAAAACTAGTTTAAAAAAATTGATTCAATATGAAGTCTACAATCTGATTTAAAAGAATAGTTTTTACCAAACCTCGACATGACAACTGAATCCTTCAACACCGTGAAAGTTCAAGAGTCGCGATGCTGTCACCCACCAACGCGACCCACCTATTGATACCATTTTTATTAAATAACAACAGACGATTGCACGTTATTAACAATGTAACTGGCCAATGCGATTGACGTACTTTTGACAACCAGTAGGCCTACTCCTAAAAAACAGCCCATTGTTGTCAACAAATTGTTCGCTATAACACGCGTGCGCAGACATGCGTGCTCGCTCAATGTGTGCACGCACGCACTCACATGCTTTTGTGTGGAAAACTGCACACACGCTCAGTGAAAACTGCCAAACTCGAGTGTCGTAACAGTAACCACTTTTAATAGAAAATTTATTACAACAAACAACTCGGTGAAAAGAATAATTGATATTTATGAAAAATCAATCACAGAAAGCTTTTATGTATCAAAAATTATTTCTGTGGCCTTACACAACCGATCCCGTTCGTGGCGAAACACAGCTTTCTCATTTGTGTAATGCTATAAAATTATCAAATTCGTGTCTGGTTCCTTGTTATCGAACGTCATTCCCTAGCAGCCGCCTTCCACCCTTCTGAGGCTTTGGTGGATTTATTTGTTCTTTCCAGAACAAGATATCCTGGGCTTACTGTATTGCTTAGTTCTGTAACTTAATTCCAGTGGTGTATCTAGAATTTAGCATTGGGGAGTCGATCAGCTCCCCTGCAATGTCCCCTTCAGCTAAAAAAAAAAAACATACAAATTATGCCGTTTTACTATCTTTTTAAACTACTATAATAGTATTTCTATTAACCAATAATAATTAATTCTATGTATCTACAAACGTGTTCTTACGAGACGGGTGTCCATAATATTTGTCACTTCCACCATTTGTTAAACCCCCTCCGAAATGAAACGTACACAAGTGTTAGTAACAAAATCAGTTCCGTTGCTGTGAAGAAATTAAATAGTGTCCTTAAAAACGTTTCTTTTATTTTTTTTGGTAGGTCTCTGCCAAAGTCTACTGTTCAGATGTAACACAATTAGAATATGTTAAAAGACTCAAAAATAACCATAACTGAAGGCGAATTGTAGGTAGCCTACGAGGACAAATCTGTGCATGCGGCCACGTCCCGTATAATTTTTAGTTTGTACATACACGATGTGTTATTGCAACGGGCACGAAAACGTAAACAATAGACAGATTGTTTCAACAGCAAAAGGTATAATGACTGCCTTATTCGCCGATAATCTGGTGAAAATAGCTAACGATGAAGACTCCCTATTTATTATGATTCTAATATTAGGGCATACACAATACAGGTAAATTTTAATATTAATACGATAACTGTAGTTTCCTTGCATAAAAACGTCTAACGTTCAATATAAACATTACAGACTTTTACACAATTTTCCGGGCTGTTAGGACGTGGTCTATAAATACTTCCAGACGTTTCGTCCATACCGATGACGGCCTCCTTCAGTGGCGCGGGAACACAAGTCACAATACCCGCGAACGGATAGGAACAGTCGGCGCGGGAACACAGGTCACAAACACCCACGAACGAATACAAACAAAAACTGTTCTATCCGTAGATCAAGACCGATTGTTGAGGCAGCAGCTCGACGTGCCCAAGTGGTTGCAGTGTACAGGCAAACCTGTTGACTGACCGACACTACAATTGACTTGAGTAGCCATGCGCTTGTTTGGGATGAGTCCTACAGAATATATTTTGGAGGGACGAAGACTGTGTGTTAGGTTCTGGACCGCAGAGCCATCCGCAACGGCTTTTTTTCATGAATGGTAAGAGGCTTCTAGGGAAAGAATGCGTGGGTACAAAGTTTATTTTATGTCCATGAAAAAAAAGGGAAAAACACTTGTATATTTGTTGTTGAGAAGGAAACTGTGGAAAAGGAAATCGAGCGACACAAGGGCGGCGGTGAGGGCAGAAAACTGTTTATGGAAGATGGGCTTTCGTCTGTACGAAGGCGGCGGAGATGAGAATATGGCGAAGTAGGGGCTCGTGTGAAATTGTACGCACGATAAGGAACCTTCAACCCTCAACCATCATCTGACAGCATCATTGCGGACGGACCAGGGAGAACTGGAGATAGGGACTGGAACGCTTCCAAGCATGCAATAACGTAGGGTCGAAGCAGAGACCAGCTCTAGGGTGGCTCTAAGAAACAGCAGGTAAATACAGAGTTTAATGCGCACAGACACCGAACTTCCATGAGATAAGCGAAATAGCTTTAGCTTTGACGTCGCGGGCTTGCTGGAGACACTGAAATATGTAGGCTGCGAAGCTAAGGTAGGGTTAGGGTTACCATACGTCCTCTTTTTCCCGGACACGCCTTCTTTTTTAGTGTTAAAAAACTGTCCGGGAGGAAAAAAAACCGTAAAACTTAAAAATGTAGTCACGCGCTCCCAGCGGCGCCGCTCAGAAATGTACCATTGGCGTCATATGTTGCTTGCCTACAGCTCTTCCCGCGTATTCTGCAATTCTAAAAGGCGTCTACATTCGTGAGTTTTTAAGGTTATTGATAATTCTGACTGCGAAAACTATAGAGACATAAGTGTCATAGCAACAATGGGAAGGCTGTATGGTAGGGTGCTAAGAAATAAAATCGAGGAAAGTATAGTGGGAAAGATTGGAGAAGAACAAGCCGGGAGATCATGCGTAGATCAGATATATACAATCCAACAGATCATAGAAAAGAAAAAAGCGAAGAACAGGGAAGTACATCTGGCGTTTATCGACCTTAGAAAAGCATATGATACAGTACCCAGACAAGAAATGTTTAAAGCTCTATCACAATTGGAAATACCGAAAGTCCTGACGCAAGCAGTAAAAAATCTATATAAAAACAACAACGTACAAATTAAAGTAGGTAACAAAATTGTCTGTAGGTTTAAAACATCCAAAGGGTTATTGCAAGGCTCTCCAACATCGCCCACGCTGTTAAAGATATTTTTAGAATATGCATTAACCATGTGGAAACAGAAATGCCATGGAATGGGAATACCGATACGAAATGAACACCTGTACACACTATGCTTCGCCGATGACCAGGTAGTTATAGCCCAGGATGAAGAAGACCTAAGCTACATGGTCAGAAAGCTGAATGAAGGATACACAAAGATGGGATTGGAAATAAACATAAAAAAGACTGAATACTTGGCAATTAGAGATGAAGAAACAACGGATTTAGAAGTAGACGAAAATGTTAAAATTAGAGGAACAGACAAATTCAGGTACCTAGGATTCACACTGAGTAAACAAGCCACAACGGAAGAGGAAATAAAAAGTAGATTAGGGCAGACTAGAACAGGGATTAGACAATTACACAGTGTTATATGGGACAAAAAGATTAGGAAAAGCACCAAAAAAAATGATATATCATACCATAGTCCAAAGCATCATGATGTATGCAGCGGAAGTATGGGTTATTAACAAAAAGAATGAAAGAAAGATTCTTGCAACAGAGATGGAATATTGGAGGAGGTGCTGTGGAATAACGAGAGCAGACCGAATAACAAACGAGGAGATCAGAAAAAGAAAGGAAGCGGAAAGAAGTGTAATTCACTACATCGAAGAAAAACGATTGGTGTGGTACGGTCATGTCCGGAGAGCACAAAATAGGTGGATCAACAAAGTGACGGAATGGAGTCCATTAGGAAGGAGAAGAGGGGGATGACCGAGAAGATCTTGGAGGGACGAAGTGAATGAATCTATGCAACGTATAGGACTTGAGGAAGGACAATGGAAACATCGGGAGAATTGGAAAGCCACGTTGAAGGAAGGGAGACGGCACTAGCTGTAGCACTAACTATATATATATATATATAGTTCTGAATTGAGTTGCTGGACATTCCGAGTATAGTTAGTGGTAATTATAAGTTACTAGAGGTATAAGAAGAAACGTAAATAACTTGGAATAAATTCAAGAAACAGTTGTGGCTACCCGGAAGACACTCCAACTGTCATTATACAAACAAGTTTTGAAACGAGTGTGGGTATGTGATGTACAACTTTGGGGTTGCACAAAGAATTCCAACGTCAAAACAATTCCAACTAATGGTCAATGGACTTTGAGTTTCTAACGACCAACACATTTCCTACTCTGCCACAATATAGTAATAAAGTACAATGAAAAGCAGAGTGATATAACGAATACAGTTAACATCAAAGTATTTCGATAATTATGATCCACGTCCGAACAGTGGCGTCCCAAACTTTCCAAACTAAGGAAAGCGCTACAAAACCTTCATGTTTAATCTTTACACGAATTTGTACCAAAAGCTATTTAATTAAGCAAAAAAGTAACTTTGTGTTTATTTACTATATGTTTAAAGTTCAATAGATGTTAATATTGTATAAAGCCTTTGTTTTACTGTTTGTAGTTTAGCTAGGTTCCTTAGCTGTAGTCCTGGAATTTTGCTTGTGAAGACGTTAATTACCCGTAAAAAGATTGTTTCCGTCGCGAACAGTTACGTCAGTTCCCGTGGAAGTAAATGAATGGCAAAGAATGGTAAATTCGTTAGCAGTGAGGCTCTCGAAGTGGCCGCTTCCACGGTGTTGAATGACACAACGCTTTATAATGTCTGAATTATAAATATAACACTTGTCATTATACACCATTAAAAATGCATGATACTCACAAATTTTCAAACTGCAGCTTTATAAATTAAATAAAAAATATTCAAAGCGAAACAAGAGAAGTACACCACTCACGACTCCCTAACCAGAATGCCAGCGCCGACAGCAATCGCTTCCCTACGCCGAATTACGCGTGCGCTGAACTGGATACAGCTTCTGGCTCAGCCAGCCAAACCATGTGCAACTTACTTTTCGAATTATCTTTTCTGTTTCCTCATCATCGCATACTGTCATAAATAATTTTAATTTTAATATCATTTAATAATATTAAAATATTTTTAATAGAGGATTATTAAAAAAGGAAGTGGCGCTTCCAACTCTTCTACTGACTCTATGACACTGACGACGGCATCAAAAAAACGAAATTGAAAAAAAAACGTTGGATTGTGAAGACCCAAAAGGGTCGAGCCAACAGTCCACACAATCATGCTGACCAGGATAATCATCATCATCATCTGCAAGGATTAAACCAAGGATGGTTTGTTCCGGTCTCAAACAGGCAAAGTTTAGAGCTTGTCACTCCAGCGCTTCCTCGGACGTCCCACACCTTTCCGTCCCTTCGGCTTATAGTTCCACAGAGAGATGATCTCAATCCTTGATTAAGGGAAATATCCAGCCACACCACCAAGTGGTGGGGGATGGGCAACACCTACAGGTGGCTAACGCGGCTCTGGAGACCGAGTGACAGCCGGCATAAGCTGTCCCTCCTCTACCTGTCATTGTCAAGTAGAAGTTACGGAGCCCTCTTGCCCTTGGGGTGAGAAATTGTCCCTAAAGACGGATGACCTTACATTGGTCAACAACATAGGATGTGGAAGACAAGGAGAAACCACCACATTAAAGATCCTTATGGATATCTCAACAGGGAAAACTGGTCTCTTTAGTCTGGTAAGTTTATGGGAGAACACTCAGACAGAAAATCGGGATGGACGTTAGGCGTAAGCCTGAAGGTGGCAGCCCCACCATACGTGTTACCCTCCGATATGGTAGTAACATATCCAGGGGACATATTCATTACTAATTTCATTACCCACATAAGGACCAGGATAATCACCAACTAAATATCCTCCTCCAACCCCACAAAGAACTGAATAACCGGTACGCATATAGTGGGCTCACTTTGTCAGCATTTGACAATCAAACGTTTGCTATAGGTAGATTTGTTAATACCCTTTCATACACCGTACCCGACGATATAATAGATTTTAAAAAAAACTGCAGTCTGAACAGTTTTATATTTAAAATTATGCTACTGCCGACGTCAGAAAATAAAACAACTCATGATGCAGATAAAAGCATTCAAAAGGAACTGTTAATTCGCTTTAACAGTACAACTTACAATGCAATAGAACTATACTGGCTCTGAAACTTATTAGGTTTATTTATCGCCTTTGTGAAATTTAAAAATAAACGGAAATTTTTTAGAAATCCTTGTTCCTATTCTTGACTTGCACTATTACGATTTTAAAAGTACCTATCACTCTTCTTATCTACGCACATTGGACAGCGTTTTAGAGTGGCATGCGATAACTAGCCTTTGTTGAAGTTTCCAAACAAAGTGATCAGGAGGCAGCTCCATCGGTCGTCGGATACGACCAAAGCAAAACAATTTTGATAATAGCGGAATACGTTTTTGTCGCGGGTCATACTGTGGAACCGACAGCAGTCATTTCCTCACGTCAAAAAACGGCGAAACCAGGAACACGCACTAGCCACACCACACACACACACGTAGCGAGCGCACGCTTAAGCGTTTACGTGAACATTAAGGAGGACGACGAATTTCTGCGCTGGTTGCATCACACCGTGGCACGACCCAGCTCACCTGCCGCTGCTGCTCCCCATTATTTACTTGGCACTTTCCTTTTCAAAAAACCGAGCGATCCTTTTTAACCTCTTATTGTACTCAAATTACACGTAATCATCAATTGTTTTGTGCGAGTGTGTGTGTGTTTAAAATGTTAAATAAAACACGCTGCAATAAATAATGAAAAAAAAAGCCAAGAAAACGAAACGTGTGTAGGCTGGGACATTTTTCCGCGCGCTCCGCCACAAATGGTTCCCCCACCAGGTACAGAGGCAGGCGGACAATGGCAGCGACCAATCAGCTAACAATTATAGATTGGTCATGCACTTTAAGTCCAACCGTACAACAGATTGGTGGTTAGCGTTTTCCTTTTACTCAACTCGTTCGCTTATAATATCATATGTCGCGCTCGCTTCAAAACTCCCAGTAAAACCTCTTTTTTTTTTTTTTTACCCGCGCAATAAATTTTGGTGCTTGTTGTATCCTACGTGTCGGAGAAACCTGCGCTCTCTCCGCGGCAGCAGCACGCGTCCTAACGCAGCTCGGCTCAGGACAACGAACTGTTTAATGTTGCTCGTATTCTAGATTCATTTATTCAAATCTGTTGTCCGTGGTGTAGAAACTTTCGCATCGAGTATAACAACAGACACACTGATTTTGAACGACGACCTTTCACTCTCTCTTGCACAAGGTACATATATGCTCGTGCCAATCCGACGGGGAACAGCGGCAAACACAAGTAACCTTTAGTACTTCTTCAATAGCAGATCGGAAAGAATCATAGTTTCTTTTTTATTTCCAGCAACTCTAAATAGCCACCGGAGCTCAATCCGACGAAACAGCCTCTCAAGTTCCTAAAGCAACCCATCTGTCGTCTTCCTACACTTCAGTTACCATTAATTTCTCTCCTTCATGACTAATCACATAAAATATCTTTCTCTTCTTCTCCCCTAAGTACTCCAATTTCGTTTATGCAAAAAATCCAACAGACGCTAATTCTTATGTTTTGCAAGGTTCCTGCAGCCCAGGCCCTACCTCGCTTCCCTTACACTAGGCCTATTTCTTATAGTTCTCTGTTTGCTACTGCTTTTGTCGACGCCGACGTTCGACGATCTTCTGGAGGTCCTCTCTTGTTTCAACGCCCAACAGCAATTCTCTTCACACACTACTGTACGGTCGAATCATAAAATCTGTGCTAAGTCTTGACGTACGGTTACTGCCAACTGTGTAAACTTACATTACAAAAATTCCGTGAAAGTCAATGATAACTAACTCTTCGTCTCGTACTGGTCAAAATCTCTCATCGGTTTATAAAACACTTTCTGTTGTATGCCAACAATAAGAATGCAGTCTAAGTACATATGAGTCGTCTTAGTTTCAAAACCATATAGACTACATCCACTTTTTTCACATTCACATTTTTTTCTTTTTCCTATACTTTATTACGGTACCTTTTACATGTCCCTATCTACTTCACAAAACAGATACATCCTTATTAAAATTAGAGTTGAAATTGCTGGTTAGTTGCAAAAACAGCTCTCCTGCAATAGTTTTTTAGCTCTCCTGAAAATTTTCATTTTTTTTTTTTATGTATCTGGTTTTTAAACTAAACGATTACATAATATATTATTATATTATATTAATATATAATACATAATACTATACATTATGTACACTGTTTCTGAAATTAATCGATTCCTTACAACAGTCCACACTATTCCTAAAGATCTATTGTCATAAGCCCTTGAAAAGAACAACAAAATTATAATCAAACCACTGTTATCAACATCAATCTATAAACCATTTCCGATTTGTTCCGTGTTTACAGTAGTTGCTTTCCTTGGACGGCCCATGCTGATGCTTGTAATTCCTACTGACCTTCAGAACTTTACAATTCGAAACATGATCCTCCGTTTAGTCCTATATCTTCCTATCTCAGTGTTTAAATACGTTAAGACTTTTGCTTATGAACCTGTTACTCCTTATATCTGCTAAGGAACACACGATACCCGACAAAAGCTCTCAAAAATCTCACTTCAGCGCTCTTTATCCTTGTATTCTATTCTTTTGCTATCGTCCAGTTTTCACAGCCGTAGAGGACAGAAATTTGGTGAAGAAAAAATTACTTAATGTAGGCCTATAACACAAGACAATTCGCCTTTACTATACTTAATGAAAGACAATCTACTCAAATAATGTATAACGTAAAAATAGTAGGTGATCAGACAATACTAGGCTATACAATCAGATATTCATACCAACTGTTTATTCTTATTTACATACGCGTATACAAACACAAATAATTTCAAAAAGTATGTACAAATGAATTATTTTGATGATGCAGAACAGTCATTACACGAGTCACTCTGAAAACATACGAAATACGAAACGCAATTTATGTATTTATTCACCTTCTGGGTAAAATTTTGATTAAACGTCTGCTGTAATTTAGAAATATATCGTCACAATTTTTTTTTTTTATTAAAACTTATTTTGTTTGCTTGATGACTATTTAATCGTTTTGTGTCGACTCCATACTGTATCGTATTTTGTAAATGAACACATATATATCTATGTTACTACATAATACGTTAATTAAGGAAATATAACTTATTCCTTAGCAATACGTGATCCTGAGTAAACATAAACTGACTTACTTCCTTCTCCCTTCCTCTGGCGCTACCGCCCACGATGAGCCTTGGCCTCCCAAACCCCCACGTCGCCTCCAAACACCTCGGTCCTCCAGCCTCCGCCTCCAATCACCGATACCCATCCTCCTGACGTCATCTTCTACTACTTTTCTACCACCTTTTCTACGTCTTCCTTTCCTTCTTTGCCCATCTATTGTCCCTCTAAGAATTGCTTTGGGCATTCTGTCGACCTCCATGCGCATCACATATCCCAACCAGCTGAGCCTCATAAACTTGATGAACCTCACTATGTCCTCGCCATCTATCAATTCCTCCAATTCTCTATTGTTCCGTACGCATCATTCCTCACCTTCCTTCACTGGTCCAAAGATTTTCCTTAGAATTTCTTCCACAGACTCTTAAATTATGTATGTCACTATTAAGTAAGTAGAGTCCAGGTCTCCGCACCATACGTCACAACTGGTCTTACTAAGATATCTGTATTGTACTGCTGTACTATTGTATACTGTAATCTGTTTGGTTCTGCAGTCATATATACATGGATCTAAACTGGTTCTAAACTGGATCTGAAAATTATAAATTGACTTACGCGCCATATTATATCGCGAGCCTGCTGTGTAACTTTATTCAGGGACTAGATTTAGAGCGAAACTCTGAAACATTTTCATTTCCACTACGCACAAGACTTTTAATGTTAATAAATACGCTACTTACAAAATTAAATAAGTTGTTAAAAAGAACTATGCCTACACACATATGAAGTGGGGAAAAATAAATGAAATTTTTGATGGAAGCTGCGCAAGGGAGACAACAGATCGTGGCTTGAAGAAGTAAAATACGAACGCATGCCGATATCCATAGCCGCTTCCTGTTGAAACTAGGCCCGTATCTGAGAGGCTTTAGTTTTATCTGAGGGATATAACTGGCTTACATAGTATCCACACGTAAGAAAATTAGAAATAAAGTCATTAAGGACAGAATGAATGTGAAAAATTCATTCGTTGATTTTATCCAAACACGAAAAGAAATGCACAGGACAGATTGCCAAGGATAGTTATGGAATGGACCCCACCAGGAAGAAGGAAAAGATATGTTTGCGACAAACGGCCGGCACGTATGAGCGTAAAAAGCATTTAAGAAATTTATGTGAGTGTAGACCCAAGTTATGCCAATACTCGTCACCAAAAAGAACAGACCTACTGAATCGACTTACCGAGTAAACTTCACGTACGTAAAATAAATACGTGAGTTCTTATATTTCGAAAAAAAAACTTACATCGGCCACTAATTTCAATAACTGGAATTAGTTTCCTATATCTTCAAAACTGACCACAATTATTAAGCAGTAGTACTAACTGAATTCATTATGGTGTAGGTTTAGTAGGTTATTATTAGTCTATTCAGTATTAGTCTACAAGATTAACGTTAGCCTATTTAAAAATGAAGGCGATAGAATTTTATTTTTAGCTGTAATTATAGAACAGTAAGATTATATTTTTATGGGCAAAATAATGAGATTACTAACTGTGCCACAAGAAGAATTTAAAATGTTTCGTCATCAATAATTTGTCTCGGACATCACTGCCATTTAAATTTCTATGCAAATAACTTCAGGACTGCGGTTTTTCTTTTTCTGTGATTTAACATCTGACTATTAAATTAAAACGATATCGATACTGACAGTGTCGGAAATAGGCTATAAGAGAAAAAAATTCTTTCCGTGACAGACGAGATTCGAAGCAGCTCTCATCCACAGCATACTGTCGACGCCAGTAGAATTGTTGGGACATAACGGTAGGACACCAAACCGAAATTATTATATCATTTTTAAAAGGTATTCCTCTGTATATGAAATATTCACCCCTAAATAACCCCTTCACCCTTTCACCCCAGAGTATTTTCACCCCTAAATAATACAAGTATTTAGGGGTAAAAATTACGGCCAGTGGGAGCAATACAAAGAAATACAATCCAGAATTAATTTGGGAAAGATGGCCATATCTACATTAAATGGAATCCTGTGGGATAGGCAAATAACAGCAGAAACTAAAACCAAAATATTTAAAACCATTGTTAGAAGTATCACGACTTACGGCTCAGAAGTTTGGACTACCAATAAACACACAAGAACAAAATTAATGACATCAGAGATGGACTTTTGGAGACGTTCGGCAAGAGTATCCACACGTGAGAAAATTAGAAATAAAGTCATTAAGGACAGAATGAATGTGAAAAATTCATTCGTTGATTTTATCCAAACACGAAAAGAAATGCACAAGAAAGATTGCCAAGGATAGTTATGGAATGGACCCCACCAGGAAGAAGGAAAAGAGGAAAACCACCTATCACCTGGATAGAAGAAATTCAGACTATATTGAGGGAACAAAAAATTGAAGAAGATCTTTGTATGGACAAGCAGCAGTGGAAGATGAGAATTCAATCGCTTCTGTAATCTTTGGTTCCGGAAAATGTGTAAACATTGTACAGCCGGAATAATAAATTTTTTTAAAGAGTCCATACAAACGGGTTACGAAATAAGTTCCTGGGAACGTATTCAGACAAACGCTACAAAAGGCCGAGTATAAAATCAAAGTGAAACCAGCTTCAACAAATCGAAGCCTCTCTAAACCGAACAGGGTTCATATACGTAAAGTAGGTAGCCTACGTAGTTAAGTTTGTTAAAACATTATAATTCTACGTAAAGAACTGATTACTTAATACATAGTGTTGTTTACTTCTAACAGATTTTTATTAAAACAGATTTCAATTAGCGTCTATTACAATCGCCAATAGACGATTACAAAAACTATTTGTAGCGTCTATTACAAAAACTCAATTTTACGGTAACCCATTACATAGCACCTTCATCCGCATAACACTTCAACTGAACATTTTACCGCTGAGTATTTATTTATCGTTACACAATCCATCGTGTCAAAAAATTTTGACATAGGAAAAGACGCCGTGTAGGCTGTTTTGAGTTTAACGACGGCTAGTGCCATAGGCTTACTTGTGTTTATCCCAAACGTCACGCGAGGCTGTAACACTAGTCGCTGGACAGGATTGTACGTAACGATACAAGCCTGTACACACGATACGTAAGCACTCGCGTCTGTTTTGTTTTCTGCATGATAGCACACCGTGCAACCGATACAGTCACGGCACAATCTTACAGCCAGTTTGAAGATGCGTAGGATTCACGTGACGTGTCTCTCATCCTTCAAAGCGTATTGTTAAAAATGTCGCAGTCGCATGGCGGTTATCAGTAAACGCAGTGTTTGATACGCTTGAACAGTACTGATGGCACGACTGTTTTAACGGGCAATCAGGAGAAAGTGTTTCATACCCTCAAAAGATCTCGACAAGAAATGTGAAGGATATAGAACGAGAATAAATAAGAAGACCAAAAGTGTGATAACAGGTAGGTACGGAGACTGGCTAAACAATGAACGTTAAGGAGACAGAGCTCGTGAGGCGTTTACAGTACTGGAAAGCACTGTGACTAAGATATATGTTGCATGACAGAAAGACCAGAATAGGATTGCCGAAGGAAGTCTTCGACAGGAAGCAAAAATCACTCTGTGAGCAATAAATAATTAGAAAGGAAGTGGAAGAACAATTAGTTAAAGAAGAGTCTGGCAAAGACCTGTTTGTGCATTTGTAAGTTATATGCTTTAACAGGAGGTAGGAAGTTACTTTGTGGAGCATCGAATAAACAGTTGAGGAAAATGTTGGAAAACTGAAATTTATCTGGAGTATTAATATGAAATGTTCAAACGTGGACGCTGAAGAGGGAGGACGTGAGAAAATTGGAATCAGTGGAGATGTAGATATAGCGGAAAATAGACAGGAAGGCGAGACGAGAGGATAAAGTAGGTATGAGAAGTATTGCAAGCACTGGAGAGGAAAGACAGATGCTCAAGAAGTAAGAAGATGAATTGACTGGGGCACTGGATGAGGTGAGACTGCCTGCTGAACGTGGCACTTGAGGGAAGGGAAGGGAAAATGGAGTATCAATTAAGATTAGAGGATTACACGGACCCTGCGCAGAAATGAGGAGGACGAAGAGGCTGCCGCAGAACAAGGAGGCATGTTTTTTTTTTAAGTGTTCGAGGCTGGTCCTTGTTAGGACAGACTCCGGCTGTTCTGAGGTAAGCCTCCTTCAATCATATGGGAAGGAAAGTCGTCTGTCGTCTGTCATGTGAGGCCCTACGTTATTAATATACAACTACCTTACAAGTTAACATAAACATTTAAGCGCACTTGCGTGTACAGTGTTTTAAAGTGTGGCCTGTAAATGGCTAGAAAACTTCGCCTGCTCAGATGTGACAGTGTAATCTGCATTTACTTGACGGGTAGTTAAGACAGATCTTCTATACCACCTGAATATTACGGCAGTCGCTAGAATATCCGTAATACATCCAACTTCGTTTAATCAGGATTAGCATCATAGAACTCATTAATAAACAATCTCAGAGTGTGAAATTATTGAACACACCTTATAATCTCACACGAGGTAGGCCTATAGGCAGCACTAAATCCTCGCTAATTCGCGCTATTTAAGGGGACGAATTAGTGCATCGATTTAATCGCGCGATTTAATTTCGAATTAGTACATCTCGACTTAACTGAACGAATTTAGTCCGACTGGTGGAGGACAGGAATGCGCATATCATTTTACCGCGGTATAATAATTAAAAATATGCCTACAAACATCACTTAAACCCTAAAAAAGTATTTCTATTTTATCATACACACAATTATCACTTAAGCCAATCAATATTGAAGTCATCACGGAATAAAGTAAAGAATATTTAATTAATTACACAAGAAATTAAATTCCCTTAAAGAAGTTTTTTTTTTTTTTTTTTTTAATTATGCTGTTAACGAATCAACCAAATACAGAACCGACCATCAACCGACAACACTGTACGTAATCAAGGCATGCTGTGGAGACGAATAATTTCCGTTTAGTGCGGAGTTATTTCAGCCTAAAACTAATAATAATTCTCACACATATTGTTCGTTCCTCAATTAGACTGAAAGTATAAACTTTTATACTTTTCTTCCATAACTAATATCAAATGCTTCACTAATTTGTCCGGCAATCGCGAGGTGAAATTTTTTTTAGTCCTATATAGAGAGAATTTAGAAATGTGAGTGTCCGAATTAGCGATATTTTAGTACAATATGAAATTATGGATGTGATGTATTTATAATATAAGCATGTGAATAAGGATATGTTTATCGCTTATAAATTTGGTTGTACGAATAAAACTGCGAAGTTTGATTTGCCAGATACAAATACTTCTCTTATATGTCCTTGTCTGCATAATATCAATTCCAGTTCTGTGTTTCGGTTATAGAAAAAGTGCAAGAGAAAACTACATAACATTATAAAACCGAGTGAAAAATCGTTTACAACGACATAAGGAAAACACTTTACTAAAATTATATTAGGTTTCGTATTCGTATCAATGAAATGTAGCATATTCCCCCCAAGCAACATTAATCACGAGACCGAAATGTAAAAACAATCTAATCAGTTTCTGGAAACGTTCATGTCCGCGCCGTTTACCGACCGGACTCGGTAAATAATGTTGCGTGCCTTTAAACGTTCTGCCGGTCCCTTTAAACGAAACTATACCGACTTCGAGACGTTTTGACTCGTATATTTTTTAAGAAATATAACGGCATGACAAATCAGAGCCATGGACTCAATAATAATCTATATCACCCAGCTGTTACTATCCACTAGTAGGCCTAATTACTCACTGACATAAACGGAAGTAACACGATATTCCAACGGCATCCAAATAAGCGCATTTTAAATAAGGAAAGTATTAATAATACTCGCTTCTGATAAAACAAACATTAATTAAAAATCAGTTAACTGATATTTCATTCGCTTTCATTTTTATACGTTGCAACTTTTCATATCACTTAATCATAGTATACAGCCCAAATACAGTTTACGTAAGCGAAAACTTGGGACGTTAGACAGATACAAAAGCTGCCGAGGAAACATTTTAAGTAACTTATAAATACTCAAGTATACTATATTTTATTATAGTTCTTTTAGAATATTACCTGGGTAACAAAAAGAAGAGGAATCATATTTCAATATAGATCACAATGTGCACAAGCAGGAGCGTATTTACGGGAGCGACCCCCCCTCCCACAGAGGGTCAAAAAAGATGACGAATTTTGTTAACCTTTTAATTTTTTGGCTGTTTTATTATTTTTTTAGCTGTGTACACTAAATATTCAGTACTAACTCTTTTTTAAATATACGAACAGGTTTATTACAGCTTTGAAATATAAAATATAGGACAGTGTCAATTCAGTCAATAAGTATCTTGTAAACAATATTCTAATAACGCGTATTTATATTGTGTTATTACCGTTTACTTTAATGGGGCTGATTTCAGCCACTTTAAAAATAGTAATGTTGATTAGTGTTTACTTGTTTTTCCTTTTGTATGAAGCCGACCAGACCCCGGGCCCCCCCCCAAAGGCCAAATTCTAGATACGCCACTGTGTACAAGAACAAGAATGGAGTGGACACTTAACCTGAACGGACTATTTTCGACCAAATAGAACAAGTGGATAAAAGTATATCCATTTTTGTATGAAGGTACTTGACAACCTCGAACCAAAGTACAGTACAATCTGAAGGGAGAAATATTATGGCATTTAGTTCATTGGATAGTCCAAATAATACAATCAGTACAGAATTTTAAGGGGGTCTTTGCTTAGCGGTCGGTTGTGGCTCAAATTATGTTAAAGATGACGACACTGTCTTTGATTGGATGACACCAAGCAAAACCAATACTAAGTTATTCCGTAGTTTCTAGTTTACCGCTCCTTTTGGTTTCTCTTCATTTACAAATCGCAAAACTTAATTCCCCTTACGAAGGTAATTATGTGTACTTCTACACATAAGTATATAGGCCTACTACATCTGAAAACAACATTTAAACTCTCAGACTTATCTGCAGCGTATACGGGAATCTTTTCCAAACAAACCGAAACAAAATTGACAGGGGTGTTCAATCTGGTCTTCTCTTAAATCCCTTATGGCTGCGGTTCCCAAACTTTTCAATCCGCGGACCCCCAACAACAACAAAATAAAATAAAATAAAAAATTTCACGGACTCCGTCTAAGTTATGAAATAAAACAAACTAGTGGTCGCCCAGTGGTCGAAATTCGACCGTAATTCATTAAATTTTTAAGTTTGAACGTTATTGCTGTTCTTTTGTCAAAGAGTATACCTCTATAATCATTGCATATAATTTTTTTGAATTTTGTTCTGTTACGTCGGCTGCGAGCGTGTACAAATACGTCATTAGCATGTGTTGTTTGCCTTAATTCCCTGCAATACCTATGAAATTTAAAATTTACTGTTAGTAACGGTGCAAAACTTCACGAATCACACGATCAATTAGATTACGCTGTTCAATATTTGCAGTTTCATAATGCTCACAAAACAGAAACTCTTGTTCTATTGGATCAATAGCATTTGCTTCGTCTGTTCTCTGCGAATACGCGGGAACTGGTAAACCAAGTTCTTGACATGACAAATTATGAACATTCAAAATATCTTCAATTTCTAATAGAGCTGTGTTAAAGGATACTTCTTCGTTGTAATCTCTCAAAAAATCTTCACTAAGATATACTTTAAATTCATTCCATAACGCCAATGCATTGGCTGGCACATTTAATGCACAAATGTAACCAAATAAATTTCGCATTTTTTTTTGGTGAATGTAATTCTTTTGCTTCATTTAAACATTCGCGCCATTCATTATCATTTGAAGCAATGCCGCGAGCATGGCACGCTTCAACAAAAGAAGTGTGTATAATTCCATTGTATGTTCTAACATCCTCAAATGATTTTGGACCACAGACATGTAATAAAAGCAATCGTAAATGGAAAAGTTCGATGTCTTTTGGTGATACTACATATACGCGTGTAATGATTTTATCACCTCCACGCCTTCTCTTCTTCCATTTTTTTCGGGAATCTTCCCACACATAATGCAAAGGAATTTCAATATACTTATATTCATGCGCTGATGGATCTGATCGATTCAATTCAAAAAATGCTAATAATTTTGTTCGTCTTGCATTTTCAATTGCTTGACGTTCTTGCCCTTCTCGAAAGTAAACATTCTCTCTACGCGGTAAATGAATGTCAAGTCTAACGATGACATGTGATTGAAAATGCATTTGTAATTCATAGATGCGCCATACAGCTTCAGTTGATCCGACATAACGGCCATTTAAAAAATTTTTAACTTCATCAATTTGTATTTCTTGACCTGGTTCATTTCTCTCTGAACCTAATTCAACAGATGCACTGTCATAGCCTTTATACACGTATTTATAAATGTATTTAACACTTTTAACTGTAGTGCATACTTCAACATTTATATGGCAATTAAATTTGGCAAGTAAATACGGATTGTATGGTATAACATAACGATTGCCGAGGCAACTACCGCGAACTTCAGCATTAATACCATTATCACGCCTTCTGTATAATGGATATCCATTTAATGATTCACATGTAAATTCATTAAATCGTTTTGGATAATCTTTTGTGCATTTTCCATCTCTCATACATACAGAATTTGGATTAAGTACACCGCATGGACCATGCATCATGTGTTTTACAACATATTCATGTAATGTAGGATGTGTTTGAATGTTAGGAATCTCCGCAGATACAACTTTATCAATATCAGTAGCGTTAACAATTTTATCTTGCTCATTTAAAGAGAGTAAAATGTGAGAATGAGGCAATCCTCTCTTTTGAAACTCAATTGTATATTTATAATACAAAGTTGAGTGCTTCAACTTTACCGAAGATTTTTTTTAGTGTAAGGCCCTCAATTAATGCTTTCAGTTTGGACTTGAATACACGCACAACAATATCAGGTCGAAAATTAGCTGACTCACCTACACCAATATTGCTAACTATTTCAGGCCAACTTGGATTGCAAGTCATTGTAATAAACAAAGAAGGCTTTCCGAAATGTTGTACAATTGACATTGCATCTAAATAATTCTGATACATATTTCTTGGAGATCCATTGAATGAAGATGGTAAAATTACTCTACGGCCAACATTATTGGCATTGGGGTTCAATTCTAAATAATCTGTTAAATTGTTGTAAACTTCAGACCTAAGACTTGTTTGATTTTGTCGAATGAAATGTAACCTTGTGCCCTCTATTCTCACATACATATCAACTATCCACTGCAGAAATAATTTTTGTGAATGGTGCAACATGCTAAAATCTTCTCTAATTGCAAGTCGATAGGCTGCATACTGAAGCATGGTTAATTTATTTCTGGGCGCTCTTGAATTAGATGTAGTTGGTACATTATGAGAAATATTGATATGCCACCCAGTATCACCATTTGGAAAAAGTAATGGATATGCTTAAGGGTCCAATGATGAATCCAAAACAGAGATATTTTTAATGGTACCATTAACTTTTGAAAACGAAACCATATTTCGTTCAAAGGGTGGCTCACCATCAACTGTACTAAATATTACTGCTACATCAGTTTGAACTGCATCATTATAACGGCGTAGATCTAAATCACGATTTACTTTAATGAGCATACAAATTTCTTTATTTTGATTTTCAACTCTCTGACAATGATCTTTCATTGCAATGAATGACCGAACGAAAGGATTAATGCGTTCCAATTCAAGAGAGATTTCGCGCATTATATTGTTATTGCATGTTTGATTATAGTGTTCACGTAATCTATAATTGACAGCAGTGTCAACATCATAAAAATATAATTGCGCATAACATGGTGAGCGACCATATCCAGCAGTCATTGTACCTGATCTGTGATAAAAAACATCATGTATTTTATTTAAAATGATACACTCCACGCGTAACTGTATCCGAAATTTTAGCTTCTGAGCTAACCATAGCAAATGATGAATTGTATTTACGAATGTTTTCAAAATAATTTTTTGACTTTCTTTTTATTGAAGGTTCATTTGAAGTAAGTCCATCATACAATGATTTAAAGTATTCATTTTGACTTAAGGCCGGTAATATTGCTTTACCCTTATGACAACATGAAGTGAATGCAGTCCTTTCACCTCAGATTCGAAATGTTTTGCATTGCAAAACCTGCATAGTAAATGCATTAATCCACAATCAAAAGTATTAAAATTTCTTGGAATGACATTCAGTGCGCATTTAAATGTATCCCTCAAAATAATTTCATCATTTTGTATACTATTTACACTATTTAAATTTGCATTTGGTCTATTATCATTTTGACTTTCACGCGAATATATATTCCTTCTTCTTTGTCTCTCACTCCGACCCGTCAATGTTATACTATTTACACTATTTAAATTTTCATTTGGTCTATTATCATTTTGACTTTCACGCGAATATATATTCCTTCTTCTTTGTCCCTCACTCCGACCCGTCAATGTTCTATGTCGAGGCATAATGGAAGTAGGTGCGAATATCTGAATGTAAAAAAAAACATGTAATGAAATTACTGAAACTAAGATTAGACAGGGTTTAATTTAAAAATAATAAAATGTACTCACTTTTTTGAAACTACCAATAATAATTAGGCGAGAGTAAGTCAATTCAAATTGCTGCTACAAAATTTTCCTTTTGCAGCAGGTGTATATTAAGCAAGCTGTATTTCACTTTCAACTGCACATTAATATATAAAACACAGATATCTAATATACAAAATATAAAATAAACGCTTTTTTGCCTTGACATACACTCCACAGACTATTGAAAAAGGAACATTTGAAATCACACAAAATTCACAGCTCATTCAGTCAATCTGTCAGTAATTATTTGTTGGCAACATTTTAAAATTCTTTGGCGACAATCTCTACTCTGTGCGACTGTTTGACCACAGACTATTATGTGTTTGACATTGGCAGTATGAACGTAAACAAACGACAGACTATTATGTGTTTGACATTGGCAGTATGAACGTACACTAAAATGAAAAAGTTATAATTTTATTGCCTGGCAACAAAATTATTTTATTTTTAACAATTACCATTGTTTGAAAAAGTTTAAATGAATTTTCAAGTGCAAATGAATGTTTTATTTTATTTTATTTAATGTATTTGTAACATATATTATATATAAATTTTAGCTTTCTGCACTCCTTCTCCATATAAACTTTAACTATGCCAAATCTCACACTCCTCCGTGCGCGCAATATGCTTAAAAAGGGGTAAAAAGTTTTCTCTTCACGTATTAATATATAGATAGTAAATATGATACAAACTCTTATATTTTAATTAAAATGTATTAAATCAAAAGTCTCTTAACTTGCAAAACTATAATATTAACGATATCAAACATAGTTTAATGTGAAAAATGAAGCTGCTTTTGAACAATTAGCTCCGCAACATTAGGTTTGATGTCTGATAATGTCAATATTAAGTCACTCTCGACATCAAGTTTATTTCTTAACTTTGCCAACCACGGCTCTATCTTTCCAGCCACACGTATAAATCCCGCTACTTAGGCGAAAAACGTTTTGCTTAGATACAGTGCTTATACGCGAGATACAATGCTTATAAGCAAGATTCAGTTCGCGACTAGTTGCGCTCTAGTCAGTTCGCCAGATAAACAGATCTGCTACACGACATGATTTAAAGACATTATTAAAGCCATTAGTTTGAAATTACTTTCACAGTTACAATTAGTTTGAACAAAAAAAAAATACTGACATCTTCTACTAATTGTTTTAAGATTGTAAAATTTAGATTTAAGACTATAAAAAGTCGGAGAAAATTACGGTATATTCTGTTTCTTCTTAAACGTGTCCGCGGACCTCCCTGAAACATTGTCGCGGTCCCCCAGGGGTCCGCGAACCGTACTTTGGGAAAAAATGCCTTATGGTAATAACCAAAACATTACTTTCATTATTTCAAATAAAGTAGAACTAGCGCTCCTATAGGAAACTGTATTTCCCTGACGTGGGGACCTATGGTTAAGTATCCTAAGCAAATCAAATAAATGTAAAAAGGAAGCAGACTTGCAAATTGGTGACGAGGCTGGCGATGATGCTTCTTACGACTCTTAGGCATATATGGCAGACTTCACATAGCCTTAATTGTTGGCTACAAAGTCTCCGAGAGGTCTCCTTTGAACAACCAAAGCGACGGACTCACACATCGAATGGCGCCGCATGGGACCATCAACGCGATGACGCATCACAGCCAGGTGCATAACGCAAGAGTCATACGTTTGGCGATTTCGCGTAACCGCTGAATAATGACTGTACTCCTGAGGGGGTTGGGGGGTTGTGTCTACACGATACATAAATAGGTAGGCTAGAAAGTGTCGCTGCTGCCCAACGGGCGTATTTCTCACTTATTATATAATTTAATTAACGTATCTATTACATGTACGTATGGGCCCATATTCAATCAGGCCGCAATCATTGGGTCGGTAAGTCAGCGGGTTGCGTGCGAGCGCACACTGCTTTAATTAAACCTCTCTCTGTCTACCTCACGTGCTTGTGTGTGTGTGTGTGCGCGCGCGCGCGTGCGTGTGCGTGATAGATTACAAACAGTTGTCCCTAATGTCTTTATTCTCAGCACACGTTGTATTAATTGTCTCGGTCGGCCCCAAAAACTCATTTGATAACTCGGTCTTGGGTGGTGGCGGGAAGCGGTGGTGACGGTGGGGGGGGGGAACGAAAGTTATGATTAAATTGACTTCATTAAGTTGTAATTGTGTGCTGATTGCAGCACAAGACAACCGACTAGTTCTTGGCAATTACGTTGTCCCGCTCTTTTTTTTTTAACGCTAGTTCTCATTACGTTGACTAATTTTAATTTATCTATAGCAGTCAGAGTGTGACGGCCCCGAGCGCATTAAAGCCATACGAAGCCATTATATTATTCGTTTATCTTCATTTTGTACTGTACCGTTCGTGATTTTGTCAAACTGTGTAAAAAAAAAAAAAATTCGGCGGCTAATTTCGTCCATTAAAACGGTTTCACTGTGGACAAACACATTTAGTCCCGACTTCTACTGCACGCCATCAATTATGTTACGACATTTGTTAACGTTCAAAACTGGCAACTTATCGCATATATCACAGGTGTGCGCGAGCGTTCTTGTTTTCTTTAATCCGAACTGTTACTAATGCACCATTGTCTCACTGTTTACATTACTCTTCTGACAGGCTTCCCCTTTCCGTCTAACGACATTTTGGCGGTTTCACGCACACAGTCACGGTCTAAACTGATAATATTACACGACTTAACGTCATCATCATCATCAGGGACGTAATAACCCTGGTCGGGGTCTCGTACCGGTGGAGTAGATTCTGTAAACAGTCTCAGGCTGTTTCAACCACATTCCTATTACGATTCCAGGCCTTTCAGCATCCCGGTGAATACCATCCTGCCACTTAGTTCCGGTTTTTAGTTTTTCTTTTGCCATCTGGGTTCTACACTAAATGAAGCTTTACATTGTGAGAGGGTCCCATCCTTACAACAAGACAACTTATGTAACCCGTCCCAGTTTATTGTTATATTTGACTATTATTTGTTATTATTATTGTTGTTTTATTATATTTGTTATTGTTTATTGTGTAGAGTCACATATAAAGTTCTTCATTTGTTTTTTGCCTCAAACATCTCACCCATTCATAGACTTATATTTTTCTCAGTACTATTCTGCCAAAAGCGATCAATGCATTTCCTTTCTTTTTTGCTGACAACCCAAGTTATGTGGCACTGTAAATATGAAGTTTTAAAAGTCTTGGTTGTTCTTGATGGTAGTGTGGAAAAAAGTTTCTTTTTCCTGGGTTACACACAGATAAGACTTCTTTGTGTTTCTTCGTCCACAAATAAAGACATTAATGTCTCTTCATTTGAATATTCGTAAACATAACGCCTTGTAAATTAATTATCCTTACAATCTAAATTATGTATTAACACCGTTTTGTAAATATAGGGTTGTGTAAGCTTTGTTTTAATATGTTTTCCCTGATGGTAACCATATATTCATTAACATTTCCTTATAATTCCTAATAATTTGCCAAACGTGGTAATTATTTTTTCCTTCGAGTGCGCTATGCTTCAGCTATTTGTTATATCCTATGTTCTTTAAACTCATAACTGAAATAGCTGACTGACGTTCGAAGTCTGCACTGCGTACTTCTGCTAGTAGGCCTATTGACATACGTAATACGGGTACTCCTAAGATACGCGAAAGTCACGCAGTCTGGCCTCATGGTTCAGTAATATATTAAAATTGCAGTAAATTTTCTGTCACCATCTTAAATTGTTTTGGAAAACAGATGTCTGGACAATGACAAGACTTATTATTTATATACAGGAACGGAAAACGGAATCATCAATAATGAAAGCTGGAAACAACACATTAGCAGAATGGGCAGTGACAGATTCCCTAAGGTAGCCTTACTGTATCAGCCGAAAGTGAAGAGAAGCATGGGAAGACCCAAGAAGAGATGGCCCGACCAATTTGGAGCCGGAACAGACTAAGCAGTCTAAGCCGTGAAAAAAAAAGAAGAATATATACGAACGCAATCAGTACCTGTCATCACACGTACGTTTGCAGAAATTATTAGAATAAATAAAATTTTCAATAAGGTTATAAGTAATAATGTAGTAGGCCTACCTACTACAATTTTAAAAAATGTTTAAAGTTTAAAATTTATTAACACAATAATTTTAAAATTATTAACTTACCAGTTAATAAGAAATTAACTGCTAGACTCAAAAGTCCTATGATTATATAAACAAATGAACATGCGAATGAATATTAAAATTCGACTCCTTACACCAAAATCCTTGAATGAACATATTATCCCACAACACACCTAATTTAACCCAGCCTACCTCTTCACAACCACCGCCCTCCATTATTATTATTATTGTTAATATTATTATCAAGTGTTCTGCCTGACGCCAGCTCCTTTGACTTCATCGCTTTCTATCGTTGGTTTCTTCCTTCAGTTCTCATTATTTTCTGTTTTCCTTTAAATCGTCCAACAGCTGAATTCTTCCAAGCTCTGAAGTCCCTTCAAACGTTTTTACTATGCTATCATGTAGCAAGCAATTTCCCCTGAAAATATGTCTGCCCATTCCGTTTGTAACGTCTTTTCGCCTCGTTACAAATCCAGGGAACCCAACATAATTAAGCTCCGTCAATTAGATGGGCTGCCTACGTTGTAACAGAATGTATCACCAATAATTAACTTAACAAATTACTTACTAACTGTGTAAGGAAACAAGGGAAGGTATGCTATTGATTTACGCACTCCTTATATGTGTGTAACAAGACGACTTCTCTTTATTTAACATTTAAAAACATTTACTGACAGATCCCATGACATTACGAATTAAACTAAAGTTATTTGAATGTTTTCTTTAAACTTTGGGATCAACATTGATTCTATTTAGCTATACCTCGGATCCGGGTAACCTTCAGTATTTAGTCATTAAAACTTTTAGTCATACTCAATTCATGATATTAGCTTGCAAGACTTTCTTTTATTTAACCATTGGAAGAATGGTATTATTACTTGAATTATATTACTATACATTAGCATATAAACTGTTACAACGTATGATGTTTGAATAGTTACATTAAATTCTTAGATTTAATTTTTTTATCTTTACAAAGTTAATAGTCTCTGAAAAGTCTCTTTTAAGGTGTGTTGTGTAACAAATATTAGTAAGCCTCGATAGACAGGCTATCGAGTCACCTTTTAATTGGTATGCAGAAACCTCGTCCTGGGGTGTCCGTCTTGGGAATCCGGAATAGCGCCGTCGTCATCTCGGTCTGGTCTTCGTCATCAAAGGGTTCAAAAGTCCGCAGGGTAGATTGAACTTTCTACGATGGTACTTGTAGATTCTCGGATGTCCTGATCTGCATATTCTGTCGTGTCTACTAGAGTTTGTGAGTTCTGATAGTTCACATCTCCAGGTATGATGTTGGAAGTGTTGTTAGTTCTTGAAGTTCGAAGTCATCTTGTGTTACACCATTTTTTACGTTTCGAGTTACACTTTAAGTCTCTTGTTTTTTACATAGCTATACTAGTTAACACATACATATGCTTTCAGCAGCAATTTCTTGTATACAACATTAAGGTAAACGAAAGTATCGGTAACATAGTGTAAGAGCATAGCTCGTACGTCTGTACTGCATGAAGTCACCATAGCGAGAGAGAGATTTTTGCTCGCTTCGTCTGGTACTGGACAAAATGGTAGAGGGGCAATTACTGCGCGAGAATATAGTCCCTGTCTCTCTTTAAGTTAACATTTTTATTTATACAAACTATCCCTAAATAAATATACATAATTTAAATAAGTTGTTTTAGCGACTATCTGTGTCTTCAGATTTTTAATTATTAACATTAGGTTTTTTATCTTATTCTAACTTACACAAGACTCGGAAAACATGTCGAGTCTGGAATCAACAGGTCAGCGCCTGATAACAAGCAAAGGGTTAAATACGATATTAATAACTCTTTACAATTTGTCTTTTTATTAGAGTATCTTCGTACTAACTAATTACTTCTTCCTCTCATACTGAGTACATACAGGTTTTTTATATTATTACAGTGAGATTTAAATGGCTTAATAGCTCGCAACCTTAATTTTTTAAAATTTTTTATTTTCTTGATTATTTTTACAATTTAAATCGTCACACGTTTACTTTCCTATGACGAAATTTATTCAGGATTGACCTCTTCTCGTTCACTCTTGTTAGGATCTTTTCATTTATCACCTTGTCTGATCACTTTACTGTTTTCAATCTTCTCTAGCAATACATTCCAATGATTTCAAAGTCTCCCTTCTCCATTTTTCGTAGTGCCCGCGTTCCCGATCCATACAGAGCAACGCTCCTAAATTAACACTATCACTTTCTTTCGTAAATCAAATTACTTTTTAACTGTGATCTCTCATAATACAGTATTGGCCATGGCAATTCATCATCTATTTTGCTTGGTAAATTAGGCGTCCTTTGTCAACAGACTTCCTATGTACACAAGTGATCAGAGTTTCTTGGTTCTTGATTTTCCACGACGCCAGCACTTCGTTCTTCGCCAGAAGCACCGGGTCGTTCACAAATCTATAGTATCAATGACTGTCTCTCCTTTTTATTAAGTCACAGACTCCTTCCAAGGCTTCCTTGGCTAACCATTCTCCATTGAGATTAACAGAATTGGAGCCCTCCACTACTGTATGTAAAGTACTTTCTATTCTTACTATCTGCCCACTGTTGCTCGCTCATTCAAAAGTAAATAAAATCCATCCTTCTCTTCCACAATTTATCGTGCTAAATCCCTTACGAAGGCTCAAAATCGATCGCAACTATCTCCTTGTGAATGTAATACACGAATCAAATCTGAAGTAAATACGTTTGAAAGTTACGACCACATAAACACAAAACGTTTCCGTATAACTCTGATATTCGGCGGTTTAGAAACTTTAAACCAATATATCAAGTGTTTTTAATTGTTTCCCAAAACAATCCTTTCACCAAAACGTCTGAATGATAATGAAGTTCGGCTCGTTGGAAAATTACTGAGAACGAGGTTTGACATAATACAATACAAACTGTGTAATTGTTTTGTATTTGACTTGTGTAAGTCATAAAAAGACTACGAATTTTTTGCAAAAAATGTTTTTAGATTAAACCATTCGACCTAATTTGGTACCCCTGGATTTACAGGCAACTTCCTTATTACACTTTCCAGCACCAAACTGAAGAGAGTCGTGGAGAGTACATCCCCCTGTCTTAAGCCCTTGTTTACTTTTAACTCCGTAGTTAATTCTCCCTCCATCTTCATTTTTACTCCTAAGAGTCCCTGCAGAGCCATTTTAACAAGCTCAATAAGTTTCTTGGTATTTCCAGTTCCACTGCCTCATACAACTTGTTTGTAATGATGCTGTCGTACGCCTGTTTGTAGTCAATAAAAACAAAGTACAGTGGTATGTCAAACTCACTCATAAAACTTTTCTAATATTGCCAGTATGGCAGGAACATAAAAATATGGCCAACGATTGATCTCTCCTTATGGAATCCGCATCGATAGTCAACGGTAAAGTTGTCTGCGATCCTACCGAGTCCGTTGGCTAAAATCTTGGCAAACACCTTGTACTCTCCATTCAACAGAGTATGCCGCTACAATTTTCAGAATCTGTTTTGTCATTCTTCTTATGTACGGGACGTATTATTCCCATCGACCATCTTTAGGCATGACATTTTCGCTCCAAATATTGGAAACCAATTCAAAAAAGCATCGGGTGAGTTTGTCTCCACCATGTTTCAACAATTCACTTGTTACCCTATCCTCTCCGGGACATTTATTGTTTTTTAAGCTTTTATTCCATCTTCCATCTCCATTTTTGTTGGATTCCTCATATTCCTATTCTCCTGATTACTTGCTGTATACCTTCAGTTCCTCCTTCATCCACGTCATCAATTCCCTGGTCCTGATTTTACTCCCCGCTGAGTAGTTCATCGAAATAAGATCTCCATATCTCCATAATTCTATACTTGTTTCCCAGAAGATTTCTATTCTTATCTTTTCAAAAGACAATTCTGGATTCAAATCCTATCCTTTCCTTTCCTCTTTGACGGTCTAACAGAATGTTCTTGTGTTTCTTCCATCACCTGCTTCTTCGATTTCTTCAATTTTTGTTCTTTTCGAAATCACGCCTCTCTTCCTCCATACTTTGTCTGTTCTTCTTCTGTTAGTTTTTAGTTATAAAAGTAGGCTTATACACTTTTCAACTGTTCTTCTTGTCTCTCTCTGCAACATTCTGTTTCTTGCATCATTTCTTTCTAGCACCACTTGTTGATACCCGTCATCGAACCACTGCTTTCTACATGACCTCTTCGGCTCTCCTAGTGTCTCATCTCCACTTAATATGATTAGGTTGGATCAGCCCTAAATTACAAACTGAAACTATCAAAAATAAATAGAATTACCCGGTTTTAAATTTTTTCATGTGTTAGCGATGTTTGCGCATATTTAGCCGAATCTGAAAAATAAACGTATTAGCAAATTTTAAACTGTTAAGAAATACATTCATTCCAATAGCACTAAATGGAGTCAGCTGATTGGAAACGACGAATTCGGATCGGGAGACCGACGTAATGGGTTAACAAAATTGACATAAAACGTACTGTCAAAAGCCGAAGAGATACGGTGTACGTATTAGTCAAACCACGGTAAAGAATGTTTAAAACATAACCCGCAGTAAATAAATATAAAAATTCATAGCACTTTAATAATCGTGTTAATATTATACAGGACGCGAGGATCATTAAGTGCTGCCGTTTTATCGTCAAACGTTGTGTGTGTTTCCACGAGAGAACACGGCAATTATCAAAACCAAGTGTGTGTGTAATATACGATCAAAAGCAGAATTAAATGCATTTAACCATGAATTGATTACTGAGATTTTTCGTGTGGAAAATACCTGCGAAAATGTTTCTTTTTTTAGTGGATAACAATTTATATGATAATACGGTACGATCCCGACGAGTTCCCTCGACGGTTAAACCGAGATAAATTTTTTTTTAACAAGCCTTCAAAAAATTTCGTTACCTTTCATCTATAAAATATAAGGTGAACTAGAGAAAACGGTTAGCAATTTGTACCTCTGTCGTCTACCGAACGCGCGATTACTGTAATCCATTACGCAGAAATAAATTCCACAAACGAACTGCAGAAAGTTCCGCTGCAACAAAGGTCGACAACAGAGAAAAATGCAAATTTTCTGCTACGAATTTCACGCAGTTCAACGTGGTTCCTCTTCGCTTGATAAATAAGCCACGGTCGTCAAACGCGATCACGACTTTCGACCTTTCGAATCGCGCTACCGATAACACTGCGAGTTTCCGACGAGTTTCAATCTCACGCCGGCTCAAATTAAGTGGTCGAAATTGATTTTTGCGCATAATCGATACGTCCGGTTATGCAGTACCACGCCGTGACAAACGATCTGCAGTTCTCCTGAAGATTTTTAAAGAGAAGAGTTATGCATATCGCTGTCTAAAGTTGAACAGTGCCTTTCGTACTGTGACTATCTTGTACAGCTTTCATTCTTCAGATCCAGAAAGGTAAGCTTTGATTTAGTGTGTGTTTACAACGATTTTTGGTCTAAAACACGGGAAATGAAGATGGAGAATGATAAAAAAAAATTGCGGAATGCACAGAGATGCATGGAGAGTATGCTACGCATTACTTTGTTTATTTAACAAAATAAATTAAGATAGTCACGCCATTTGGTTTGGCGAGATGACAGATGTTCTCGAAGATTACTAGACTTGTTAAAAAATATATGAAGACACCCTTTGCGAAATAACCAGGTTAGGTACTGTCGATGCAGTAAATACAGTATTTTTAAAGAAATCATTGGCGACTCCTCAGTAGTACGAAGACAAGTGCCAACAACGACGATAATATTGTAACGATATTATATACAAACATTTTGTAATACATAACCCCAAATACTCTCATATTTTTAAAACAGCACAGAAATTAATTAATTATTTAATTGTACCCGTATCCATACTGATTTACAGACCGTGTGTATGATATCTTGAGCGGGTCTCAACAAATTTCCGCCGCCTCGTCTGATTTTACGTTATTTACTTTACTTCTCTCCACGTTTTCGATACGCCTGTTAGCTCTTATGACACTTTTCTTCGCCTTGTAGTTTTTGGCCGATCCCTCCGTCTGCTACACTGTGGGTCCAGTCAAGCGGCCTTCTCATTATGTTGGATTCTTCTCTTTCAAACAGTGTTCTACCCAGTTCTATTTTCGGGTCTTTCTCTCTCACCATAAGTTTCTTCACTGGAACGTCTCCACAGTTCTTCGTTACTGATGAAATCTGTACAGCGGATATTCGGTAACCTTTTCAAACAATCTATTCGTGAACGTCTGTCATTTCCTATCTGGATGTACCTCCGGATTTACAAGTCACGCATGGGTACAGTAGAACGGATTCAAAGTTAGTGCTGTAAACTGTCATATTCATTTTTATCGTGAACTATTCCATATATCTTTTATTATTCCATATATACCAATCTGGTTTTGCAGATTCGTTCTTCTTCCGTGGCTCATGTAAATACATAGCCTATGATGCTCCTAAAATATGAGAACACGTCTATATCTTTTTAACTGGTTGATTATATATTTTTAACTGGACAACGATTCTCTATGTTGATTCTCATTGTTTTCATCTTTTCGTATCAAGGCCCATCACCTTTGATTTTCATCTGAGATCGTCGCGTTGAAAAGCATTGAGAGAGGACTCCTTGATGCTTTGCAAACGTCTTAGTCTCCTGCACAATCACTGTTCACCAGCAAATAATAATAGGGCACCCTACTTTAGCACCAACTCTAATTTGTTATAACTTCCATTCTTTTTATATCCTGCACGCGCGCGCGCGCGAGAGAGAGAGAGAGAGAGAGAGAGAGAGAGAGAGAGAGAGAGAGAGAGAGAGAGAGAGAGAGAGAGAGAGAGAGAGAGAGAGAGAGAGAGAGAGAGTGTGTGTGTGTGTGTGTGTGTGTGTGTGTGTGTGTGTGTGTGTCCAGAACGTGAAATCGTTACGCCTTCTGTATTTTGTTAGTGTCACACCAAAACTTTAAACACTATAATGTTCTTTACATATTAATATTACAGTTACATAACGTACTTTGTCACAAGGCAGCTCCTTGATCCTGTTACGTCGATGTGACAAAAATTAATGCGCATAATCAACGCGAAGTTTCGTCAAGTAGCCTACTTACTGTGTCAGTGAGTATAAAGCAATGTTCTAGATCTACCTGTCAAAGTATAACTCACGCTTACAATTTCTATGTTTCCCAATTAATATAATAACACCTGAAAAGTTACAGATAAAAATAAAGGCCACAAACGCTTACTTATATACAGGGCGTACGCCATCAATTTAGCCAATTAAAAGTTCCGCGTGAACTAATAAGTGCATTGTAACAACTATAACACTGTTCATTAGTGTTATTACAAAGGGATTAGTGGAAGTGTCACGTGTTTAACTGTTCATTTGCGTTATGACCTACTGTTAATATTTAACTTGATGGCTTATCTGTTTATGTTCTCGTATAGTGGGTACTGGACAGTTATATAAGTTAGTCACATTGTATACGAATGTGTTTTCGAAGTGACACTAAAAATTGTAAGTATCGATATCTCTGGTATTTATTCCGTTCTTAAGATCACGATAACGCGCCCGTCGTAACAATATTCGATAACTAGCTGTTACTTTTTTGTCGAAATTTAAATCGAGACATTAAAGCGTACTTTGTTTGTGGAATTTTTTTACCATACGGTTACCATATTGTTCACCAATGCCACTAAAGTTTGTTCACTCTTAGAGTCAATCTTGGTGTAAACAAAGCCATGTTCTTGTACTTGAACTGGACTGGTTAGATGAGTGGACGCATCACTAAATCCTCCACTAGAAATAAAGTAGTTCGTAATATATTATTATTTAATTTCATTAAATAATTGTTGCATATTGTTATTATTTACTTGCTTAAAAATGTATCAAACTTTTCTTATAATACAATTGGGATTAATATAACTAAAAATAAGGTATATGATACTATAATTATTTGGGTCCGTTAAGAAGTTTCAACTTTCTTTCGTATGTAGGCCTACCTCTGTGTTGTATCACTCCGTTTGCTTACATCAGGACTCCCTCTAAGAGTGGACAAACTTCACAACCTAATCACTCCGAATACACGAAAATAATCTACAAAAAAAAGGGAGTCTCTGCCCAGTAACAGAAGACAGAAGAGGAGTTATAACTAGCAGACAGCAGTTGGACTCGATGAAAATGGAAACTAGTAGAAACGGAAGAGAAGCCACAGATTTGAAGAGTCGCCTACCAGAGGCCCAAACTACTGTAATATTACACAAAGTGATATACTAAAATAAATAAAATGTATTCCTTTCATTAAATACGCCAGAGAGATCGTTTATTGTATAGGTCACGCTAGACGTAGGTCTACAGATCATCAAATTGTTCTGAACGAAATAGTTGTCCATAACTATCGCGCCAAACAAACATATTGTAGAGTGAAACGTCAAAAACTTTGAGACCCGAATGCAGCCACTGCGGTATTATAGCTTAAATAATATCGACAAATTGTGCATAATTATATGTAAAACAAAAACCAAATTAAAACGAAACGAATTGATAAAGCCGCCTGACTCGGGCGCTACGCTGCAGCAACAACACACTTTTGTCAATTTTTCTAATGTCGACAGTTTTGTCTGGTAATAGATTGCAAAATTGAATTAGAAAATTTCTGTAGTAATTTAAATGTTATGCTCTCAATAACGAGTAAAATGGCCACAACAATAATATTATCAGCGTTATTATTTGTTGTTATTATGGAAAAACGAGAAGCAGGCTACACGCCGCGAGAGAGAGAATGTTAACGAGATGTTTACAAAACACAAAGGTTTTGTTTCACCGGGTAACAAGGTGAGTTTACGGTCAATTTTGTGTTATTTTAAAAGGCGGTTAACGTAGGTGTTGCAACAGTGGCGTGTTGCAAAAGTGCAGCACAATCATTGGCTGCAGTCGGCCCGAAACGTGCCAATCGCTGTAACATTCGACGGTTTTGCTAAACGACGACGTTCAACCACGCTTCGTGAGCAATAAGTGTCACTCGTAAATCTGTAATTAAACGACATAACTGTCGGCCTTGAATGGGAGATTTCTCATCGTTAGTACCATTCGCAGTCCAAAACACATTCGATTACATCCAAAACACACATATCCAGTTAGTGTTTAGTTCCAGTTTCTAACAAAGAAGATCTAAGGAAGCGAGCCTTGGATCTCTCGCATCTCATTTTTTCCAGTGGGAGACCGTGTTCCAATCTTTAATCCACCACCTCATTCCATCGCTCCTAAATGTATCGCCGCTCACCGCCTAACCAGCGTGACATTTTATGAGCTCATAATCCCTCAGGTCTATGGGACTAACCCTTCGGTCAATGATGAAGCTAAGGGGGTTCTGACGGGGACCCTGACTAGGTTGCCAGTGGGGTCTTACAGATAAACTCCAGAATCACCAACATCTCTCCGTCGTGAACCCCCACCCCTGCTACACTACATACTGTCTTTGGTGGATGAGACTAGAAAACCCGTACACAGATTAAAGGAGGCTGACAGTACAAAGAAAGAAATGAAGAACAAGCATATAATGCGATGTGATAAAGTATATACTCAAAGTAGGCTATATTTATAATCTGTCTTCGAGAAAAAACCTTGAGATTCGTCTTGCCTTCTCGGCATTATTTCCTAGACTCCAACTTCCGGGTTCATTATAAACAATCTTTGCATAACTTTAGAAACAATGAATGGAATAATGAGTTAGGTTACTCACCCTACTATTTGGTGATTACGAGCAGTTTCTAAATTGATGCACATGGTAACCAAACGATTATAAGAATTTGGTGGACGAGACTAGAAAATCCGTACGAAGACTGAAGAAGGCTGACAGTAAAAAGAAAGAAATTACCATTCTTACGTGCCTGTCAAATTGTAAATACAGGAGGTCCTCTACTTTCGAACATTCGACTTTCGCTCTTTCGAACATTCAAAATTGATTATACCCTTTATTCAAGTTTCGAACTACAGCTTCGGGCTTTCGAACACTGACGGAGGTGTGAGGAAGTGAATAAGCGTTAAGTCAAGTGCACATAGCCTATTCGTTATTATTCCCGCTACTATGGTTTTTATAATTAATGTCAGTCTATTAACATAAATAATGCAAAGTGTTGAAGTGATTTTTTTTATCCTGTAGGCTGTTCCACAAACACTGCTTATAAACTTTACTTAAGGTACGAAAATGATTAATTCAACATGTTACTGTATTGTGCATTCTTGCATTTTTATAGTAACAGTAGTCATATGATGTAAATTTCAGCGAGACTAATATCCGATGTCAATACAGTACAGTGTATTACAGTTCAAAGAACCGATCCTACTAACTTACGTTCACAGTCAGTGGCGTATCTAGAATTTGGCTTTGGGTGGGGGTCCGATCGAGTCGGTTTCGTACAAAAGAAACAGCAAGTTAAGACTAATCAACGTTACTATCTTCAAAGTGGCTGAAATCAGTCCCATTAAAGTAAACAGTAATAACGCAATAAAACTACGCGTTACTGAAACATTTATTTAATCAAGATACTTATCGATTTAACTGATTTTACTGTATTTTATATTTCAAATCTATACGCAAATCCTGTGCAATAGACCTGATTTATATTTTAAAAAGAGTTACTATTATATTAGCGTACACAGCTGAAAAAAGAGAACAAAATAGTATAAAAATTAAGATATTAACAAAATTCGTCAACTTTTTTCGATCCTCTGCGGGGGGTGCGGTCACGTTCCTCCCCCCACGTAACTACGTCCTGTTCACAGTACGCCTAAAGTAAATAAGGGTCTACTATACAGTACTCGACTTTCGAACACATTTTCGGGAACGTATTATGTTCGAAAGTCGAGGACCTCCTGTATATAGGCCTATGTTCAGTATACTTACGATCTCTCCGAATTTGTCAAAGGACGAGAGAAACTTACATAGGCTAATTACTCGTGCGACCAATAATTACGACTAAGAGTTCTAAAATCGCTACTGAAATTAACTGAAACACAATGCAGCCATAATGTTTCTCATTTTAAATGGTAAATGTAACACCACGTATACTCAGGCGCGGTTCCACGGGTGATCCCCCTCCCCCCCAGTGATCACTTCAGATGAAATTATTTTCATCGTCTTGTGTTTGTAGAATGGTTTTCTGATTGTGAATATAACATAAAATTCATATCATGTTGTGTAGGTTCATGGTTTTACTCTAAAATTACTTTAAAACTGTACCTCACCACCGTGTTAATTTTTGTTTGATACATAACTTATATGAGCAGTGTGTATTTTAAACTGTAAGTAAATATTATTAAAAGAACAATGAACTGAAAAACAGACACGATTTTATACTTATACGTTAATAAACTTATTGTGCTGATAATAACACACTGTATTTTTATCTTCACTCATTACTATCATTTATACTTTAGACAACTGGTTCTCAACCTTTTGAAGTCCGGGACCCATCGTGTAGGTTATTACACTTCATGGGACCCATCAGGGCGTATTTACGGGGGGCGAACGACGGGACCAGACTCTCCCCCTTCCAGAGGGTCGAAAAAGTTGAATTTTTGTTAATCTCTTAATTTTTAAGCTGTTTTATTTTATTTTTTCAGCTGTGAACGCTAATATAATAGTAATTCTTTTTTAAATATACAAACAGGTTTATTACACAGCATTAGGGTATACGTTTGGAAAGTAAAATATAGGAAAATCAACTAAGTCAATAAGCATTATTTTACAATGTTTCGATAACGCATATTTTTATTGTTATATTACCGTTTACTTTAATGGGACTGATTTCAGGATTGTCTTGCGTTTTACAGCCACATTTAAGATAGTCATGTTGATTAGTCTTAACTTATTTTTTCTTTTGTATGAAGCCGACCCGACCCTGGACCCCCCCCCCCGAAAGCCAAATTCTAAATACGCTACTAGGACCCATAAGCAAAGGCGCCGGAAGAATTACTTGTAGGAATGTGCACCCAGTTTTAATCGTATTTTTACTAACATCGAGTACTTTAAGACCTCTCTTTTACGCTTAAACAAACTATACATACTTAATACTAAATGTAAAAGGTTTTTATGAGATAGTAAACAAATGTTCGAGCCCGACTTTGCGACCCCCCCCCTTGCAACAGTAAGTCGCGGCCCATAGGTCGAGAAACGCTGCTTCATACCATTAAAGAATGGTCCAACTTTTCATATCCCTCCAAAAAAATTACTTGCTGGATCCGCTGCTGCGTACACTACACAAGTTCTGTCTTTAGGGTTTTATATTAACCCAGTTAATTTCACAATATGCGCACTTGAAATGTTAAGACGCATTAAAGATATAAGGATGGAAAATGTATAATAGGCCTACATTGGCCGATATGAATCTCCATAAAAGCTTTTTAAACAAAACGCGACGAACGCTCGCCAAACTCAATCGCTGTCGTCGTCCTCGGCTTAGGTACTACGTTCCCCAATGTTTGTAATTCCGACAATTTCTGATACCCGTGATGGAGCCAATCTTAGGACTTGCCACTTCCTCGCTTCCTACTTTCTCGTGTTCTATCGTTTAATCCTCTTCTTATGTAGCAATGTCTCTTCTCAAAAAACTTTATGTCTGCCGATTGTGCAGGTTTCGCTATCATACATCCAGTGTCGGATTTACCACTAGGCCGCGGACTCAGAGGGGGCCGCAAGTTACAGATTTTATTTTTTAACAGAAGTATTTTTATAAAAGTAGGAGGCATTTTGATTTATTTAAGTATGGAGCGCTTATTTTTAAGACGTTGCCATCCTTGAAAACTAATCTGTGCATGCGAATTTTGAACGTTCGCTATATTGCCCCCGAATTTACACGACCGTGGTACCACACTGTTTGTTATCATTGTTTATCTGCGTTGTGATTGAACGATTTGCGATTTGAGGTTGTTTTTATTTTGTTTTGAATATGAAGAAGGTTTTTAGCTTCGTATGGCGGGCAGCGTGTTGTTTCGTTTATATTTATTAATGTGAAAACTTTATGAACATAGAACTGAATCCGTACACCAAACGTATTCATCATGAACATGAACACAAATATTCACAGGGCTAGTGGAGCCTACAAACAAGCTAAAAAAATTAGCCGGGGGGGCCGCTCAAAAAACTTGGCCTAGGGCCTCAAAAATCTTAAATCCGGCACTGCATACATCAACACAGTTGTTGCCAATGGCGGACACAGAGGTTGACGGGGACGGTCCGCCCCGGGCCTTTACAACTTAGCGAGACCCAACAAAGTTTCATTTGAATCCTTTTATCTTCGTTTTATATCCTTATAACTGGAAATTTTGTATTTGTTTTAACCCAGAGAATGAGTAAAATGTAACGAGGAAACGACACCGAATTCGCCTCTAGCGTCGAAAACGATTCCGAATTGATTTAATACCCTACAATCAAAATTCTCGACGGAAGCTTCTGATAAAAATTCATAATCGACAGTAGAAACGCTCATCCTTGTATGATATATGGCGACTCTGATAGAGAACAAATGGTGCAAGAAGTAAAAAGATTTCAATGATGAGTACGCACTACTAACGCCACCATAGGAGCAGCAGTTACATGGACAGCCGAGAAGGTTCTTCGGTTTACTGTCAAATGGGATTTCACTGAATCCGTTCCCAACCTATGTCTCATCCTACGGTATTTTTAAACAATTTGCGTGTCTATGGCCTCACGTAAAAAAAGTTTCACAAGTTTAAATCAATAAAAAATTATCTTAGATCAACGATGATGAAGAAAACCTGAAAAAACTTGGTCACGTATCTACAAAAAGAAAAACGCACTTATTAACTCTAAGTGAATAATTTTAATTTTTATGCTTTGATTTTTCTCGTTTTATACGTCTTCTTTTCTGTTTCGTTAAAATCTATAAACAAAGGGTAAACTATTTAGGTACTTATTACTAAAAAAAAAAAACTATTAAACATTTACCTACTTAAAAAACAGTACTTAGGGCCTCAAAATAAAATCCCAGCCCCGCCCCCTCAAACCTTGGTTAGCCTTTGTTCGCCACTAAGTGTTGCATTAATAACAAATAACTTTAACTGAGCTTCTTTAGTAACCTTTTCTCTAAACCGTTCTCGACTGTTTAGTCTCTGTTATAGGTAACGTCAGTGCCTGAATAAGTTAAATGTTATATCTGTTCCAACGTTTCTCCTGGTAACACAATATTTGCTCTGAGTTGATAACGATACTGTTTAAGCCCACTGCGGAAAGGAAAAGCAGTAACGTTGGTCACCAACTGCGCCAGTTAAACTGGTTCACCACCCTAATCGAGAGAACGATCGTGGGGCGTACAGACGAAATCAAAGACGAAAAATACGTAGATATTAAGAGACTGTGAGCCTTTACCACAGTACTGTGAGCCTGACGTTAACAACCCGCGTTCAGGAGGTCTCGAATTCTTTGAATTCCACTGATGATGGCAGCCAGTGGTGCTGTCGAAACGTTTGGTTTGTCTGTAAACCGTAGACCACGGCCAAAGAGCCCGGAAAAGACTTTTAATACAATTAAGAGACTGTCTTGGGGAAGGAAAGAAATTGTAAGTCCATCTACCTCTACGCTGAGGAGGAGGAAAAGAAGAAGAGAGAATCTGTACCATAGAAAAACATAACTCTTTACTTTCTCTACAGATATTTTGATCTCAATAGTCTGCACAAACTTCGAGTCTTATATGTTGGTTAAAAAATATCGGAATACTGTCAAATGGACTATGGCCACGTTGGTCTTCTATTCATTTTTCGTTCTAAATTCGTATTCGTTTTACTCGTTATTTTTTTATCTACCTTTTCATTTTTTACTTTTATAAATATACACTTTCAGCAAGTAGAAGTTCCAGAACCTAAATATTATCTCTTTTCGTATATTTTCCTTTTTATCTCTTATATTGTATCTGGTTATTTCCACTCTACATTCAAAATCATACAAGATACGGAAAGAATATACGAGTATGCACATTCGTACCTTGAAACTACCGCTGTATTTTGTACCAACGAAAAAATGTTTTTCGTTGACAAATTAAAAAAAGTCCTATAATCGTACTGTATCTCCAGAGTACTTTCCGAGAAAACTGTTGTTTAACAAAAGTCTATCTTCGTTCACTTTCTCGCCGTGTTGTTATAGCAATGGCGTGCGGTCAAGGGAAGCAAGTGAAGCACTGCTTCACTAATATGATTGACGACACACTAACTCCAATATTATTTACACTTGATGTTATTATTTAATTAAATCTAATTTAATTAACCAAAATAAAAATTCACTGGAATTATTTAACTTGACTAAGTAGATCGACTTTATACGCTGGCACTTCTACAGTAAGTGAAGCAGAATTGTCTCAGCGTCAGGTAGCCCTGTGTAGAGAGATGCGCGCGCACGTAGAGCGAGATGGAAAACCACCAATGCAGTGGTTGCTAACTGATGCTAGCTTCAGTTGAGTTGGATTGCATGGTGTTGAATTTGCTAATATTGCTGTGCGTGTTACGTTTTATTTAGTACACATTTAAACCACATGCATTAACCATTTTAACGTTTGAAGTTATAATTATACCTTATTAAAACGTCTTACGTTTTATTTAAACGATACACATTATATTTGAAGTTATCATTATGTATTTTACAATAGTTTTAGTGTTGGTTTAAATAAGCCTACTTTCTAAAATGCCTGTTTGTATAATAAAAGATTTTTTGGGAAAGCGTTTTTCCTCCCGGGTATTTTACGAAAAAAATTACACTATAAAAACTGGTAGGCCGACCCCGGATCTTTCAAAAACCCAACAGATTCACAGCAAATGTGAGTAGTTGGGTGGTAGAGCTGATCTAAATGCACTATTTTGCTGGTATTATTTGTTGTTTAGAAAGGACAGGAACACTAGCTGAGCCAAGACCGGGTTCGAACATTTAGAAAACATAGTTAAATGTATTACTGTATGAAATTACTGTGAATCATCTTCGTTTATCATTGTGTATTGCTACTTTTGGTCAGAATAGAATAGAAACTGCTTTAGATGACCAATTTAAATCGGAGATACCGCCTCACAAACAGAACGTTCAACGCAATAGTCATTCCTAGGAGACATAAACGCTGTTTGTTTTCTAGGTAAAAAAAACAATTACCATTTTGGGGACACGACGAAACGAAAAATTTGGTTAATCGAAGCAGTTGTGTAGAACGTCGTTCTAAATTAACAGCTAAATACGATCCTCTTTCTGCGGATAATATGGAACCATCTACCATATTCATGGGAGTGTCTAATCGAATACAAAATGATCTCATTGCAGAGGTTAGCTTAGGTCTTTTAGTGGCTATATAAACAGAAATAAAGGCACACTTTGTAGCTGTGTCAGTCGATTAAATCACAGACGTTTCAAATAAAACACAGTTTTCTATAGTTTTGCATTATCGGTATGCTTACGATGGAGAAGTAAAAGAGAAATTTTTAGGATTTACTGACGTAAGTTGTGATCGACATGCCGTCAGTTGTAAAATTACAGTTAAAAACTAGTCGCTTAAGCGTATGATGGAGCAGCAACACTGGCAGGAAATTTAAATGAAGTACAGACTCAAGTACGGTATCGGATATAACTCAGCTTCACCAAACGTTTTACCCACCGCACGCCACTGTGTTATAGTATTAACTTAATTCCATGAACAGGAGATTTAGAATATAAGGCCTAATAACAATCAGATATGTGCAAGCCACGAAGCAATTTTGTGTACGCGACGTGATACTACAGACTCGTTATACAAAGTTTGAGAGGTTTAGTTTTGTCTTTACGTATGGCACCTATATGTGAGAATTAAAAAATCCACGTTCCTCTATATAATAACTAACTTAGGCTATATAAAATTACGTTCCTGTACAAAAAAGAATAACATTTAAGTAATAATATTTAGGAGCTCGTTAAGAGCTTTGTGTTCTTCGCTCCTAAATACTAAATGTAGCCTACATGCGTTGTATCGAGAAACGGAAATGCATTTCAAGGCACGGTCTACTGGGAAAATAAAGAAAAAGTGTACATAAACATAGGCCCGCAAATGTCTCGTTTCGAGTCAGAGCTAGCGAAAAATCATCCAGTTTTCTGAACCAACGGAAAATGAGGGTAGGCCCTATACTAAAATTTCTGGGGACAAATTGTAGGGAAAACTAATGGATTTATATGTTTTTGGCGTGAAAAATTAACAAGATTGGTCCCAGAACTATATTCCAGTACTTTCCCAAACTGTTGTAAAACCCCAAAAACTCTAGTCGAGAAATACGTTTTTACCTTTGACATAAATTCATTTTGTTAAAATGTAAATAAGTTTGTAACAAATTTTGTACAGTTATTTCACTCTCAGAATTTGTTAAAACTTTTATTTCGTTAAAATGTAAAATCAACTGAATATAAAGAAAAGTTTAAAAAAACTCGTTATTTCGAACAAAACAGATCAAAACCAAAACGGCAAACGTTATCATTTTAAATCGTTAAATAAATCTATTTGATATTGGAAAACATTATTGAATAAAATTAACTAGGCCTACTTAAAATAAACAAAAAAAGAATTAAAAATGAAACAGACGATCAGTTTATCAACGGTCATTCATGTTAGGCCTACTTATGTAACAAAAATTATGAAACTCTTTCACATTCAAATTTGAATTTAAAAAGTAAATTATTTGAGGAATTTACGAAGGACATTTTGAATAATTTATATAATTGTGAAGTTGGTAATAAGCTTTTCTTCTTTATTTTAAGTAATTTTGTTTCTACAATTTGTTCCTATAACTTTGTTTGATACTTTTTCCTAGTGTTAAAACTAGAAATTTAAAAACTCTAGTGTAAAAATGAAGGAAATTAAAACAAACCAAAATATAGGCCTAGTAAAACGTAAAAAAAGTATTTTAATTAAAAAAAACCAACTGAATTTATTCGTCAAAATGATTTTACACCTCTTGATGTCTTGTCGAATTGCAACAAGCGACATTGGTGGAGACATTTTGAAGTGAAAGGAAATTTTTGGTCCACGTAACTTGAGTTTGTGAACGGTGGGAAAATTTCAATTCTCTAAAGACGAACTTTAAGTTGCGCGCACGTCCGGATAATTAAACAAAGTAATTTTTATCATAACATTCACAAAAGAGAACTCATTGCGACCAAGTGTGAGATAACCAAACGTAAGAACAAATAAAAAACGAATGCAAAAAACAACATTTTAATAAGAATTTGGAAAAGCAGAAATGACCTCACGACATTCGTCAGTTCACACACATCGTGCTTACTTCTGCCCCGAACAAATGTGAGTGCGACGCCAAAGTTATTACACCTGGTCGTACCAAGTTACCCCCCCCCCCCCACAAATCGGAAGCTTTGATGGTTACACTGACCGCATTTCACTCTTATTTGTTACTCCACACATGTATGACAACAGTATTTATGCAATTCATATCTTCACATCCTTATCATAATAATACGTCACACTGGAGTTAGTTCAAAATGATTTACTTGTCAATTTTAGTTACTTTAGAAAAAACTGATTCGACTACGTTTTCCACCTGCCCGCCTCATTCAATAATGTTTTAACGCGTCTCAGCTAAATACTGACGTGGTAACAAGTCAATCGTAAAAACGGATGATAAATTGATAAATTCTTTAAAGTCCCAACCGACGAATGATTTCTATCAGGTAGGCCTAACCCTCTACTTGGTGTAAGGTTTCCCGGATACCTGATAACTTGATATGATAAATGATTTCATTCTTAAATTTTGCGCCTTTCTATTTATGCCTTGGCTTTGACTCCGTTACATATTTTCCACACGTGTATCCGCTTGATCTGTAATGACGGCTCATTTAAAGACGCGATAATTCTCATGCACACGATAATGTCCAAAATAAGTTTATGCACTTTTCCACATCTTTCTAACTTGATTTTTTACTCCATTTTTTATTGTCGTAAAATTAAAGGACATAAAAGAAAGTAATAATAGTCAGGAATATAAGCTAATAATACAAAGAGGACCCCGCGAGAAGCAGAGAGTCAAATTAAAATATTAAGCGACACTGGCGTGAGACAGCTGTAAGACGAAGAGGGGAGGGAGAAAGTACGAGATAAATTAACGGGGACGCATCGGAGGGGGAGGGAGGAGAGAGAGAGAGAGAGAGAGAGAGAGAGAGAGAGAGAGAGAGAGAGAGAGAGAGAGAGAGAGAGAGAGAGAGATGTATGTGTGTGTGCGTTCGTACGTGCATGTATGTGTAATGGGAATCAAGACAAGAGAACAGATGATTGATTGTGCCTTCAGATGAGATGTGACATGGTTTAACACAATAATGAGCCAGCTACTACTACCACTACCTCATCTTACATTACTATGCTTTGCTGGAAACGCATTACAGCATCCATCATTATTTACTACCAATTCCGACCGCTTAATAAAATACAATTGCAATGTTTACAGCATTTACTGTACCCCTTACTTCCCACACCAAACCCACAACATATCCGCATGTACGCTACACTTCATCACATATTCCTTATGCTACCAGTCGATTGTTAATAACAGAAACAATACGTCTTGTAGTTTTAGTGTTGTTACGTCTGTGATTTAAAAGTGCTTTCCTAATCAGCACAAAAAATAATGTAAAACCACATGAGAGAAAATGTTTTCTTAATCACCCTTCACTTATTCTTGAAAAGTTTTTGAAACCTAAAGCACGAATATGACACGTACAAGTAGGCCTATTAAAGAACACAAACAGTTAACAAAGGATACGAGAATACAATATACTATAGGCTACACCCCATAGTGTAACGACCCAATATGACTTCTGAAAACATACGGTAACGTCACTTTTTTCAGTGATAATAACAACCTAAGTGTTTGTGAAATACATAATAATTAATATAAAATACGTAATTAATTAAATAAAAAATGATCTGAAATTTACAACACATTTTTATTTGATAAACCTTCTATTTATCTTAGAATTGAGTCAGTTTATAGAATGAAATAATAAATAAAAATTAAATTATTATAAATTATAAGAATTAATTAAGTTGCGCGCACGTCCGGATAATTAAACAAAGTAATTTTTATCATAACATTCACAAAAGAGGACTCATTGCGACCAAGTGTGAGATAACCAAACGTAAGAACAAATAAAAAACGAATGCAAAAAACAACATTTTAATAAGAATTTGGAAAAGCAGAAATGACCTCACGACATTCGTCAGTTCACACACATCGTGCTTACTTCTGCCCCGAACAAATGTGAGCGCGACGCCAAAGTTATTACACCTGGTCGTACCAAGTTACCCCCCCCCCCACAAATTATTATATTAATTAATTCTTTTATAATAATTAAATGTTTTACATATTACTAGTATTATCAATCTGAACGGCAGTTAACAATGTTCTTAACATTTTCTGATTCCCATCCTCCACTTTTGCTGCAGATCTCTCTCTCTCTCCTTCTTTCTCCCTACCTTGATTTTCCTGTCAACGCCTTTATCTCCATCTCCTCCTCTTCATTCTACCCCATTTTTTCGTCCATTTTTCAAGATTTAAGATAACCACTTGTCTGGCATCCTCTACACATGTTCTTATCATACAAGATGTTTGGTCTTAATGTCATCTAGTATGGATTACTCAGCACTGAGTCCTTGATTTTATTTGTCTCACCTCACATCCATAAATTATAATACTTTTTACAATGAATTATAATTCTTTGCTTCTTTGCTTTTGATATGTAATCCATACATTTTGAAATTGCCTTCTACTCTGAATGTTTTTGCCCCTATTTGTTACATTATTCCCTAATTGTTACATTCCATGTTCTATCATATTTTATTCTATATATATTCCACACAGTGTTGAATGTTTTGTCCATCCTCCAATGTGCATATTCTCTGTCTTATTTACATCACTCTTTTGATACCCAGGCCCTATTTGCTGTGGTCCTCGATTAGTTTTCTAGCCATATGCTCCGAATTATCGTGATCTGGGGCAAGTACAATCTGGTCACCCACAAAATATAATGTATTTAGTGTCCTACCATTTTTTACACTGATGTCCATTCCTTTTAATTTATTCTTCCTCTTCTTTATACCTTTTATTATTACCACTATAATTTCTCATTTCAACTTTACTGTATCAATCATTGTATTATACTTACTACACTCAGGAACAAGAAAACTATTATACATATGAGCTTTTGAAAAAGATATCAACGCAATTTGCTAGGTATCAAGTCCTCAAAAACCGTGACAGAAATGAACATTCAGAGATACTGAGATCCATACCTCTCTCATGCATACAATTACCCTCCACCCTCCAATAATAACAAAATGTTGATTTCGTTTGAGCACACACAAATATTGAAAAATAGGTCTATGCGCACAGAGCACATCTACACTACCAGAGTGACATACAGTTTGAGATACAGCATCTTGGATTATCTGTATTCAGTAGATAAGTGTCAAGCTTTTTGGCAGCTCTGCTCCTGTTCACTTATGGCCATCAGCAACAGCACTGACATCAATCTGTATAGTACCTACAGTGAAACTATAAATGACAATAAATGCTACATTTACAGATTAAGCATAAAGCACTGTATTAGAAGTTCAGAGAAACTGAATTTTAAAATTTGTTTTTCATCAAGAAGAAACCCTCAAACATATAAACATACGAGAGGGATCCAGTATACATGTGTACAGCTAAGGGGTCAGCAGCTGACAAAAGCTTATTGGGTACATTTTATGAGAAACACTGTTAAACACAAAACTCAAACTTTTATTAAACAGCAAAAAATTGTAATTGTTAGATTTAAATAACCATTAGTCTAATATTCATAGAAGGACAAAATTCAGGATAATCATGCCTACATGACACATATTATTTATTTACTATTTTACAAGACACCTATGATGCACCATCAGACAAACTGAAATATTGAAGAACTCCGATGTGGAGAAATACATCTGTATTAATTCTTTGAAGTATTAAACTACAAACAAACAAATTTTAATTCACAATTATTAATAGTTTACTAGACATTTATAGTACCTATGAACAGATTGTACAGACAGAATTTTATTTACTCAGATTTGAGTATTCACAGTATTTATGTTTGTTTATTCAAATTCGGTCAAAAAATAAAAAGCAACAGTAAATGTTTTGTGTGTGTGTGTGTGTGTGTGTGTGTGTGTGTGTGCGCGCGCGCGCGCGCGCGCCCCAAACATCTTGTAATGGCTGTCCCCATCTTCATTTCCATGCCTCTAATCCAATTAAAATAATCTTGGTTACCTCCTAATGTCTTAAAATTACATCAGCACTTATGATAAAAGCAATTATTTTTAATTTCAAAGTATAAAAACAGTAGATTAATGCGCATTTTATGAGAATAATATCTGCATCATCAGAGAATAAATGTATTAATAGATCACTGTCTTGTGCTGGAATGCAGAATATAGCAGTTCCTGGTGGGTGTGTAGGTAGTATACAATGTTTATTTAAATAATCAATCACATATCAACCATTCATATAATACTCACTGTTCCATATTTTCACACTACTTCCGTATCACTTTGGATATGTATGTTTTTACGTTGCATTTTTTTAGCACATGCATGATTCCTCACGTACCTTATAATTTTTGTTACTGTAGAGACAAGTTATCTCTTTCTAAACCGTGTGTGTGTGTGTGTGTGTGTGTGTGTGTGTGTGTGTGTGTGTGTGCGTGTGCGTGTGCGTGTGCATGCGCGCGTGCTTGTTTTCTCCCTTCTCTAAATGGCATAGACAAATTTTGTTTATTTTTTATTAATTTTAAAAATGTGATTGTTATATAAAAAAAATTATACAATTTTGTGTCAGTGCAATTTCTATACAGATAAACTTGCTCATAGAATATGCAGGTAGCATATGCTGAAAGAAAAACATCGCCACATATTTAACAGGTGTATCCAATGTATATTATATATGTATTGAACTCTTACAACTCACATCATACTTACAAAATTGTAATCACACTTACTAGCATATTGTAACATACAATGATCCTTCAAGTACAAAAGTACTTAGTGCAATAGCATATAACTCTTACAATAATACCAGTTTTCAAGAAATCATTTTTTTAAAGTTCTATACACAATGTTACAGAATAAATTAAATAACTAAAATTCAAACTGTCCAATTCAAATAATTATAATATTCAATATTCGTATCAACTTATGTATATGAATTTCAATCCATACACATAACAAATAACCTGTAATAAACACATAACATATGTAATAAAAAAAAATGAAAAAGGAAATAAGGAAAAATACTTTTAAGATTAAAAATATCTAGTCATCAATAACAATCCAGACAGGAAGTTCAAAGTTATTTATCATGCTTTTCCGTTTTTTAATCCATATAATATTTGCTTTTCCATTTGTTCATATTTGTATTCACAATCCTAGTTCTTCATCCAAAAACTTCATCCCATAATACCTAAAAGCACTCTTTAATCTTGAAATGTCTTAAGCTGTACAAAATTATTATTGTTTTAAAACGAAAGCTAATCAAAACACATCATTTGACACAAAGTACACAAATTACATACATATTTTAATTTTCATTAAAAAATAAAATACCCATCTCTGGATGAAGTAGTTGAAAAAAATAAATTACAGACCTAACCAATTTTACGAACTTTCCCAAAATGACCAAATAAATTCCATTTTGATGGACAGAATTGAGAGTTTTTCAACTAAAATTGGTGTATGAGCGTGTCGCTTGGTTCTGAACATGGTGTAACTAATGCAATAATGATCCTCACACAGCTGCCTGTTACAATGTTGTATAATCTATCACATATTTCTCAGACGTATTGTATAAGATGAACAACCTCTTTATTATATTTGCCTATATGTTTCTCGAATACGATGATCCTTTGTTTATATTTATGTAAATAAACCCTGAGAAACACTTTAACACACTGTACTTTTCTTGTATGAAAATAAATGCAAGAAATTATCAAGTTTTACACTAAACAGTAACAGGGCAAAGGTGCTATAAAATCCTGAAGATAGATTGAACAGGCTGCTAGCACACAGGTCAGATGAAGATGACTTGTGAACACCCTACATTCTACAATCGAACGAGGTACTTTAATTATATTGGATGCACAAGCCTGCATGACACAAGTTAAGCTGTTGCCTGCATATATACTATGTTCTAAGATTCACTCAGAGTTCCCACCATAGGAACTGAGATCAACTGGTCTTAATAGATCAAATATGGCCTGTTATATCCCTCATCTGGTGCACAATCACTTACAAAATGAAGCAAAATGTGTGAATTGTACCCCTTAATTATGATGGTGATTGTAACTTGGATATTTGTGTAACTGCTCAGCCCAGAATAGAGGATTATCAAAGTAAGGATCAACAGACTACTTGAAGGTACAAATAACAAAAATTCCATAGTGGATGTAAAGAAGAGAATATTCAGATTAACTACATACAAGTAATCATATGGTAGTAATTTTTTATATAAATAATGACACAAATGATTACTTATATTTCTCCATCACATAAACAGAACGGTATATTCCTAAACTGACCTTCCGATGTAAACAGAAAAGTAGAAGATGTTTAGGCCAACATTAGATGGACGAGAACCACAAAAGTGGAGCTGACTGTGGGCCTAATATTTAACATGACGACAATGATGAACTCTTATCAACTCCATCTTCTCAACGGCCGGTCAGCATTGGCATACGTCTCCCCACAATTCCCATACCATCTGCCCCAGACCAGCCCAAGTCCGGCCCAATTCGGACTGGACTCAAACAACCCAAAAAAAAAAAAAAAAAAAACTGTGACATCATTAATGTGAAAAACGCTGCTACCTAATTTTGTTTAATTTCAAAAGACAACTGTTTTCATAAGACCTAAAGGCATTGCACACATACTATTCAAATAAATTTCAGTGTATTTTACATTGTGACATATACCACATACACAAAAATGTATGACTCATGACACAAAACTACTTATTGTGCAATAACTGTACATATACACATTTCATGGAATTTCTTTTGGTGACTCAATTTATAGTGCAATAAATCGAAGAGTGCAAAGAGAACACTCAATGGTCAGAAAAGAATAGCAAGTCCAAACACAGCATAGAGTTAGATGTAAATGAAGCAGTCTGGAGGAAAAAACTTCAGACAGAAGCAAAAATAAATACTGCTGTGTAGACAACACTTAATACTACATCTTTGCACGAATGACCAGAACTGTATTATATGATGTAACAATTTTACTGTTCTGTAAATGATATAAAAATACAGTACAATAATTTTCATAGTAATAAATCCAAAAGTAATTAGATTCAATTTGAACATTTAACAAATTGTAAAACTAATCAGTATAAGACTTTAGTTTGTACACTTTAATACTTGAAAATTACAAACCTAACTTTTGCTAAACTTGTGTTGCTACCACTAATACTCACTTACACTTCCATGAGCGCTTTCAAGCCTCTCGGCTCATCTTCAGATGGAAACAACTAGCATCTTCACATGAAAACAAGGTTGTTGTTTCCATCTGAAGATGAGCCGAGAGGCTTGAAAGCGCTCATGGAACTGTAAGTGAGTATTAGTGGTAGCAACACAAGTTTAGCAAAAGTTAGATTTAACCCCAAAATTGTATTTATCGTTTAAAATTACAAATCTGTCACAATACAAACAAATCTTATAAAATCATACAATTTTTAAAATTAATCCTACTACACAAACAATGGAAAAACTATTGCAGTCACTGAAAATACACATAGCAAATTACATGTATGATAATATAGTATCATTACTATGCTGTTACTACGCTGATAATCATAGTATCAGCAATAATAGTAAAAAAAATGGTACAGAGAAAATTAAAAGAAAATTTCCATGCATCACATGCACACATGTGCAAGCCCATGCACGTACTTGTGTGTACAGCAAGTATAATATACTCACAATACATACCGAGAACTATTTACTTGACAAATACATAAAAAAAGCTCAAAACTCTTCACTTACTAACAAGTTTATAATACAGAATGTATATTCAGCGTGTTCTATAAAAATGCTACATACTGTTGTCCAAAAAGGAATCTTTTACCCTCCATTCAACAATAAATTCAATAACAATAAGACTAACATAACAAGAAATCAAGATTTTCTGTTGTGTAATTGAGTTGATTCAAAGCACAGCAAGTAATGCAATATGTGACGCATTATACAGGCCAATTAACAGTTAATAATGTATTGTTGTAGCTGAGAACCAATAAAACTTTTTCAACTATGTAATATCTGATCACAGCATGACTAACACATAAAAAACGTTTTCTACTGCTCCTCTTGTCGCTGCTGCTGCTACCATTATTATTACAAGAGAAATAATTTTCCAACAATTTGATCCGTTCAAAGTGACATTTTCAAGGCCTTGACGAGAATCTCAACGGGTGGTTATTGAGATTTAACACAATCGGGAAACGGAACAGATTACTACTAGTAATGAAATGTCGCAACAGAAAGAACTAGCGCCAGCCATCAACACATATACTGGAAAAGTTTCTAGCATAGATTTCACTTTCAGCGGCAGTTGCGGTGGCGGTACACAGTTACAGCAGGCAATGAAGCTAAAAATGCTGACAACGTGGAAAATTGCTGTTTGTTAACACTTTACTTGATTGCCGCAGTTTCCTCTGCTCTGATGCAATCCTCTACAAATATAATTATTCAAGCTGTAACGCCTTCCACCATATAATTCGACTCCATTTCTTGTCTTTATCAAATCGCTTCTACCTTGCTGCACTTTTTTTCTTTCTTAAACTTGCCGTTCTTTGATTGAAAAATTGTTTGTGTCGAATTCAACTGCTCAAATCTTGTTGATTCTAGGAATACAGCCTTTGTTTCTACGCTTTTGCAAGTATAATTGTAGGTAATTAAGGGTTCGCAACTACAGTCATTACAAAACTGTGCATAATTAACCACACAACATGCATTCACGGTTCCATGAGATTATGACAGAACTAGAAACACTTTCTATTGGATCTAAACAAACTATTACCTATTTCTGTTGAAGCTAATACTATAATTGCCCAGTGTACCACTTACCTATTTCTACACAAATGATTCCTAACAAATTTTCTAAATAATCCCTTCAGTTAATAACCACAGTCATTTAAAAAACAAAATATTGAAAACTGTTCAAGGTTAAAAATTTTTAGTCACATACAATAAAACAATTTTTGATTAATTTATGATGACAATCCAACTTTGTTGATTAATATCCACATACTGTTTCTTACAGTTTAGGCATCTGTGTTTACTGTATGACAGAAGGCATATTTCTCCTTACATGGTCTTACAAGTATGTGGCTGGAATAACTGGAACTGTAATAAGACTCTGACACAATGTCTTAACCTTAAAAGAAAATCACTCGATTAAAAAAAAAAATATTATTACTTTCAACATTAAGTTCCAGTAAAAGTTCGACTATCTATGATCTTAGTACACAATGTGGCACACAGCAAAATCAATTAATGTGTATCCTATTTTCGCCTCATGCTGAAGTCATAATATTCTACAAGTAAGAGAATTTTTTCAGACATATTTTTAATTGGTGTACCACACTTGAGGAAAATGTGTGTGTGTGTGTGTGTGTGTGTGTGTGTGTGTGTGTGTGTGTGTGTGTGTGTGTGTGTGTGTGTGTGTGTGTGTGTGTGTGTGTGTGTGTGTGTGTGTGTGTGTGTGTGTGTGTGTGTGTGTGTGTGTGTGTGTGTGTGTGTGTGCGCGCGCGTGTAAACACACACATGGATACAAAGAGGTACATGCATAATCCCTTCACAATAGGGCATTTGTAAACCAAGGTTGACAAGTAACTTTCACTGCAATATCAAAAGCTTACTTCCAAAACTTTGGACATGCACATGCACATAAAATCACATAACACCTGCCACACTAGTAGAAATCTTGCACATTACACCTCAGTCAGTCAGGGATAGGCATGATTTTGTTGTGTTTCCCTAAAAGGTTTGTAAATAATCGTTTATAAGTACGCATATGTATGATACAAGAAACAAACTAAATAATTACTGAGCATCATTTGGTGTGTATTTCTTTCTCAACACGGGTGGACACACCATTTCAAATACCCAATATATTTCTATGGCTGTCTAAGGAAGATCCACATTTGAAGACCTGACATGATAACAAAAAATTCTGGAATTAATAGCAGGGCTTTCTTTTTCGTAGTGCAGACTGTGTAACTTATTATTAAGTGATTATTTATTATTTAGTGGTTGTTTATTATTTTTTACATTTATTAAGCTTAGAGATAAATATGAATAGAGTGCATTTGATTACCTTTGTGAAAAGAATGTTGCATTCTGTGTATGTTAGATTAAGGTGACTGAGTTGACATGTAATATCTTACTGTCTCTGGTTTGAAATGTCATTCACTCTAAAGCCCATTATCCATATTACAATATTTATTTAATGTGATGAACAAAATTTAAATTAATCTGGCTACCTGATACATCCATCTACGGTACGTAAGGTACTGCATTCACTCATGTGGTTATACACAAGATATCTAAAAACCTAAATTCTTTTATAAATTACTGAAGTTTAAATGTCAAAACTAATTGTGTGTTTAAACCTGTTTCTCTGAACTGACAAACAGGACCCAATGTAGATAATAACAACAATGTTTAAATATGCCTTTTTCATTATATCAACTACATGAATTCTCTTACCAACAGTTAGCAGAATCTGATACAATATAATATAAATTGTATTACCTAATGCCTCATCAAAATGAAGTCAAAACATGTCAGTATTCAGTTCTTAATTTTTAAAATTGAAACATCAACTTACCCTTTCTTTTCCTTAGTATGTTGTGGTTTTCCTATTCCGGAAATTTTTGTCGGAGGATCTCGAAGTGCAAAACTTTTAGCAAAATGACCCAGATGAAGGTTCTTGAAAAGAAATGCTTCTCCACCATCTTTAGGATATGTTGCATAAAATCGAACCCATGAGATATATGCTGGAAAATTAAGGGTGGAAGTTACAAGGTAGAAACGTAAATATATGGTCTGCATGTATGTGTTGTGTTTGTGTGCATGTTTAATTATTAGAAAGATAGATGCATATTTCAAACAATAAGTATATTTTTACTTTTATGCCTGTTTTTGTTGTAGCTTCTGAACAATGTCTTCTATATGCAAACTTATGAAATCATCTACTATACACATAACATTATTTAAAAACATCAGTATACTACTTCAGTTGCCTGTAAGAAGCTTCATACAGCTCAAATAAAAATGAATACAAATGGAAGACACATAAGTACAAAAATGTATTTATGCATTTTACATTCAAAAAACGTCACATAAATTGTCAATTCCCAACCCCCTGAAAATGTTGAAATGACAACTAAAAAAACAAAGAAAATGAACAACTGATAAAATACAGACTTCTACGAACCTTTCAAAGAAAGATAATTTGTAAGGACATAGTCAACCAAAAACTGAATGGAGTTCCACAAAATACAATTAACACATATCTGAATACGTTCTGATAAAAGTCTCCATATAAACAAAGGTAATTTTACTCTACAATTCTAGCAGAATCATTCTCTTAAATACGACACCTAAAATGTACACAAGAATTATGTGATTAACTATACAATTGTTCAATTTTATATATGCAAATGAGCTTCATGGCATCATATATAGATCCCATTATCAGTTTTAAAACAGATAAAAAAGGAAATTAATGGCTGGAACTATGAAACTCAGCTTGTCTTTATAAAGGACAAATTTACAGTAATGTAATAATCGCTCTTTTCAAGAACAATTCTAAGAGGATCTCCTCAACATTTAATCGGTCTATTCCAGCATTTATAGACCTGTGGACACTGTATAATGCCCTGTCAAAATCTATAAATTGTCTCTGGTCGATTCATCTGCTGAAGCTGAAGGTATACTATATATAAAAGTAGAATAATGTCCACAGCTGGTAAATCTGACATTACTGCTAGTAAAGTGACACGACAATTCTACCTGCATGTCATATTCCCATGACCAATAATATTTTATATTGAAAAGAGGAGGATGAAAGTAAGGAATTTTAGCCTTAATTTGGGCTCAACTAAGTTATATTAGAATACTTGCAACTTCTGCACCATACTCTGTTTACACTTCACATGTACATTTACTGTAACCTTCTACTGCTGTCTCTGTCAGTCATTTAAACCTACCTTCCTTCTAACCAGTAGCGGCTTGTACAGGGAGGGCAAAAGGGGGCAGCCCTCCCACTAAATTTGCAAATTAAACTTGTCAATAATATAACTATAATGTGATAATGTGTAGTATCCTTATTGAAAGATATTTTTGGGGCGACTAATAGCGATCACCCGATGGTTTCGGTATGGCCCTGCAGCCGGGATGGTTTCGCTGTCGTCCTTCCTGCATAGGCCGGTCTTTCGGGGAGCGGGGCAAGAGACATGTACACATGTCTATGCATTTAAATGAGCATCCGCCATTACAGGTGGGGCTGTGCCCGCTTTCTGATTTCGCAGCTAAATTCATAGAGAAATGGAGCGTTGTTCACAACTTCTCTGTTGCTGTTTAAAGTGCATATATTTTCTCTTGTGTTTTATATAGTTTTGATTGTGTTCTTCTTGTACTTTTTGTGTAAACATAATGTTCTAATAATTTATTCTTTATTAGGCAGTGTATTCTGTGTACGATAGTGTTTTTGTCGAACCTTGCGTAGGCCTACATAAACATGTAACTTATTCTGTGTAGGCCTGAGCCTGTGTGTTCTGTGCGTATTTGTTAGAAACGATTAAAATGGCTATGAATTCGGTAAGTAATATTAAACGATTGATTATTTCAAATTCACTTACTTACGAAAATAAAATAGAACTAAAAAAATTAGGGCCACCAAAACCGAATTTAGATATTACACAACAAAATTATAAAACGGGGTTATAATAATTTTAGTTTCAAACACTGTTTAAATATTGGTAGTTTGCAAGGTAGGTTTTTGATATTAACAATAATTTTAGTAGTGAAGCAAAAGATTCAATTTTACAATTATTTGATGATAATAGTTTAGTTTCTACTGGTTTTTTTTTACATAATATATGGGTACAACTAAATTTTGCCCCCCCAGTCAAAAACATTACCAGCCACCACTGCTTCTAACCCCTTGCTCAACTACAGTTCATATACATGCATGTGGCTCATTTACCTAAATCTGACCAGACAAGTGGCTAAAACTCCTTCAAGCACTTTTACTTCTCTGAATTTGTTTATAATTTTGAATTGCATATAGCATGTATATTTTCTCAAATGAAGTTCACACACATACTGTGCTCAGTGGCGAAGCATGACAAAATTATTTGGGTAGACATAAAAATACCAGCCAAAAGCAACCGCTTACTAAGATTGTTGACGTTCTTAATGAACCAGTAAAACTATGGTAAATAGAGTTAATGCTACCTCTAGCAGATAATAGCTAAGTGACTGAAACACACGTATTTCGTTATATAATTTAGCCTAAATATCAAGAAAAAGCTATTGTATCGTTATTGGCGTCATTTATGAATCTTAATTAAAAAATATTGCCAGAAAATCATAAATTTTATTCACATTTTGTAATGGTGACAAATCCAGATTACTGCAGGCATTACACAAACGTTCCATGTTTTCTTGTAAATGAGATCTACATGCCATGTCTCATTTTTTCTTATTTTTAGTTATAGAATCAGCTTCCGATAGATTGCTGTGCAATTTTGAATAACTGGGTATATGTTCTTTCATGAAAGACTTTTCCATTGCCAGTAAATTTAAAGTTTCTAAATAATTGCCCTTATTGAGAAACTGCTCATTTTCCTAACATATTTTCCTAACAATAAGACTCCTAACAGCTAACTCTTGTCTCCCTAAATAACAAACAACATCTACCAAACGGCCTACTATCCTTTGATTTTGTGCCATATTTTCATTGTGCTGTGCTGCTTGAATTCTAGGTGTTTTGGACAAACAATTTCAATTCTGTTACGTCCTAGCATGTGAAATGTCTCAGAATGTTTCATATGAGTTTTGCTACCAGCATGTTTAGTGGCTTTAACTTCAAAATTTTTATAGTGCCTTCTTCAACTTTGCTCCATGGTTCCTCTACATCAAACAGTAATAGCAGTACAAAGTTGTGTTTCACTTATAACCAGAGAGCCACCTATATTTACTATACCAAAGTCTCTGAAATTTTCTGATAACTTTTCCATCCTTCTGCAATAAATCTAAAGACGTCAGAGATATTTTTGATGTTAGGAATACCTTTTGCTCTAAATATAACATACTGATTTTGTATTTTAACAAAACTTCTAGTGAATCAAAGTTGTCAGAGTTTATATCAAATACTCCTCTCGTAAAACTGGTACCAACTGTATTTATTTTGTTCCTTTAAACGAATTAAACAATATGCTTTAAGCACTTGAATGACGACACTTAAAAAATATGTATTATTAAATAATTAGTGCGTAAATGATTACACACTTCGTAGTCCATACAACTATATACAAAATTAAAAATAATTTGTAAACTCAATAAAAACAAATAGGGTATTCATTAAGTGACCACAATGAAACAAACACAGGTGGCCAGGCAACAATTCAGTGTGGTGGAGACATGTCTTCTGCCGTGATGTACAGGACGCATTTTATGCTGCGCACACAGGTCCTCTCCCGTTGTCGTCAACCGAAGCCCTCCTCACCTCCAGCCTTGTTAAAAAAAACATTTCAAGTAATGTCTACCCTGATACTCCACATACAGTTGCATCGTACACCAAGATTCCATGGCTCACACTCGCATCATGTCACATGATATTTAACTCCTTACATTAGTTTTATACCTTTCTGAGTAACTTATGCAACTTAATCCATAAATAAAAATTAATTATTTTATGAATAAATTATTTGGGGAGACACTGTCTACCTTGTCTCCCCTGATGCTTCGCCACTGACTGTACTCATAGTACACAAGTACATCACTACTCTATACATTCACAAACAGCAGATTCTGAACATGCTCGAATGCATGTCACTAGCCGACATTTTACTACTCAGTATGACTGAACACCATTCACACACTGACATTAGTAACAGATTGACATTTCCAGATCTGCCCCTGCCATAAGTAACAAACATATGGCTTGGCATAGGGTGGACCTCCTTAATTTAAACCCTTGACTAAAGAGCTGTGTTTGTACGAGACTAACAATTTCAGATTCTCAGCTACACTTCAAGCCAAATTCAGCAATGGATGGGTTTGTAATTATGCCTACAGCTCATCAAATATTATATAAGACAAAAAGTCCATAACTTTCACCTTCAATAACATAACAAAAAAATAAATACATTTGATTACGTTATTAAAAAGAGAAATCTAAAAAAATCATTACTACATTTTGAACTATACTACAAATTATCTAAATTTACAATTGCTATTAAAAAATACTGTAAATTGTATATGATAGAATAGCTTTAATATTTCACTATTATAAGCAATTGTAATGCCAAATCCTAAATAACGGATGTTGTGTAGTCTAAAAAAAATGTCTAAAAATAACTATGGGTGTTGAGAATACTGTTTTCTACAAAGAAAAGCAAATATAATCAAATTTCAATTGTATCAATCTTTTTTATAAAATGCATAAAAATATTGTTATGTTGAATGTAACATTGAGGGCTGACATCCTGTATTGATTAGTTTTAAATTATTAAACATTTACAGAGCTTTTATCAATTAGAATTTTAATTTACACAAGTACACACAGCAACTGGTACTGCCATGAGAGCTTAGTCTAACTATATTACACAAAAACTGTTACAAAACCCTAAGAATACTAATTATTGTACACGAAACAACAAGTCTCTAATCGAAAAGTTTAAAGCTGAATGACATACTAAAAATAATTTAACCAAATAGACTTATGCTGCAGGCACCCTCCAAAAACCAGATAGTATATGGCCATTCACTCATACTGACTGACTAACTAAGTTGTACCTACATAAGGTCAATTCACCAGGACTGGAACCATAGATCAGAGTAATTACACAGTTCATACAATAAACTTGTAATTCTGGATAAATATTAAACTGATGATATTGACATAACAAAATAGTGTGGCACTATGTATAACAAAAGAGTACAATATTAATGTGAAGAAATTTAAAAACTAAATGTCCAGTTTTTGTAAAACCCTTTGTTTTATCCACAATACTAATAAAGTGAATAAACGCTAAATAAACCAATAGTACTTGATAATATTTTAAACAAATATAAATATAACTTTAAATTGAAAATCAAACAATACATCTTTTGTCTACATTTAAACTACACAAAAAATGCATTAATGGATCTATTATTCAAATAAACCCTATAACTATTTGGACCTCTGCTGGTGGTATTTGGTTTGTACGTTTCATAGCCTCTTTAGGGACGGTGGTACCTTGAGCCTTGATCAGTGTGTATATAGTTTTTAATTTATGGAAAATAGCCAAAACAAAAAAGTTCATACTATAAACAAAAATCATAATACTGAAAATTTTTCTTATGTTACTATAACTTAGGATAGTACAGGGGGGGGGGGTCAGAACACCAGAAATTTTTGGTATGCTGAGAATCAATAGGACACTTTTAAATGTCTAAAACCAACTACAGAATATATAATTACTTACTAAAGTGAACAGCCCGCATAGTTAACAGATCAAACAACTTGCTGTGATTGCCATATGACATGTTTTGTACTCACATAGACTTTGTATAGTTAAAGGATCTTAACAAATTCATATTAAATACACAGCTGTCAGTACCATATTTTTTTAGGAAATTTAACAGTCAAAAACACAGCTTTCATTATAAGATTAAGTTGGCAATATATATCCTAAAATAAGCATAATCTATTCACCACTGAAGAACAAAACCAAAATTGGTCAAAAGCTGTTTTACTTGAAAAAATAAAATACTAAAATCATGTGTACAATCAAATTTTGCAGAAAATTCTGAGTCAGCATGTGTGTGGGGGGGGGGGAGAATAAACTGACACAACTTCCACTTTTACAATTGAAATTGTTTTACTGTGTCTGAAATTATACTCATATTATACAATTTAATTTAAAACTATAATCATTATTTTTAAAAGAAAATGGGAAACATTTAGGACTGAAAATTCCTTTCTAAATGACATTTAAACTATATTCAATTAAAAACCTTTCATACAAATAAACAGAGAAATGCAATTTTATTTTATAAGATTTTATCAAAGTCATACCATAGAAACTGTATTGTATTTTAGTTTAGTTTAGTTTAGACATATAATATAATTTAGTTTAGTTTAGACACAAAAATTAATTTTAGTTTTCTAATTTTAATTTTTCATCCGAATTGCTGGTACACAAAAATATTATTTCACTTTAATATTCAACAGCCTAGTAAAATCGCCATGATATATGTTCATAAAATTAGTAAACTATACTTACTCTGACAGAATATAATTTTAAAAAATAATCATAAACAAAGATAATGATCTAAATTATCTAAAGGTACAAATAACATAAAGATCGAGGATTTCATCTATACAATAAAGACAATAGAAACTGATGTGACTAACAGATGTCACTTTCCACTTTGTAATAATATAAATAAATAAAGATAATCTACTTTCACTTGCTCATCATATTGAAACTGTGAAGTGATTTTCATGTTGATCATATGTCTTCAGCTGTATTATCAACAAAATTTTTAAACAAGGGATTAATCTGTGTTAATCTGTGCTGTGAAGAAGTGTTAGCCAGGGCAATCGGTCATTGTGATTGGTTAGAGGCATTTGTCGGTGCTGAGTGCTGTTCCCTGTTGCCAGATGCCCGCCTGCATATCCATCACTCTGATAGATATTGTTGCCCTGCCCCGCCTCCACATACACTTTAAATTACTTATATAAATGCCTGCTTTGCACTATTCATATACCCACCTCTGTCTGAATAATACTCTTATAGATAAAATGGAATCTCAACGCATCTATAAACGTGGTTTTATTTTACGGCCCCTTTGTTACTCGTATTTATATAAGGCTTTATACAAGGCATAATATTTACCTTTTATATGTTTATGCATACATGTTGCTGTTCAACAAAAAAACATAAATATAAAAAATATTCTTGTGTGAATCACACTATTTGTTATTAACATTCATTAATAAAGAAGAAGAATTGTGAGAAATTATGAATATTAGTTAGTAATTATTAATATATTAGTAGTAATTTATTAATTTAATATCCAAAATTTATATTTTTTAAATCTTATAATGTTTATTTTTCATTTCAATTTACTCTTAATTTAATGTTTCCTGCATTTTACGATTATATACATACATTTTAAGTATTCATATATATATATTTGTGATGTTATTCAATTTGTTTCTTCTGCAAGTAGTATAATTTCGAATATTCTTTTTAACACCTGACACACGTTTCACTGAAAAATATCAGTATCATCAGTAGTTTCTAAGTCAATAAATAAATATATATATACGGTATATATATATATATATATATATATATATATATATATATATATATATATATTGCAACGATACAGCCATATGCTGTATTGAGCATTGATTTAAATAAATGCAAAATTTGTAAAATTATTAGAAGTTTGGGGTAAATGGACATGTCTGGGATTGTAAAAATGTTTCATTGTTACACTACGGGAGAAATTAACCTGTTCCAACAGGCAAGGAACACCTGCTCGATTGTATGTGTGTTCCACGTGTATCTTGTGTGTGTTAGTGATGCATGTAGACAGGAATCCCAGCAACCCTCCCCAATTAATTACTAAAATAATTATTTTAATTCACTGTGTGAAAACTAATTAGTGTATAAACAAACAAAAGACACCAAAGTGTGTGTAAATTTTATAGTTATCCACAGTAAGAAAATGGCGTTAGTAGGACACACTACGCGAAGTCAGTGCAAAATAAGTATGCCAAAAATATGCAAATTACACTAGATGCTCAAATTAATATAGTGAGTGCTTAATCAAATTATCTATGATTGTGCTATCTCGATTCCTTACAAAACATTGCCGTTTGCAGAAAATTGCAAATATATGAAAAGGTTCGGGAGTGGGGGCTATCATGTGATCTGCAGGTCTCGACAGGACAATTTAGGAACCAAGAGGTACGGAATCTTGAGAGGGTATAAATTAAGGGTTCGACTGGAACCCCTTCTCTTCATTTCAAGACACAGTTGCAGTCGGACACGCTGTCCGTCAGCAGAACAGTTTTATTTTGTTATAAGTCTCATCTACGAATGAATAAAACGTTTTCAGTAATTATGTTTACACTAGTATGGGAAACGTAGAGTACCGGGACCATTTAAGTCAGCAAGAGTATCTACAGAGAAGCTACAAAGAGCGACGCGAGATGCTGGACGTTAGGAGATGCTTTTTAGACGCCTAACAGCCAAACGAGATCCACCTCGCAGCCGATATTAATTCTCTGGGACAGACCACACACTGCTGGAGAACGACGCTGGACTCTGGACATATCCAGGACCACGCCAGGCCAGGAGTAATGGTAACCCAACGATGGACAATGCTGGACCCCGTCAATAAGTCGTAAGGTCATCAAAACTCGAGGTGACACGCATAATGCATTTACAAATGATTTTTTTTAAAGAGCTCATAAAGACTATATAAAGAGACAATTAATTAAAACAAAAATCTTTATTATTAGGTAAATAATGTAATAGAGTCTTATGTAAATGTTTTAGTCATAAGAATGAGTGATTGCATATAGATAAAAATAGAAGAAAAAAAAGAGTTTAATTTTGAGATAGTATTTTTTTTTTATCAAAGAAAAATAATTGAAATGATTTGATATTTGCATTTTGTAGAGAAGAATAATTTAAATTTTAAATACGAAACAAATGCCAGTCTAAGAGTAATTAATATAATTTTAAATTTATTTTAAAAAAACATTGGTATAGACTGAGCAAGCTGAGGTCAGATCTGATTTAAATGAATTCAATTAAAATAAAACTTAATTACATTAAATTTTATTTCTTTTATTAAATTAGTTTGAATAAATGTCTAGATTAAGATTATTAACATGTCTAGATGTAATAGTGTTTTAAATGTGTGTAACCCCGTATAGCATAAGAGATAAACACTTAATAATGAGTGATATCTTGATCGGAGATTATTAACAATGTTTTATTATTTATAATGCTTGTTAAACAATAAACATGAAATTTTAACTACTCATAAATTTACTACTCTTATTACAGTTACACCTGGTATCATTATAAATGTTTACACCTGGTATCGTTATAACTGTTTAAATACTTGGTATCGTTATATAAAATTGTCGCCCATTAATGTGGAGCACGACACGCCTACATTAATAATTAATGTATGCTCTATCATTACCAGTGTTTGATACTTTATATGATATAACTAATATTATATTTTAATTATTTTTGTATGTTAGTATTTTAAATTTGTTGTGTGTTTGTATTGTAATAACACAACTGGCGCCCACCCCAACAAACAGGTGTAATTGTAACATGAGTAGATAAAAATAAATAAATAATAGTAATTAAACAACAACGAAATAAAAGCTCGCATACAGTTCACCAATAATAAATTATAAATAAATATTTTAATAATAATTCACTATGGCAGCACCAGAAAGCTTGAATTTGGAAGCACTTCAAACCATGATGCGTGCCTGGGTGGACGAATTAAGTACAAACCAAAAAGAAGAAAATAGAAAGCAAATAGAAGTGTTAAAAGAATTTAATACAAAGCAAATGCAAAAGAGTAGGGAAGAATCTAAAGCCGAATTCAAAGAATTAAAGAGGTCTAATAAAGAATTTAAAGCTGAATTAGCGAAAACTAATGAACAAATACAAAAGAATAGAGAAGAAAGTAGGGCCGAATTTAAAGAGTTTAAAGAGCAACTGACTACAAAACTCGAAGAAATTAATACGAGAATAGAAATATTAGAAACTAGAGTAGAACAGTCGCTAAATGAACAAGCTATAAAGATAGAGAATAGGTTTAAAGATCAGAAAACAGAATGGTCGAAAGAATTAAAAGAAAGTATTAAACAATTAGCTGAACACTGGAATGACAAGTTTAGAGTTTCAAAGCAGGAACAAGATATGAGGATTAAAACAGTTAGTGAACAAATCCGGGAAAACATGAATAAAACTCAGGAAATAGAAGCCCGAACGACGACATTGGAAACTGCTGTAGTACAGTCTGCAAAATCCACCAAGGACTACACAGGTGAAATGAATACACTTAAGGAAGATCTACGTGGAGAAGTAGAACGTCTGAGAACTGAGATCAAGAAACGACCGGCGCAGACAATGATGTTCACTGCACCCATATAAGAAAGAAGTAAGATAACCTTTGCAAGTAACAAAGGGGAAAATAGCATGGAATTTTTGGCGAATATCAAGAGAGAAATTGAAAAAATTGGAAGTATAAGTGACGACAAGGAGAAAGTGTGTTTTGTCACCCGTCATTTGAAAGATTCTGCAAGTCAATGGTACTCCATAATTCGAGATAATATAACCACATATCAGCAATTCAGAGAAGCATTCGAAAATAGGTACTGGAATATCCACACTCAAAGGCAAGTACGTGACCAATTGAAGTATGGTAAATATAATCCGCATGGACGCCAGAATATTGAGCAGTACACTATAGCGCAGACTGAACGCATAAAACATTTAAAACCATAATTTTCTGAGTATGAGATAGTGTCTACGTTGTCTTACCATTTCCATAGAGATATTCAGTTAGCTGTATATACGCAGGGTGTCAAAACGATCGAACAATTCTTAATACTTGTCACTCAATCACAAAATATTAACAAGAGTAACACTTCACCACACAATCAACAAACACGCATTAATTATCACGCTAGTTACGACCGTAATAATAAAGCACGAGAATGTGACAATACGCAAAACCATGATAATTATAGGCAAAATTATACGCCGCCAACGCACAGTGTAAAGCAACACACAGCTGTGAATAACGCATGCGACGCAGAGAAGGGACAACACTCCGAGAGAAACGTGCGCGATATAAAAGGGGGTTTGGCCTGGCCAAATATGAAGAAAATGTTTAGTAAACCATATGATCGCACCGTATCCACAATGCAGAGAAAAGAGAAGAGAGAGGGGAGCTGTAGTGTGGGAAGCAAGAGAGAGAGCGCAGACAAGGAAATAAAAGTGAGACAGCAACAGGTGCATGTTCAGCCATCCTGTCCCGCGACACAACACAATGACGGAAAAACAGGACGTGCTGTTACACAATAAACAATATATATCCGTGCGACGTTAGAAATGAGTTATTAGGCACTGACAGGAATGTGACACCAAATCAACAAGAAATAAATTGTCCTATAATTAATGTACGAATTAATGGATGTAGAATTAAAATGTTAATCTATACAGGTAGCCAATTGACTGTACTAAACAATAAGTGGGTACAACAAAATAAAAAATATTTTAAACAAACGGCTATTTTACCTGTCAATAATATAAATGTTATTACAGCCATGAATAAGAGAGAAAAGGTTACACAGCAAGCTTACGTAACTTTAAATTGTAAGGACTTAGAAATAACATATCCTATGATCATAATGAATAAACTTATATATGATGGAATTTTTGGAATAGATTTATTAAATACTTTAAATGCAAGGATTGATATTAATAACAATAAGATTTTATGTAATTATAAGGATGTTCTATATATGAATTAATTATGAATGAAAATGAAGAAAATTGTGAGGTAAGTGGAAAACCTATTGTTGTATCTAAGCCATGTATACGATATGCACCTACTCAGCATGCTAATACAGCCGAACAAGGAATGTCATCTCAGGAAGAAGCGAAGTTATTTAAATTAATAGAAGAGTATAACGAAGTATTCAGCGATGTACTGACGCAGACCAGTCTACGAACACTCTATTATGGTATCAGACCCTACAAAATTTGTCAGACGAACATATCCAATACCCATGAAGTATGAGGGAGAAGCTGAACTGGAAATACGACGGATGATAGAAAATAACATCATTAAGCGGTCGAACAGCAACTTTCTTAATCCTCTAGTTGTAGTAAAGAAGAAGAGTGGAGAAGTACATTTATGCCTGGACATGAGGAGTTTGAATAGCATCGTTCTACGTGAATTCGATTGTGCACCACCTGCGGACGAGTTATTTGCAAAGTGTGAAGGAGCACGTTATTTGACTAAGTTGGATTTACGGTCAAGTTTTTGGCAAATTCCAATTAGAAGAGAAGATAGAAAATACACCGCCTATCCTACACAAAAATAAATGCTACCAATACAAGGTAGTTCTCTTTGGTTTGAGCACAATTTTGGCTGCGATTGTAAAATGTCTGGAGAAAGCATTAGGACCAGAAGTGGAGCCTTACACCACAGTGTTCGTGGATGATATCTTGGTAGTATCAAAAACACTTGACGAAAACATTGAACATCTCAACACTATATTCCACAAGGTTAGGGAAGCCCATATATCCCTTAACCTAGACAAGTGCGAATTCATAAAATCCTCAATCCAATTCCTAGGTCATATTATTTCATCCTCAGGTATTCAACCCGATCCCATAAAGATATCCAGTATTACCGATTTCCCTACACCTAAGAACATTAAAGGGTCACGAGCATTTTTGGGACTCACAGGATACTATAGAAGATTCTCACAACAATATGCAGAAAGAACACAACCGTTGCTGGAGTTAACAAAGAAAAATCACAAATGGAAGTGGGAGAAGAAACGTCAAGATGCCTTCGACCAAGTCAAGAAGTTATTCATTGAAAACATAATGCTTCATCATCCACAGCGAAATGGAAGATTCGTTATCTAAGCAGACGCTAGCGACTACACGTGTGGAAGTGTGCTGTATCAACAAGATGCTACAGGAGAACACCGTGTCATTGCATATGCCAGTAGAGTATTCAAAGGGGCAGAGAAGCAGTACTCTACATCTGAGAAGGAGATACTTGCTATAGTATACGCCCTGAAACAGTTTCGATATTATATTTACGGAACGCATTTTAAAATATATACGGACCATAAAGAGTTATCATTTCTATTAAAATGTAAAGTAACCAACGCTCGATTATTACGATGGATCCTAGCAATCAGTGAGTATTCCTTTACTATAAAATATTGTAAAGGGAAAGATAATTTTATAGCCGATACAGTGAGCAGATACGTCACAGAAGTGTGAAGAGGTCTATGAAAATAACCATAATGAGTTACAACTCTTATATATTAAATTTGCTGCTGATAATTATGTTAAACACATGCTGAAGAATCTAGCTCAACAACAAGACTTAGATGATGCTACGAGAGGATTTAAGCTACGAGATCACCTACCAGACCATCACAAGGTACAAAATGGAGTCTTATATAAACTAATGAGGCAAGATTGGAAGGTAGTATTAACAAATGATATGTTGCATAAATTGATTCGACAAACACACGAAAGTTTAGCGCATGCTGCTGCACTTATATGTTACTTAAGCCTACGTGAAGATTTCACCATCAATAATATGTTCAGGAAGATTAAAAACGAAAGTAAGAAATGTTATGAGTGTCAAACAGCAAAAGGACCGAATCTACATACCTATGTGAAAATGCAGAGTATCCAGAAGGACCAGAAAGGAGAGCTAATTGCAGTGGATTTTTTGGGACCACTTCCAAGATCAAGTCGTGGAGTGAAACACATACTTGTTTGTATTGATGTATTTTCCAAAGCCGTCCATCTGTATCCAATTATGCGATCCACAACTAAAGTTGTTTTGAAAATAATCTTGCAGAAATACATTCCTGCATATGGTAAAATGAAGAAGGTACTTAGCGACCAAGGAGTGCAGTTCCAAAGCGATGTATGGGAGAAGACTCTTCGTGAAAATGGAATCCAACCTGTACTCACATCAGTACGACACCCACAGGGAAATCTCGTGGAAAGAGTAAATAAAGAGTTAGGTAAATATCTACGAATCTACTGTCCCGACCAACACAACAAATGGGCAGAGTATTTACCTTTCTTTGAAAAAGCAATAAATGAAAATTATAGCGAAGCAACAAGTTATATGCCAATTGAGCTAGAGGAAGACAAAACACCTATTAGATTCTGGACCAAATATGTAAGCAAGCCAGAGAATCAAAATGTACCTATTCCATTAAGTGTAAAGGTTGAGTACGCTAAACAACGCATCATAGAACAAGGTAACAAGAGGAGAGAAAAGTTCAACAGAACACATAAATTACAACGATTCGATGTAGGAGAACAAATTCTGTTGAAAGCTAATCCCGTCGGAAAACACATTGACAACACAGCGAAGAAATTTTTTCGGCTGTACAATGGACCTTATACGTTGAAACAACGCGTGGGAAGACACACGTTCATTGTATACAACGAGAGGAAAGAAAAGGCCATTGGCAAATATCACGTGATGTCATTCAAGAAATTCTATGTATGAATAACGAGAAGAGACAGAAAGAACAACAATGCCACTGCGCCCGTCCAAGGTCAACGCACCGCTCAGCTGTTATAATGGGGGGTGAATATATTGCATACCACCACAGGCGAGCGTTATACTGACCTACTCATTATTATGTGTCATTTAACTGATTTAAACTAAGGTTAAGCTAGCATAATATTATTTTTATTTGTCTAGAACAAATAGACACAAATTTAATAAATAAATATTTATTAAATTTTTTTCCAAGCAGAGGAATAATGCAACAATACAGCCATATGCTGTATTGAGCATTGATTTAAATAAATGCAAAATTTGTAAAATTATTAGAAGTTTGGGGTAAATGGACATGTCTGGGATTGTAAAAATGTTTCATTGTTACACTACGGGAGAAATTAACCTGTTCCAACAGGCAAGGAACACCTGCTCGATTGTATGTGTGTTACATGTGTATCTTGTGTTTGTTAGTGATGCATGTACAGACAGGTATCCCAGCAACCCTCCCCAATTAATTACTAAAATAATTATTTTAATTCACTGTGTGAAAACTAATTAGTGTATAAACAAACAAAAGACACCAAAGTGTGTGTAAATTTTATAGTTATCCACAGTAAGAAAATGGCGTTAGTAGGACACACTACGCGAAGTCAGTGCAAAATAAGTGTGCCAAAAATACGCAAATTACACTAAGACGCTCAAATTAATACAGTGAGTGCTTAATCAAATTATCTATGATTTGTGCTATCTTGATTCCTTACAAAACAATACCGTTTGCTGAAAATTGCAAATATATGAAAAGGTTCGGGAGTGGGGGCTATCATGTGATATGCAGGTCTCGACAGGACAATTTAGGATCCAAGAGGTGGGGAGTCTCGAGAAGGTAATAAATTAAGGGTTCGACTGGAAGCCCTTCTCTTCATTTCAAGACACAGTTGCAGTCGGACACGCTATCCATCGGCAGAACAGTTTTATTTTGTTATAAGTCTCATCTACGAACGAATAAAACGTTTTCAGTAATTATGTTTACACTAGTACGGGAAACATAGAGTACCGGGACCGTTTAAGTCAGCAAGAGTATCTACAGAGAAGCTACAAAGAGTGACGCGAGATGCTGGACGTTAGGAGATGCTTTTTAGACGCCTAACAGCCAAACGAGATTCACCTCGCAGCCGATATTAATTCTCTGGGACGGACCACACACTGCTGGAGAACGGAACACACTTGTGGAGCCCCACGATCTTGGAGCGCCAAAATTATGCAACGGTACACGCTGCTGTATTTAATGTATTTTGAATTAGTGCTGTGTTTATACTCATATAACATTTATATATAATATTATAATATTACAAACAACGTGTATGTATAATTGGGGTTCAGGTGTAATTATAATAAGAGTAACTCTTTTTAGGAATCATAATATGTTTCATTTATTACTTTAAACAAACATAAAAAAATAATATAAAATAATGATCAATTCGCTATACGATATCCATTATCTATGGTTTCAAAGTTTCTTTATTTGCCGTGTTATCATCACAAACATATATCTTATATTCTAGATATTATATTATAAATTTTAATTAAAAACTTTTCTTCATTATATTATGATTTCTTGACTACTCAGTCTAAATGTGTGCTTTTTTTAAAAATTGTTAATACATTCTTATTCTATATTTTCTTTATACCTTTTTACGGCTTTATAATCATTTTAACACAATTAATTGATTATTTTCAATGACTCTACGTTATATGCTATTACTAAGAAAAAGTTAAATAAATTAATTACTTGTTCATTTTCCAAGCAAGGATTTAACTTATCGTTACAATGACTAATGTATCGTTAACATTGACTTCTAAAAAATTGTGTTTTTAGGTTAGAAGTACAATAACTTTGTTAAATGATTAATAAATGCATAAAAGTTAAAAACAAAACTTATAAAGAATTTAATTCTGAGAAAAATGGTGTAAATAAAGTCAATAAAAATCAACAAAAAATTCCAATTTTGGTTAAAAACAATACAATACGTTTTTAGGCAAAGATTTTTCTGTTTTACGTCGGATATCATGAAAGTTATGGGAGATACAGTTCTGCGACCTGTTTTATTCGATTTTTCAGGTCAAAAACCGTAAGAAACAACAGAATTCGCCCCTTAATTTACCTTCCCAGAATTTCAGAAAGTCTTCATTTACCCGGGGAAACCGAAACCGGGCAAAATCTTTCGCTAGCCGTAACTCGCTTACAAAGCGTTTCCGGACATATGTTTATATGAACTTTTTTTCTTCTTCTACACTATAAAACCATTTCTCAAATTATTTCCCTCTCCTCCCGGGACACCCTGTATATATTCAATCACTTTCTGCTACAGTCCGTTTCTTGCTGAATACATTTAATATTTATAAATAAATTTACCTCACGATATACCTTTTTTTCCTTATTAGGAACATGTTTCGGGTACCATCTTGTACCCATCCTCAGCCTTCCGGTAAATTCATACAACTACAAGATGGTACCCGAAACATGTTCCTAATAAGGAAAAAAGGTATATCTTGACGTAAATTTATTTATAAATATTAAATGTAATATATATATATATATTCAAATACTTTTTGCTACAGTCCGTTTCTTGATGTATATAATATACTGTATTTAATATTTATACTGAAATTACCTCAAGATATTTTTTTCCCTTATTAGGAACATGTTTAGCTATTAACAAATGGTAAGATTATTTACATTTTTTGTTTGTTTAATGTTTAGAAGAAAAATGTTTAGCTCATGTAGATGTGTCAATGGGTGATGAGCTTTACTAAAAAACAGTCAGTGATCACGCAACTGACCATTTCGTAAATAAATTCAGCAACCTGTACTGGTACAATTTGTAATTAATTTTGTAATAAATAAACTTTATTTAAGAAACAATTAAGAGAAAATTCATATAACATGGCCACACTAAAAGGTAAGCAAACAAGTGTAATACACTTCTAGATAGGCCTTTGTAAAAGAGTTAAATTATTTATTTGCAAATTATGTTGGCCTACGAGCATGTGAAAAATAAGATCACAAACTATCTTGATCAAATATGATATATAATAATTTATATAATAGTTTATGGTACTTATTCCAGTGTACCGACTCTTGATTTACCTCAGGGCGCCAGTAATAATAAACACAAATTAAAGTATGTTAATCAACTTTTAATGAACAATTTGTATTTATACATTACAAAAATTTCTTTATATGAATTGAATTGTTTATCATACAAATTGAATATTATTAATCAGCAATGAGTCCTTTATGACAGATTGAGTCACTATGTTGAATACAACATATGTATATTTATCAAAAACATAGAATTAAATGTTCATTATTCTTTACTTGCGTAAGATTCCTTCCAAAGTGCGTGGTCCTGAAGCTATTGTAGATCGGTGATTCGTCAGCAGCCGTCGTCGTGTTAATCCTGGTTAAAACTGCACAATTCACTTTATCACAGGTGCACTACACTAACATATGGATTATACCTATAACTATGTTGTATAATTACACTCTGGACAAAAAGATGACTGAATATAACTTAAGTGCATTTAACTCAGTTCACGTCGCGTTTGGCCCGACTAATTGATACCGTAGTAACTTTCTTTCGAACTCCTTCGCATTCTTCCGCGATTTACCGCTACGTATTGAATTAACAGAACTTCGTATGTATTATTATTTCTTATTGTTTATTATAACTCCGATCATCCACTCTTTGACTTATTACGATTTATGAAACTTTATTTATAACTTTAATATTAATAATTATCGCGTTCCCGTACTTTGTTATTTCTGAGAAATTTACTGATTCTTTATGTTAATTATTAAAGTATATATAATTTGACGCAAAACAACGTATGCGAGTCTCTTCGTATAATTCCGCCGATATAAAGAAGACTGCCTTATTTCCCTCTAAGTTCACAATATATACTTGCCTCGAGTCTCCCGTACTTACGATCTACAGCAAAACGTTCCTATAGGTTCAAACTACCGCTAAATACAAATTCACCCAATCTGCTTAACTAAAACCTCCCGCGCAACGTATGACGCTTTTTCTGATTCGCCCAACGTTTTTCCGTGTACACGTGTTTAAAGAAACTAGCGTCTATCGCTATCTCTCTCACACAACAATATCTCTTGTCTAAAGACAGCTATTGTTATATGCACTTAAGTTTTACGTTTGGCAAACACCCTAACTATCTGAACACATAATACATTTTATGACAGTAGTGTCCCAAATCGTGCCTTAACATAAAAGTACATGCATTATTTTCTGCTTTACTCTACAGGCTTTTAGCAAGTAATTTTCCTTTCAATTATTGGCGCCTCGCTTTCTAGCGTCTACATGCCTCCCTGCTTTCTAAAACACACCCTTCTTTCTGCTTTCAGCATAGTTTATTTATTAAAATTATACATTGATCAAATTTTCCGTTACACAAGATGCATTTAGCTTTAAACTTTGGACTTCATTATATTAACAATAATAATCACAATCAGTCTTTCAATCAACAAGCTTACAGCCTAATGTAACTTAAGAGATTTTCAATTTAAAGGTCTGTCCAGAAAGTATCCAACCATAGGATATCCATCTATATGGATACTATCTATCCATAGATAGTATTTTATGTGACCACCACATTCACAATGACTGAGCATGTAGATCAGTAAATACATCAAGTTTTACTTTAAACTTGATATTCATTTCAACCTATTTGGACATGTACACACTGCAGAATCCATTAGAATGATTCACAGAGGTTTCAATGAGACATGCTATATAAAAATGTGGTACAGACACTTTCAAGATGGTTGAGATCCATTGAAAGCAACCCACAATCTGGAAGCAACATAAAGGCCATGTTGAGTCTTTTATTGGTCCTCATGAGTATGCTCCTCCAAGTCAGACAATAAGTACAGAGTACTTCACAGGCTGAAGCTACTGTGAGGAGAAAATGGGAGCAGTTGCGGGTAAGTGGTAACTGCCAGCTTCAACATGACAATGCACTTGCATATTCTTTGCACCTGGTTCACGATTTCTTGGCAAAAAATCAAATCATAGTGGCTGCTTAGCCACTATACAGACCTGATTTGTCCCTCTCACTTCTGCCTCTTACTAATGCTAAAATCACCAGTGAAAGAGAAGAAATTTCAGACTGTGAATGAGATTCAGGAGAATGCGACATGACAGTTGATGACAATTCCAAAAGAGGAATTTGCATACGGTTTTGAAAATTGAAAGATCCAATTGGAATAAGTGTTTTAAGTCCCAAATGCAGTACCGGTACTTCAAAGGGGATTAAGCATATCCAAAGCTGGATACATTTTGGACAAGCACGTCAACCTTGAATTCACTGGTAAAATTTCAAGTCCTAATCTGAAAGACCTCATCAAGATAAAACAATTAACATATGGGAAAAAATTATTATTGGAACTTATCTTACAAAAGTTATCTCAGTAAAATTACTGTCCAGGCTGCTGGGCCCATGGTTTTTTCTTGTAAATCCAAACGTTTTGACTCCAGTTGGTCACAGGCAGGCCTGTCGACAGGGACAATTGGAGAAGTCAGCTCTTGTGGACCACCTTCTGGCCAATAACAACCAAGAGGTAAAGTCTGAGGAGACGAAGACCCTACCCACTATGTTGCACTATCATACACGGCTGCACCAGGAAGAAATTGAGACATATAAACACAATAACAGCCTCAACAGGAAGTATGAGAGCTTAAGACTGAATAAGGCCTGGTATTCAGCATTCAAGAGGTTCTCGGATTGCTACCTTAGATGTAACGTCTAACTCCACTGTTGACACAGGTGAGCATGCTCTCGGCCAATCAAATAGCAACCTATACCCAGATGACTACATAAGTGCGATGGTTTGGAACATCACATCATCAGTCACCAGAGGAGCAGAACAGAAGACCCACTGAAGATGACTGCCGCAGCTGCAGTTGAAACTTTTGGATTTACAAGAAGAGGACCATGGCCCAACAGCCCGGACAATAATTTTACTGAAGATGATTCCAGCCATGAAGGCTTTAATGTTATGATACACATATTATATAATTCAACTTTGAGCCAAACCCTCCACACACACACACAGAATTAACACATTTCCAATAGATCTATAGGAAATAGACATAAAAAACAAAGCATAGAAGACTTAAATACTGTACTCGCCACAAGTTGTCAGCAGTTTGAAACCTCCAAAAATTTCCTAGATTATTCAGCCAACTTCACATTAGCCATTTCTCTTCATACTTTCTTCATAAGAAAAAAGAATCGGCACTGGAGACAGTAAAAATAAAAAACGAGCTTGCCTACAAAATCTACATGTGGTCACAGCGACAGCAGTCCATTGCGGGTACGTTCATTTCTTCCATCCTGTCCAAACATTCATAAAAAATATCCTCCCACATATTGCTCAATGAATTTAATTTCACTGTAACGATCTGTTCTGCTTGCAGAAGTATGTGATTAACACTATTTGAAGGGTGCTTAAATAAGTCATTTCTCCACTGGTTCTGTAATATTTTATTTTTGTCCATACATCAGCAGGTAGATTAGGAGCACAATCGTTCCTCAATAGAATAGCGCAGTCACTGCAGTCAGTAATTCTATATAATTTTCTCACTATACACCCTGCTAAATGATACATGAGACATTCTTTCAGAAACCCTGATACTGGTTTTCAGTTTAGGGAGTCCTTCTTAACTCCACTGAGATCTTGAGGTCTTTGTTTTTATCTTCTACTTCTCTACACATTCCATGATTTGATTTATAAAAGAAGTGTGTGGAGATTAATTTTTTAGTACATAGTTTACTCCTGATCCCATGGCCATGGTGGGGATTACTATTCCTTCGAGGAAGTTAGATGTGCAGTCCGGCTGAGAAAATCTCCCAGGCCAGACGAGACAATGTCACAGGAGACTGTGTCCTGCCCTATATTCATGGGGTTACGGACTGCATCAGTAGGCTGCTGAGTTGGCGGGGAGTGAGGACCATTTTCATGCTGACCAGGAAGATACATAAATTCCTGAGACTTGTGAAAGATCCAAGAAATCCGCTTTCGTCATGCGGCATCAACGGTGGTGTTGGTGTTGCTTGTGTGGTGGTGCCACACAAGCAACACCAATGTGGTGCCACCCACATCAATGTAGGTGGTGCCTTGCTTGTGTGGGGAGATGTACATTGGCACTATAAAGTGCAGCATCCACACCTACATTGGTGAACACAGCCGCTACTGTCATCTCGGCTTCCGGAGAAGTCTACAGTGGCCAAGCACGCACTCACTAACACTGGTCATCACATTCTCTTCGAAGAAACCAAGATCTTGTACTCAGTAAGTAGTTACTGCTCTCGGCTGCATCTAGAGTCTGTTGAGATCTATAAGCATGGTTACACTGCAATAAATTGAAGAGGAAAAAGCCTTCTTTGTATAGGATTTAGCATGCAGTGCTCCCAATCTAATCAGGTGTCAGCTTATTCTGACCGATCAATGCTGCTTGCCCGCTTACATTGTGCTGGCAACAAGATTTTATATAAGGAGCCCTTCTTAGAGCTGAAATATGGTTTTGCCTCAGTATTGGGGTTATTTGGTGAACATCAGCCATGTTCTTTAGCACAGAGATGGTCTCCGATGGTGAAGCTGAAACATCTGGTTTAAATACCATAAGACCACGGCCTAACAGCCTGGTTTACACTTGTTTCAACAATGTTAACTAACGCTGGCCATGAAAGCCTTATATCAATGTTTTTACCTATATTCAGAATTTTGACAAAATGTAATATGTGTGATAAGATGCTAAGCCTTTGTGAAATCCCTTTGTAGGGATTTATGAGTGTAAAGTATCAACAAGGTCATTGAAATTTCATTAGATTTTAACAACATTTTCTGTTGTCTCACTACCTAAACACTCCTCACAGTTCATTTGTTGATAAACTTGCAGTAGCCATGCTATTACTGAACAACTAAAAAGCCAAGCTTGCATTCATACGTTAGAGTGATGTTGGATCAAGGTGAGCAGCTGTCACTTTTGGGCAGGTCTTAAGTTTCGCACTGTCAGCATAAGTCCCTAATTTGTACCATCTGAAAGAATTCTTCATAGCTCACAAATTCATTGTTGTACAACTCTGACACTCTGTCATGGAAAAAGTTCCTCACACATTTTATTATGCGGACAACATTTGAGAATGCCCACATCCTCCTGTTTTTATCCACTGTATTCGGAATACAACATTTAACTATCTATCTTTTCCCATAAATTCTTAAATTAGCTACCTTTTAATTCGACTGGCTATGTCAAATCACATTACATATGACATTAATGTCATCAATCTTCCATTCCCTATAGAAAAAAATATATCTATATATAGATATATTTATTGTTATTACTTTGCCCCCATTAAATGCAATTAAATATAGTAATACAATATACATTATTTATTTATTTATTTATATTAATATTTGTATTTATATATTTATGAAAGTGTCAAGCTTTCACAATTCATGTCTTGTAAAGAGGAAAGCACATAGTTATCCTCAGCACACTCTTAACATACAACTCATTCAGTACCTCTTTTTTGTGCTCGTTCGTAAAGATGATGCATAATCTGACCACTGTCACACAAATTCCAACTTGAAAGTTTATAATTATTTGTAAAGTTAAAGGTGTATTCACTGTTATACATATTATAAAATATTCAATATACAGGGCCAGCAGAATACGCATGCAATGTGTATTTGCATAGGGCGGCAGGTCTGAAGGGGCAGAAAATTGGTGGCAAATTTCAAAAGACAAATTTCCCAACAGTGCATTTTTGAAGTGAGACACTATGGTATCTGGCTCACTCCCATACACCTCGCACTCCTAGGGCAGTAACCTGCTTCAACGCCTAACAAAACATGTAACAAAATAGATATAACAAAAAGCAGAATTTCCAGGTCAATCAAACCTCTTTTCCCCACATAGTTACTCAATATTTCCCCACTGCCACAAATATGTGTGCTTTAAGCATACTGTAATATTTTTAAGAATGTGAGCATATTCTAAATGTTTAAATACTATTGCAAGAAACCCATTATTATTAAAAATAATGTTATTTATGATAAACGAAAATGTACTCAAATCCTGAGAGATCAAGCTGAATACTTTTGAAATCCTTTTCTTGTACTTAGTTCATTATGAGCCTTATATATTTACACAACTTTGCAATTGTTTAATTCATAAAAACAATTTAAAATCAGCGACACTTATTTGTTGGTGTCACAATTATACTGTGGTAAAATAAAATATCCAACATTATTCCTGTGGAAGCTTCATGGACTCATGGAGGAAAATGACTGAAGTTCGAAACTGACAATTAAGAGATGTTTATGTAAAAACTCTTCTAGTGTTACAGGGGACAAACTGTTCTATGACTACTAAGTTCGTGTGGTTGATACTCATTAAGGAACTAGTTAAGTGCACTTAATATTTTTTAAACTCTGAATTCCTTTGGTAAAATTAATGTTACTATTTATACAGTGTAGTACAAAAACTTTGATGGGTACACATAGTTCTTTAAATTAGCTGGTATAATATTAATTTTCTATTAATATTCTAATAGTTGTGTCAACAATATCGAGTTCATAATATCAGTACCTTTCCTTACATGTCCCAAGTCCACTGACATTGAGAAATTCTATTAGTTCACACTGATTCATTAGTATGTTGAGATGCACATGTTTTCTATGTGTACGAGTGATTTACAAGCTGAATACTCAATTGTCCACTTTATATTATTAAACCATGTAGTCTAGTATGCCCACGTTTCTTTAATACATACATGCTTAAATTGATGTAAATAGTTTGGTTGTTAGCAGATTTTTTTTACAGTAAATATTAAATATAAAAGTATAAAAAAGACAAATATAAACTTAAAGTTCATGTTAAAAGATTTAGCTTAATTGTTCCTCTTGCCTTGCAGTATTGTAACTGAAAGAATATATGTCTAGTGTAAATGCATTAGGTCTACTGCATTTACAAATTTAAAAATATGAAACAAATAATAAATAAAGTTAAGTAATCTCATAATTTTATGTACATTTTGTTAACTACAAGAAAAAATTGAGAAAACTGCTGTGATTTTAATTTCCGTTAATAAACATGTGGTTAATTGTGCGGTTTTTAATGTAATATGTGATCAGCATTAGTAGCCAACATGTTACATCGAAAAAATTATTTGTTACATATTCTTTGTACATGTATGTATACCAAAAACAATACAACATGTGATATGGTTCTATTTACGTTCATTGTAAATATTGATTTCTTATAATGAAATACCTTTAAACACTACTATGCCGTCATCTCATTTAATCCGTTCGCTCTTATTTGCATCTTACTTCTTTACATCATAATCTCTCTTACTCCAAAATACATACAAGCAACCTTTAACATGTTGAATCAGTATACTCACCACCTGACAATGAAGTTTTCACTTTGCCATGCCCCACAATCCACCCAATTTTTTTTTTCAATAAAAATTTGTTTTATTATTAACTGACCATATGTAACGGGCCTATTTTGGGGTAATAACGCAATTTTTATTTCTTTTATAAAAGAAATAACATTCTTCACATAATAGGGACAAAATTTATAAACAAAAGGTAAATTTATATTGAGCGACAGTGGTAGCGGAGGTGGTACGACTGATTGCAAATATTGTATGTGAATATCAACAGACGCAGAAGTAATAAGCTGAAATTGTGCCAAGGTCAACAAATGACACAACAAATTTGTCAACAAGTTATATGACCACATCAGACCATCTGACGCAAGTATATACGTCAGAGACGAACCCTGTTGTGGAAGTCAGTTATGTAACGAATCATCATACCACCTTACGTCAGCGCATTACATAACGAGGTGTGTCACTAGTTTCGTCAGACTCTCAGCAAACAAAGCAGTCGGCATATAACTTCTGAATACATCGGACGTCAACAACTGTGCGTTCGCCGGTTCGCCGGTTTTAGGCGAAGCTTTGTGTATTCGCCGGCTGTGCGTGATTTTGGGCCCGCAACATATAAAAAATGTGAAGTAAAATTTAAAAAATGCAAATGTAACTAACAGTTTTTGTTTCTTCATTATAAGAACAGTTTTTTCGGAAATTATTCATTAAAACTGACAATGTGCGCGTAAAAGTGTGACGCCGTCAACTCAACTGAACAGCTAAGTAGCAATGCATCCATTTTAAAATTTTAACAAAGGTTTCTTTTTTCAAAATTAAGTACATAATGGGGAAATAAATTTTAATAAAATATAAAATGAGAGCTCTCAGGTTAAAAAAATAACTGTGTGTGTATGAGTGAGTGAAATTACGTAAATTAAGAAGGCTGGTTTGTGGATATAAAAAATTATTCCTATTTAATGTCTTGATTATTTTTTTTGGTAATTCAAAAGTGTATACCATGTTTCACTTTTACTTTATGTGAGTTTTTTAATAATGAGAATTGAATAATAGATGCGGGAGGTAAAGACGTAGTGTGTCAATGATCTTGTAAAAGTTACATAATGTGAATGTCCAATTGTTAATAAAACTTAATTATGGGAAACAATATAAAGTTTTCTTTGAACAACCAATTCTGATCTTCTGTTCGCCGAAAAAAACCTCACCTCTTAGGTACAAATTTTTTTTTTTTGTTTGCTTATTAATCATAATACAAGATGGTGCCTATTACTTTTTGGAGATTCGTGCTCCACGTTTGGATGCGCCAAATATAACGTTTGCTCACAACTGCACCACGTTGATGGCGAAAAATATAACGTTTTTGTGGAGTCCCCTTCCTTTCGGTTTTTTTTTTTTTATACAGAGTTTTAATTTCAATTTTGTGCTAAATATACAAATTCTTAATTCTACAGTGTGATTGCGTCTAATAAATAAGTATATCTGCTCGTTTAATTTGTGAAATCAATAAATACTGTTGAGCGCCAGAGCAGAGAACCTCAGGGAGATCAAATAAGGACACTTTCTCGTTCAGATTCTAATAATACTTATATTGATTCTTTCATAATACAGACATGTGAATTAAAATTCTAATACTCCATACTACACATTCTTTATATTGTATCAATTGACTTATCAATTGTCAAGCTGATAATTACTTATTAAAACAAAAGGTTACTTGATTCATTAATCTTTAGAATTACGATTGCTCACCATATGAATTGAATTACTAGTTTGCAAAATTACATTTACTCACACAACATAAATATTTAATCGGTATCATTTTAAGGCACATCATAATATTCTATCAACCATTATGAATTTCTTAACATACTAACATTTGCGTGTAAATTAACCTCTTACTTACTTCCAATGGTTACTATGTCTTAATTTATTTATTACGTTTTGTTATATAAAGACTTAGCTATATCTACACATCTACTTATTATTCTTCTTGACATGTCATAATACATAAATTACTTTGCTTAGGATCTGAACGAACTGTGGGGTCTTTTAGAATGAGATGAGTTAAGTTCGGTAGACATTAATTACTATGTTTGAAAATAATTGGTTATAAATTGTTATTATAGAATTGTGTTACTTGTTTTGCAGGATTCCTCTGATATTACTGGTGTTTCCACTTTGATCAATGCACTTCACTCCACTAATAAGCACCTTTGATTTATCACTTTTGGTAACATACGTTCGCGTTATACAATCGACGCGCACATAGATATAAATATCTTCTTGTTTCGTACTTACGCGCACATAATAAATATCTTCTTGTTTCGTACTTACGCGCACATAATAAATATCTTCTTGTTTCGTACTTACGCGCACATACTAAATATGTTGTTTTCCTTTCACGGTACTATTAATTCTTCCGACTCTTTATCATAACAATTTAGATATTATGTATAAGTTTAGAGTACGTTGCCGTTATGATTACATTAATAGAGTTATTTACTGAGTGACTTAGACTTCTACCCATTAGACTTTGATAGACTCCTTCGACTAGCGACTAATAGTAGTAATGGTAGTGGTAGCAGTACTAGTAGTCATTTTTTTTTTTACTATGTTCTCTTTTTATAGTTTACTTGGAGGTGCCCTCTCTTCCGTCATAACTAATTCCTTTCCCATTGGTTCTATTTTGAAAATTTCCCCGGTTTGTTTGAATATACCCATTCAGACATCATAATTGTTTCGCGCTACATAGTGACGCTACGGCTTATTGGTCAATGTGTTCGGGCACGAAGTTTTACCGCGTGGCCGCTTAAATTGCTAAAAACGACGCTACTTCTCAACTTTCACAGTTTATGTTGGGGTGAATCCCATTGTGTTTTGAAGGACATCGCCTCGCCTTTCTAACGGGACTTACGCATTTTTTGCTGTTTCGATCATACAAAGCACTTTTATGTTTTTATGACATGTAAGGTACAGGCTCTATTATATTTCTATTTGGCTGGCGACAGACTGTCGGCGCACTTGGCCTCACCCTGTCTCTTCTTATACTACATATTTTCTTTTTACATACATAACAATTTCTTACTTACTATTACTGTTCAGAATTCAATCATACATTATTAATAATTGTATATCATATTTGCTTAATTGAGAACTTGTAAAGTTATGTTACAGTGCCCGATAGTTATGCAATGTTTATTAGTAAATTAACCAATTTTATGTGACTCAAAAGTAAGTAACATCACATTTGGCTTCTGGAACAGGGACTCGATTTTATATAAAGGAATTTTATATAAAATACGGCCTACTTGGGAGAACAGAATGGTTGTTTGAAACAGGAAATAAAATTTTTGTATGTACGTAAGATAGACGTATAAATAAGGTTATGTCATCAGTGTGTAGTATGGGTGAGTAGAATATTTTTTTTTAATGATAATTATGTGTTACATATAAGACTATTTTGCAAAGAAATATATTTAAAAAATTTTAAGAAAATGGCAGACAATCATGAAACTGTCAGCGTCACTGACAGTGTAGATGAAAGCCAGATAAGCGTAACTGAATCACAAATCATGAATGAAGGTGTTCACTCAACACCAGTCACGAGTAAAAAGGCTGAAGATAAGGATATGATCAAGATGATGAAATTGCTTTTTAATGAACAAAAAAACGAGATAAATGATAAATTTGATATTCAGAACAGTAAATTCGATGTTCAAAAGAATAGTTTGGATGAGTTAAAAACCCAAATTAACGAAATAAAGAGTGATTCTGACGTTAAATTTAATATCCAGAATGAAAAATTTGATAGACAAAGTAGGGATATTAATGAGTTGAAAAATGAGATTCAAGTATTAACTAAACGCTTAGAACGTACTAATGAAACAGTAAGAACCAGTTTAAATAAATTAGAACAGAGTGTTGAGAAGTTAGGTGACAATGTTTTAAGTATGACAAATATTAATAATGACGAAATAGTGGAAGATGTAGTGTTAAATAGTGAAGATAATGATATTCATTACAATTCTGAGAGTATCGTGGGGGTAAAGAATAATGTAGAGGCAGATAATGAGAATATAATCAAAAATAATACTGACGAAGTTCTAGAATGTGATTATGAGATGTTGATGTGTGTTAAGGAGTTAGAGAGAGAGTGGAAAAATAATATAGTAGTTGAATGGCAGAGGGTAAATTTTTTTATTAATTTTCCTGAACCAGAGTGTTCACAAATGTTGTTTTTTATGAAGGGTAAGAGACCCATATTAGTAGATGAAGTAAAGAGTATATTGATGTTGTATAATGTTGTACCTTCTGTCTGTAATAATTGTGAGAGTGTGATGTGGTGTTATGAAGAGAGAGAGTTGTGTATTGAAAGAGAGATAAAATTGTATAAGTTGAAAAGAAATTATGATGAACTGAGAAAAAGATTACCTGTTGAAAGAGAGATAGAGAATTATTTTGGTAATATTTGTATAAATAATAATGACTTATCTGACGTGATAGTAGAGGAATATAAAAATGAGAAAACAACTTACCTGACCTTAACAAATAACACTGACGGAGACTTAACGAAAATACCTAATGTAGACTGGTTATATGAGTATTTGAATAAGCTGAATGAATTTAGTTTGTATGGTTACAACACACAAAACAGTCATTTGTGTGGGGATGAAATTGAACGATGTTATGTAAAACTAAGACTTATCTGGGACGATGGAGGGTGAACTATTAAAACAATAAAAGACAGTATAGAAACATTGTGTTTAATAGGTTTTTACATGGCAAATTGGGACAATGAAGTGTGAAACAATTGAACAGTTATTGACGAATATTGTGTAAATAATATAGTGAATTCATTTGTGTGTATTATGAAACGTTAGGTAAATAATGTGTATACGTATTAGAAAATGTTGTGATAATAATAATATCAATATTTTGCAAGTTAAATAAATATCAGAATTAATTGTGAAAACAGTAATTGATTAATGGTAATTGTTTCGATAACTATATAATTTACATTTTTGGTAATTAATTAAATTAAAACAATGTGGTACATGTTAAATATTTTGATTGATTATTTGAATGTTAATTAATTAAATTTTTTTTAATGAATTTAATTTATTTTATGAGATGGAAATTTGGTAATGAATGATAAATTATTTGATGTAAACTAATAGTTTTGTAAAATGTTTCAGAGGTGAGGTGAAAATAATGTAGTATGGTGATTATGTTTTGTATATATCATGTTAACTGAATTGTAAGTATAAAAATTTTATAATCATATATAATAAACATGTTTACAGGTAACTAAGATTTTCATGCTATAGTGAGACTATTTGAAATAATTGTATTTAATAAAAATGAGAATTGAAAATTTTAATAATAAATGAAAAGTGATATATAATGATTAATAATAATAAATTTTGAAAATTTTAAGACAGTCCAATGGTATAAAGGTATGAATGAGTCAAATGATTATTGATGAAATGATTATATTTATGTAATGTATATAAAATTTTTTTTTAATTAATTAGTTAGTAAGTTGCTGTTGCTGGGGTGGCATGTGCCCCAGTAGATAGCGGGAAGTGTTGGGGGTAACCGAGAGTGTTACCTCCATCGGAGGCCAACATGGCGAAAATGCACGGCACACCTTTTGTATAATTTTATATTGTACCTTGATAAATTGCCGTGCCGTGCATATTAATGATGATGTGTACATGCCTCAAGGAAGAGATGATTTCCCCGACTTTTCGGGCGATTACTGCCTTACCAGCACTAATCGTGGTTTTGGCTAGCGGTTAGCTATGGTCATATCAAGTCCCTTGACCATAGCTGGCTTGAAATTGGTCTATATTAGAAATTAATGGGGGGTGAAACTAGGGGAAATCCCGGGAACTATGGAACAGCGGCTGCCACTCTGTTCGAGGAGGAACAGCAGAGCCAGGTGGTAGACCCGCATTAAGGGCGCATAACTATAAACGCAGAGATATTATGATATCTATACCTTTTCAAATGTAACGCAGAAGCAAGGACACGGAGATGTCACATTCCTCCAAAACCTCAGTCCTTGTGGACGCAACTGGACGCCATAGTCCAGGGGGGTCATAGTGTGTGTGGCTGGGAGGTTATCCAGGGGATAACGTATTAGAAATTTGTTGTATTTTAATAATGATGATTTACTACTCAATAATTTTGTTTTTATTGAAAATTAGATGCACTAAATACTTCCTATAATGTGTTTATTAAGGCTTATTGTGTTAATTGCATTTAGTATGTTAGGAATAAGGATTATAAAATATAATAATATGTTTTTAATATGTTTATAGATTTTAAATAAAATGAAATAAAGGTGTGATAGTTAAATTTTTCAATGGGTTGCAAAAGATAGAAGTGGATGATAGTAATTATTTGAGTAAAATGTTTGAGTCTGTCCAAGTTGAATTTTGTGGGACATATAGATCTGTCCAAATTGAAGTCAAAGTTAAAGAAATAGTAGAGATGAAAATAATGTAATGTTGTTTTGAGTTAATGTATGTTATAGAATTTTGAGAAGTATAAGTGGAGACACAGTAGAATTGGAGAATTTATGTAGAGTTTTGAGTGATATATTGTTGTTTATAATTGATGATGTTATTTTGTTGTAGTTGTAGTGAGGTAATGAGATTGAGATTTTGGGGATGGCAATTTTGTAGTAGGGGGCAGTGTAATGTGGGAGTCCGCAACATAAGGGTTGGGACGGGATTTGGTATAGATTTAGTGGGAAGGGGTTGCCTTAGGTAGAATCCAGGTACCAGAGAACGGGAATTGAGCTTTTGGGGGGGGAAACACGTATCCTATGTACAAAGGGTTAGAGAGTATTTTTTTTTTATATATTGAGAGGAGGTGGCGAGTTAAAATAGTAAGTAGTTAGAGGTAGAGAAGGGTTAGTAGAATTTTTGATAGTGGGGTGTCATACTAGTTAAAGATTTTGTAAGGGAGCGTTAGAGTAATAAAAGGGGTAAGATTATGAGTAAATGCCAAGTTGATAAAGTGAATTATAATGAATAATGGAGAATCACCCAAATTAATGAAAGGAAAATAAATGTAATGATTGGAAAACAAAAAAAATTGAGAAACGAATTAATAAAAGTTAAATTGAGATTAAAAGGTAATTTTATGATTTTATATGCAAATTTAATGATGTAAAGTATGTAACATTTTAAATACAAATTGTTTATTTTAAGATAAGGATAACAATGTGAATTATTAATGTACTATGTTTTCTTATGTTGTATTGTGTTTGTTAGTATTTAAGAGAATTTTATGAAGTTAAATATTTTAAATGCATTTTAAATTGGGGATGAGAGAAATGTAAAATGGTAATGGGAAATGTCTGTGAGTCAATCGTCTGTTTAGTTAAATTCTGATGGGAATCAGGGCAGTGATTTTGAATTTTGGGATAAAGTTAATAAGAAAAAGTAGATAGCCTGGGAGTATGGAATTTTAAAGTGGGTATCATGTTGTTCTTAGATATTTTGATATATATGTTAGAAATAAGTAAAAAACAAAACCAGTGCTTCTTAGCGCAAACCAGCACCGCTAGGGGGAAACAGATCAGTTGGGGATATGGTGTTGTATAAGGCCACTATTTGATATTTGATTTGTTGTTTCAGTGTTTGGTGATGCTGTGGCGGCGGACCTGAGCTGGCCTGCGCGTCAGAGCAGGGGCGTTGAGTATCTGTCTGACTCTACGGTGTTGGGATCTCGAGAGAGAAGTCCAGTATTGTCATTCAGATGCGGTCACAGTCACCGGACCAAGGGTGAGTTGATTATAATTTTTGTAAACTGTAAAGGGGGTTGTGGCGACATATCCTGGCTGATCCCTTTAGCAAGTATGAATGTGTCAATGAGATTTTTTATGCTTCGGCATAAAATATCTCATTGAGGGGGTATTGTAACGGGCCTATTTTGGGGTAATAACGCAATTTGTATTTCTTTTATAAAAGAAATAACATTCTTCACATAATAGGGACAAAATTTATAAACAAAAGGTAAATTTATATTGAGCGACAGTGGTAGCGGAGGTGGTACGACTGATTGCAAATATTGTATGTGAATATCAACAGACGCAGAAGTAATAAGCTGAAATTGTGCCAAGGTCAACAAATGACACAACAAATTTGTCAACAAGTTATATGACCACATCAGACCATCTGACGCAAGTATATACGTCAGAGACGAACCCTGTTGTGGAAGTCAGTTATGTAACGAATCATCATACCACCTTACGTCAGCGCATTACATAACGAGGTGTGTCACTAGTTTCGTCAGACTCTCAGCAAACAAAGCAGTCGGCATATAACTTCTGAATACATCGGACGTCAACAACTGTGCGTTCGCCGGTTCGCCGGTTTTAGGCGAAGTTTTGTGTATTCGCCGGCTGTGCGTGATTTTGGGCCCGCAACATATAAAAAATGTGAAGTAAAATTTTAAAAATGCAAATGTAACTAACAGTTTTTGTTTCTTCATTATAAGAACAGTTTTTTCGGAAATTATTCATTAAAACTGACAATGTGCGCGTAAAAGTGTGACGCCGTCAACTCAACTGAACAGCTAAGTAGCAATGCATCCATTTTAAAATTTTAACAAAGGTTTCTTTTTTCAAAATTAAGTACATAATGGGGAAATAAATTTTAATAAAATATAAAATGAGAGCTCTCAGGTTAAAAAAATAACTGTGTGTGTATGAGTGAGTGAAATTACGTAAATTAAGAAGGCTGGTTTGTGGATATAAAAAATTATTTCTATTTAATGTCTTGATTATTTTTTTTGGTAATTCAAAAGTGTATACCATGTTTCAATTTTACTTTATGTGAGTTTTTTAATAATGAGAATTGAATAATAGATGCGGGAGGTAAAGACGTAGTGTGTCAATGATCTTGTAAAAGTTACATAATGTGAATGTCCAATTGTTAATAAAACTTAATTATGGGAAACAATATAAAGTTTTCTTTGAACAACCAATTCTGATCTCCTGTTCGCCGAAAAGAACCTCACCTCTTAGGTACAAATTTTGTATTTTGTTTGCTTGTTAATCATAAAACAAGATGGTGCCCGATAGTTATGCAATGTTTATTAGTAAATTAACCAATTTTATGTGACTCAAAAGTAAGTAACATCACACATATCAATTAAACGTGAACTAGGCCAAAATTCTGATTACTTTTAGTTAAAGACTTTGAAGCTATTAAAGCCACAAAAATATATTTTTAAATATTGTTTCTTTACATGGCTTTAAATGTGAAACATTGTTTGAGATTTAAGAATATCTTCCCTTCATTCAAGAGTTTCAATGTTTTCATAATGTGTAATAACTTCTACAAGCCATTAAACTAATTATGTAACTAACAAACTATACGCAGTTTTACATATTCAATATTATATACTACTAACGTTATGGTTCTTAATTTGAAATTAAACAATGTTTCAAACTAATAAACTGAGTTGCATTTTTATACGTCATTATCATGTGCGTAATATTTCAAAATAAATGCTTTATTTTGTGGGCAATTGTATATTATCTTTAAAAAGTTATTGCCTTCACTTAATTGTATTGCCATAAGAAAATAAACTATAATAATATTTTAATTTACTTTTACAACCATCATTTTCTAAATTCTTACTGACCTTCATTTATTTAAAAATAATAACACTAAGACTTGACAATTTAGGTTTTCTTGAATCCTAAAATACTAACAGCTTTTTGTACTGCGAAAAAACCTGAGGATTGTGACCCTGTAAATCTTATTAAGTCTCCTTACAAAAACATTACCTTTTTAAACTTAAGAGAGGTTTCTGTTTGACTGTAATTTTTTCCTTCAGTGATTCTGTATAAGACATTAGACTTTTAGGTAGAAGAGGTAGCAAGAAGAGTTTTTGCACACGGCAGCCAGATACTAGCACATCGAACAATCCAGAACTTCCTCCACTCCCCCTGTCCAGTGTGGCAGCTGTGCATCATTCAAGTAGATGATTCTGGTGAGTTCCAGGAACTACGCATTAAGCAGCTGGCGTGCAGTTAAGGAGGGAAAGCTGTACTTGGCCTCAGCACAGCGCAGCTGTGCATCATTCAAGTAGATGATTCTGGTGAGTTCCAGGAACTACGCATTAAGCAGCTGGCGTGCAGTTAAGGAGGGAAAGCTGTACTTGGCCTCAGCACAGCGTATAAAGCCATAGCTGCCGGACTGTCAGTTAGTTATGTGACCGACTTCCGCTAGTGTGGATTGAGTGATTGTCAAAGTGAAGAATTATTGTGTTATGTGTTTTATAATTGTGCAAGACTCTATTAGTAGACATTGTTTATTGTGTGTGAAAAATTTTTATTTGATTTGTTATAAGAGACTGTGTTGTTAATTACGAACTGTTTAACTGTGAAAATTAAAGCTGGTGATTAGTGACTTAATTGGTGTCTTGTACTTATTTTGTTTCCACTGTACCTATGACGATCAAGTAGACCATCGTAACAGTGGTGTCAGAACTGGGATAGAACGATTAACAGTGGAAACAGCGGACACTTTGTATAAGACAAGTGTAATTCGTAATTAATCGGAAAACAATGGATACCAGCCAGATGACAGAATCATTCAAAGCAATGCTACTACAGATGGAGAAATGACAGGATGAGAAACGCAGACAGGAAAGAGAAACGGCAGATGAACAACAGATGGACGAAAAAAAGAAGAATTTAGTCGTGAAGCAGACGACGTTAAGGCGTTCATACAAGATGATAACTGCAAAATTCGTCCTTTCACGAGGTGAGCTAAACAAACAAGTTGACAGAATATCTGAAATAGAAAAATCTGTGTCAAACTATAAAAACAAGTATGTCAAGTTTAGAAGATTCTATTACAAATTCAATAAAACAAATTAAAAAGGAAGTCAAACATTTAGTCAAAGAAATAGTTGATAAAGAAAGACCATCAATAAATGCTGATGAAGATTCAAAATATCAGAGAAATCTAACTGTAGTAGGACCAGTTTACGCAAAGGCCCCACCAACATTTGATGGAAGCACTCATTGGACAACTTATATTCGCCAATTTGAAACTGCCGCTCGCTTAAATAAATGGACGGAAGAAGAGAAAGGCCTTTCACTAATTCTTGCTTTAAAAGGGCCTGCCGCAGAACTAATATAGAAAATGCCATCTGACAGTCAGAACGTCTATGCCGAATTAACTAAAGCTCTGGAATTACGGTACGGTGACCAGCATTTGTGCGAAGTGTACCATGAACAACTTAAAGCGAGGCGACAGTGTTCAGGGGAGAGCCTTCAAGAGTTTGAAGCGAATGTCGACCGACTGATGAGATTAGCTTATCCCAAAGAATCGGAGGACTTCTGGAAGTGGATTTCTCTCATTATATTTATTGACGATATCAGAGATAGTCAATTACAACAAGTGTTAAGATTGGCATGGCATGATAATAAATCAGACGCTCTTGTTCATGCTCTCCGTTTTGAAGCTGCCAAGCTGGCGACCTACATTAATCAAAGTATGGCATCATGTTGTAGCCAAACGGATCCAATACCACATTATCGTCATGGCGGACGGCATAAAGAGACGAGTCAAAAACAACAGTTTAAGAAGTCAGCAGCGCCACAACGATCTTTCGAACCAAAGGATAAAGACAGAAGACCGAAGTGTTACAACTGTGGGAAACATGGTCATCTACAGGTAAACTGTTGGAAGAAGAAAATACCAAGTGAAGGGAGTGATTGCACCAACTGGAGAAGTAATGCACCAGAACAGCACATAGTTTCCACGCTACATAAGACTAGTGGAAACCTGATCGTTAATGGATTTGCGGAAGGTAAACGAACATTATTTACAGTTGACACGGGCACTACAGTGTCTATTGTATCCCCTGACTTAATCAGCAACCGACGGTCTCAAATTAGCTCTTGTACAATACAGACTGTGACTGGAAGCCCCGTCAATGTGTTAGGAAAGACAGACGTACATGTACACCTGGGTCTTCTAGAGTTTAACCATCAAATGCTCGTTGCAGACATTGTTGATGAAGTGATTCTTGGCACGGACATTATGAATGCCTATGTATTTGTTGTGGACTTGAGAGAGAATGTCCTGAAGGTTGGCCAAGAGAAGATAAAGCTTTGCATGGCTAAAATGACAGGGTCTGCCAACCATTCAATCAAGCAAGTGGCATTGGCCAAAGAAGAAATCAACAGGTCTGGTCAAGAGGAACCTTTCCTATTCCAGGCGGAAATGGAAGAAGAACTACCAGAAACAGCAAAAGAAGTGACTGGAAAGCCAACTATGGGTGTCAAAGAAAACTTGTTTGTTCCTGAGAAGCGCCCAGGGGAAAAGTTGTTGAAGATGAAGTTACGCACGAGGTTGTTGACGAGATCCAATCAGACTTGGATCAGGCAGTGGTGTTTAGGTCATCAGTACATGACGCAATGGGAGTGATTCCAGCAAAACTAGTGGTTGAGCGGAAGACTCATATTCCTGGGAACTTGATGTTCGGATCACACAAGACCGAATTTGAAGGACGGGAGAATTATCTTTCACAAGGACGTCCACCTAGATCGCCTGGCCAAGTATTACTTCAGAGACGGTTTGCCAGTTCGGGACGAACAGGCTTAAGGAGGGGGCAGTGTTGTGAGAAGCGTACCGAACAATCCAGAACTTTCTCCACTCCCCCCGAACACTGTGGCAGCTGTGCGTCATTCAAGTAGATGATTCTGGTGAGTTCCAGGAACTACGCATGAAGCAGCCGGCATGCAGTTAAGGAGGGAAAGCTGTATTCGGCCTCAGCACAGCGTATATAAAGCTATAGCTGCCGGCTTGTCAGTTAGTTACGTGAGCGACTTCCGCTAGTGTGGATTGAGTGCTTGTCAAAGTGAAGAATTATTGTGTTATGTGTTTTATAATTGTACAAGACTCTATTAGTAGACATTGTTTATTGCATGTGAACAATTTTTATTTTATTTGTTATAAGAGACTGTGTTGTTAATTACGAACTGTTTAACTGTGAAAATTAAAGCTGGTGATTAGTGACTTAATTGGTGTCTTCTACTTATTTTGTTTCCACTGTACCTATGACAATCAAGTAGACCGTCGTAACAATATCAAAATAATAAGATCCATGTTATCATTATCCAAGTCACACATTGATAAGCGTGACTTGTAACACTTATTAAATTATCTTCATAAGCAGAATTGACAAGACAGGTTATATCACTATGTTAACAATACAACTTATATTAAGTTAATACAGTACATAAGCAGAACAGACAAGACGGTTAAAAAATGCAATCTATATCTTACCTCAAAAAAAAAAACTCAAGATAAACTGACAGAATTTAAAATTACTAATCTTTTTAAAATAACTTAAATTTTTTACAAATAATGTACAAAAGAATTATGAATTTAAAAATCTTTTACAATAAACTGCAATAACTGGCCTTTATGTGGTCACTCTCCCTTCACAAAACAGTGAATTGTATCCCTATCTAAAATACCTAATAACTTACCCAAAAACCAGTTCTGGACTGAAGAGACTACAGAGAAAATTTTTCTATCTATTTGTGTGTGTGTGTGTGTTTAACTCAGCGCGCACAGCTGAGTGTTTAAATGACTTGAACCATAAAGGCACACTCAACAAAAATATCATACCTTTACATGCCAATTCATACAGATTACGCTGATCAAGCAATGCAGTCTCAAATCGATACTGAAGAGATGATGCAGCACCTTCTATTCCTCCGCCACCACCCATTCTTCTGTTATCCTACAAAATATTTTCAATAATAAATATTTTTCTATTCCAATGTAAAACAAGTACAATCTGTATATTTTAAAATGCAACAAACTTCATAAGCTGAAATTTTTATACTTCATAATCATTTTTACAGTATATGATGGCTGCGGAGGATGCCACATATGCACACAGTTTAAGTTAAAAAGATTTTACTGAGTACTAACAGAACTAACCTAAATGAACCTCATTATTTTATAGTATAACAAAACATTTACGTTCACAAAAGTATAAACAGATATGCTTACTACTGTCTGGCCACGACTGGATGATCGAGGCTGCTCTCCCCCACCACGCGGCCGCTTGTTATCGAGGTAAGGTGAAATGTGTACTAGCCGTTTGATTTACCCCCACATAGCCTACCGTAGTACCCGGCCATGCTTCTCCCACCTTACACAATGCTCAATCATCAAATCGCAGCCAGACAGTAATTTAAAACAATTATTATCTTTAAAATATCTAACAGTGTCTATCTCACAAATATTTTCACTAATGATTCAACAAATTTCTTGTTCACTGACTTTACTCCATTCATTTAACATATGCGTACTCTTGTTGTACACTAACTTTCCAGTCCACCAACATCACCAGCAAGAGATAGTTGTTTTTTTTTTTGCAAGTGTTATCAACCTTTACATAATTCTAATAAATATTTCTTGAAAGTCTGAACACTGATTTTTTTTAACTGTTCAGAATACTTGACATAACCATGTTGCTGTTTCCTAATATATTTTTTCTGTTTAATAACATACTATTTATATCTGCACACTGCACAGAAGCACTATTTCAAAATGCCTTGACTGGAAAAACCACAGTGGATCAGGAAGTGTCTTACTTGTAATGGGAATCACAGGCCCACTGATGCTGTATTGTTTGCAACAAACTGCATTCACTTGAAATAGATTAAATTCTTGGATTTCGTTGTCCATGACATGTCCGTTACTTAACTAAATATAATTATTTCACTACGACTCGGAACACAAAATTTGTGTGTGTTCCGAGTCATAGTGAAATAATTATATTTAGAAATAGATTATATTACATTTCTAACAAATGTTACACTAATATTGTTAAAAATATAAAAGGTATATGAATTTTAAAGGGAGGCTGCCCTTCAACCTACACTGGATGTCACCACCTACAATGCATTTACTAAGACAAGACAGTTGATGTAAACACACAGAGAACATGACAGCTGTGTTTGAGGAATTTTGCACAGGGGTAAGAGCGCGCACCACTGACCTTGGCTTAGGGTATGTCTAATTCAGTAATGGAGGTGCTTACTCTATACAGACTGGAACGTAAATTATGTAAACTACAACTGAATCGCGGGAACATCGCTGCACGAGGCCAGTTGTGTACAATCTATGTTATTATAAAGAAGTGTGATTTTGTTGTTATTTCTAACACTGAGTTGACTTGTGGCAGTACTGAGTACAGTCATATGAGAAATATGCAGAAATTGAGGCAATTCTAGCTTTTACATGTCTATGATTATACGTAGTTAAATTAATAAAGGTTTTACCCCGCATTGCTCACTATTCCTCCCACGTGCGCGTAATTACCTCATACTATGCACGAGATTTCCCCACGGGGTGGGGAATATAGCACAAAAGCTCTATATGTAGTAGAAAAATCTTTATAATGAATTGTTTACAAAACCTATATGAAAATTTGATGCATTTTCTTATTATAAAATGTATAAACAGCAATTCTGAGAAGTTTGAACCACCAAGCTTAATTCACAAAATAAAAAAAAAACTATATAGCTAATACCTTAAGTGTGTGATGTTCCCCCACCTTCCCCTATATTGAAATACGTCATTTTTAATTATGTGGATGTATATTATATATTACTTTGAGGCATATTCAAAGTTTCTTAATTATGAAAAACATGCTGGTATGTGCAGCTTCACTTGAGTCAAGCTCACACATAGTTTTAGATTGAATTTTACTAATTTCTGTTTTAACCGTTATTGATTACACAAAATACCTAAGTCTGAAAAAATATTTCTCTGTACAAGCACAAAGTAATTGACTATTCTATTTTTGGAATAAATCGAGTTTTGTTGCTGTCTACTTTATGTTTTAATCTAAAATTCAGCACATTCATTCAACGTTATTAGAATCACCATTATAACTATTAATTTTGTGTATATTTCACGAAAATCCATGGCGTACATTTTACAAATACAGATTCACACAAATGTTCAAATGTTTGCTGTTTTTTGGGTGGGTGTCTTAATTTATGAAGATTTGTACAAAAAACAAATTAGTGTTCAGTGGTTGTGAAAGTGCATTATATAGCATTTTACCATTTTACATATGGATATGTTAGAGACAACAAAAGCCAAGATAAAAATCCTAAAAAAGAAAGTAAAAAAAGTTTCAGTCATGGGTCACAGTAGAAAAATCTCCAATGCCTAGAATCTGTTAACAAATAAACTCCTTATCTCAAGAATTCTCTGACACGACATTCTCTTTTAAATCTCTATAAACCCATACATGTTTATAATGACCAAGCCAAGAACCATTTCATCAACAATGTCTGCAATTTTGTGGCTAAACCTGGCGATAATAAGGCATAAGTGTACGTTAACATTTCCTAACACTTTGATAAGGCTTACAGGTACAGTACATATAGTAGAAGAGATCAATTGAGGCTGGAAGTGGCTGACTATATCAAGGCACACAATGGATTTTGGTGCCCATTTCAATGTTAATGCAGTTGGTTTGTCTGCCCTTTAACAATTTGGTTAACAATTGAGACTGTATGCTGTTCAAGAGCTTTACTCTTCCAACTGGTGCATTCACACCCTTCTCTCTGATTTAGTCTCCCAACAATCTCCTTGAAAACGGCTAAGTTTCTCATATTTTTAGCATGTGGACCTTCTATATCTTTCCCATCATTCAAATCACTGTGGTACTCCTGACCCTTTATGTACCTCCTTCATTTCTTGTGTCATTTCTTTCCTGTCTCCATTGTAATATAAATGTGATACTGGGATCTTCTGAGTACAGTGTGATGACACAACCTCATTGTTTTAACTGACTTGGCAGTTACAGACTCTAGGGTATGAACAAGAGTATCTGAACTTTTTCTGGCGTCACAGTTTGAAACTCTTGCTGTAGTTCAGCCATATGTGACCTTATTCCATTCCACATGTGGAAAACCTCAGGTGCTTCAGAACAGGCCAATATAATCAGTCTGTTGATACTTGCTTCACGCTCTTGATGGCTTTCCTCGGACACTGCCTTTTGCTCTCAGTTGAGCACAGTACACACCACACAGATGCTGCTCACTGTACCATAATTCCTGAGTTTTCATTAATTCACCACAGATATTCTAATTGTCAGTGGCACTTCCTGTAATAGTTCTGCAGCAGGTTCTTTTAAAGCGAGAAGAAGTGACATGAACTGGCTATTACAGACCAAGTCATTATCTCTGATCTTTTTTTATATCTCTTGTCTGTTTTTATTACTGGTATTTCTGTTCAACTATTGGTTTTGAAGTACATGCCTGTACTTTCATAAACTGTTCTACTTCAGTTTTTATTTGTCTTTTTATGTTTGCAATTGATTCTTTCATGTTTGACACAAATTCTTCTATATCAGTTACTCTTACCTCTTGAGTAAGAGGTGTCATAACACCTCACAACAGACCCAGTTCATTCATGTATTGTTTTCCACAGCTTCAAAAAGAGCTGGATAAGTTTTTACCATTCTTCTGATTCAAGCAGCAATGCTTTTTGTTGTTCCTGTTTTTGCAACAAAAGTACTTCTTACCACACTTTCATTTCTAGCAATAGCACTTATAGCATTCCTCTACTTCTTCTCTTTCATCTCTCCATTCTTCTTTCTGCTGTTCCTCTGTTTGTCGTAACAGTAGTTGGGAAGCTTCCATCATGGGTATCAGACTGGTATCCATTTTTGCAAGTCACTTAACATGCACATTAAACTCTACTACAATATAACTGTTCTATGGTGTCCACTACTGAGAGTCATATTCCTCACCTCAAACATCGATGTAAAAATTTAACCTGGATCATCATCTTTCAATAGTGGAATAAAACAACTGACTACCCAGACAACTTACTTACAACTTTAATAATAGTTTCAATAAGCAAAGACATTAGAATACAAAATGCTTCAAATTTACAATTCTCCAACACGCACCAATAGAACAAAGATAAATGTCACCTAATTAACACTGTTAAAACAAATAATACAAGTCACCAATTACAGATGTCTACACACAATTCACAATTAGTGCCTTACAGAAAATACCACTGTCCAATAACACACTGTATTACAAATAACACACCTGATGAATACATTTTGCAATACACACACTGAGTTTAGTGAGCCGGTGTTTCTCTATATATGCGTATAACAAGCAGAAGAAGCAGTATGGCACAATATGTTATGAGAAACTTCCACTGTGTTGTAGAACAATCAGAAAAAATGAAAGTGCATGACATCTCCAGAATCCATGAGAACGTTCCAAACTACATCGGTATATGGACAACCAGTACGTGTACAACAGAACAGGGCTACTATGAGAGTTTCGTCAACCACAGGAATAAGAATGTGACAAAATTAAATAAGAGGTAAAAGAAGACACAAAGCAGGAAACAATGACTAAATGCGATGAAACTGACAGATTCATAAGAATTTTCAAAGACAAGAATAAGTGACCCCAGTGGAACTGAAAAATGGAAATATTATAAGGAGTTACTGGCCAAAGGTAGAAATGAATTTAAGAATATAATATAAAAAGGAACTGAATTCTAACTAACTGAATTCAACAAAAGTGAATTCACTACACAGGGATGTTACATTGAAAAATTAAAAACTGTATTTAAAAAACTAGCATTTCCTTATCTGGCTCAAGTTCTTAATGAACAGCCATAATACAGTGCTACAATTGTGTGTAAATTATGATGTTTACAGATAATGGACAGAAAACAGGGTTGCAGACACATACCTTATAGTTTCTACAAAACAGGCTTATTGCAACTAACACCATTAAATAATACAAAAGCTACTTACTCCAGAAATCATTTCTTCAAAATTTAAAACTTGTAAACTGTCCAGGCACCTTTCCATCAATACCTCTTCCAACCTACAAAATAAATCAATACTACAATAAACATATGTACAAAATATTATTTAATATCTTCAAATAACACATGCTTCTGCATATAGGTTTATTTACACCTGACGCACGTTTCACAGAAATTATTCTGTATCTTCAGAGGTTTTTATAAATTGTAACTGAATGTTATTTTTATACATGCTTCATTCAATAATACACACACACCCACAATGAGTAGTTAGTTAACTCGGTTTGACCATAATTAAATATAGTAATAACCATACTGATCTATTAAAACAAGTATATACTAACGCACAAGATTCTTTTATCTTGAAGCTGTGATACAAATGGAAGTTCAGAGGGCACTAAAAAGAGCAGAGCAGAACCCTTATGGCCTACTCTAGCAGTTCGACCAACACGATGCACATAATCTGAAGGAGTTGCGGGTGCAGTATATTGTACTATCCAATCTACACTTGGTAAATCTAAGCCCCGAGCTGCAACATCCTGAAAAATTTTTTAAATTCTATATTACCAACTGTTCTTAATTAAACAAAAAAATAATTAAGAAACAGGAAGAAGGCATTGGTCAGGCAATTTGATGGTAAAAATGTCTATGTAATTTTATAGCTCTTACAAAAGTTAATATGACCATTTTATTGTTGTTACTAATGATTATACAATTAAATTATTTAATTACAATAACTTGTGTTAACAGGCACTGGCTTTATCAACTTTAGATTTTACAGGCAAAAAATTATATTTGTAGGCTTGCATGGTCAGCAATGCTAATATCATCACTGATTCCGATATTCATGACAACCGAATTACCAAATGTTTGCACATGAAATAAAAATTTGCACATTCCTGAATGGGACTGAGAATTTTCTTTTCACTCTACATAAGTGGGAATTTTCTTTCTTAAAGATTCGGGGTTTCTCTAATGTTAATCATTCGCAAGCAAAATGATTCTTTTACCACTAGATGTACGACATATCATGATTAAATACTGCAGTTACTATGGTAACTACCATATAAAATTACATTAGCGTAATGACCTCCTCACATAAACCTATAAGTATCTATATGTTTTCTTACACATTTCACACCAAACATTTAGGTATGAAATGGAATGACAATAAAGTTACTTTTAAAAACAATATAAACATAAATTTTTTAAACAATATGTACAGTTTAACAATTTACATCATGTTGAGAAAATTCTGTATCAATAATACTCTCTACAATAAATTTTTTTTAAATCTAAGCAATTTAACATAAATTACATATAACCAGTATAATTTAGCACAGATAATTTACAGAATGTTAACTAAATAAAATGATTTATAAATATTCATAAACTCTGTAGAAAGTACAAAAAACATCAATTTAGCCCAAATTATGTTGGCATGATGTGAGCTGAAACATATGTATATCACAATCCCACCTAAAAATTTATCAAGTTCGGGTAAAGACACATACACTAAATAATACTGTTGACAAAATTTGTTTTCTCTTATTTATTGAAGTAATTAGTGTGCAGTGGGTGGGTGGGGCTGTCTGCTCTAGTTTCCGAGAGCTATGTGTCACTCCGCAGGAGGCTAAACACAATACAACCCACCGAGACTGGGCTTGACCACAACCAGTTTCACGCACAATACATTCATCCTTTTTGGATGTAACCCAACTAACATTACTTTTGGTTTAATTAGATTTTATTTAATTTACATAAATTCAAGCATGTATGATATACTCTCTGATCGGTGACAGACTTGTGCACGCACTTTTTAATTCACAATTATTATTCTATCATAATTTATTCCATAACCGATGCTGTATTATTTCTTAGTAATTAAAACTGCCCACACATCATTTCCCATTATAATCTACTAAAGCTAGCTGGAGTAACAGAGATGTATACAGATAATCCATATTAACTTATTTTTTTCCACTTTACAGTTTGAAAAGATTATACCGGACCTCTGCAAGTAACACTCCAGTGTATATGATCTATGACAGTTATCAAATTGAATAATCCAAACTCTCCTGCATAAGTCTAAATGGCTTCCTACATACATGTTACAATGAGCTGAGGTGCTCATGAAGGCATGTGAACACAGAGCACATAATACGTGTACTGAATAAAAACAAGAGATCTGCATACAATATTAAGTACAAATTGTGGTGTCTGTCCATACGCATATTCATAAAATTTTCAATAATACATCATATATTCTTTTTGAAATTTTGTTCTAATTAATTCTGCTCAACAAAAAAACATTTTTTTATTATTTCAAACTCGCGAAGAAATGCACAACTCTTTTAGAATGCATTAATTGTTCTGGAACATTTAAATAAAGATACATAAAATATTTTAGTGAATAAAATCAAAGTCTGAAAGGAAGTTTATACTGCAGGGGTCTACAAGTGTTATTCCGCCCCCCAGCTGTTAGGCGAACAGCGGGTGGTACACTTACCTCTCAACACTGGCTGATGTACGACATACACAAGTAACCACAATAAATTTAACACTCAATGGACTGCCAGTTATTAAAACCAATGTCTAATAAAAACCGTTTAAACAAAATTATAAATAAAATAACAGCACAGCCCACTGTTGCTAATCTTTATGACCTTTCTTAAATTGATTTAGAAAATTAATTACGCTGTCATCAAAGATCTATAACTACCATGCATGTGTTCATGTCTCAATAAAACATCTTGTCATAGACCGTAATTTGTTCTGATGACATTTTATTCAAATTTATATTGGCAACATTGTCATAAAAATTTTCTGCCATTCCTTGACACAATAAGTAATCTAGTTTCACAAGTACCTATCATAGACAAAATGATATTAATAATATTAAGTTCTCTTGAAAGAAATCATTTTTTGGAGGAAAAGATTCTAAACAAATTATGTTCCTGTTTAAGAATTATTAGAGAGAGAGGGGGGAATTAGGCTTACATTTCTTACCTAAAAACTAGTTTGTTTTTGTGGTTCATAAACTTACTGAGTTTCACAGCATTTTTCTGCAAAAAAGTTGACAATTTTCACTTTGCACCACACAACAGCAGTATTAAAAATTATAATATTTTTAAACATTTGGGCATGGTAAACATCAAGTTTTATTTTATTTTCTCCACCAATTTCATTGAAGGAACTTATTTAATTATATAACTGAAGAACAACAAAAACATAATACAGCAATATGTTTCAGATCAAATTCAAAGCAGGTATTTCAAATCCACAATATGTCACTGGACCCAATTTTGAGATTTTGTCTCATTTACTTTATTTTCTTTCCAATCTCTTTATAATTTGGAAAATACTTGTCTATGACATATAGCAATATTTCTTACTCATTGTAATACAAATGAAGAAACCATTCATGCTGTACCACTAGAAATAATCAACACTGATAACATGTTTTGGCTTTTACATCATTTTGAAGTCACTTCTAAACCTCAAAACTGTTCAGCAGTCACCTGAAAGTCCAGGCCAAAGCATGTTATTAGGTAGGCCTATAGCATGGAACATTTCTTGATAAGAATTCTTCTGTATTCTTAGAAACAGTAAAACACAAGTACTGTACTAACAACCTTTAGCTAAGAGTCTTCACATAAATGCATATTATTAGTAGCCACTTAAACATCCTCACATAGTATGTAAAAGTTACTCTAATACAACAGTGAGACACCTTTAATATTTAAAACTCGGTACGTGTAGAGCTAATATACTGACATAAACACTATCAATGTAGCAAACACATATCAATATACCCTGATAATTTAAAGAAGCATCCTCACTTCAAGAACATAATTTAATATCGATATTTAAATTATTATTCTTCACCTTCTTCTTTCTCCTTCTACTTCTCCACCTTCCTCTTCCTTATCTTCCTTCTCTTATGCCAACAGTGTCAGGGTGTCATAAAACAACCTCCATTCTCCACTGTCCATTTTTAATGTCTTCATTTCTTTTTCAATCTTTCTTCTGTTTCTTCTACATTTCACTTCTATTTCTATCCAAGTTGTAATAAACACTGGATCTTTTCCCAACTGTTTTGCTCACAAAATTTGTCTTAGAATTCTTTCTTCTGGCATTCTACTAACATATTTCTGTCACTCTACTAACATATTCATATCACCTTCATATCACCCTTAGTTGGGCTCTTTCTTAGCTCCCAATGTTGAGGAGCCTTAATTCATTCTCTTGTTCTTTTATTCCTTTCTCTGTTTATCACTATTTTGACATAAACTCTAAAAAGAAATTATCTGTAATTCCTTCCTATCATTTGATATTCCTGTTATCATTCCTTTCATCACTGGCCAGCTTTCCACACTATTTGTGACAGTATGCAAGTAAATCATTTTGTATAGTAAAAACTTTGTTAATCAAATCTCCATTAACCAAATATGTTTAACTAAAATGGCTATATTTTTTCATTATTAAGATCTGTCCAACTTTCTGGAAGAAACCCCTTTGTTTATCCCAACATAAAGCACAATAATAAAATTACATTACTCTAGCATATTACTTTCGTATATTAGATATTATATTAACAAATAATACCTACTACTTCTGCAAGCACTTTTTTACTTTTTATGACTACATATGCACCTGACATACGTTTCACAGACAAAATGTGTATCTTCAGAAGTTTCAATATAAATTAACTAATAATACATTACATTTCGATTTGAAAATTTTTTAACTGTATTGTTTGTTTACATAACCAGCTGTTTTGATAGATATATTGTAAATATTTAATGTTTGTATTTCATTTCTTTTAAAAAATTTATAATCTTAAATATTCCACCTTCTTTTATTTTTATTTGAATTTGTTCTTTAGTTAGAGAATTATTATTGTTTGCGATATCTGCTAAGATTTTCCCAAACATTTATTTTGTGACCTTTCTGTACGCTTTTTGTTGGTTTAACATTTTGAATGTCTGGAGACTTGTGTTTATTATTTACATATCGTGGTGCTAAATTATTTCTGTAGACATTCACCTTAAACAACACACTGTGGTGTTGAAGGAATCTATTGAGTAGCTTTTATACTTTAATATAGTATACATATTATAAAATATACTAGTAACATAGCATGTTATAATAAAATAATAATAGATTATTTTTTACTGCCTAAGCAGTCTATAAGTCAGGTATTGTGAACCATTCAGCGCACAAGGAAAGTAGTGTGGCCAATACTACATGTCAGCCACCTACCATTACCCCAGGAACCATATGTCATCCCAGGAACCATATTCACAGACTGAGTCCCAGGAATTGAACTAGGACTTCTAGATTAGTATCTATGTGCTGCTTTTCTACTAAGCCCTGTATAATAATATATAATACAAATGAATATTAATTTACAATAATAATACAGTGGAACCCCGCTAGTCCGAAAACACGCTTAATCTGAACCGGTAGTTTGAAAAAAGAGTCTAAAAATTGGACAAAGAAATAAAAAAATATGACAAAATAAATGGAACATATCAATATAATTTGTACATAAAAAGCTTAGATAAATACACACTAATGCATTTTTAGTGAAATTTTTTTTAAAACTAAGTACTTTAGATTGTTTTAAATATGTGGCAAAATAAAGTTTTGAATTACGTTATCAAGAAATTAGCGTCTGTAAAGTGATGGAAAAACATATTGGTACTTACAGTTTAGTGCCAGTAAAAGTATATAAAACACAAAAAATTACAATAAATACACACTACATAACTACACACTACTTAAGGTGTTGCACAAAATCAGTAATTTTTCTCTGATGCAAAGCTGTAAATCCGCCAGCACCTCAAAAATAAGACGTCTGCCGGTGTAGCATTGGCGTGCTGCCCTACATAGGCTAATGATAGTTCAAAAGTGGTACTGTTGATACACATTATACAATTTATGTTTATAATATACAGTACTCTATAACCTATAACCCGGTTAATCCGAATTTATGCCAATCCGAACAGGACTTGGTCCCAATTAGTTCGGACCAGCGGGGTTCCACTGTAATAATAATAATAAAGACTACAATATGACTACAAAACTCTTAGTGTGTATACAATATTGATTTTGCTTTTCATATTTTTTATAAATTAGTATAATACAATTTAAATAAACTCAAATAATAATTATTTAAAAGTAAAATAGTGTATAAGCCACTTTCTATATTTTGACACCAAACATCGCTATTCATTTGTTACCAAAAATTATGTAACTCTCTTTACTTTGTTTAAGAGAGGTGCTACTGCTTCTCCTACAGTCAATATCTATTTTCATTCTAACATTATTATTCATCTGGTAACACACATTACTAGCTAAATTGCATGTTTATCTCTTTACTTACTTTACTAATTTACTGGCAGTGGTTCTCAGATAAACATACTATACTTTACAAAAACAATCATAGATTAAAACAATATTACAAGTTTACATTACAATTACAGAAATGGAACAAAATGTGCACAATATTAGGTCTACAGTGAATTCAGATTTCACTCTTCGCAATGAAAATGTACTTACTGCACAATGTTGTCATTTTATTTTAAGAAAATTAGTAAAATCAGTATGCAGTAATGTACACTCAACCAAAAATAATATAGACTTACATAACATAGTTGAATTTGGTGTTAACGTAAAACTAAACTCAAAATTTAGATTACATTCATTGTTTAAAAAAGTTTGTCATTTTCTTTTGTACTACTTTCTTTTTGGACTACTGTCCTAGCCTTTTGTGGAGAAACATTGTGGATGTTATACAGAAGCAAGAGTTTATCAGTATTACAAAGCTGGATCTACTTTACTAAACTTCACAAAATGTAGTGGAAAAATATAATCTGATACAGTTCTGCAATACATAGTGTACAGAGCAAAATTTATTTTTAATATATGTATATCTACTGTCTTCTAGATGGTTTTATGCGATCCAATGATTTTAAAAACCTGACAATTAATAGAAACTGAAGGTAAAAATGATGACAGGTTTCTACTATATGCCTACTATATTTTACTTTCAGTTAAAAATTACATTGGAAAATTTTACCACCTAAACCTTATAAACACTAATTCAAATTATAACTGACATTTTTTGTACAAACAAGTGGCTGACAGTCTTACACACACACACAAACTTACTCATTTTATATTTTCTTCTTTGCATTAAGTACAGTAATGATATTTATTCTCTCTCTCTCTCTCTCTCTCTCTCTCTCTCTCTCTCTCTCTCTCTCTCTCTCTCCCCCTCCCTCCCTCCCTCCCTCCCTCCTTCCCTCTCTCCCCCTTCTCCTCCCCATCTCGCTCACTCTACACACACAACAATTACTTTCAAGGTTCAATATGTATCATTATACCTAACTCATAAAAAAATCTTACTTTAATATCTAAAGTATTTTAATATATGTGGTCACAATCCTAAAACTATTTTAACCAGTCAAAACTGCTTGGAAAATGTTTACTAAATTAAATTTTAATAACAAAAAAAATATTTTATACTTAACAAAGGTGACTGTTGATACCGAAACTGTAAACATAATGTTAACAAGATTCTGTTACAAACAAAAAGCTATGAATAATTGGATGGTTTTAAATGAAGTGGCTCTGAGAAAGAGAGAACAACAAGAGCGTGTGCTGAAGAATTATTTTAAAATGTCAACAGTACACAAAGAGGAACCACAATGAGTGGGATCAGGGTTTGGCCTCATGTGGGTATTTACATTACAAAATGGTCCCCACAGGGGGTGACCAGTTTTACATGGCATGGCTATGAATCAACACCAACATGCAATACATCACACAAAAACACAACTAAACTATTCAACAACTACAAATGTACAGGTTACAATATTAGCTTTATATTTTAATGATGTCAAAACGCTTTGAACTATACCACAAAGTGAAATTTATTCAAATATATTAAAATAAAAGTTTTATGGGTGGGCGTGTATAGAAATTACTGAAACGTCTTTGATTAATTAAAAATTCAGAACAACGTTACTTAGCAATGTTTTCTGTCTACTTTAGAAAAATAGTTTTACAACTGTATCTGTATGTTTTCTACTTAAATAAATAATGCACCCAATTAAAAAATAATGGATTGTTTAGCATATGATTATAAATTATTTAAAGTAAATAGTAACATTCCACTTTAAAATAATGCACGTTTTGCTCACTTTTAATCAGAGTTTATTTTGTTCCAACAAGAAACAAAATGTACCTGTAACAGAGCAAATCGATTAAACTTTATTTCACAACATTCTGTAACAGTACAGTAAAAGGGGAAACGTATGGGCCCCAACAAAACTGTTAAAAGCAGAATTTACTAAATTTGCTTTTTTCTGCTTTTGTTTCTTTACATCATCAGCCACAACCACAGCCAGACTTCACAGAGGGCAACTGATCTTCACGATATCTTCTTCTCCTTGTGCACTTCAAATGTTATGCAAATTGCCCATTAAGGTACCCATTATGCTTCCTTGGTTGTTTCAAGCTACTGTCACCTTTAATTTATACACAGGTATTCAAAGACAATCTATCACTTTGATCTATTTAATCCAATCATTTTACATTTATATACAGTATATATATATATTTTTTTTTTTTTTTTTACGATAACAACATTAATTCTGACCAAATGTCACTTCCTCAATCTGTCACCAGTATACATACAACTATGCAAACAAATCTTATCTCCATCACAAATAAAACTGTACATAAACTGTTGCTTTCTGCCTTTACTGTGAGTATCCAAGAATTACTACTACTAGTTTTGGCACATTGATAAAACTTCATCCTAGTATACCAGATATGTTCGATTTCATAGGTAACTCTTTATCACACCAACATCAGATCACTTTTTGAGGCCATTTTTTGTTTCTGTTGAGAACATTTTGGCTGATACTTTCATATTTTATTACTTAAAAAAAGTAGCAAACATATACATTTGCACTGTATTCTGAAACATATACTAACACTTTTATCTGTTTTCATAATTTTCTGGATACTTTTTATTGTAGTAATGAAAGAAACTTGGTTATCCATGTATTTTTATCTGCTGTTTTATATACACATGATCACAAATTTATAAATGTTATTTTTTTTTCAATTGATTCTTCAATATCTGTCTCCAAAATGCATACAGAGAAACCTAATAGAACAATCTGACAGGTTCTGAAATACAGTACCATACTGAAGTACAGTTTCTGAATAACAAAACTAAAAATCAGGCTGAAAAGTTCATTACTGAGAAGTATCTTTTACTAGGAGGTAAAAAATCCTTATTAATTTATTATATGGATCTTGTGTGTTATAGTTAATAATATCGTAAGTTATTAATCTCTGTTTATTACACCCCTCAAAAAAATTAACAATAGGCCTAACATATTTACTACTTTCATAAACAAGCACTATATTATTTTATTTCAAACAAGTTAACTGACTTACACTATGTCTTTTGTACAAGAAGCACAAGAACACAGTCGTAGAAAGTGATTGTAGATTATTTAAAATGTGTACAGTACAGTAATTCTTTTGAATATAAAAAAATTAACTCCTTTACCTATCTGGGACTGGGACAAATCAAACTTTGTTTAACCTATGGAGCTAATGATGATGCAGACAATGATATAAATTAATTTACCTAACACAAAATATTTTATAACTTTACACAGAATAGAAGATCTGCAGAACAGAAAATCCTTTGTATGAAAGGAAGACAATAAAAAGCCTTCATATTCTGTTTCAGTACCTACATCATCATCTTCACAACATGCTATAGGCAAGATGCTGCCTGTTGCGCTTTCAAAAATCCTCCAGCCATCTCTTCCTGGGTCTGCTCACACACCTGTGTCCTACAGGTTTGTATTTCTAGACTTGTTTGGCCAGTCTGGAATCTGACATTCTTTTTAAGTGTTCTTTCCACTGCTGTTTGTAATCTTTTAATTTTTCATTCAAGTTAAAAACTTGTAACTCTTCTCTTATGGCCTTATTCCTTATTCCTCATTCAAGTTTAGAACACATTTAACTCTTCTCAAGAATGCCATTTCCATTTTACTCTCTTTTTTCTTGGTCGATGTCCATAATTCACACCCATAAGACAGTACAGGAACTGCCATAATTTTGTAAAACTTTAATTTTGTATCTCAACAGACCATGCTTCTAAAAATACGGCTGATTGTCTGGAACTTATCTAATTTAACATCAATATCATAATTCATATCATAGCCAATATCATTTCCCAAATAATTAAAGTGGCTCACCTGTTCTAGAATTAGATCACTTATCATTATTTTTGTTCTTATTGGCTCTTTGCCTCAAAATGCCGTTACCTTTGTTTTTATGGTGGACATTGTCATATTCTATTATTTGAAAGTCTGCTGAAGCTTAAAAACAGATTTTTGCAAATCAGATTCTGTACTTTGAAGTACACACAAGTCATCAGCAAACAACAGGACACTGAAATATCTGTCTCGTGATAACTTAATACCAGGATTTACTAGTTGTTTCAATTTCTGTTTCGGTACCTACTTGATAAAATTACAAATTTTTTAAGCTGATATACTGAAACTCTACACAGCCGACTGTATAACTGAATGGGAAATGAAACAGAATGATTTATCCAAAGATAAAAACTGAAAATTTATCCCACTTGCATTATAGAGACGTTTGAATTTCATTATGTGGAGGTAATAATACAGGCATTTTTATTAGAAATTTTAATATAGTTCACAGAAAAATTAATTATGAAGTATTTGTTAATTAGAAGTCGATTATTCAGAGTTCAACTCTATTATTTGACACACACTTCAGTTATGAAAGCACAAAGTTCACCTGACCACATCATGTTAGAAACTAAAATGTCTATAACACGGCAATGCTCCCACTTATTCGTTAACAATATAGCATATAGTACCAACTGCTATAAAACGGTCAAGTCAACTTGTCAGACCCTGTATTATTACTGACAGAATTAGTAAAATATATTAAAGTAATGTTAATATAGTATTATAATAGTAATAAAATAATATTAATAACAATATACTCTACAATATTAGGATTTTTACTGGAAACATTAACAGTATATAATATTGTATATAGTTAAAGTCTTGGAATAAGTACAAATAATGGCCTATAATGCTAAAATAATTATACCAAAGGAAGTGATTAATCTCTGACAAAGTTATACATGCACCATATTGGCCCGACCCTTCTGTCCACATAAATCCACCATAGTAACATACAATTTTTTGTCATTCCAGTTTTGTCAATGAAAGAGTTCATGTGTACTGTCACCTTGTCTGTGATTTGTATGAGTATGTTGCATAAATTTATAAGCTTGCTCCAGTGCAGTACCACGTAGCCTATACACGTGCGTGTTCTGTATTATTTTAATGAAACACAACATTTCTAAAAAAAAATTTTATTTCATGTACAATTGTTAACTAATTTAAGTTTAATTTTAACATTGAAAATGTTTATAAGGACGTGTCACACATTTGCGGCCGATCGTTGGTGCGTGATCGAAAATGGGAACCGGTGAGTTTCCATAAAAACTTCTTTGTTGTCAATAACATAGTACACATATAAAACTTCGCTTATGAATGCGACTACATTTAACTTATAATCTGTACATTGGTAAATGAAGAATGAATTCATTGATTGGTGAATGAAGAATGAATTCATTGATTGGTGAATGAACATAAATATATATATTTTTTAGATTTATTGAAGCATTTTCAATGCCCTTCTCTGTGCATTGCATTTGTGCAATGCCTGTAAATTTTTTCATCTATGCATTATTAACAAATCATAACTGAGTAGTAGTTCTCAAACATTTCTTTAAACATTGACGTTGTAGTGTTGCAAACAAAATGAAAGGATACTGGAAGGCTAAGAGTTCAGAATAAAAATTAGAAGGGTTTCATTTTCTAAGCACAAAATGCTATGGTGCTTTGATAGATAGGGCAATGGGTTTCAACAAGTCTACTATCAGGATAATAAAACAGAAAGGTATATAAACTGTTGCTTGTGGCACTTCATTAACCTTAAAAGTGTCCCATTACTGCTCATAATACATCCACTGGAAAAGATTCGACATCTTTGGATGAAGGATCAAGCTCAAAGTAAGTTCCTTTCAACATAAGTATTATTAGTGGTAAAGCATTAATGTTACCCCATACTGCTCATAGCACTAGAAAAGCAGAAAAGGTTCTATATCTTTGGATGAAGGATCAAGCTCAAAGTAAGTTCCTTTCAACGCAAGTATTATTTGTGGTAAAGCATTAATGTTATTTAATCATTTTGGAGCTAATTCAGTAAATAAAAGTTAAATTTCAAGCAAGTAAATGCTTGTTGTACAACTTAAAAAAAAATACTGTGATCTTCATAATTATGATCTCCATTATGACTCTGTGGGTGAATCTGCATCAGCAGATTGCAATACAACTGCAGCATTCCCAGAAAAAATTAACAAATTAATAAAGTTATAATTAATCATGTTTTCAATCCTATTAGAAGTGGATGCCTTCCAAAATATTTATCTCAAAAATAAAAGTAGTATTCCTGTATTTAAAGTTATAAAAGACAGATTAACTATACTTTTGTGTTCCAATGCCAATAGTGATTGTAACGTAAATATAATCATAGTTTACAAATCACAAAATCTGTGTACTCTAAAAGGGAAAAATAAAGATAATTTACCATTTTTAGGAAATTCACGTGGATTCTTGTGGTTTGTTTTACAGACTGGCTCAATGACTGTTTTTCCTAGAAGTAGAATCTTAAAAAGAAAACAATACTTTACTGTTCAAGGTGCTTCTGTAGATCACAATGCACAATGCTTCTGTAGAAGATGTACAGTTTTTTATCCCTATACTGACGTTTTTTTACTACTAAACACAACAGTGTTTATTCAACCACTGTACCAAAGAGTAACAGCAATCTTTAAGTGATATAACCTTCATCATACTTTTTCACACATCTTGGATGCTATGGACCAGGACCAAGAATTAATGGTGAGTGGGTGCTAGAAAATTGTAATATTGTCATTGTATATTTAAATAAAAAAACTCAACTGATGAAATAAAACAATCAATAAGGGCATGCTGGAAACAAATTTTATACAGTTTCATATAATACATATAACACTAATCCACTTTCTGATGAAGTCCATTGCATAGTAGTGGTGCAAAGCTTCTGAAAGATGAATGCCAAAAATGACATTTGCCCTGATGATTCTGAAGATTTTCTTAAGACAGAGTCTCAAGAACTGTTGGTAAAGAACCTAGAACTTATACAATCGGCCTCTCCTAAAATGCTGATACCAATGACAAGGAAAAAGATGAAGCATAAGAATCAAATATTAGTACAGGAATGGTGATCGCCCACGTTGAGTATTTCACCACTGTTTATCCTGAGACTGAGCGAAGTTTAAAAGTTCCCAGAGGTCAGAAGCAAACTGCCAGAGGTCAGACTGCTACAACCAGTGGCAAAAGTAGAAGCTGCTCCTGGGGTGTTAATATTATTTTGAAGGTTTAACCTAGGGACAAATGAGAAATTCAGGATTCTTCCAATATAATTTTATAAATGAACTTTATAAATTCTTTACCTCTCACATTTTTGAGTTAACCAATGTGAAGTATAAGTGTTGATGAGAATACAGAAAAACGCTGACTTCAAATATTCTATCTTCATTAATTGTTGTTAAAATCAATGGCCATAAATCTCATGTTATTAGGAATCACTTTAATTCTAAATCTTTATTCTTAATGATCTGTGAAAATGAGTATTTCTGGATAGTTTGAAAAAAAAACAAGTTTTTTACCTATTTGCAATTTAACAATGTCCCAAGAATATTTTAAACAACTTACAGTTTGTGTTAAAAGTAAGTTATTTTTTATGTAAAATCTAACAATAAAATCTTTTTATTTATTTTTTTTTTTAATTAAAGTCAAGAAACTTCTAGTCCACCTGTGCAAAGACAACTGTTTAAATCATAGAAATATTAGACCAGACGAGTACGACACACACAACCTGTTAAGAAGTGTCTGGCCAAAAAAGATAAAGGTGGATTAATAGGCTCTTCCTTCATTTTCTGGTGTTTGCATAATTGTGTTTTTAAGGCTGCAAATGTGTACATTATTTACCAACTGTTGAGTGATTGTCGTTATTAAGAAACCTCTATTTTATTATTTACACAAATTATAATTCATTTATTTCTACAATTATTTATAAGCCTTATTAAGACATGCCAACTGGTTTACAAATAGTCCTACATTAAGTAATTATGGAATTCTGCTAAAATTTTTAACAGCCCCGGGGGGGATCCCCGTGATCCCCTCCATAAGTACACCATTGGCTACAAATACACAGAGAAACGCAAATAACATTACAAGGTAATACGAAAGACCACAGAATAACCGGTTTCTTTCAAAAATAAAATTCCTTTAACAAATTTAATAAACAATTTAAGAAACTCTAAATCAATCAGTATTTCTATATTGCGTTACTATAATACAAGATTATTCTAGTATTCATTTTTATGTGTACTGTACTGTATATAGTACACGTATATGTACTGTATATTGTATTAATAGAATAATAATAATAGTATCATCACTGTGCCTTTTAATTTCAGCGAATATTCCCTCTTCTTGTTCTTCCATTCGTCTCAAATTATAATCCGGTTTACACCACTCATCCTCCGTCATTTTATTCGTAATACTTCTGAATTCGTACTCCCATTCGTCCCACGCGAAACCTATTTCGGTTACTTGTTCCCTTAGCCATGTTAAACAATTTTTTTTTTTTTTTATCCCTTAACAAACTATAACCCTCCTCATACATGCTAGTTACACATATTAACTCACACTACCCACTACAACACATCAACACCAATATATTACAGTAGCAAATAATTCACCAACTACATCACATTACCAAAACATAACCCCATATTTGCGTCTAATTTTACGTACCTACAATTTTTGTCTATTTACTTCAAACAATCACTCTGCTCCCCAAAACAGGCCCACATTTGCATAAATAATATTTATGCAAACGTCCCTGTTCGGGCGCCATTGCAACTATTAATTTCTATTTAATCGTACTTTATTATTAAACTTTGTTTATAAAACTCCACTTCGACTATTTTTAGCCACCATCTTTAATTACTGCCAACTATATAATCCCACACTTACCTCTGTCCAGGGTTCGATTGGACAAGCTGTAGAGCAAAGATGGTTGTTTGAAATAAATAATAATTCATTTACTTCAATCAAATTTATCTTATTTTATTAAATCAGAATTAATCTTTTCCATAAAAGAAAACACTATACATTCCTTTGCATACCATCAAAAATACCAACGGAACAATTACTCCTCCCTCCTTTACACATTTAGTTTTAGTAATATTCTCGAAAGATAGAGAAAGAAACTAGCTACAAACTTAAACTTATTTTCTGCAAACCACCGCTTCTTGTTTTATATAATTTTCACACACACACACACACACACACACACACACACACACACACACACACACACACACACACACACACACACACACACACTTTCATACTTTACATATTTCATTTTTTTTTATAACCCCTTTTTGAGCTCATGATTTTCTTTAAAACCTATATACATTGTTGTGATTCTGATGACCAATTGAATGATTATATAATTTACAATAGACTTCTGGTTGTCGGTTACTTATCTGCACAATATTCCAATGGCTCCAACTGTTCCACCGCACTCCCTATTTCTCCTCACATTTCACTTTTTTCTTTTACTTTTAACGTTCTTCTTCAAAACAAAATAATGTTAATCCACATTTATGTTAAAATTTTGTTAATCCACATTTATGTTAGTTATACGTGCAGGTGCCCGCAATTTCGTTCCGAAACTTTTTACGGCTGTACAGCATGAGAGTGTAATTTGCAATGGGTTTTTGCGAATTTACGGGCAAGCACACGGTCCGCGTCCGTCGCCGTTAGGTGTTGTATGACGACTGCTGCTGCACAGACGATCACGTGGTCTCATTTTATTGTTCTATTCGTGTTATGTAGCCAGATTTAAGGCGTTGTTTAATTCGCTCGACATTCCAAAGTGACTTAAACAAAGATTTGGCCCTTGACATCATATGTTGCTTTGTCTAACATGCATAGTTCAGAGTTCATGCGGTTAAAAATAACTGTCTCCAGCAGAGCTTGGTCGCCCGTCCTTGAAACTAATACGTTCACATTGCGTACTATGTTTATTATTCCCAAATAAAAATTTACAATTATTATTATGAAATTATCCCTGTGTGGGTTAGTACCGTTACAATAACCCCTCAAGGAGAGGTTTTATGCCTAAGCATAAAAACTCTCATTAACACTCACATACTTCCTAAAGGGATCAGTCTGGATATGTCGCCACAACCCCCTTTATGTTTTATTAGAATTCATGGGTAACTTACCCCCCTGGTCCAGTGACTGTGGCCGCACCTGAATGACCTTACTGGACTTCCCTCTCGAGATCCCAACACCGCAAGGCCACACAGGCACTTGACACCCCTGCTCTGACACGCAGGCCAGCACAGGACCGCCGCCACAGCATCACCAGACACTGAAACATTAAATCAAAAATATCAAATAGTGGCCTTGTATAATACCATATCCCTAACTGATCTGGTTCCCCTTAGCTGTGCTGGTTTGCGTTAAGAAGCACTGGTTTTTCTTAACTCTTAACACACATGTGTGTGTATATATTGTAGCACAACGAAGTTTTTGCCTTATTATACAAATTAAGATCATATAGAAAAAGAAGGGAAGAAGTCATCTGGAAGGAGTAAAATCAACTTAAATAAAAGTAACAGAAAGAAGTAATTACAATCATAAATAAAAGGACTTTACAGAACTAGAACAATCTCGATTCAAAGAAATTAAAAACAATTAGATCAAGATGTGTTAAAAACAAATAGTATGAGTATCATCCCAGTAAAATAATTAGGATACCCAGTAAGATACGGAGTAGTAAGGAGTAACAGCCCACGACAAATTAATTAAAATGGAAAATTCTCAAGATACGGAGTAGTAAGGAGCAACAGCCAAGGACAAATGAATTAAAATAAAAAATTATCAAGATACGGAGTAGTAAGGAGTAACAGCCTAGAACAAATGAATTAAAATGAAATAGTCTCAAGATACCCAAAAACCTACTTTGAAGACAGAACACTCTATAGTAGCAAACCACATAAATGGAAGAACTTAAACCATATTAGCTATACAAATTTAGAACCAAAAACAACAAAATAAGAGAATCCAATACAAATAATCAGAGATAATTTAAACTTAATTATAAATAAAATAAGTGTGTGATTGAGGGGAACACCCCAAACCAGTTTTAAAAGGACAACAAAAGACAATCATTAGGATAAGGTGTTAATGTGTTTATTTATACAATTATTGTTTTATTATTTTATGTGTATACAATACAGACCATGTTGATAGTAGGAGATACTAGATGTCAGTATGTAAGTGTTTATTGTATTTGAATAATGTTAATTAATGTTGTAATTTTGTGAAGTAAGGAAAGGCAAAATAATAATTCAAACGACCCATAAATAGTGAATCAGAAAATATAAAATTAATAATGTGAATTGATAATAACATTGATAGGAAAATTGAAAATTGATGACAAGACAAATTCAACTTTGACCCTGTAAATCAAATCAGAGAATATAAATTAATAGAAACTAGACCAAATTGATATAAATTATCCCATTCAGAATACAAATACATTATCATAATTATAACAACAACCTATAGTAGTGATTAAAAGAATTACAATGTAAAATTGACTTAAATGGTGATTGTACCAGATAATGCCATAATCAGTAAAGCAAGCACTAGTAAAATACAAATAAATTGTTAAATGTTTAGAATACTAGCCAGATAGAAAAAGTAAATTACAAGTGTTTAATTAGTAATTGTGGGTGAGGAAAATTGTAACATAAAACATATTGGAAACCATTTAATAGGTAATTATGTGAATCAAAATAAGGCCTACAGGTAAATTTCAAGGAATGTAATTCAGAAGCTTAATTCAAACCAAAATAGGTCAAATTTAGTATTAACTTGTATAAAATAAAAGCAGGAATATTGCTATATAATTAGAATTACATAAAAGTACTAAACAAATAATTTATAGCCAATTAAATATAAAAAATGTCATGTATTTCTATAAAATTGAATTATTAATTATGAAACAGCTGATAAGGAACAATGAGAAATGAGACCAAAATCTTACAGAATTTTCTATATGAAGAAACAAATAGAGTTTAGTTGATTGTTAAAAGCCAAGAAGGACGGACGTGTCAGAATACATTTCAGAGAAATACGAATGGAATTTTTTAACTAACACAAACCAAGATAAACTATGAATTTATAAAAAGATAAAAGAATATAAATTAAATTAACGAATACTATAATAACGGTCATTGAAACCATAAAACTAAATTAAACACTACTAAATCGAGCTGTCACTACATGTGGACACGACTGAAGAACAAATTTAACCTAATACAACCAGCATCTGATTGAAGGGACCATTCGATACAACACACCTATTACCGAACAAAAATCACGTGGATGAATAAAACTACACACTACAACTTGTGGATATTCCAATAGCGGCATCACGGAAGAGGAATTAACCAACTGAGACGTTTATTTGAAGGAAAATCTCGTAGCTGAATTTACATCGCAGAACAACTCATGAAGGCGGCCATCTTGTAATTCCATTCGCACGAGCTGACGGGGGAAGGCGGTGACGTCAGAACAAGCAGCTGGATCGTAATATTTAAATTTTTCTATACATTATACTATATTATTTTGTCTGTTAATGAATAAGTTTTATATTTGTAAGTATTGAATTCTCTTGCCTTTCCTGATTATTTCTACAGTTTAAAGAACCCTTATAATATAATAATTTAATCTGAATAATTTTGTATATGTAATAATCGACCTGAAATCCAGTCTCGACTCTGACTCGAATTAGTCGACTCAAGTCAAATAATTACTTTGGACATAATAAACAATATTATTGTTTAAAACATTGTTTTATTGATTAGTTGAGAACTAATTTAAATTGCCTTAATTATTAAATATTAAACGAGAACGTCTGAGTGAAAGGAACGAGCAGAAGAAGAAACAAAGAGACTGAATCGGCCGCTACATGCAATCGATTTGGCCACGAAAATCTATTTAACGCGGAGAAACAAATAATTCTTCATCAGATCATACACAGTTATTAATCAGTATTTTTATTAATTGAACATTAACAATAAAACAATAAAAACAATTAAGGTACGAGGCGTGTCCGGAAAGTAAAGATACAAAGGTCGTAATTGGTCTAAAAATATTTATTTACAAATCATCAACTGACAGTTACGTAAATACATATACCTTTATTTCCCTACATAATTACCGTCATTATCCAAGCACCTATTAAGTCTGGGAACCAGCTTTTGTATCCCCGTGTCATAGAAGTCTGCCGCCAACCATTTGAACTATGTCATGACCTCTTCTTTTACCTCGTCATCGTTATCGAACTTTTTTCCGACCAGATATTGTTTCAGGCGAAGGAACAAGTGAAAATCACTGGGCGCGAGGTCCGGGCTATGCGGCGGGTGATCCAAAACATCCCATTTCCAACTGCCGAGCAGCGCAGAGGTAACGCGTGCAGTATGCGTGCAGTTGGAAATGCGATGTTTTGGATCACCCGCCGCATAGCCCGGAGCTCGCGCCCAGTGATTTTCACTTGTTCCTTCACCTGAAACAATATCTGGTCGGAAAAAAGTTCGATAACGATGACGAGGTAAAAGAAGAGGTCATGATATAGTTCAAATGGTTGGCGGCAGACTTCTATGACACGGGGATACAAAAGCTGGTTCCCAGACTTAATAGGTGCTTGGATAATGACGGTAATTATGTAGGGAAATAAAGATATATGTATTTACGTAACTGTCAGTTAATGATTTGTAAGTAAATATTTTTAGACCAATTACGACCTTTGTATCTTTACTTTCCGGACACACCTCGTAATTAAAAATTTTAATTAAATTAATTATATAAAAAATAAATAAATAATAAAAATTTTATTCACCAATTAGTATACTTATTTGTAAATTCGTTTATTTACAATATATACAGTATATATATATATACATATTTGACATAACATAAAACATTTCAAATTTTACTAGCAACATTCTGTATGCCCCTCTCTCTTTAATTCTTATTCCAAAATTCAAAATATTTCCCTGATTCCAATCAGAATTTAAATAACCACTTCCCATCACATCATTACAAAAATCTTTCATTTCCCAAATTACATCTCAAAATATTTAAATTCATTATTAAAATTCTCTTAACACATTTAAATCAACTAAATCATAACAAATTATTTACTTATATTTTTCTCAAAATCTGTTAATCATCTCCACAATACTCCTCAAAACAACCCAAGAATCATTTAATTACATCATAAGATCAAGTACATATTCTCTATTATCAACATAATAATCATTTAAACGGGTTATTCACCCCAGTTACTATAATCAACTTCCTCCTTCACACATCATTTTCTAATATCCCCCCTTAACCCAGTTACAATTAGGTAAATCACCTTCTGGGTAAACCGGACGAGTATTTACCTTGTTACGTAAATACTGTATTTATGCCCCTGGCTTGTAACGGCCAGCTCCTTTCCACACACTCTATTGCTTTGTGATGTTGGACTGTAGCGCCCATTTGCGTCCACAAGAACTGAAGTTTATTAGGGTGCAAATGCTGCTTACACCGTTCTTGCTTTGGCATTATATAAAAATTCGGCATTACTGGTATCCGAGGACACCAGTAAATCCGAGGACACCAGTAATCCTACTAAAATGATTTATACGCCCTTAATACGGTTCTATCACCCCATTCGGTGGTAGCCGCTGTTCCAAAGTTATATTGATTCCCCTGATTTACCCCCCAGTTAATTTCTAAATTGTACCAATTTCAAAGGCAACCAACCATGGTCAGTGTACAATAAGTCTGGCCACAACTGGTTGTCATCCAAAACCACGGTCTGGGCTGGTATGACCGGGACCGCCCGAAAGTGGGGAATCGCTTTTAAAACATACAATTACATGTTTTAGATTCCTATACAATTACATAATCAACATAATACAACATAATAAACACTTAAATTAAACATAAACATTATTACTTTAAAATAAACATCTCGCCTTTAAATTTGCATAAAATTTATAAACATTAAAACTTTAACTTTCTATTGAATCTTTTTAACAACCAACCTTTAATTATTCATCATTTATTATACCATTAGATTCTCCAAAAATTTAAATTTATTATAAACATTTCATCAACCATTTTATCAAACACATTTAATTATTTTAGTTATCAAATTGCTTTAATTACTTTAGCAAAATTCACAATGACCAACTGTCAATTATTAAAGTTGATTATACTTAACCTTACTATATAATTACATTTAACATCAACACACCTTTATCTACAATTTTCGTCATATCATATTGTTTACCACAAATCATTTCATAATTCAGTCCATTTCAAAACCCACTGCACTCACATAATTAAATGTTCATGAACAATAAATATTTACCCTCCATCATCAAACAATAATCTTGTCTTACGTCTACACAATTCATTTTTAATTAAATATATTTTGTTATTATTATTATAATAACCATCATCATCAATTTTATCCATTTTATCAAGATAGTATTTAACATTGCATACTATTAATTCATAAAACCTGTCAACATTTGGTATGGTCAAATCTCCTTTAGTATTATATGTTATAATTAAATCCGTTATCATTTCTTCATTAGAGTAATCATCTATTACCAGTATCCCCACTTTGTACACAGGTAAGTTATCAACATTATTATCGCCTCTTGCTGCACTAACTATATCATAAGGTAAGAATTCAGTATCATCATCTCTCTCTCTATTCATTCTCTCCATTAATTCTTTATAACTTCTATTAACCTCAAACAACTCTATCTCTCTCACTCTCTCAAAATACCTCTCATCATAACACCATTTCACTTTCTCTCTAACTTTCCATGCAGAGGGAACTGCAACATAAAAACACCTCCTGGCTCTTCCAGGAAAACCACAAAAACTCAAGGGACAATTTGAAGACACATCATCTTCCGCTGAGGGACTCTTTCCCTTCAAAAACACCAGTGAACACCTTGGTTCACAATAAACCCGGGGAAGATTTACCCTCTGCCCCATACTTCTACTTAAATTCTCCTCATATTCTCTCTCTAACTTACAAACACTGATTTCTACCCCTTCACGACCCCCTACTCCCACTATCTCACTCTCTCTTACTATTTCTATATTCTCATCATCACTCTTAATTTTCACTGTATCACCTTTAAATACCTCGTTTTCAACTATCTTACCACTATTACTTGTTAACTCATTTTTATAACTATCACTTACCTCTTAATTGTTTCTTCGTTATTTTTCGTCAATTTATCACCATTATTCTCACCTGTTTTGACACTATTTGCATCTGTTACTTCGTTATTTTCGTTTATATTACACTTACCTATATCTGTTCTCCACATTCCCATCCTCTCAATACTCTGTTCTAATTCGTTAAATTTAGTTTCAAATATCTCATCGGTTTTATCCAAGTGTTTATTCATTTGCTTTATTCCATCTCTAATCTCATTATTTTGTTCTTTCATTTTATTAATAAAGTCATCTGGACGTCTATTTATTTTATCAAAACCCTTATTCATCAGTTCCTTCCTTTCATCAAAACATTCCTGCATCGTTTTAAATATCATTTGCAAAAAATTCATCATATGTATCTTATAATCAGATTCACTCATATCATCATTGCTTACCTTATTATCTGCCATCTGATCGTCTTTATTCTCGTTAAATTGGTCTGTCTCTCTACCATTTTCTACCACCACTACAATATCATCATTATCATTATTCACTGTCTTATTCTCTACCACTATCACTTCAACTATTTTACCTTTATTATTTGTCATCTCACTACCAATAATAGTATCATCACTATGCCTTTTAATTTCAGCGAATATTCCCTCTTCTTGTTCTTCCATTCGTCTCAAATTATCATCCAGTTTACATACACCACTCATCCTCCGTCATTTTATTCGTAATACTTCTGAATTCATACCCCCATTCGTCCCACGCGAAACCTATTTCAGTTACTTGTTCCCTTAGCCATGTTAAACAATTTTTTTTTTTTTTTTATCTCTTAACAAACTATAACCCTCCTCATACATGCTAGTTACACATATTAACTCACACTACCCGCTACAACACATCAACACCAATACATTACAGTAGCAAATAATTCACCAACTACATCACATTACCAAAACATAACCCCATATTTGCGTCTATTTTTACGTACCTACAATTTTTGTCTATTTACTTCAAACAATCACTCTGCTCCCCAAAACAGACCACATTTGCATAAATAATATTTATGCAAACGTCCCTGTTCGGGCGCCATTGCAACTATTAATTTAAAATTTGTGTTATACTTTTGACCGATCCTCATAAACCCTTCACCAGAAAAAAACTATTATTACCACTAGTAAGTTCCTTGAGCTGCAGAACTCGCTCACTATTTTGAATAAAATACATTTATTATTAAGGTCAACAAAATTAAATGTCTGGTTTTTAGTTATCAGAAAAATTTTAAAAATCTCTACTGTTCCTACTACTTTTTTAGTCAAATAACAATTGTAAAGCAGACAATCATAAAATAAACACTAAAAGTTCTGACCTACTGAATTGTTTTTTTTTTTAGTTCAAGTTATAACCATACTGCCTAAATGACAAATAATTTAGTCTTAGGCAGGCCCAGATTTAGGTGTCCTGCCGCCCACAGGCACTATTGTTAGCGCCCCCCCCCTACAAGTAACTTCTATATATTAAATTCTCCTAGACTGCTGAAAATAGTCATTTCAACTATCTCTATTGCAAATATCTCATTTGATCTTAAATCTAAAAGGGAAATGTGATGGAATTGTGAAAAAGACTACATTTTTTTAACTTTTATTAATATTTATTTACGTGTAGACTTTAATAACACATAGATTAGTTTTATAACAAGTAATACACGTAGTCCTACTTTCTTTTTATACGTTTATTTATAGACCTACATGGTTTGGTTTTATCATCAAACATAGTTAATATAAAACTAAATTAAATGTATCAAGTTCTTCCCTTCATTTAAACAACATTCTCTATTATGCTTTGAATATATGATCATGCGCAGTAGGGATTGACTTCTAGATCAAGGCGCCCCAAGCGATATCGAAACAAACTATTTTAGTCTGTAACGGGGCATTTTAGTCTGCACTGGCATAACCAGTTCTGCACTTCCCGGTTCGCTGATTTGAACCTTGGTTAGTTTTCCTTACCGTTGGCAATACAAGATGGCGCCCGACAAAGTTAGACAGTAAAAATTGAATAAAATCAAAATCAATCATATTTTATTTATTCTATTAATTTCAATAAAACAAAACATAACAAGTCGGCAAAAAGCAGACAAGAATTTCAACGGAGTGTCCAGACCTGTATATACGACCGTGCTCCGCTCCGAGCACCACTATTGAGAGCCCCAGTGTCAATATCCTGTTATTCAATGACATAATTAAAGGTTATTTCAAAACCATTTTCTTCAATTTGGCCATAATGCCCAATACAAATACTGTAATTAAAAAACCAAAAACATGAAATTTTAACAAATATTTTTTCACCTCGTGCTGCCCCCCTGAGCCTGCCGCCCCTAGACACGTGCCTAGTGGGAAATCCGGGCATGGTCTTAGCTTTTAAGGTCGTCTATGTTTCCATATTTCATACCTATTAGTTCATGTTTCATTTTCAGTTCCAATTTGATATTTGATACCCCTTGGCACCCCAAAGTTTTGTAGTAAATGCTACATTTGAATTTGGGTTAAAACTCCCTTCTATCTGAAGCCTAAACAATTTACAATTTTTTTCAAATTTTTGATTCCCTCTTAAGGTCACGATGTCCTAAAATTTTGAAATTTCCGTAATGGTATACTATATTCAGATAGTAATTAAAATTCTGTTAATTAGATACTCCACATGGATTTTGGGAATTTTATCAAAATTGTGACTCAATTTTATGCCCTTGCAACCCAGTATTCTGAAATTTCCAAAACCTAACACTATATTCAGATTTTGGTTACAACTCCATTTAACTGAATACTCACTGAATTTTTGAATTTTTTTTATAATTTTGGCCATTCATGTTTTTGCCTCCTGCCCCTCCTATTTTTGTAAGGATTAATCCCGAACCCCCGCCCTGGATACCACGTCTAGGGTGATCCCAGGACCCGTCTAGGGTTCACCTCTAGCATAAGTTAATAAAAAAATAACCTGTCCCCCTGCATCTTCCTACTTCTTCAACGTCACTATCAATAAATAACTAAAAACAAACAACCCTCCACTCGTAGACCAATTATAACCCAACAACCTGTTCCTTAACCTGCCCCCACCCTTGACGCCACTATGACAACACTGGCATTATAGTCCATAAGTCTGGCACTGATCACCCCCCACACCCTCTCCTAGAGGCTACACACACCTGAACACCAACATCCTCCCTACACGCTGGTACCACCACCTTCTCATCGACCGGTCACCGCTGACGTACGCAACCTACCCACAATCCATACCCACATGACTGAAGGGAGCTTGCTCCAAAACAGCCAGAGAGGACCAATTGGTCCTCTCAAATAACACCAAAAAAAAATCTCAAAAACAATAGGGTTCTGCAAGGTAAAAGTGTAAATACAAATGTCAAGTTTTATTAAAAACTGGTCATGAGACATACCCCAAACATACACACAGACAAATGCCAAACAGCCAACACTGAGTCACTTTACTCATTCAAGTATTACTTAAGCTCCATGAGCTGCAGAGCTTTTCACTATTTTGAACAAAATGTTTTTACTATTAGGGGAATTTCAATATTAGACAATATTACAAATATCAAAACAAATTATGAAAACCCCAATTACTTTTCTTTTTAATCAAAATAACAATTATATAGTAGACAGTTGTACAATAAACACTAAAAATTCCAAAGTACTGAAAAATACCACCACCACCACCACTACAAACCCCCCGCCCTTTTTTAGTTAAACTTATAACCACCCTGCATAAATGACAAATAATTAGTCCTAGATTTTAGGTTTATGTACTGTATGTTTTCACAGATATCAATAGGCCTATATCTAATATTTTTCACAACATAGGTAAATGATAACATTATCTACTGCAACAATATCTAATACATAACTGATAACATTAGATAAAGGTTTTTTATAAACATAGCTTACAACATCTTGAAGGCAGTCCAAAATTTGCTGCTGGTAGATATTAATTTTGTCAAATTATTACAGATACCGAGTTTATACTTTTAAACAACATTCCTTATAACTTAATTCCCCTAATAGACTTTTACAATTTTCTTAAAATTTGTGCTCCGTGGTACCCCTAAAGTTTACTTTCACAGCAAACGCTACATTCAGATTTGGGTTAAAATTACCTAGTGACAGCTAGCTGAATTTTTACAATTTTTTCAAATTTTTGATTCCTGTTTTGGGCCCTGGTGTCCATTTTCAAATTTCGTAAATTGTCATTAAGATTTTGCTTAAAATTCTCTTTAATTTGATACCCTCACATGAATTTTTAAGATTTTTTCCAAAATTTTGACCCACTTTTTGGGCCCTGGCAATCTTAAATTTAAAAATTTTCAAAAATAAACATATTCAGATTTTGGTTAAAATTTCCTTTATTTTGATCTTTTCACAAAATTTTTGTGAAATGTACATAACCTTTTTTGTCTTCCTTCCCCCTACTTTTGGGGGCAATAATATCAAAAACAATAAAGGTCTGTAGGGTAAAAGTAGGGATACACCTTACAAAATGTATTACAAAATATACCTTAATTATGGCATGGTAAACATTATAGTGTCTTATTACTTTAAAAAAAATTGTATAAAAATGGTAAAAGTACATGTACTTCACTTAATGTATTATAATGATAATAACAAAAATTATACAAGTTTTTTTTTTAATTTGTATAATAAATTCAAAACCAGTTTTTTAGATACTAAAAAAGTTTGAAGACATACAATTTCAGTAATTTTTGGCATCTACTACTTCCTGCTTTTTGTAAGTAGTATAATATTTTAACCAATCACCAACTGTTCTAGTCCTATATACAATTATGTACATCTAATTTGTCTGCTGATACAGTGTACCAGAAAAAACTGCCTGCGTGGGAAATCATATACGTTTGAAAGTTTTAAGATTGTAGTAATTGTTTCTTTAAATTTATTGATTTAAAAGTTTATTGATTTTAAACATGATTATAATATTGAATATTATAATAAGTTTTTTGTAAAAACATTCGGTCAGTTCAACTAAAAATTCCTTTTTGATTCCAGAAGTACTTTTTAATTCAACACCTCATTGACAAAGTCTAGTAAATCTCATTAAAGCCAGAATTTATCTACCCCAAAAAGAATTTGTGATTATACAGTCCCTGTTCTTTCGGGCGCAAAATGTGATAATACAGAACTTGTGTCACATAAAATTAACTACTTTTGTAATAAACACTGTATAATTATCGGGCGCCATGATGGAAATTACCAACATATGATATTAGGCTTACCTTGGGGTCCAGAATTCGGGTTAAACGAACCAGTAATTGCGAAATATACCTGAAATAACTCACTCGTACTTGTATTTTTTACCAATGATATTACCCAATTTATTTTCCAAAAACTCTTAGTACATATGAAAAACTGACTATCTGTACCAAACACGTACATATTACGCCATGGGGCGTTTAGCAAACATCAAACCCTTAGAACATTTTAACCCTCCAAAATACCTACACAGTAAACATTTGATATGTGATTATTAAACATTAAACATTAAACATATATATAGTTCGCACAACCCAGCATGATTTAAGTCACTCTCTCCCTCACACACTCTCTCTCTCATTCTCTGGTACAATTTTAATAAATGAGCTCTTTTAAAGATTTTGAATTGGTCATTATGAATTTGAATAGATATTGGATAGCTAATACTTAGCTGCCGTTTTACGAATGTCGCACACCGCGAGTTCGTGGATTGCTACCGGTCACATCTTGAAGTATTAGATTTACCACAACACTGTTTTTAATCCACTTTTGGTGGTGTAAAAGTTAATATTCACACTTGGTGAACCTCTTGCCGGCCGGCTGCATTCACACTTCCGGATGAAATGACCCAGAGTCTTTGTTTCACATTGCGTAGGTGGGGTAAAAACGACGTCATCAGGCTTTTGTTCATATAGCCAAGCCTTGAGTTGTTTACGGAAATATGCATTCCTTACCACTGACGTCATCAGGGCTAGGCACTTTATCGCTATATGTTACATACGTGTTTTGCTGTGTTTGTCGTTTTGCAATGAAAACGGTCGGAATCCTGTCAATTCACATCTGCGTTTTATAAAATAGTTATATAGGCCACTCACCAAAACTTTACAGGGATTATGAAATATTTAAATAATTATTACCAAATAATGGTTAAAAATAAATGAATACAATAATTATGGTCCATTATGGTTTGTACCATGTTTTTATAAATTTAGTATTGTACCAGAATTGTACCATCACAAATTTTAGTTATTCTTTCTACTATTGCTATATTCTAAAATATTTAATTTCAAATATCTTACATTACCCCCCAGACGCAAAATTGGACTTCAAAAAATTTATAATTGTGAAAATTTCAAAATTTTACAAAGAAAGAATGTTCTTTGAATTTGAGATAAATGTGTGCAATCACATAGTCTCTACTGGTACAATTACTAAAAGAAATCTACAAGCATACCTAATGAATTTAAGATTGGCAAAGGCGAATTTCACAAATAAATTTGTCAACTGTATTGAAATCATTTTGAAAGATACATACTTGTCCTTATAATTATTGAAGACCATCTTATTCTTACATAATTTACTTAATAGTATTCTTCATTCCAGTAAATTAAAGTAATAAAATTCATGCTTTTACATATAAATGCAAAGATAATTTTTTTTTGTTCAAAATATTACATTTCATCAGACAGTAAATGTGTTTCCTATTAAATATTGCACATACAAATATTTTACTGTGAACGAAACACCAAGGCGTGGCTATAAAATAACATTTTTTTTATTCATCAATTCTTACAACTGCAATATTATCCCCTCAATGTACTCCCCTCCCCGATTCCAACACAACATACAAATATTTTTTATAATCATTTTCTGGTAACCACTGACCTCTGGTTGTTTTTGCCGCCACTGCATCTGTGGACTCAAAAAAACAGTTCCTTTTAACACAGACCTGACCTCTGAAACAAAAAGAAGTCACACCGGCAAGACCATGTGAGTACGGTGGGTGCTCCAACATGGTAACTCCAAAAAAGTCTTGATGAACAGAGCATTGTGTACCGGAGCATTGTCTTGGTGAAGAATCCATAACAAATCTTTCACAGACCAGGTCTTCTTCTTCATCTTACTCACTCATGAACAATTGTCAGGACATATTTATAATGGACTTGATTAACAGTTAGACCTCAGATGCAAAAAAAAAAACAATTATGGCTTTTCAAGCCATGATGTGGATCATCTCAAATCACATCTCCCCATCTCTAATTTTTTGAACCACTCAAAACCTTGAGTACATGACAGTGAACACTCTCGCCAACATCTAGTTCTTTCAATAAATGGAATGTTTTTGTAGCGGATTTTCAAACTTTAACAAGGAATTTCATATTGATGTGTTGCTCCACATTCACACTTAACATTTCTTCAACACAGCACAGGCAGGCTAATACAATCTGTTTCAAACATACATTAAGGCTTGCGCAGCCTTGCAAATATAACAATAAATGGGCAACAGATCAATGCCCCACCCTACCCCTACGCAGGTTTGCCACATTTATACAGTATCAGCAGAAAAATCAGTCTGTTTTTACTTCCATGTTCCATAAGGAAATGGAAGTATGGTGATGGCAAAAAAAATCGTGGTCGAGATTATTGCAGATTCTGATTGTACTACACTCAAAACATGAAAAAAAGTCATTTTTTGAAAAATGTCTGTGTGTCTATCTGCCTGTGTGTCTATCTGTCTGTAGATTTTTTTCTATGGCAAACGATAACAGCCACAAATTCAAACAGAATCAAATAATTTTTTGCATACAGCCCTGAATTGTAGAGTACCTATTGTTTTTGGTGAAGATTGGTTAAGGGAAAGGGGTAGTTTACCTGCCACCTTTAATGTTTTAACAAGAGTAATTGTTTCTATGACGAACGATAACTGCCACACATTCAAACAGAATCAAATAATGTTTTGCATGCATCCCTGAATTGTAGAGGACTCAAGACCTATTGATTTTGGTTAAGATCAGTTAAGAGAAAGGGGTAGTTTACCAGCAACGTTTTATGTGATAACAAGGTTAATTTTTTCTATGACGAACGATAACTGCCGCAAATTCAAACATAATCAAATAAGTTTTTGCATACATCCCTAAATTGTAGAGAACTCAAGGCCTGTTGATTTTGGTGAAGATCGGTTAAGGGAAAGGGGTAGTTTACCTGCAACATTTTATGTTGTAACAAGAGAAATATTTTCATGATGAACGATAACTGCCGTAAATTCAAACAGAATCAAATAATTTTTTACATATGTGCCTGAGTTGTAGAAGACTCAAGGCCTATTGATTTTGGTGAACATCGGTTACAGGGAAAGGGCAGTTTACCTGAAACATCGTTTGTTGTAACAGGAGTAAAGTACTTAATTTTGATAAATAAAGTATCCTGATAAGAAGATCTTAATAATCCACTGTAGAAACGTAGATGAAATATCTATAAATGAAGAGGCTAGTTGAATGGGGTGGGGGTAATTTTCTATAAATGAAAATTATAGTTGAAGGGGGAGGGGATAATTTTTATATGTGTACTACGTTATCGGCAACAAAGTAGTAGTTTGTTGTTAAAATTCCTTCCCGGGCTGTTTGGCCGTAGTCCAATGTTTTCTGCAAAACCAGACGTTTCGGCAGTGCCGTCGACTGCCATCATCAGTAAAAATCGAGTGCGATAACGTGAGGTGGTATACGTTAGTGACCACAGTACTGTGGTTAAGGCTGAAGCAATAAGTGGAAAGAAGTAGTTTCTATGGAAACATTACGTAAATGATTTTAAATATAACTCTTAGAACATGGAAGTCATGTATGGTTCTCCATACCGATATTTTTTTCTAGCCACACCTCATAATTTAAAGATTCACAGTGGTTAGAGATTTTGGCTGCTAGAGACCCTTTCCACCATTTTCAGGGTCGTTTAAGGCCTGAAGATGGTGGAAACACCAAAAGGCCTCGTCGAGAGCAAAGCGAATAGCAGTTTTGCAATAAGTGGTGACAAAAATTGGTGTTAAGATGACTGCTAATAAAAATACCTCACGGAATGATTATTATATCAGTTTTTCAGTGCTGCAAAGTTTTTTCACCTCATCTGTTGTGTGTCCATGAAAACTATCGAGGATCAGCATACTTCTTTTTGCCATCTAGGCTCCATTTTGTTTACCCCACTCTCTTGTTATCCAGTCGACAATAAGAGAGTTGTCCATCCAGCCCTTGTCATTCACTCTTATTCCAGGCAATGTAATGCTTGGGATAGTTTTGTGTTTGAATATCATGTAAGGCAGTAATTTATTGTCATCCACTCTTATACATAATATTACAGTAAACCTTTGTTTCTCACAGCCACCTCTCCTTATGACCATGCTTTTTTCACCTTTCTTGTTGACTGTTGTAGCTTGACGCATTTTAAAATATAACGGTGTCTAATCCGTGTTTCCTATTTGAGAGAGTAGGTAAAAGTGTTGCCACCACATTTTTATGATGTGCCTGTGACTGACTGTCTGCCTGACTGCAACATTTTATCTTCATATGCATCAGGGAGGCGTTGAGTAATGGTTGTTCGTCTTGTGATAGATAATGAATTGTGTGCAAAGCATCGTACTAAACACCTGCGACTTGCTTTAAAACAACAGATCTCAGTTGATATTGTGAAAACGTTTGACGCAAGGCGTTTCATGTATCATGTAGGCGTTTGACGCAAATATACTGACAGAGCTTTTCTTCCACTTGAGGAAACTTCGCTTTCTGACCACGAACAGCCTGATTGGAGCCACTGCTTTCCAACAATACAGTTTTCATTTTCTGCCAATTATGAATACAACTTTTGCTGACATCATATTTACAACCTGTTGCTCTATTTCCATTTTCTTTTGCTTCTCTTATTACCTTGAGTTTCTTACTGTGTACAAACTATGCCGAGGAAACATGCTGTATTTGCTCTTAATTCACTTATTGCAATTAAACTACTATTATAAACTAGCTACTCTGAGCAGTAAATGTCTAAATACAATGGTATAAATTCTAATGCAAATATCCTGTACCTATACAGTAGACTGTCGATAACTGACTGAATGTAAATAGCCAGAAACAAGTATAAACAAAGTTATAGAAGTGTGACAGTGTAACCTATTTGTAGGTAATTGCTACAAGTCATATCTGGTGTGACGACGACTGCTTTCTCACCAGAATGATTTAGAGTTGGAACAACATAGGCCTATATACACTGTTTTCACACCAGAAATTAAGGATTACTTGCTATCGCTTTGATAAATCAAAATGGTATTCTTTATTAGGCTTCCATAAAATTTTGTTTTATTTCTAATTTAGTTTCAAGAAAGTCTTTAGCAAAAGAAAGATGCGTGTGTTGGAAGAGGGAGAAAAGGCTTTATCGCCACATGTAAGATTATCGTGCTGGGCGATCAGGAATAATTATTTTTTTAATATAACATGCACCCCATTTTTTCGGTTCGATTTTGTTAGGAAAAGTTGCACAGTATATAGAGTAAATATGGTAATATTACATATCAAAATTACTCAAAGAATTGTGAATCTACGTCTCTTACTAATCTTATGCATGTTATCAGTGAAGTAGTGAAGTATTTAACATTACTTAAAAAAAACAGTAATAATAACATAAATATCAGGCTACAGCTTTTTATAAAATATTCTGGGCCATTTAAATGGGTTATATACAATTGTTTTTTGCTTCATAGTGGTATGACAAAGTATCACCAAAAAGTCTGATGTTAGTATGTCTGTATCACTTCTCTGTGACAATCATGGAGGCAATCGTGTATGTAACCCCACAGACACCATACATACAAATATATAAATATAGCAAAGAAATATACTCCATAAGAAATACAGCAAAAGTATAAACAGAAAAAAACAAGCATTTTTATATCTATACCATCTCATATTGTTTTATTATAAATATTATACATGTCAAGTAATTACTTAATAGTTTTGATAAATGAATTACATTTTTTCAAACTTAATTTGCCTATTTTATTCAGAAAACTACTAAAACCATAATCGTATCCAGCATAACTATAGCAAGTCAGCTGCTAGTTAAATTACAGTGACATGTGCCAGTCCATTGTGGAATGGTTGATGACAGTCCCAGCTCTGTATGCAACTAACATCACTGCCATTAACTATGCAATCATTTTATACACAACGTAATCTCTGGCTTTTGGAAAATGTGACACAGCCAACAGTACATTTGTATCATAGACACTCCTGGTTTTTGCTTGAGTTTTTTTTTTTAATAAATATGAAAGATTTCAATACGCAAGTAATTAATTTTTGTTCATTACCATTAGAAGAAAACTGACATAAAAAACAATACAATATTAATTTGCCCGGCATGAAATTACTCAGGTACAAAAAAGTACAAAGGAAATGGAGAATTTACAAAAGAGGATATGGAAGTGCTTTACAAGGAATATATTTGATAGAATGTCATCATTGATATATGGGCGTGAAGAAAGTAACTCATCATTTTCTTCATGATAGTCAAAAAATATTTGCATGAGAGACAATTTTAATGACAGAGTTTTTTATTTTGAACATTAATAGCCACTAAAACTCTACAAAGCAGATAAAAAATTTCATCAGCTTTCAGCTGATAAGAAAAACAAACTTTTCTGATAGCGTGAGTATAGTGTGTGCAGAAACACGTTGGATAACCAAAGACATCATGACGAGTGAAGAAACATTAACACATTCTTTCTACAGTGATGCATATTTTAAAACTTTCTGGAAGCTGTACTCATTCTATTTATGGCTGTACTTCACTTTTATCTCCCATAGTAGATAATACCAAATGTATCTGAGGAAACAGTTTTTGTTTAAATAACAAACTTAAAGATTAACTAATTTTTATAGCGTATAATATACAACATATGTATAAAGTGTTGAGAAGGTATATCAAAATTGAAAGCTAAAGGCATATGCGCAAAAACCAGTTTCTTCATGGACGAGTCCACTTTGAAACTGTGAATGGTAAGAGGGTAAGGGAGAATCAGCTGCTATACAAGCGAAAGTGTTGTCAACATGCGTGTCACATTTTAGTTACATTGTTAATTACTGTGTTACATACTACCTCAGTCTATATATATTATTACCTCAGTTTATTATTAATTATATCGTTGTTTTACAGTTCATTTTAATAGTTTAAATGGAACTATTCATGCTAGCTTTAGCACATACTTGAGCGAGTCTGACGGTTTTTTATTAACGTCTTGTGTATTTTTACAATAAAAATAAATAATTATAAAACAAACAGTACAGAAATAATAGTAGAATATTAGTTCTATTATGATAAAAACGTGCGTGCTTGTGTTCATGTGCACGCGTGCACATTTTCATTTTGAGTAATTATAAAATGAAGTTGAATATTGAAATGAAAAAAATTATTAAAATTTTGATTGTCGCATGAACTTCAACTTTTTGCTTTATTTACAAAAAAAAGTTGTTTTGTCAGCTGGCAAAACATAAATGATCTCTCTGTCGTTCGTTTGTTGCTTTTATAAGTTGTAACATTTGTGGGGCTAAAAAATATTAATTACCTAAAATAGTGTATTAAAATAACATGATTTTTCCTTCTTCTTGAAACAGATTTTTGTTGTCTAGGATTAAAATAATTTCGCAAGTAAGCTAATACTGGTACGAAGAAGTCGTCCCTTTATGATAAACTGTAGAGATAGTCGAGTGTAATTAAGCAGCGGAAGTGCACAAGTGCATAGTTTGCACATATCATTCCATTCCAATAGGAGCTGGTAATACATCTCAATAGCAGATAATTGCAGGACTAAAAAAATCGAAATAGATTTATATAACATTTGACATGTAACAGAGAGAGAGATAGACCCGTGGTAAGCGAAACACAGATTACTAACAAACCTTGCATGCGAGTTTCGGTTACTATTCAAAATAAATTCATACGTTGGCTGCACTGATGCTTATAACAACAATATTCTCCTCTCCCATCTTATAGTAAATCCCACCACATCCCCATTCCCCTCTGACCATGAGCGTTTCGCGCATTCCCATGCCCTTAACTTTCAATTTTGCTATACTTGTATATTTTTGTTTCCTCTGTGTGCATGTATATTACACACACACACACACACACACACACACACACACACACACACACACACACACACAAATTTGACTGTCAAATTTATCAGTAATAACTGGTACTTTACAAACTTTGGTTAGACTCAAAGATGATACTATAAAGTAAATATTAACACTACAAGTGGCAACTATAATTTCTGTACCAGAAGGGACCTACCACTATGCATGCTTAAAGTAAAATATCGGTATGGAGAACCATACATAACTTCCATGTTCTAAGATTTATATTTAAAATCATTTTCGAAATGAAATATTACCTTAGAAACTACTTCTTTCTACTTACTGCTTCAGCCTTAACCACAGTACTGTGGTCACTAACGTATACCACCTCACGTTATCGCACTCGATTTTCACTGATGATGGAAGTCGATGGCATTGCCGAAACGTCTGGTTTTGTAGAAAACATTGGACTACGGCCAAACATCCCGGGAAGGAATTTTAACAAAAACTACTTCTTTGTTGCCGATAACGTTGTACACATATATATAAAAAATATGCATAAAATTAATGCCTTGTATAAGTTAATGTTTGATCTCCATTAAGTAGTGCTCAAGTTTCCAAAGTTTTAATATTATGATGTCCGTAATTAAAACATCAGAGCAGGTTTAGTGTGTATGAGGGTACACCGTGGACAAAAATTTTCAACATTTCCTATTGAGCGTTGCTTAGAGGAAAGCTGCGAATCTACAGTCTACGTTTCACAGAACAAACACACGGAAAAGAAGGAGCGCTCCAAAGTCACTCATGGACCCTCAGCATCTTGCAGAGGGTTCATTCCCTAAAGACGAAAAGTCTGTCTATGAATCGTTCCTCTGTAACACGTCCAGTTACACTGCCCAGCAATCCACAGGAAGCAAATCGCTATCCACGCTGGACACTTTTTCGGCTTGCACGCGTTATGTTGGTGTGGGTTTCGGCACTTTCCATTTAAAAAGCGTGCAAATGTAAGAAAATAAACATGAGTGAGGCCAGAAATAACGCGAATTGTGTGTGTGTGTGTGTGTGTGTGTGTGTGTGTGTGTGTGTGTGTGTGTGTGTGTGTATGTGTGTGTGTGTGTGTGTGTGTGTGTGTGTGTGTGTGTGTGTGTGTGTGTGTGTGTGTGTGTGTGTGTGTGTGTGTGTGTGTGTGTGTGTGTGTGTGTGTGTGTGTGTGTGTGTGTGTGTGTGTGTGTGTGTGTGTGTGTGTGTGTGTGTGTGTGTGTGTGTGTGTGTGTGTGTGTGTGTGTGTGTGTGTGTGTGTGTGTGTGTGTGTGTGTGTGTTCCCTGCCTTTTTATTACAGTAATCACAATAATAAAATGGAAACGTAAACATTACATAATTGAGATATGCTTGCCTGCCACGATATATTTTCACTCATACATGATTTACACTAAAATGAAAAAATAATAATTTTGTATGCAAAAAATTATTTGATTCTGTTTGAATTTGCGGCTGTTATCGTTTGCCATAGAAAATTACCCTTGATAAAAAAACGTTGCAGGTAAACTACCCCTTCCCCTTAACCGATCTTCACCAAAAACAATAGGTCTTGAGAACTCTACAATTCAGGGCTGTATGCGAAACATTATTTGATTCTGTTTGAATTTGCAGCTGTTATCGTTTGCCAAAAAAAAACCGTTGCAGGTAAACTACCCCTTTCCCTCAACCGATCTTCACCAAAAACAATAGGTCGTGAGTGCTCTACAAATCAGGACTGCACGCAAAAAATTATTTGATTGTTTGAATTTGCGGCAGTTATCGTTTGCCATAGAAAAATATCGGTATGGAGAACCATACATAACTTCCATGTTCTACGATTTATATTTAAAATCATTTTCGAAATGAAATATTACCATAGAAACTACTTCTTTCTACTTACTGCTTCAGCCTTAACCACAGTACTGTGGTCACTAACGATTAAACTATTTTGTTAAAATTCCTTCCCGGGATGTTTGGCCGTAGTCCAATGTTTTCTACAAAACCAGACGTTTCGCCAATGCCATCGACTTCCATCATCAGCGAAAATCGAGTGCGATAACGTGAGGTGGTATACGTTAGTGACCACAGTACTGTGGTTAAGGCTGAAGCAGTAAGTAGAAAGAAGTAGTATCTATGGAAATATTTCATTTCGAATATGATTTTAAATATAAATCTTAGAACATGGAAGTCATGTATGGTTCTTCATACCGATATTTCTTTTGTTCACACTTTTCACACATTGCTTGATACATGTTGGACATACTTAAAAATGTTAAAACTACCAGTAAACAAACTTCAGAAAACACTTTACCAAACTTGCTTCACAGTAATTACTTAAACTATAAAATAAAAAATAGAATTATCACTGTTGCACACCACTATAGAAAAATTATTCCAATTAGCGCTTTCAAGCTTCTCAGCTCATCGTCAGATCGGAAATAACAACAAGAGAATAAAACCAAACTGTTCACACTCCCACCCGCCCCACTGTCTACACACACACACACACACACATGCAAACAAGCTATAAGTCAAATGTCCCTCCCCAACCTCCGAGCCCTATCGCCCCCGTCTGTACAGATACATATTTTTCTAGCACATTCCTTGTGTTTATGTGGTGTGTGTGTGTGTGTGTGTGTGTGTGTGTGTGTGTGTGTGTGTGTGTGTGTGTGTGTGTGTGTGTGTGTGCGCGCACGCGCGTTCTTTTTAAAACCTAACGTCATAAAGCCTTTCTCATTCACACTTGTGGGTGCAGTCACTCACCCTTATTTCAAAAACACCCTTATTTCAAAAACATCCATATATGCAATTTAATTCTTAATGTTATCTATCCGTCCTCTATCTTTTACTTCTTAATTATACTGTTACAATGGTCTACTTAATCCGTCATAGGTACAGTAGAAACAAAATAAGTACAAGACACCAATTAAGTCACTAATCACCAGCTTTAATTTTTACAGTTAAACAGTTCGTAATTAACAACACAGTCTACTACTACAACACATCAAATAAAAATTGTTCACACGCAATAAAATGTCACTAATATTAAACACAATTGTATTACAATTATACCCCCCCCCTCCCCCGATTATAAAACGCAACACTTCACTAATAACTACTTGAACGTACACAGTATTAACTCGAACCGCTCTGTAAATATATCTAACTAATACTGAAACTTAAGGCCGCTGCCGCCACAGACCAGAATGTTCCTAATTGCGTCTTAGCGGTCGTGTGAACTACGTAATTAACTGCGGTCTTGACACAGTCCGTGCAGCTGGCGCCTTCGAGAAACCTCTCAAAAATGCGTTGACAAGCAAGTATGCCACACGCGTTACATCAAGATTCTTCTGGCCCATTCGACAAACACGTAGATTTTTCTGTGATGTCGTAACACTGCTCCCTCCTTAAGCCTGTTTGTCCCGAACTGGCAAACCGTCTCTGAAGTAATACTCAACCAGGCGATCTAGGTGGATGTCCTTGCGAAATATAACTCTCCCGTTCTTCGAATTCAGTCTCGTGTGATCCGAACATCACGTTCCTAGGAATGCGAGTCTTCCACTCAACCACTAGTTTTGCTGGAATCACTCCTGTTGGTGTCATGTACTGATGACCTTGTAATACACTACTTGATAGGCCCTTACGAAAGAGTTAAATTGTTGATTTGCATATTATGTTGGCCTATGAGCATGTAAGGTTTACAAACTACTTTAATCACTGATAATATTAATGTTTCTACTCAATAGACTATAACACTTACTCCAGTGTACCGACTCTTTATTGTACCTCAGGGCGCCAGTAATAATAAACACAAATTAAAATATATCAATCAACTTTTAATGATTCATTTGCATTTATATACTACAAATTTCTTTAACATGCCTTGAATAGTTTTGCCTTACAATTTGAATATTATTTCGTGGCAATTAGTTCTTTTTAGACAAATTCAGTCACTATATTTGATTACAAATATATATTTATAAAACAATATTGAATCAAATGTTCATTTATTTGTTACTTGCGTGGAGAATCCTTCCGATGTGCGTAGTCCTTAAGGTGTTGCATGCCGGTGAGTCATCAGCAGCTGTTTGTTGCTAGTTAATCCTGGTTATGAATGCACTAATTCACTTTTATCACAGATGTACACTACACTTGACATATTGGTGATACATACAATTATGTCGTATAATTATACACTCTGGTTTACAACATATTCTTGAATTTACATTAAGTGCATCTAACACAGTTCACGTCGCGTGCGTCTCGATTATCTCATACCGTCATGAATTTAACCCAAACTAATTCGCTTTCTTCAGTGATTTCACCACAACATATCGTATTGATGAACATTTATATGTAGTATTTACTTTTCGTTGTTTGTTACTACTCCAAACATTCACTCATTAACTTATTACTGTATATTAAACTTTATAAATTTAGTGTTAGCAATTTTCGCGTTCCCATACTTCTGTTTACTGCTGCGAATTTACTTTATTCTTTAAATTACTAATAAAATTTATATCTATATAGTTAACGCAAAACAGCGCACGCGAGTCTCTTCAGTGTAGTTTCACCGATATAAAGAAGATTGCCTCATTTCTCTCCAAATTCATATTTTTATACTAGGCTTTGAATTTCCCTTACCAAGTCTCGATAGAAAACAATCCCATAGGTTTAGACTAGCGCTAAATACAAAATCGCCCAATCTCCTTAGCGAAAACCTCCCGCGCAACACATGACGCTTCCTCTGATTTGCCGAACGTTTTTCGCGTCTCACGTGCTTAAAAAACTAGCGTCACTATCTATCTCACTCTTACATCGCTCTCTCGAACATAACGGTATCTATTGTTACATGCACTTCAAGTTTACAACATTGGCAAACACACCTAATATCCTAGCAAATAATACATTTTATGATAGTTATGTCCCAAAACGTGACTTAGGCTAATATTACCTTATTTATAGACATCAGCCCCAAGGCCGGCATTGCTAACCTACCGCTATACTCTACAGCTTTTTACAAGTTAATTTCTTTCATGTAACGCCGCCTAATGGTACAGGCATTTCACTACCTCCCCGCTTTCTAAAACATACACATTTCTTTGCGTTCAGCATAGTTTGATTTCATAAAATTTGCGATTGCTCAATTTTTGCGTTACAACCTAAACACCACTGGCTGATCCAAGTTTGTTTGGTTCTCGTCAACAACCTCTTGCGTAACCTCATCTTCAGCCACTTTGCCCTCGGGCGCTTCTATCAGCTCAGGAACAACCAAGAGTTTTGCACTGACGCCCATAGTTGGCTTTCCAATCACTTCTTTTGTCATTATACTTATTTATATTTCCTCTGCTAGTTCTTCCTCCATTTCCGCTTGCAATAGGGAGGGTTCCTCTTGCCCAGACCTGTTGACTTTTTCTTCGACTAATGCCACTTGCTTAATCGAATGGTTGGTAGACCCTGTCATTTTAGCCATGGAAAGCTATATCTTCTACTGGCCAACCTTCAGGACATTCTCTCTTAAGTCCACAATGAATTCGTAGGCATTCATAATCTCCGTGCCAAGAATCACTTCATCGACAATATCTGCAACGAGCATTTGGTGGCTAAACTCGAGAAGACCCAGGCATACATGTACGTCTACCTTTCATAGCACCTTGACGGGGCTTCCAGTCACAGTCTGTATTGTACAAGAGCTAATTAGAGGCTGGCGGTTGCTGACTAAGTCAGGGCGCACAATGAACACTGTTGCGCCCGTGTCAACTGTAAATGATGTTGGTTTACCTTCCGCAAATCCATTAACGATCAAGTTTCCACTAGTCTTATGTAGCGTGGAAACTGTGTGCTGTTCTGGGGCTTTACTTCTCCAATTGGTGCGATCACTCTCTTCTCTCGCTATCTTCTTCTCCCAACAGTCTACCTGTAGATGACCACGTTTTCGACAGTTGTAACATTTCGGTCTTGCCTATTCAAATTGTTACGATTCTCTTGAACTTTTGAATTTTTTGTCCGACAACATTGTTTTTCTGCACCCATCGTAACGGCAATGTGATGGCACAAACCCATTAATGTAGTGGGACGCTGACTTGGCAGCTTCAAACTCTAGGGCGTGAACAACAGCTTCTGAGCTATTTCAGTGTCTTGCCATTTATAACACTTGCTGAAGTGTTATAAATCTCCGATGCCATCAATAAATGTCTGCACCGCAAACCTTATTCGGAAGTCTTCTGATGCTTCAGGATACACCTATCTAATCAATCTGTCGATACTTGCTTCAAACTCTTGAAGACTCTCCCCGGAACATTGTCGTCTTGTTTTCAACTGAGCATAGTACACCTCTCGCAAATGTTTATCACCATACCATAATTCCAGAAATTTTATCAACTTTCGACAACTTTTCGGCATAGATGTTCTGGCTGTCAGGTGGCACTTTCTGTAGTAGTTATGCCGCGGGTCCTTTTAATGAGAGAACGAGTGAAACTCCCTTGTCTTTCTCCGTCCAATTATTTGCGCATGCAGCAGCTTCGAATTGGCGTAAATACGTCGCCCAGTGCATGCTTCCATCAAAGGTTGGGGCCTTGACATGAACTGTCCCAACCGCAGATGAGGTGACCTTCTCTATTGACTTATTTTCTGTGTCTTTTTCTGTCTTTATCATTGGTAGTCTGTTCACAAAGTTGTTTTGGTTGTAACTTCAGGCATTGCTCGACTTCATTTTTAATCTGCTCTTTTATATATGTAATCGAGTCTTCTATTTTTGTTGACATAGCTTTATCCACACTCAAAACAGATTTTTCTACTTCAGCTATTTTATTTGACATGGATTCTTCTACGTCAGATATTCTGGTAATTTGATTGTTAAGCTCACCTCGTAATTCACCTACGTCACCATGTAGGAGACCCAATTCTGCTGTAGTATGTTCTTGCATCTGCTTTTGCTCTTGAATTAAGGCTTTGATGTCATCTGCTTCCTGCTTACGTTTTTCATCCTGTTGTTTTTCTGCTTCTTCCACCTCCTGCCTGTGTTCTCATCCTGTCGTTTCTCCGTCTGTAACAGCAGCGCCTGTAAATTTTCCATCATCTGACTGGCATCCATTGTTTTCCGATTAATTACAAAATACACTCGTCTTGTACAAAGTGTCCACTGTTGCCACTGTTAACCGTTCTATCCCAGTTATGACACCACTGTTACGACGGCCTACTTGATCGTCGTAGGTACAGTGGAAACAAAATAAGTACAAGACACCAATTAAGTCACTAATCACCAGCTTTAATTTTTATAGTTAAACAGTTCGTAATTAACAACACAGTCTACTACAACACATCAAATAAAAATTGTTCACACACAATAAAATGTCACTAATATTAAACACAATTGTATTACAATTATACCACCCGATTATACAACACAACACTTCACTAATAACTACTTGAACGTACACAGTAATAACTCGAACCACTCTGTAAATATATCCCACTAATACTGAAACTTAAGCCCGCTGCCGCCACGTATTTATACCTGCGCTCACAGACCAGAATGTTCCTAATTGTGTTTTAGCGCTCGTGTGAACTATGTAATTAACTGCGGCCTTGACACAGTACGCGCGGCTGGCGCCTTCGAGAAACCTCTCGAAAATGCATCGACAAGCACGTACGCCACACGCATTACATCAAGATTCTTCTGGCACAATCGACAAACACGTAGATTGTTCTGTGATGTCGTAACAATATTATAAAATATTTCTTCATTATCAAATTTAGTTTTAGTATTCATTAAATTGTCTAACCCTTTTTCTCTTTCTTTCAATTTTTCTAACTCCTCCCTAAGCTTCCTTTCAACTGTGTTATTTACTACTTTTAAAATTGCATAGTCTTCCAAAGGATTAACAAACTTATGGTTCTCTTCCATGAGATGTCTTGCATATAACGAATTCGTTGTTCTATTACCTTCTCCATGTTTGTGGTCAGACAACCTTCCGTCCTGTCTCACCTAGGGACACTTTGTTGCATTCTTTACATTTTAATTTATAAATTCTGCTTCTCTGTAATACTGGGATTTTTTTTATATTTTTATTCCTTATCTTATCAAATACCATTTCACATTTTTTAATAGCTATATCTACTCCATATTTATTAAAACATTTTATAATTTTTCTGGTATATGATACTATGTATGTCAAAGACCCTGCATAATTCTTTTGTTCTGGTTCTATTTTAGCTTTTTGTATGTTAATACTTTCCATAACTTTATCCACTATGTTGGTGTTATAGTTACTATTCCTTACAATTCCCTTTATCGTTTTATCTCCCTATCTTTTGTTTCTGTCTCTTTTAAACACTTCTGAGCTCTATAACAAAATTAATTGAGTGCCATCATTTTATATCTATAAGGGTGGTAAGACTCTCTCGGTATAATTATATCAGAATACGATTCTTTCCTAATATCCCAAACTGTAGTTTTTAATTATTTTTAATTTCTATGTTTAAATCTAAGTAATTTATTTTCTTACCTCCTATCTCTTCTTTAAACTGTAAGTTTGTATCCTCCTTATTATTACCTCATTTATAAACGCATGCACTTCTTCTATGCTTCCTTCCCAAAATACTAATACATCGTCAACGTATCTAGTCCATAATTTTATATTGTCTTTGTACCTAGTGGAATTTATAAATTGCTTTTCAAAATCATTCATATATATTTCTGCAAGAATAGGGGATAATGAAGATCCCATAGGTAATCCTTTTTTCTGTACATAAAACTTATTAAACCTAAAATAGTTTTGATTTAGACATTCTTTAACTACTTTAACTAATTGTTTTTTATACTTGTATTCTCCCATATTATTATCGTTTATTAACTTAATAACTTTATTTACTGTAATATTGGTGAACATGTCCTTAACATCCGTGATACCAATTTTGTATTTTCATTCATTCTAATATTTTCTAGTTTTTCTATCAATTTTACATTGTTTTCTATGTTGTATATTATTTTATTTGGTTTTATTCTCTTGTTATTATTTCCGATCTGACGATGAGCTGAGAAGCTTGAAAGCGCTAATCGGAATAATTTTTCTATAGTGGTGTGCAACAGTGATAATTCTGTTTGTGAGTATAACCACTAACACAACTTTATTAATTAAACTTCTTATAAAATAAAAAATAAACCTCTGCTCAACAGTCCATACAGGACCAAGGCATAATGTGCGGCTTTTTGTGTTTAGTGGACAGTTGAATGGCTAGTACAACATGTCACCAGCCACTAGTTGTGGTATTCACAGTCAGAATTACTTAAAATATAACCAACAAAATTTTTCAACTGAAGCTAATATTTTTAATAGTTTTCAACCAAAACTAACACACACACTATCATATTAGATACAAAAATTTCCCTACAGCCCATGGCACAAACTACTACACTATACAAGTACAAAAACAAGCAGTGAGATGGGAGAACAGATCCAATTTTGAGACATTAGCAGTTTAGAATTAGGTAACAACATTTTGAAATCGATGTTTGCTGCTTCCAGGATTAAACCATAGTACTGTTTCACACTTTTCCATTACACTTTTTCACCGTTCTTGACGTAAATTGTTAAACTGATTCACAGTAATATATAATACACTATAGTAAAATATAACACAATATACCTAGTTATTATTTGTATAAATTCGATACACACAATCAAACAGAAGCATTTATTAAGTTTAATTCTACATATGAAATAATAATGAACAATATAAATAAAATGTACTTAAACTGAATGAAACAATAGTTTTACCTTAGTGGCAAACAAGGTGAACAGAACTGGCATTAATAGGACACACACACACACCATACACAGCTACAGAAAATGTCTACATGTAATTCTAATTAATAGTTGGTTCCTACCGTTGAGAAAAGAACTCCTGACTCCGCTTCTCTAAAGGTCTTAAATATCAGTACTCGTTCTTCATGTGTATGGTTTCCGTGTAATCTGAAAAATTCAGTAGAGTCACCCAACACTGTAGACATCAAGTCTGTGTAATAGTCTACCATGTCCTGTGTGGCCAAGAATACCAGCATCTTACCCTCTCTTTCAACCTACAACACAAAACCAGTAATTTAATTATTACACTAGCTGTTACCCGCGGCTTCGCATGCAAATATTGGACTTTTAATAAGTATTTTAATATAATTGTTATTGTCTATGTCTATATGGCGTTCTGACAGCTCGTATAATAATTTTGTACTCATTAGTCAAATTCTCTCCAAAGCTGTTTTCAACACTTGTACTATTTTAACTTGTTCTAAATTATTATGTTGGCGCAACAGCCTTTGGAGACTTAAAAGTACCCATTTATAAAGCCTTTGGAGATATTTATAAAGTACCTGTTAAATAAAAACGCTAAATTCTTTATTTTAAGTGTTACTGTGTTAGAAGCATTGTATAGCACATTACACGTTATGTTTTCATCAACCATGGCTTTTATTTATTTCAGCAGTAAACTAAAAACCAAAAACCATTGCCACCTAACCTCACAAATGAAAACAACACGTATTTTTGCTTTGCATTAAGTAATAGAACAATTTACAATTAGTACACTTCTTCTTTTCCACATCGTAATATATCGATACAATCGCATATTACATAAAACATCAAAAATATGCTGCAGGAATGGATAAATGTACAGTTCCGATGCCGCTAAATAGGTTTTGTTTATTTACTTGTTACTATGGTAATTAATTCAGGTCTCCATGGTGTTGTTGACATCTTTAGTAGTAGTATTTAATATATTTCATTACTTATTCATTACATCATCAAAAATACGTATAAACATAAATTTTATAATCGTTTAAAGCAATTACAAAATATATAGACATATCTGTATACAAAATTACAAAATATATTGATACAATCGCATAGTAAAAACATTAAAAACTGCAGTTCCGATGCTGCTAAATATCATTTGTTTATTTACTTGTTACTACGGTAATTAATTCTGGTCTACATGGTGTTGATGACATCTTTATACACGTCAACGAAAAGGCATACTTAAAAGGGCCTAAATCATGCAAACGGGGCAAAATATCAAATTCAAAGTTATTTTTCACCTTGTGTCAAAGGTTACCTGTGCAAAACTTGGTGGCAGTCGGTGTAACGCTGTGGATTGTATTCAGTACCCATAAATCCTCAGACTTTGAGTTTTATATATATAGATACTGCACACCATAGTTATGTTTTAAAATAATACATATAAATGCAAGAACCACATAACACCAGTTTAAACTCACAATAATCTTTTTGTTTACACAATACAGCTTTGGGTAACATTAAATATTTCGTATCAATAAGCATCCTAACTTCTTGTTATTAGCTACTGTTTGAAAAACAGGCTGAGAGAAGGGCGGCATTGAATCTTAATTCACATGTATGAATTTTTCCAGGACCATCACAATGACTTTATATGATTAAAACATTATTTTTTCAAGCAACAAGTTTTCTGTAAAACCTAGAAATACCCACACTACAATAAAAAAATATGAGTTAGCAGGCTTTAGAGTATAAAATGGTGGAGGTCACTGGCACAATTATTTAACTATGGGATGCCAACCAAGCAGAAACCTTAAAAGATTTCAAAAGGAGTCAGAGCTGTAATGATAACAGAGAACTGTCACTAACCAATACAGAGATTAATAATGAACTCAAAATTGTTATACACTAAAAACTCGTTTATTCGAATTTGATGGGACCGTACCCGTTTCGGACACTGAAACTTCTATTTAAATAATATTATATATGCAAGTACAGTAACTTTATTTAATAATAATAATTTAAAAGTTACAGTCAATATGACACAATACACTATAAAACGGCACCGCACTGTAAATTATAGTTTCTACATTACTGGAACAGTCCTATTGCTTCTTCGTACAGTAATCGATCATAGTTTTTTGCCTAAGGTTTGAAGCTTGTAACGGGACAAAAAGGGCAGAACCATTTTTTAATATTATGCAATAATTCACAATCTATGTAACCATTGGTAAAATACGTACTTAGAAGTCTGGATGGTGTGACTAAGTGTGTATGACGTATGCATTGCTGTCCCAAGACGAAGAGACCTAACCATATAAGGCGAGGAATTTTTGTAATTAGTCTGACGTCACGCTGGGGCCATGGAAGAACCATGTGTTTTCCAATATTAAAACGCAGTTACGACTTCGACGAGCTTCTGGAATATTCGATGGGCAATGGCCAGGGACAAAGTGGGGGTCCGGAGGAACCACGTGGCCGATGCGTAGCAGGCTGGCATAGTATACAACTTGCAAGCCCAATTCAGCAGTCGACAGAACATCTTGATACCATACAGTTGCCTCGTAATAGTGTCGGGAGGCCTACGCTGTAAATTAAGAGTAGGCCTACCAATATTGGTTGTATAAGTATATTACAACAAGTAAAATCCTTTAATTATGGGAAAAAGTTAATAGTGAACAGTACACAGCAGTTTTAAATCGTTTAGTGGAGTGTTTAATAAAAAAGTGAACTGCGAATGATGGCGTAACAACTGGAACATCTTCAGCAGCTAAGTACTCGTAAAACTAGATCGACTGGCCAACATTTAATAACCATTTGTCTTTTCTTAAAATACACCATTCAGAAATAGTAATGAGATCTCAAATTTAGGGGGGTTTTAAGAGAGTGACAGAGAGAGAGTGGATGCGAAGTACTGGTTTGCTAAAGTATAAGTAATCATTTCTAGTATTGTTTAACTAATTATTATGAATGCTTAATATTGAGTTATTTGTTCACAAAAAGTGAATATGGTTAGTAACTTTTGAATAGCTAAATGAAAATAAATTCAGATTTTTGTATAACCATAACCATGTGTTGAGTGTAGTTTGTTGCGCCACCAAAACCTAACCTATTTTCTGCGTCAAAATCTCGCCTAAACGAGCCTGTGAAAGCTTCTGAAGTAAGGGGAGTAAAATTAAAATCAACTAATGTATATGTTCAGGAGGAATGTTAAGGTTTCGATGTATAACCTGAAAACATCGTGGCGACCTTTCTGTAATTTGGGATCTTCTGTGTTGAAATTAAGGTAAGTTCGTCAGAATCCGGGGTAAATAAGCGTTTGGTGAGTTGGTCAAAAATTTAGATACAGTGAAACTTTGCTAATTCGGACTTCACTAATTCGGAATTTCTATAATTCGGACTGGGGTTCTCAGTACTGTAATTTACACGTACATACTGTATATAAAAATTCAAAATCAAGTGTAGATTTAGCCTACTTGAGAAGAGAAAGGCCGGAAATACTGTACATAGTGTATTTCCATGAACTGGGATTATTAATTGGTAGGTCAGCGATAACGAAAAGCAGTGTCGTATACATTTCCTGGAAATTCTGAACAGTAATGTACAATTCATAACAACGGAATGACTCATACAGACTTTCACATTGGTCATCATTGTGAATGTTCGTCCCATAGCCAGTCACTTTACGTTTGACTCCGTAGTGTTCGTACCTTTTACTGTGTTCAAAAATGAGTAAACATGGTTCGTATAAATCGCTCACGATAGAACAAAAGATAGAAGTTTTAAAATGTATTGACAAAGGTGATTTGGTTCAGAGTGTTTTACGCGATTTCGGTATCAGTAAATCCACATTTTATGATATTAAAAAAAGCAGATCAGCAATTACAAATTTTTCATTGAATAGAGACTTTGATAGTGCCAGTGAAATTAAGCGAAAACGGATGACTCCTGTCAAAACGTCTGACATTGACGAAGCTGTTTGGACGTGGTATAAACAACAACGAGCTGCTGGTGTACCTGGGATAGAATTGCAGACTGCTGCTGAACTTTTGCTACTCGATTTCAAAACCAAGATTTTAAGGCAAGTACAAGGTGGTTGTTTAGATTTAGAAATCGACATGGCATAGCAAACCGATCAATTTGTGGAGAACTTTTAAGTGCAGATCATGAAGCTGTTCAACCATATAAGGATAAATTACAAAAGATTATTAATGATAATGAACTTGAACCGTGGCAAATCTACAATGCTGATGAGACAGGATTGTTTTGGAAGGCAATGCCAAAAAATACACAATTGAGTAAAAAAGAAACCCATACACCTGGACATAAAATAAATAAAATGAGGCTGTCTGCATTACTGTGTGCCAATTCCGATGGTACTCATAAATTAAAATCTGTCGTTGTAGGAAAATCTAAAAACCCAAGAGCAATGAAGAACTTTAAACGAGACTGATCTTCCTGTGATTTATATTTCATAACAATATTTTTTTCATAACAATTTTATTCCATCAGTCACAACATTTCAGATGGAAGAAAAAAATGTTGCTAGGGAAGAAGTTAAAGCAGTGTTGCTATTGGACAATGCTCCAGTGCATCCTGCAGAGGACATTTTACGAAGTGATAATGGAAAAATAAAATGTCTATTCATGCCTCCTAATACATCGGCACTAATACAACCAATGGACCAAGGAGTAATCTATAGTTATAAACGGCTGTACAGAAAGAAACAGCTACAAGACTGTCTCGTATTTTTTGAAGATGAAGAGGGTTGCAGTACCAGTTTAGGTGAACGGACTAATCAATATGAAAAATTACAACATAAAAAATGCTTTATTTAACTGGGCTTCAAGTTGGAAGGAGGTGAAAGCCACAACGATTGCTAATTCTTGGAAAAAACTTCTTAACCCCTAAGATAACGAAGAAGAGAATGGAATTGAAGAAGATGATTACAGAAATATTTTAGAAAATGCAGGAGAACATGAGACAAACACGGAAACTATTCGAGAGTGGCTGGATGAAGATGCTGGTGAGGTAGGGTACGTTGTGCAGTCGGAAGAAGAAATAGCTGCTACTATAGAAGGTCGCCAAACTAAGGGACTGATGACAGACGATCAAAATGGCGATGATGATGACGATGAGGAATAAAACGATCACGAAGAAAGTTTATTTATTTATTATCAAAATACCCTTATACCATATTGGTGTCGGGTTACATCAATATATGATAAGTACATCAACTACACTCTATACACAAATTTTTTCCATCTTACTCTATCCATTGACAATGTCTTCGCTTCCCTCCAGCCCAAGCCTCTTTCTCTCAAAATGTTTCCCATCATTCCATCCCAAGTCAGTCGCGGTCTTCCTCTCTTCTTTCTCCCCCCTGATTTTGCCTCCCAAACCTGTTTTACCATTCTATCACTATCCATTCTCTGCATGTGTCCCCACCACCATAGTTGTCTCTGTTCAATAAAATCCAGAATCGATATCACTTCCAGATCCTCTCTTATTGTGTATTCCTAACTCTGTTCTTCCTTGTTACTCCTACTACTCTCCTAAGATATTTCATTTCTGCCGCCTGGATTTTACTTTAACGAAGAAAGTGAGAATGTTAAAATAAGTGATGCAATAAAAAAAGTACAATCCTTGTTGAAGTTCGTAGAAATGCCTGCAAACTCTGACTTAAGCAAATATTTTTTTGTTTTAAGTGAAATGAAACAGGATTTTGTGAGGAAACAGCTAAAAACAAAATACACGCAGAAAAAAGTTAGTGATTTTTTTAAGAAGCTGTAGGCTTGCTAGAATATGTACTTTGCAGTGAAAATAGAGTGTTTTGTATTTAAGTACTGTATTTAAGTTTTGTTTTGTATGCAAGTTATGTACTACAGTATAAAACTGAATCGAATTTTTTTAGTAAACATCACATAAACAGGTACTGTATGTTATTTCTTATTTTATACCTCTTCTACTACTAATTAATAGAGTATTAAATACAGTATTTTTAACAAGAACATGCAGTAGACCTCTTGTAGATTCAAATTGGGTTTCAGAATGATTTCTTTTATATTGTCTGCTATCAGTAACCGATAGACACGCAAAAACTCGCGATCAGTTCGTAATGTTCTATAATTTGGACTTTCAGCAATTCGGACTGAGTTTGGTCCACATTAGTCCGAATTAACGAAGTTTCACTGTAGTTACAAGCTCATTTGCTGGCTGCCCGATCTCGAAGTCATTTCATTGTTAGAAGTTCTGCAGGAGAAGTTTCAATTTTTACATTTATGTTTATGTTACTTTATGTGTACAATATATGAATATAATACTTTAAGTTCGAAAATCCATACAAATCGATAATTTGGAGTACCCCTTATTCCAGTTAGTTCTGATTATTGACTTTCGACTTTATGTCACACTTGTCTAGGCTATTAAATATAGATTATAGTGACAGGAAAATGCTTGTGTATTTTTAAAATTTACTAAAATTAAAATCAACTAACGTATATGTTCAGGAGGAATGTTAAGGTTTCGATGTATAACCTGAAAACATCGTGGCGACCTTTGTGTAATTTGGGATCTTCTGTGTTGAAATTAAGGTAAGTTCGTCAGAATCCGGAGTAAGTAAGCGTTTGGTAAGTGGGCAAAAATTTTAGATAGTTACAATTGGCGAGTCCCTGCCAGGATTTTTATATAATTTTTATATAAATTAGGCCTGAAATTTGATGCCACGAAATAGGCTTGGAAACGGCGGCAATTTTTGAATAATTTGTAGGTTATAAGATGTTCAAAATAGCACGTGGTGTTTAAAAAGTTTTTTGTTTAGTATATAAACTCTCATTTATATCAATACAGAATTTTAATAAGTATTGAATTAAAAATAATTAAAAAACATGGAAAATAATGAGAATGAGGTCAGTTTGACCAACTCAACTACCATGAGTGAATCGAGAATTCAGTCAACTCCTATGTCAATAAAAGAAAGCAGTTTAACTGAATCAGTTATAATGGGTGACATTGGAGTTCATTCACCTCCAATCTCAACTAAAGAAAGTAATAAAACTGATGACGAAACAAGAAATTTTTTTCGTGAGATAATAAGATTTTTTGATAATAGTGATGAAAAGTTAGAAAGTAAGTTCAATGAACTAAAGGGTAATATTAATAATATTGAACAACAAAATGTTAAAAATGAAAGTAATTTTAATGATATGAAACAACAAAATCCTAAATTTGAAGATAATATTAATAAACGTCTGAATGATATTGACGAACATCTTAGTACCATTCTGAAACAAATACGAGAGTACAAGTTTACATGGGGGTACAAAAAGGAGAATACAGAAAGTGAACTAAACCAGGTAAGCGATAACAAGGTAATCGATTCTGACAGTAGAGGTTATGATGATGATGATGATGATTTTAAGAATAATGGTGTTAGTTTAAGTGCAGTTGAGGTAAACAATGACAAAGTAAGTGGTAGTAAAAATAGTGATAACTATAATAATGATATAACAAGTAATAACGAATTAATTGAAAATGGGGTATCAAAGAATGATACATTAAGTAATAGTAGTGATGATGAGAATATAATGGGAGTTGAGGTTAGTGAAGAGGTATTAGTGGTTAATGAGATTGAGAGAGTGTAGAAGAAGAGTTTAAGTGAGTATGGGAAGCAGAGGGCAAATTTTCCCAATGGTGTATGTGGAGTAAAGACTCCACATTTGTTTTTTGAGGATGAAGATTCCTCCGAGGGAGACGCATGGTCTCCAAATGATCCCTTTATGTGTTATGATTTCCCTGGTAAAGCCAGGATGGGTTTTAATGATGTTGTATTGCCCTTTGCGTGGAGTGAGAGAGTTAAATGGGATTGGGAGAGGTATTATGAGAGAGAGAGAGAGAGAGAGAGAGAGAGAGAGAGAGAGAGAGAGAGAGATGTTTAAGATTAATAGGGGTTATAAAGAGTTAGTAGAGAGAATAGATGTTGAGAGAAATGTTGACAATGAAGTGAATGTTGTTGTATTTGTCTATGTCCGTGTTTGTATCATTGATGTGTTTTTTTTTTAATCATTGACTTGTGTTTGTGAATTGATTGTGATTTGTGAATGATATCATTGTGTTTGTATCATTGATGTGTTTTTTTCTGAAAAACACATCAATGATATAAACACGGACATAGACAAATACAACAAAACAGGTGTGTATAAATTAAATTGTAATAACTGCAATAGTTTCTACATAGGCCAGACGGGAAGATCTTTTTCATCCCATTACTCTGAACACTTAAAAGCTTTATCAAACAACAATATACATTCCGCGTTTGCCACACACATACACACACAAAACCACAGCTACACCAACATAGATACTAATCTTGAAATATTACACTACTTACCCAAAGGTCGAAAACTCAACACAGCAGAACAACATGAAATACACAAACACCACACAACACAACCAAACAACATACTTAACGACCAATTACAATATAAATCACATACACTTTTTGACACAATCATACAAAAAACGAACAATAATTTGGATCCCCGCGCCAATCCCCTTCCTCCACACACCACCCCCACTATACCTTCCAAGCAATAACCGTCACAAAGTCTGCAACACTACGCCGAAACGCGTTCGACGAGAAAAGACACGTAAGTTCACAAGTGAAAGTTTGATTATTATATAAAGTGTAGTGCTGTGAAAAAAGATGATGAACAATCAAGACAACTATAATACTTTATGTTCGAAAATCCGAACAAATCGATAATTTGGAGTACCCTTATTCCAGTTAGTTCTGATTATTGACTTTCGACTTTATGTCACACTTGTCTACGCTATTAAATATAGATTATAGTGACAGGAAAATGCTTTTGTGTATTTTTAAAATTTACTAAACATTGTTTCAGATAAACACGATTCGTCTAAACGAGTTTTTAGTGTACTTCAATGCAAATAATTTTTATTGAAGATCTGGGCATCTGCAAATTTATGTAATTATACTATATTGTGTAGCTACAGTATGTGAGAATAAATGTACAACTGCTGTAACTGTTAATATATAACAGTGTAATAGCTATGAGAATAAATGTTGATCTTGGAAAACATTACGTATCCATAATGGCGTGGACAAGTAAAGACGCGCGCGATATACCACCCGATCATATTAATCATATTTGTCATCCAAATAGAAAAGTTGGACTTGTTACTTGTTTAATATGTGATAGTGTTTTCTGCAAGTCTGATTTTACAAGAGAAGTGAACGAAGGAAAAGGATTCTTTATCTCTAGACACATAATTGTGTGCCCTGTACATCTTAACCTATCTTTTGTTGACATTCAACCATGTGACCAGGATACTGATATTGAACATAGTAATGTCAAAAAAAAATTGTTAATTATTCAAAAACATCTAGAAAATATTAAAAATGGTCTAAGTGTGACTCAAGATGGTGTAAGTGATAATATGGATACAGATGATAAAGGTGAGGATGATGCTGTATCTATCATATCAATTGCCAGTGAAAAAAATAAAAACCGTAAGTGTGAACAAAATTTTGAATGTGAGGATTGTCAGGACTATATAAGAGAATTAAACTATGAAAAAAAAATTAATAGTGAATTAGTAAAACAAAATAATGAGCTACGTGAACATAACCATGAGTTGCATGAAAATAACAGTTTCTTAAGATCATCTGCTGTAAATGTTGAAAAAAATTATGTAGACATTAAAAATTCGTATGCTGATGCTGTGCTAAATTTACCTAAAAAGCAAGAATGTGCTCGTTTGACAATAAAGCCAAAGGAAAATTTCAAAGGCGATGCCCTAAATATTATCAAAGTGCAAATTTCAACCAAAACTAATGCCAAAGTTCTAAAAATTAACAAAGTCAATAATGGTACAGTTTTTCTAAAGTGTATAAATGAGCAAGATTCTGAAAAAATACTAAAGGTTATAAACAGTGAAAACAGTGAAATATTGACAGCTGAAGCATGTGTTAAAAAAAATCCGCAAATAAAAATAACAAACATATCAGAAGATGTCGATAAAGTAGAACTCGAGAATGATATCATACATAGAAATGAATTACCATCAAATAGTGTAAACATTGTACACAAATACAAACAGAGAAACAATAATTATGCTGCGCTAGCAGAAGTAACCTCTGATGCATATGCCAAGATAATGAAGAATAAATCTGTTTTTATTGGATATGAAAACTGCAGAGTGTATGACAATTTTAATATCAAATGTTGTAAAAACTGTTGTGGGTATAACCATTCATTGAGAAAGTGCAAAGACACTTTTAAAAGACAACAATCATGCTACAAATGTTCAGGTAACCATGATGCTACAGTATGTACCTCTGATATAAATAAATGTATTAATTGTATTAATGCTAACAAATACTTAACTAAAAAAAGATCCATAGATCATTCTGCAAATGATATTCAAAACTGTGAAAGTTATAAAGTAAGATGGGAGCAGTATATTTGTGATACAAACTACCCCTGGAAACCAGAACCTCCATTTAATTACGTTAGGCCTACAACTAGTTGATTAGATAAAATTTTGTATTTAAAAGGAAAAATCAAAACTAACATATAAATAAATTTTTTATGGAAATACAAGAATATAACCTTAATGATGAATTAATTTTTAATAATACAGAAGAGATAAATCTCAACCCCATTTTTTGTGACTCTGAGCTTCTGACCCTACATGTCAACATCAGAAGTATACAGAAAAATATTTTAAAACTTGAAACTATGTTAAGTTCTTTTAAACATAAACCAGATGTGATAATATGCACTGAAGCTTGGCTCATGGATAATATTAAGCTTATAAATATAACAGGTTATACACATTTTAAAAATAACAGCAGAATAAATAAAGCAGATGGAGTGATTATTTATGTAAAAAGTAACCTACAGTATCAAACCATTAATGAACAATTTAATGATTTAAAAATCACTAGTCTGCTCATAGAATTAACAAATAAAAGTATTTTCAAAATTTCTGGACTATATCGTTGTCATGATTATCAGATTGACAAATTCATTAAAGATCATGAAAAATTTATCTTAAGTAACAAAACTGTTGCAAACCACATGATTTTGGGTGATGTTAACTTAGATCTCATTGAGTTTAATGAAAAAACTGAGGATTATTTCTACCAATTACTGCAAAATGGTTATGAATCGATGATAAATACTTGTACTCATCCTATAACGAATTATAAAGATGGAACTTGCATTGACCATATTTTCATGAAAGGAATATACACAGCAAAATCTGGTAAATTAATTGACTCAATCACAGACCACTACCCCGTTTTAATATCACTACATGGAAACAACATAAAATGAAAACTTACAGTATCTTTTGAAATAAACAAAAAAAGATTTTTGGAGCTGTGTGCTTCAGAACAATGGCAACAAGTCTGTAATACACCAAATAACAATGAAGCATTAGAATTGTTAATAAACAAGATTCAAACTATCAATGAACTTTCACACAAAACTAGGCCAAAAATTCAAAAACCAAGAAAGACCTGGATTACCCCTGCTCTCATTAATTCAGTTAATAGCAAAAACAAATTATATAAAGCCTGGAAGAATAGTCAAGACGACTTGCTAAAAAAAGAGCTGTACTTAAATTACGAAAAACGACTTAAATCATTACTTAGGACTGCTAAAAATAGGCATGAAGAAAAACAACTACAAAATGCTGATTCTAAAAAAATGTGGAGATATGTTCATCTAAAATTGGATCGTAATTCAAAAAATAGACAAATAAATGATATTTTGATTAATAATAAACTTAACAGCAATGACTGGACAAAGGCTAATTATTTTAATGAATTTTTCAGCACAATAGTATCTAGGCTGAATGAAAGTGCGACTCCTCCTATTCTGCAGCATGAAATACCAGATATATCAATTAATCAGCATACTATGTTTCTCACACCAACAAATGAGTCAGAAGTTTACCAAACTATTCGTGAACTCAAAAATAAACCTGGTGGGTGTGATGAAATTCATGCCTATACAGTTAAGCTAGCTGCTCCGTTCATAACTCCTGCTTTGACTCACATTATTAATACTGCTATGATACAAGGTACATGTCCATATCAATTTAAGAAAGCTGTAATTTGTCCTATATATAAGGAAGGTGTAAAAAGTTTGGTTAACAATTATCGACCGATCGCACTGATATCAAATCTAGCTAAGATTTTTGAAAAAATTATTTTTACCAGATTATTTAAATTTGTAAAGAACCATAACCTGTTAAGTGCTAAACAATTTGGCTTTCTCAAGAAGAAAGGTACAGATGATGCTATAGCCCTACTTAGCAAATTTATTTATGAAAATCTAAGTATTAGCATACCAACTGTTGTAACTTTTTTGGACTACTCCAAAGCTTTTGACACTGTCGATCATGGCATACTTATATCCAAATTACAGAATATGGGAATAAGAGGTGTAAGCTTATCCCTGATAGCCAGTTATTTACATGACAGGACACAAGTTGTAAAGGTGAATGGGACTAGAAGTCAGCCTATTAAAACAAATGTTGGAGTGCCCCAGGGCTCTATATTAGGACCTTTATTGTTTATTTTATATATCAATGACTTACTAGTGTTACAAGATGTATTAATAGCATATGCTGATGATACAGCAGTACCAATGAAAGCAAAGACATGGCCTGAACTTGCTACAGATATGTCAACTAAATTAGATATTATATACTCTTGGCTCTATCACAATAATCTAGTACTCAACATAAGCAAGTCTGTTTTTATCACCTTTGGAAACTATAGAGACTCTGTTCCGCATGACTTTGAAATTAAGATAAATGGTCAAAAATTGAAAAGAGTTAAATCTAGTAAATATCTAGGAATAACATATGACTTTAATATGAAGTGGGATGTACATGTGGCTAACATTGTAAAAAAACCCAAATACTTAGTCTACGTTTTTTACAGACTTAAACAAATTTTATCAAAAAAGCAACTAATACAAATATACTATGGACTATTCCATAGTGTGGCAGGGTATGCTATCATAGGCTGGGGGGGTCTATATAAATCATCTCTAGACGCATTGGATCGGCTGCAAAAGTGTATTCTTAAAATTATAGGAGTCAATGAACAAGATTCGAATAAACCATTAAATATTAAACAGGTGTTTGTAGTGAATTCTATAGTTTATCAATACAATGATCTAAAAAGTGAGTTTTTACAAAATCGAATCAACACACGGTATAAAAATATTATATTGCCGCGACACCTATTAAGTATTGGGCAAAGAAGCTATGTGTATTATGCCATAAAATATTTTAATGAATTACCTAATGAACTGAAAAATCTAAGTGTAAATATAAAAGTGCTTAAAAAAAAATCAAAGAAAAAGTTAGTAACATTGTTATTGAATAATCAAAAAAACAGTCTATTATGATATGGACCTTTTTTTCTCTTTTTTTTTCATTTATTTATTGAATTGTGTTATAGTACAAACTAAAATTTTGTTAAAATTGAAAAATAATTTATTTTTAATATTTACTATGATCGGTGAGGTAAAACTCACAATTAGTATTAAGTATATAAATATTAATTCTAAGGACCAACCTATGTACGGGCATTTTGTAGCGGGTCAAATTTTGTGTGTCTTTATTTTAACCGTTTGGGGCATATATTTATATTTTTATTTATTTCATTTTGGGCGGATTGTCATTGTGCAACGTATGTGTCAGTATAACAGTCAATGTAACAGAACAGTGAAACAACTCTATAAGACGCAGTTGTTGTTGAGGAATGCGGCGGAGCATTTGCACCTCCACAAAATTCTAAGAACTTTGTACCTGTGTGTGGCAGCGCACATACGCAACTGCTCAATCACGCTCCAAGTGACGCTCTGACAAAAAACCAAGATGGCCAGAGAGTGAAATTTTCATCGTTCATTTGGTTTCACTACGGAAGTGTCGTTTAGACCAAGCCCACTTAAATGACGTCAGCCAATGCCTGTAGAAGATCATATGCGACATTGAATCAAAAAAACAACATGCATGGCATGGGCTGAAGCTTCGGCGACGACGCCCAAGGCAGTGAGTTCCAGTGTTGAAAACTGTGGAGAGTGGACAGAGAAAAAACTTCTACCCAGTTACTCTTACCAACCGACCGCATGCGGTTCCTCTAAATTTCATTAACAGTTTTTTCTTTAGGTCGGCCGACCTCACCGTTAAAATTTGAAGTGACATTAACAGTACAATAAGATATTACCAACAGTCAGAAGTGAGAGTAAGAGAATGAATAGTTTCAAATACTTTTCGGACATTTGAAAGGGGACTTGGCACGGGCACGATGACCGCGTGGTCGATGTGGGGGCTTTATCATATGAAGATGTGTTAGGGGGTTTCTGATTTTCTAGAATGTGAAGGGGTTTAATTGGTGTGATAGAGTGTGTGGCAAAGCTGGGCGGCTTTTTGTGTATATTTGTGTTTTTATTTGATATTTGCATTTGTGTCTAGTGAAATAATAAGGTAAGCTGTAATTCCTAAGTGTTATGTTGGTGTAGCATCACTTTGCAGTAATGTATCTCAATGAATTTTAATGAGTTTACAAGCAGTCAAGATTAAATAATAATAAATATTACGTCTCTTCCAAAATGAGTGGTGTCAGTACTTTGCGTAACCTATAGACCATGTTTGTATCTAGGTACATGTGACCGAATCCTGTGACCCCGTAAGAATTATCGTAACGGTAAGTAACAATTTAATTTGACATTTCATTATAATAATATATGTGATTGATTAGCAAGTCACAGTTGGCGCCACGAAACAGGCACGAATTGAATTAATTACAATTAATTAATTGAATTCCGCATCGACATGGATACAAGCATGTTCTAGGTTAGCTTAGTAACCTAACAGTAGATTACAAAATTTAAATAATTACTGTATTTATTTTATTTTATTTAATTAATTATTCTATTTAAGCAATTTATATAATTTCATTTATATCAATAATATAAAATGTCAAATAACGAAACTGACGTAAATAAAATGAGTGTCGAAGTTTTCGACGACTCAAACGTTAGTAACTATGAAACACACTCGACTCCAAGTGTGAGTCAGAGTGAAGCAGAAATAAGTATAACAGATCAAAGTAAAGTAAATGAAGATTCAGGGATTCAAATAACCCCGAAATTAGATAGGGAAAGTAGAATTGATAGTAAAGAAGTCGGCTTCACTGACGGAGATATAGCAGCGCAATCTACTCCGTCGACAACACGAACTAAAGGGTTGTCGATGGACGATCTGTTTAATCTAATGAAAACCATGTCTGAAAATATAAATAGCAATTATAAAGAGCAACAAATTGATTCCAATGTCAAATACAATAAAATGAATGACAAGTTTGACGAGTTAAAAAACGAAATTCAAGAAATTAATAAACGTTGTGAAAATACCAAAGTAGAATTTACCAATAGAGTTAACCAAGTAGAAACCAAGTTAGATGATTCAATGCAAAAGGTAGATGTTAAATTTAATGAAATAAACAGTCAGATAGATAGAGTTGAAAAGCAGATAAATGAGAATAACGAGTATTTAATAAGTTCAATGAATGAGTATAACAATGACACAGAATCTAAAATTAATAAATGTAGTATTGAAACTGAATGTAAGTTGAATAGTGTAGTAATGACAGTTGAAAAAATCAGTCAGAACTTTGATGAACATCAAAATAAGATAGAATCTAAAATGAATGAAATTGAAAATAATTATAAGACAGAAATACAAGCAGTAAATGAATCTATCGATGTGATAGCAAAGAATAACGTACAGTCTGAATATAGTAATGATAAAAAATTATATTCACTTGAACAGAATATTAATAATATGAGAGATGAATTAAGTGTAGTAAAAAATCAAAATGTAAACAATGTTACTGAACGCATATTTATGACACGTGACACAAACAATGAAATAGAATTAGAAACTTTTAGTAATGAAAATAGGAGAGTGCATCCAATGCAATTTTTAAATCGAGTACGGGAGTTTGACAGATTTAATGGTAGTAGCTGGGAGGTTAAACTTATAAAAATTTTGAAATGTTTTAAAGGTGATTCAGAGATATGGGCGGAGACGCATCGAAACGAATGGGAGAGTTATGGAGATTTTGAAAGAGCATTTCGGAACAAATACTGGTCGGAGGAGGAGCAGGAGATACTGCGAAGCCAAATAATGGGAACTGGGAGTTTTGGAAGAAACAGCCGTAGTATTACAGTATATACGATGAAGCTGTACAACGAAGCGAAGTATTTGGAACCACCGTTGCCATTTCAGTCGTTTGTACGCCACGTTAGCAAGCACCTACCAAGGGAGGTGCAGATCACATTGATGACCAGAGAGGTAAGCGACATAAATGAATTAGAAAAAATATTAGACGTTTTTCAGAATATTAAGGACCAGGAAGACAGCAGACGCATGCAACAACATAATATACAAAATGGAGGTAATTATGTACCAAGAGGAGGACCAAACGGAGGAACCACACACAATGGTCGAGAACGGGACAGACGATACCCAATGTGGAAATGTGACGGGTGTCTGGTGGAAAATTATGCTGATCGTAATTTCTGTTATAGATGTAGAAGGGCGAGGCCCGGACAGCAGCCGAGAACACCACCGAGGTTCAACAACCCACAGCAGAGGAACGGTGACCGACGAGTAGAGAATCTGAGAAATGAAGGAGGAAATCAGCAGATGGGCAGAGTGTACACGCCCCGTAACGCAGACGAAAGAATGGGAAACTAAGGAGGACAATGGATGAGGAGGCCCGGCCATTGTCGAGGAATAATCACGGGGTCCATGAAAATAAATACAGGAATAACACGATTCACACGGACTTGGCCACAGAATTGTTGGAAGAAGAGGAGACGGAAACGAGGAGACAAGAGGCGTGGTTGACTGAGGTAAAACTGGAAATAGAAGGTAAGTCAATCTTGACACTTATAGATACAGGTAGCGAAATATCTGTAATAGCAGAACATGTACTCAATAAATTGAAAGAAACTAACAAACATATTCCGTCTTTGCCAGTAGCAGGGGTAGCAATTGTAGGTATTACGGGTGTTAGAAGTAAACGGGTTACAACACAAGTCCAGTTGAACATGTTAATAAATGGGGAAAAATATGAGAATACATTTTTAGTTGTAAGAGGTTTAAATTTAGAAGTGATTTTGGGTAATGATTTTTTAATAAGAAATAATGCGGTCATTAACTTTCGAAAAAGAATTTTAGAATTGAGTAATGAAAATAAACAAATAACAGTTAATTTTGAACGGGTTCTAGACACAGTAAAGATTTCGGGTATAAGGGTTATACCAGATAAAACCATAAATAGGGATATGGAATTTAGTATACATGCGTGTAGAGAGAGTGTGAGTGAAGAGAGGGGAGATAGAATATGGGCCGAAAGAGAGGTTAAATTTTGTGGGGAAGGTGATGAAATGGGGAGTTCTCAGCGTAAAGCGCTGTGGCGGGTAGTTGAGGATTATCGGGGAGTGTTTGCCGGGGAACCAGGGAGGGCAAAAGGTTATGAATGTGAGTTAAGGGCGAGGGAGCATGCACCAACGTAGTTATCCGGTACCATATTCGAAAAGGGAGGCTGTACAGTCAGAATTAGATAGGATGTTAGCGGGGGATATTATAGAAAGGTCGGTATCAACTTATTCCAACCCTTTAGTAGTAGTAATCAAAAAAGATGGGAGAGTGAGATTATGTCTAGATGCCCGCAAAATCAATCAAATAATCATTCCAGACCGGGAGTCACCAGAAGCGATAGAAGAGATTTTTCAGAAGTTCAGTGGTGTGAAATATATGACTTCTTTAGACCTGACCGCCGGATATTGGCAAGTCCCGTTGGCAGTAAATAGTAGAAAATATACAGCGTTTTTGTTCAACGGAAAAAATTACCAATTTAAAAGACTACCGTTCGGTTTGAACACAAGTGTAGCTAGTTTTATTAAGTGTCTCGACGAAATTTTGCAACCACATAACTTAGATTTTCTAACCATATACGTAGACGACATACTAATAGCTTCTAGAACATTTGAAGAGCATGTAGAGCATTTGGAATATGTATTGGAGAAATTATATCAGGGAGGTTTGACGGTGAATTGGGACAAATCAAAATTTTTGCAAACTGAGATACATTTTTTAGGTTTCATCATAACACCTACAGGAATACGTGCCAATCCGGATAAGGTAGAATCCATCCTGACGTTCCCGGAGCCCAAAAATATAAAACAATTGCAAAGTTTTCTTGGTCTTTGTAATTTTTACAGGAAGTTCCAGCGGAACTACGCCCAGACGACGGCCCGACTAAGCGCAGTGCTGCAAAAGAATAAGCAATGGAGATGGGGCGATAACGAAAGAGCGGCGTTTAACGACATCAAAATTAAGTTCACAGACATGATACTAATGAATCATCCCAATTTTAATGACAAATTTTATTTACAGACAGATGCTAGTAATATAGCATTGGGAGCAGAACTCTACCAAGAGGTCGAGGAGAAAGAGCATAAAACCATCGCCTTCGCCAGCCGGACATTGCTAGCCGCTGAGCGCAACTACACTACCACAGAAAAGGAGCTCCTCAGTATAGTGTTCGCCGTGAGGAAGTTCCGAACGTATCTGCTGGGTAACAGGACCATCATCAGGACGGACCATAAAGCGCTATCGTTCCTCAATACTTGTAAACTCACACACAGCCGGATTACCAGGTGGGTGTTAGCTCTTCAAGAGTATAATTTTTCTTGGGAATATGTCAAGGGTGTAGAGAACAGGGTGCCAGACACACTATCACGAATAGACACAGACAGAAATAGAACAGGTAGAGATATTAAAGAGATAGAAATTTATAGACTATCCCGGGAAGATAAACTTTTTGGGGAGGAATTAAAAGATATAAATGTAATGCAAAGAGCTGATAATAAATTAAATTAAATAATTACTAGTATAGAATCAGATATAGACGAATTAGGGTATAAGCAATATTTTCAAGTGTTCAAAGGGAGTTTGTTTAAAAAAGTAGAGGGGAGAGAGAGAGATTGGAGGTTAGTCATACCTGAAGGGTTGATAGAGAAAATAGTGTGGGACTGTCATTTTAGATACGGGCATTTTGGGGCACGGAAGTGTGTGAATGTATTAAAGGAATCTTGTTTATTTAAGAACATGGAGAAACGAGTCCGAAGAATACTTAGAGTTTGTGAGTTATGTCAGAAATCCAAAGTTGTAAATTATAGGTTAGAGGGAGAACTAAATTATATTAAAGTAGAAAAACCATTCGATTTAGTAGCTGTAGATTTGTACGGCCCACTGCCGAAAGGTAGGGGTGGAGTGATGCATATTTTTGTTGTACTTGATACTTTTTCTAAATATGTCAGGCTATATAGTGTAAAGCGAGCCACAAGTAAGGTGCTGAGCGAGAAAATCACACGCGACTATATGATCAACGTGGGAAAGCCGAAGGTGATATTATCCGACCACGGTCCGCAGTTCATCAGCGGAAGATGGCGCCAGACTCTTGGATGGGAAGGTATTATCCCAAAGCACACTGCCGTATATCATCCACAGTCGAATCAAGCTGAGAGAGTCATGAGGGAGTTGGGCAGAATTTTTCGAACATACTGCCATGCCAAACATAGCGAGTGGCCACTCTATGTGCAGAAGATTGAAAACTGGCTAAACTGCACCACCCACGAGTCGACGGGGTTCACGCCTTATGAGCTAATAAGAGGAAAGCGTCCACAGAGGATTCTGGAACAACTAATTGAATATCCACCGGAAACCAACACTATCGGTAACGATGTTAAGCTGAGACTAGCCAATGAAAGTCTGTTGACAAAAGGGGAGGGGAGAAAACGGAAACATGACATGAAAGGTAAGTGGACGCAGTATGAGATTGGACAGCTGGTATTGGTACGACGACACGATTTATCAAGTGCACAAGATAAGGAGATCAAGAAGTTTTTCTTATTGTACGAGGGGCCGTACGAGGTAGTGGAAATAAAAATGAAAAATTCATATGTGTTACAGAATAGAGAAACCAGGGAGATAGTGGGTACGCACAACGCTACAAATTTGAAATTATTTTGGTCAGCATAAGTATTTTGTTAATTTGTAAAGGTATGAATGTTATTTAATTATTCTTTTATGTTTTTAGAAGGGCTCCTCCCCCATTTTCGGGCGGTCACGATCTTACCAGTCCTGGCCGTGGAATTCGGAACTCGGAGGCGGGCCATGGTTGGCAGGATCTTCCTTCAGGCAGTGAAAACAACGATGGTCCGGCTCCACCAAAATTGGTACAAAATAGAAATTTAACCACATATATTTGAACGGGGAGGGGGACCCCAACAGGTACGTGACTCGACTTAAAATTTTTTAATACACTCATGGTGCAGCAGATCGGTGTGCCTGTCACGTGCCTGCACTGCCTTAGAGTGTTTGTATATAATGGAGGCTGCATTAAATAAAAGGCAGTGCATTCAAATTAAATTTTTTGGTGTCAAGGGCAAAATTAAAATGGAGCCTTTGACAATATTTTCTGATTGGCCCGAAACGACGAGTTTTGGGGCAAGAGGGATGGGCGCACGGTAGAAAGCGGGGTAGAAGAAATGGTGGGAGAGGGGGAGTAGTGTGTTTTAGAGAGGGGACGTGAATTCACGTAGTATATCTATCGGGTGCCGATCCGTTTTGCAGCGAAACCCGACTTTTCAGGCGATTACTGCCTTACTACCACTTATCATAAGAATGTTAGTCAGCCTCCAGTGTAAATAGATTTTTGAAAAAAAAAAAAAAAAAAAAAAAAAAAAAAAAAAAAATTTTGGATGTGTATAATTTTAAATTTAAGATATAAAATTTTTTCTTCTAAATTTTTTAGCATTAGGTGACCAAATATAATTGTTAGATTTTAGTAGTAGTGGGTATAGGAACGTTTTGAAGAAATGTGTAGTAATATAAGAACTTGTTATCAATACAAGATGTGGGGATAATTTTGGGGGGTAGTTTGGTGCTCAATGAAGGGACATAACAGTGTAGTGTGGAACTGCTATGGGGGAAGGTTGTAGATTTTGTATTTAATATTTTATGTTAATAATGGTTAAGCTTCCATATAAAGTGGGTTAAAACCCCATCTAAATTAATATTGTCATTTAAATTTTAATTTAATATTACGAAAGATATTTTACTTGTGATTCCCCAAATTTTCGGGCGGTCACGGCCTCACCGAACCCTGACCGTGGAATTGGTTTAGCTTTAACAGCTATGGTTGGGGCACATTACGATTACGCGCTGACCATAACTGGCCATAGCTGTTATCGTTGTAAAGGTGTATTTTGAAATTGATGGGGGGGAATAAAAAGGGGAATCACCAAACTATGGAACAGCGGCTGCCACTCTGTTCGAGAAGGAACAGCAGAGCCAGGTGGTAGATCCGTTTAAGGGTGCATGATTTTATTAACGAGAACATGATGATGTTCACCAATGTTAAAACTTAACAGCGGAAGCAGAGACACGGAGAGGTAAAACCGTACTCCAAAATATACAGTCTCTGTGGAAGCGAAAGGGCGAGACAGTCCTCCATAACCTGAAATAGTGTGTGTGGCCGGGAGGTGACGCAAAGGAGTCACGAATTTTAAAATCTTATGACGTAACAGTTTTGCTTATTCAAGGTTTAATCCAATCAAAAATGCTTGTGCTCTGTCCACATAATTATATGCTCAGACTCGTAAAATAAGGTTCATACTATAATTTTAAGGTATCATTTTATTGTTGTGTGTTAGATATAGTTGTTGATAAAATGTATTTTCATTATGTGTGTAATTTTTTTTCTAAGCCAATCATTAGACGCCTGGCAGGCAATCAACATAATAGAAGTAAGTGTTGATAATGTATTACATGTAACTGTTCAATTTTGAAAGGTATCCATGGTGTTTTAATTATGTTAGGATATCAGCTGATCAGCAATAATGTCACTGGTATATTGGTTTATAAATGTTACAAGTAATTAATGTTTAGTGTACTACAGATATTTTGAAGTAAAGATAAAAAGAGTATGCAAATTAATAAAAGATAATTCATGGGTGATAAGTGTTTTATGGGACATGTAGACCTGTCCAAGTTGAATTAAAAGTTGAATGTGAAATGATGGAGATGAATATAATGTAATGCTGTTTTTGAGTTGATGTGATATAACAGGATTGTGTGAAATATAGATGTTGACACAGTGGTAATGGAGACTTTATGTAGATTTTGAATGATATATGGTTGTTTTTATAGTTAATGAGGTTATTTTGTGTATTTGTAGTAATGAAATGAGATTGAGAATTTTGGGGATGGCAATTTTGTATTAGGGGGTAGTGTATTTGGGGAGTCCGCAACAAGGGTTGGGACGGGATAGGGACCGATTGGCGCCGGAAAGGGTTACCTAGGGGGAGTCCAGGGACCAACATAAGGGAATGAGTTTTGGGAAGGAAACACGTATCCTATGTACAAAGGGTTAGAGAGTATTTTTTCATATATGTAGAGAAGGTGGCGTTTTGTGTTAAATGGTAAGTTGGGGTTTAGAATGTCCTGATTAGTAGATATTTTGATAGAGATGGGTGTCATGATAATTGAGTTGATTAATATCAGAGTCAGAGGGAGAAAGTTTATATATGTATAGAGATCTAATACGGTAATTGAGAGTAAATAATTTACATCACCCCCAGTAAGGTAGAATTAACTGTTAACTAAGGAGAGGAATTTATAATAAAGAATGTACAATTGTTTTTTCAACCAGTGACAGAATTTTGATAGAAGTGAAAATAATGTAAAGTCAAGAATTGTTTGTTTTAAATAATGTAAATGTCAATCTGTTTATTATTTATATTAATATTTGTTCGTTTTAAATATTTTATGTTATTATGTTTTGTATTTCAAGTTAGGATATTACAGATGTTTAAAGTGTTTTCAGAAATCATACATAACATATGTAGGTCAAGGGTTTTGGACTTGACCTAGTTATGATCAGCTGATGAGTTCATACACCTACTAAGCTTGTGTACAGTAGGAAGCCGATTGTGATTTGTTTGTTTAATTAATTCAAACCAATATTTGAATAATTTTAATAAATGTTATTTAATAAATATTTAATGAATAATTTTTTTGAATTTTAAAATTTTGAAAATTTTAAATTTTTTTTTGGGAAAAAAAAAATTTTTTTGATTTTTCGCCTGCCAGCGAGTGAATATGTTGAGTAATGATTATTTTATTGTGTATGTATTAATGATGTTTCTTTTATTGTATTGCTTTATATGGGTAGGCTATAAATTGTTCTCATGCTAGAGTAAGGATGTATTTGTATTAATAGGAATGTTTAGGTTAAGTCATTGAAACAAAAATTAGAAAAAAGAGGAAGAGAATTTTTTGATAAACGATTATTTTTTTGAATTTTGAATTTTTTAAATTTTTGAAAAATTTTAAAAGAAAGTTTTATTCTTATGTGTTATGGTAATATGTAATGTTAGAGTGTGTGAGCCCAGTATTTGCCAAAGGCAGCCCAGCTTGCAAAAAGGGGATCCACATCGGCGGAGGAGCTGGAACGATTTTAGCCAGGGATTGAGGATTTTGGGGGTAGCATGTTAGAAGGCAAGGTGGGCTGTGGTGCGAGTCTGATCGATTTCTCGGTGTTGGGATCTCTTACGGAGAAGTCCAGTGATCTCGTTCAGATGAGTCCATGGTCGCTGAGCCAGGGGGGTCGTGTACCCATGAGATTAAGAACAAGGGGGTTGTGGAACCAGTTCCTCACCGGTCCTCTTTGGGGTCATCGATGAGATTTCTTCTGTCGTGGACAGCAGAATTCTCATCGAGGGGGTATTGTAGCGGGTCAAATTTTGTGTGTCTTTATTTTAACCGTTTGGGGCATATATTTATATTTTTATTTATTTCATTTTGGGCGGATTGTCATTGTGCAACGTATGTGTCAGTATAACAGTCAATGTAACAGAACAGTGAAACAACTCTATAAGACGCAGTTGTTGTTGAGGAATGCGGCGGAGCATTTGCACCTCCACAAAATTCTAAGAACTTTGTACCTGTGTGTGGCAGCGCACATACGCAACTGCTCAATCACGCTCCAAGTGACGCTCTGACAAAAAACCAAGATGGCCAGAGAGTGAAATTTTCATCGTTCATTTGGTTTCACTACGGAAGTGTCGTTTAGACCAAGCCCACTTAAATGACGTCAGCCAATGCCTGTAGAAGATCATATGCGACATTGAATCAAAAAAACAACATGCATGGCATGGGCTGAAGCTTCGGCGACGACGCCCAAGGCAGTGAGTTCCAGTGTTGAAAACTGTGGAGAGTGGACAGAGAAAAAACTTCTACCCAGTTACTCTTACCAACCGACCGCATGCGGTTCCTCTAAATTTCATTAACAGTTTTTTCTTTAGGTCGGCCGACCTCACCGTTAAAATTTGAAGTGACATTAACAGTACAATAAGATATTACCAACAGTCAGAAGTGAGAGTAAGAGAATGAATAGTTTCAAATACTTTTCGGACATTTGAAAGGGGACTTGGCACGGGCGCGATGACCGCGTGGTCGATGTGGGGGCTTTATCATATGAAGATGTGTTAGGGGGTTTCTGATTTTCTAGAATGTGAAGGGGTTTAATTGGTGTGATAGAGTGTGTGGCAAAGCTGGGCGGCTTTTTGTGTATATTTGTGTTTTTATTTGATATTTGCATTTGTGTCTAGTGAAATAATAAGGTAAGCTGTAATTCCTAAGTGTTATGTTGGTGTAGCATCACTTTGCAGTAATGTATCTCAATGAATTTTAATGAGTTTACAAGCAGTCAAGATTAAATAATAATAAATATTACGTCTCTTCCAAAATGAGTGGTGTCAGTACTTTGCGTAACCTATAGACCATGTTTGTATCTAGGTACATGTGACCGAATCCTGTGACCCCGTAAGAATTATCGTAACGGTAAGTAACAATTTAATTTGACATTTCATTATAATAATATATGTGATTGATTAGCAAGTCACAATTTATGCCCCCTATAGGTCCTTTATTGTATAATTTTTATTATATGTAAAGGAAAATTGGTAATAAATATTATTATTATTAAAAAACAGTTGGTACATGCTTTGTGTAGGATGTTGTTACCTGTACTAAGATTTTATAGGAGAGGGGTCGGCAGTTGTCTGCAAGCGAGTGGGGGGAAGTGGTGTTTAGTGCAGTATGATTGGCCGAAACTATCCACCACAGCATTATCAACTCGTACTTGTTCCACTGTTTATGCTTTACCATGTGCACTTACTAAATAAAATAGTAGTGCATTTACTTGTGTTTGACGTGGTTGAAATTTAACAATTTTAAAATGTACAATATTATCATATTTTAGTATGTGATGTACGATTTAATGATACTTTTTTTAATTCAGTGATTATTAGTCTGACATTCAGACGTGATATTGTGGTAAAATTTAAATATTTACTAAATTAAGTGATAGTGATAGTTAATATTATTCATGTCTGATGCCAGTACGAGTGCTTCAGCTATATGCAAGACACAAAAAGGGAAGTATTTAAGTATTTAAAGGACACACAAGACAACTATCTGTTCAGCGCATAACTATTTTGAAAAAGAAGAAGCAAATGGGGGGGGCCTTAATTTCCATGAACAAGTTTTAGAGTGTACAGCTGCCACATGCGAATTAGGGAAGAACCTGATAGTATGTATAGGAAAAAAGAAAGACGATCATTCACTGATTTTAGTGATAAAAAGCCCAAGTTTCAAACAGAAAAAAAAATATATAGACAAAAGAATTATTTATATATATTATATAGACAAAGTTAGATTATTTCCAACAAAAATGTAATTCGATAGCACATTCATAGCTACTATTATAGAAAAGAGCACCCAACAATTAATAAATTTCATAAGTTGTTGGCAGCAGCTGATCTTTTTACCAGTAGTCAATCATCTGTTAGAAAAGTAATGGAAAAGATTGGTTTTAAATTTACAAACATTTTGGGCAGAAAAGTTCTAATGGAAAGAAAAAGTGTAGTTGCTTTACGTTGTAGATTTCTAAGAAACGTTCAAACTAAATCTATTGAACATATAGTCTGGTTAGACAAAACATGGATAAATATAGGTCACAGTTTACAAAAAGGCTGGACAGATGATACTGTGGAAGGAACAATGAAAGTACTTTATGGACAAGGAGTAGATACATTATTGTACATCTTGGAACATCTAAAAGGTTTTATACCTAATTGTTTTATGCCTTTAAATCAAAGAAAATAAGTGACTTCCACCAAGAAATTAACTCTGAAAACTTTACCAAGTGGTTCACAGACACCTTATGAAAGACCTCAGATGTGCTATCAACTATTGTTGATAACGCCCCTTATCACTTGGTTAATATAACAAAGCACTAACACTGACTACACGTAAAGAAGTAATTATTCACTGGCTTCGCCAACATAACATTTCTACCACTGTTAGCATGAAAACAGCAGAACTGTTGGAGTAAATCCCGACTTCCAGAATACGTAATTGACAAAGTAGCAGAAGAACATGGTTATAAAGACTACCACCGTACCACTGTTATTTTAACAACACTGAGTTAATTTGGGTATAAGTAAAGGCACAAGCAAGAAACAAGAAGACTTTTATAGGAACAGAAGTAGAAAAATTGATACATTAACGGCACAGGAGGAAAACTACAGACAGGAGACAATAATTTTAATTTTAGTTTTGGTTTTGTGGTAAAAGTAAACAAAACCAAAATAATGACTCACAGTTTGCTGTCTTGTATTTTTTTTTATTGTTAATTTTTATTTTATTTACAGATATCTGTACACTAAGTGTTAATGATTGCAAATTATCACATTTATCATTAAATCAAAAAATTAAAGATAATGAACATTTGAAGTTCATTAAAAAAAATCACTGAATTTAGTTATGTAGTTTATTATTCTTGTAAGAACTCAAATTTTTAGTTTAAGAATTATTTTTAGTTACAGCTGGATAAATAGTCATTTTTAAGTAGGCCAATATATACTTAGTCTGCACGTGCTGGATTGTAATGGGACATTTCAGCCCTCCTAGTGTTTTGGGGAAAATAAACATAAAATTTAATTTAAAACTCAACAGTAAAAATCATAATTGTAAAGTTTTATAACAACGTATGAAGTAAGCGAGTGGATCTGTGTCAAGGTCAGCTCTAGACCCAAGATGAACAGTTATTTTTAGCCACATGACATGCAAGTTATGTAATTCAGCTCATATGATGTTACGTCAGAGACGAGCCCAGCTATGATTCACTGCTGGAATGTAGAGCCAAATTAATAACTTCGCCAAAATCTGACGTCGAGACTCGAAGAAACAAAAGTTTGCCATCACGTGACTTCCCTCACTACCTCAGAAAATGAGACTTTAAGTTTCGCCCCAGTCTGCAATAACAACTTGTGCGAATAGCACATATCAGTTCCGGAACGTAAATCGCGGGCGATCACACATAAAAAATGTGAAAATTTTGATATTTGATGATTTAAAACAGTATTTTATAAACCAAGTAGATACAGTGAGAAAATTTAAGCAATATGACAGTTCGGCGATAAGGTAGTGCGTGTCTACGAGGAAACATTGTAAGAGAGTACCTTCAACATGATAAAAGGGAAGTAACTTACCAAATTTTATTATTTTAACATAAAATACAAGAACGCAACATAAAAAATGAGCTCTAAGGGGAATATAACTTATCTAATGGGAAAGTGTGCGTGAGTGTATGGGTGAGTTTTGAATTACGTAATTAAAAAGGCACTGGTTTACGTTAAGAGAAGGTAGTTTAGTATTTTCTTTTTGCAGTATCTGTTTTAGTGTTTAACAAGTTAATTTTCAGTAATATCATGAAGAAAGATTGATGTTAAAATAAATAATGTACTGTATTAATGTTATAATAGTAAAAGTGTAAGAGATGGAGGGAGTAATTTTGTCATTGTCATTAATACACAACAGCAAAGCTAAATAACGAATAAATACAAGTAGATTTGAAGTAATCATTTCCAAGCAACCATCTTGTTGTTTTCAGCTCATCTAATTTGAACCCTGGACACTGTGAGTAAAAAGTTTAAGTTGGTAGTAGACAACATGACGGCTATCAGAGTCGAAAGTTGTAAACACAAAGTTGTAAAAAAGTTATCTAACAAAATTATGCCAAAATTTATGTAAAAATAAAACTTAACAGGATTTGTTTTGTCTGCATGAAGTATATTTTGAGTGAATGCAGTAACAAAACTTACGATTGGGTGACATTCAACAGAAACACATGGTTATGAAGTGGCAACATGGTGATGACATCATCATAGCTGTCAATACCTCTTCTGAAAAAATTCCAGTGTATATGGTTACTAACATAAACATTGAAAAAGAAGGAAGAAAGAAATTTGGAAGTAATAAGTGGGTTGACATAATAACAATTTAGGAAGTACTAAAATGAGTAACAGAAAGAAATCTTTGAAAGTAATTTAAGAGAAGGAAAGTTTATTGGATACGCTGCATTCTGAGGAGGAAATATGAACAGACCGACACATACACATATATGCAATTACTTAAGATAAAATGGGCAGCAAAAGATATAAGGAGAAACAGGACATATATTTGTATACAAAAATGGTGAAAAAAATTCTTGATATAAACGTTTTTAAATACACAACAAGCCTATGAAGTAGTACTTTTACATCTAAAGTCTAAAAGCAATAAACTGTAGTTAATAGAAATAAAATTGGATTATACTGTTCATCTATGTTACAAGAATAATACCAACACTTCACCATCTAATACAGTGGATGAACTGGGTGAAGCTGTGTAGTAACACAAGTTATAAATACCAAGTATATACCTATAATTTCATTGAAATTTTATTTAAAATTTTAAAAGTACCAAAATTACTGCCAATTATCACAGCATTTAGTATGATTCCATAAATTATATGTTTGTATGATATTCAGCATTTACTAGATATAAACAGCAGCATGGCGACACTTTTTCCATGGGGGAGGGATTACTAAGCAAGATTTTTCTATGAGGGGGTTACAGACCAGGATTTTTTTGGATGGTGATGAATTACTGATGATAAACAGGTGAGAGGCAGCAGTAAAATTTCGCAAATTACAGCCCACTGAATATGCCATATTGTTACTACCCTGCCAACACTAGTACCTCCTATGTATAGTACCTCAATGACCTCCAATGGGGGGGGGGTATACCTTCCATTAACCCCCTTGATACACCACTGGAAGTAAGACAAGTACTACTATATGATTAACAGAACTGTTTCTAATAACACAGCATATGGTGCCAAAACCACATCTTGAAACACAGTTTATATCAGGACTACTAGTTATCAAGATTTCACTGAAATGTGAAAAGAGATCTTGTACCTGGGACTTCCATACAATAAATCCAGCCAACGTCACAAGCCTCAGCTTTGCAGGTGTTACAACATACATCTGGTTAAGTGATTCTGGGATGACCAATTCTTCTTCACTACAGTCTGCTGCATCCACGCGAACTGGTGACTGTAATGTCAGTCCTGCTAACTTCTCCACTTGTTTTGTCAATGTAGCAGACAACAACACAGTCTGGCAATGAACAGAAGTGTCAGATGCTTCCTGATGAGAACGTAAAACTGACACTAAACTGTAAAAATAAAAACTTATTTTTATGTTTTCTAAGTATTTCACTATGAATGAATAGTCATTATTACTTATAAACTCAGACAACAACTAAAACAAATATTGTTTATTTTTATACACATTCCCCAATATCAGCAATGATGCCAGACTGATAAGCTAATTTGTTGCGGTCCTCAAAATAGCCATTTACAGCATCACTGATTGACTGACATCCACAAACCTGTTTCCACTGAGCCACTCTTTTGAGGATAGGAAAGACAGAAGTCACTTGGGGCTAAATCTGGAAAGTGTAATTCGTGAGTAAGTACTTTGAACTTCTTTTATTTTACTCGTTACAACAACTAACATGTGAACTAGTGTGTTGTCTTGGTGAAACAGCATTTTCTTTTCCACTAAATGTGATAATTTTTTCTTCATTGCGTTGTTTACAAGCTGTTCGCTGTCTAAATGAACAGTACTCCATACGCTTCCCCCGAAAGTCACCATCTACACCAGCAGAAAGAATCTGCCTCCTCTGGAGTTGGTTTACCTTTTGTAGTCCATTGTTATGACTGTTGTTTTATCTCGGGCGCATTATGGTGAACCAAAGTCTTATCAATTAACATAAAAATTGAGTTGAATTACACACCAACTGAGTGCCAAACCGTCAACTGGCACTGTTTTTGGTCAGGTCCCCAAGCAAACACAGCATCCATCCATCACACAGCTTTTCCATACCCAAATATTCATGTACGATACTGCACACACATTCCATTAAAGTGAGGCCAGTCTCCATTGTCTCACTTGCTTTTACACTATAGTCTGCAAAACACTTTTGTATATATTTTTATTGTTTCTGGCATAGTCACTTTAATGGAACATCCACTCCATGGTTCATCACTAATGCTCATCTACCCCATTTTAAAATCAGCAATTCAGCAGTTAACCATTGCACTTAAAAGAGAAGTCTCCCAAAATTGAATCAAGCTCCATTTTTGTATCAGCTACAGTTAAGCCTCTTAAAACAATATTGAATCATGGAACAAACTGTCAATATGTCCATTGTTAAAACAATGCTGAAGCGCTTACTGTGGTTGACTGTCACACTAATACTAAACAACTCACTAACCTCAAACATCGAACTTCAATCTACAAAGAATGAAATTAAACAACATGATCAAAATAATGAACACAGTGTTGCCATCTTTATATGAGGCCTGAAACTTTTCATTCTACCCTTATAAAAAAAAAAAAAAAACAATGTTGAAGCTGGAAAAAATTGTTTTTGTGAGGAACTGTGAAGTAATTAATTCATAGCTCACAAAAGTTGAGTCAAAAATTACAATCAATAGACTTACTAATATGAAATAAGAATTCACAAAATATTTAGTGTAATGTAAAATTCAAAACATAGGTTTTGTATACACACGCAAACTCGTGACAGCACTGAAATACAAAACAGGTGAGATACATGCACAAGAATCATGTCAACAATTATAGTTAATTATTATTTACCATTAAGTAAGATAATTTACAAATTTTTTAGATTAACAGTGACTACATTATATTTTATCTTACTCTCTACATTACCTGGAAATATCTTTCTCGTATCCTAAATCAAGAAGTTTATCTGCTTCATCCAAAATGAACCACTGTACTTGGTCAAACTTAATGGTTTTTGTATGCTTCACATGGTCAATTAAACGCCCTGGAGTAGCTATCAATATTGTGATGCCTTTTCTTAATCTAGCCTTCTCCGATTTTCTTTTCTCACCTCCTACTATCATGCCTGGCACCAACCATGTAAATGACTGAAACAATACAAAGTATGATCAAAACTTTTAAATATGTAATGTCACTGTCATTTAATTTGTATAAATAATATAATTTACATATAGAATTGGCAAAATTAAATATAGATTATGTAGAAACAATTGAAGCGAAGAGAAACACGAAGGCTTTCATATGAATACCCAACTGGATGCATTGGTCAGGGATAAAAAAATGTAAGAGCTAATGTAGTGATACTGACAAAACATACATGAGCAAAATGGTTAGGTAGTACAACCATTAGTTACAGTCAGTAGCAATACTAAGTCTAAATAACCGATCCTTTCATTTCTGTTTTCTTTTTCTTCTGTATACTGTATGTTCACTGACTACCACACAATACCTTTACATATAAATGGTACATAAAAGAAATCTAAAATACTAAATTACTGAGGGAAATTGATATCATAAACAGAATAAGCAAAACAAAGAAAAACTGCTTAACAATTACAGTGAGAGCAAAGAAATTGTAGGTAGACCAATAAAGCAGATTCATTAAAGAAGGTAGAAAAGGTAAATTGTTTAATCCCTGAAGTGGAGAAAAGATGGTGATGCCAAACTAGAAAAAAAATAAAAATACCATATCTTTGGACTTAAAAGAAACATATGTACACAATAACGACATAAATAAATAGCATAACATGAGGAAATATTAGTTTATTACATATATTACAAAACATAGAAACATACAAAACTGTTTAAAAATACAGATGGTAAAATAATACAGAAAAAAAAATAGAAAAATAAATAATAATAATTCATAATTCATATGTCAAATGATGTAATAAAAAAATCATATTTAGAAAACTGAATTTAAAAAGTTCAACAAACTGTACATAGGTTGAGCAAAAAAAAGAAATTTTAAAACACAATTTTGAACTTTAGTACGTAGGCTTTCACGGCCGGTGTCACTATAAATACTTAAAACTTCCGGGCTGAAAAGCCGTGGTCGAATGCTTGATGTTGTGTAGCTAGACGTTTCAGCCACACCACCGGTGGCCATCGTCAGTAGCAAAAATGTTCGTTGCTTGTTTCCAGTTCACTGGGCGACTTTGTTCGGCATACCACCTATTACAAACATTTTTGCTACTGAAGATGGCCACCGGTGGTGTGGCTGAAACGTCTAGCTACACAACATCAAGCATTCGACCACGGCCTTTCAGCCCGGAAGTTTTAAGTATTTACAATTTTGAACATTCATAACACAAAAATCTATAAATCCAATTTACCAATGTACAGCATACATAATGACACAAATTACCGTCTTTGTAAAATGTGCATATAAAAACTAATAAATAATTTTGAACGTCTTAGTCTACAAGTCAAAAAGTTACCTTAACAAGTTTTAAAAACCATTCATATGTCTGTAATGCTAGTTCTCTTGTTGGCAACATTACAATAGCCTTGATTCCATCCGCTCTAGATATTTTTGGTCTTATCCTATGTAAAGATTCTATGAGAGGAATTGCATATGCCAACGTTTTCCCACTTCCTGTCTGAGAACGTACCAACGCATCTTTCCCTTTAAGGAGAACTGGTATAGTCATTTTTTGAACTGTAGTCATCTGAGTTATACCAAACGAATCATTCAAATTTTTTACCTGTGTTGACAAAATAATATTTATTAGATTCACACAAACTATATAACTACACGCTATGAGCAGAAAACGTGAAGTTTTTTATGCTCTCTCAAAAAATTATTCAAGGCACAGCATATACAATTTTGTGTGCGTGTGTGTGTGTGTGTGTGTGTGTGTGTGTGTGCGCGCGTGCGCGCGCGTGCGGGGGGGGAAAGAGGAATGACGTCTAAGCTGAACATAATAGATATGTTCTATTACTGTACGGCTAGTAAATGTGAAATATCCAATTATATAACTGTAAACATATTCTGTTCACATCAAAAGTTTGACACTTAATTTAAAAGCTGAACTCACACCACTATGTTGATAACCAAGCACCATATTGGTTGCACTGTAACACCACTATAAATCCCTATTTTAAAACATTTCTATCTAAATGAGACCATCTGCTTTTCTGCTGATTTGTTTATAAGGTGTTGGGATAAAGGCAAAACCATCCTGTAAAAATATACGATCCATATTACTTATACGATTCACCATATTGTCCTGTCTGCAGACATTAATATTTGTTAAATATAATTTACATTTATAAATTTTTATACATTTTATAAATTTAGAAATTAATTTTTTTTGTGTTTTGCTTGTGGAAAAGTTAATTATTTGGTGTTGCGTTTCATGCAAGTTTTCTTCAATAAATGATATTTCTCGCTTCAGATTGTATTCTCACTCTCCTGTCTATAATAAAGACCTAGATCATATAGTGACTTGGAGAACAGAACAAAATGGTAGACAATAGATATCACATTGTTGATCACAAAATTAAAAACGTTTAATACCTACCAAAGGGGATATTGCTAGATTTGTCTTGACCTCACCAGTGGTTGCCCAACTAAGCAGGGAGGAAGGTTATGTATTTGTCAGTTGTATATGATGTGTCACCTGCTTATCCACATGTGGCGAGTATCAACTAACACTTGGTGAACATTTCAGATAATTAAAAACAGCGGACTCTAGATGACATATTGTTGAAGTACTAGATGATAGTCTTTTTTGTTGTTCAGTAAATATTTTTTTTTAATCTGAACTTTTTTCAGTTACTCAAGTCTCTGTGTCGAACAATTATTCTACTGTTGTTCTTCACAAATCTTTTACTCCTGAAGCAATACATAAGTTTCAGTTTTTAAAATATATACTATTTTCCTGTGGTTATGGTTTTGTTTTGTATTGTATTATCATTTGTTTTTAATTAAAATTTTCTAACACATACATAATATTGAACTCATACAACTGATTATGTATCTGATGCGTCTTAGACGCTCTCGAAGTACTCTTGAGTTGGTCTTATAACGCTAGTTGTTGAGTTAGCTGGTAAGAAATGAAATAACGAAGCGGACTGTATATGTTCTTTGAGTTAATTATTTATTGAAAATTGTTTAGAAAATAATTGCATGGCGCGTGCAGTGTAGCGCGGCATGAATGCCTGAGAAGTAAGTTAGAATTAAATATTGAAAGCCATAATCGTGCATAGAGGCCGAGATCGCCTAAGTAATTAGCGCATGATGATCATGCTAAAATTTTGAAATCTTGAAAACAATTAGGTAGCCGCAGCTGGCGAACTGAGGTGAGTTGCCCTTCCAGAGTCTTGCAATTAACTAACTAAATTTGACTGTTGCGAGCCTGAATACAAGCCGGCAGCACATTAGCACGGGGAGAAATGACGTCCATAAGAAGTTTAACCATACTGCCCGCACAAAATCGGGCGATTTTGCAACTTAAGTCATTGTATGAATAGTGCATAATAATTGACATTACATGACACCAAAATTCAACAATACATAACAAATGATAATACAATAACAAAGACATAATAAATAACATGCATAACAATAGAGCAATGACACCAAAAGAAATTCAATAGTACATAACAATATGATTGACATACCAAATTCATGTAAGGATGCATAATACATAATGATTGACTTTACATAGTACTAAAATAATGATACTAAAAATTCCATAACACATAATAACATGATAATGATGCATAATAATACAGTAATCAGACAGACATAATAGTTGGCAGTACATAATAATAGGATAATGATCCCAAAAAATTCAATAATATATAACAGTAGAATAATACAATACTAAAGACATATAATTCATATGCATAATATTAGAATAATAATCCCAAAAAGTTAAAAATCTCTAATAACGTGATAGTGATACATAATAGTACAATAGACATAATGATAATATAATAAGAATAACAATGTAAAGCATGTGATCGCCCGGGGAATGTCCCGGGCATGAAGCACAATAATGCGATAAAGTTCACATCACTGATACGTGTCGCATGAACGCTCATGCGATTAGTCTGAGGCCACTGGAAGTGGACATAATTTGTGAATGGGCCGACGTAGGATACCGTTTGCCATGCGAACATCCATGACGCGCACTATTGAATCCTGATCCGAATAGACCTGAGTGACTACCCCGCGTTTCCACTGCAGTGAGGGGGAATTGTCTTCCAAAATAAGGACGAGTTGTCCGGGAGCCAAATTTTTTGACGGGATGCGCCATCTGTTGCGTTGTTGCAACTGGTGCAAATAATCCTTCGACCACCTTTGAATGGGTGAATCTTTGGAGCATCTGCCATCTACCCAGACGACCAATTTTGACTTTGGAATAGTCAGGTTCCGGGAGTGCAGTGAGTGGAGAACCAACCAGGAAGTGCGCTGGAGTTAAAGGTTTGGGATCCCTAGTCATTTGAGATGGCGAACAAGGGGCATGAGTTAAGGCAGGACTCTATTTGAGTTCGGATAGTGTAATACTCCTCAAACGTAAGAATGGTTCCGCCGACAACGCGCCGCAAATGAAACTTGACGCTCTTGACTCCACTCTCCCACAGGCCGCCGAAATGAGGTGCTGACGGGGGAATAAAGGACCATTTGATGCCTTGGGCACTGATAAAATCCTGGGTGGTTTGTTCAAATCCGTTAGATTGAAAAAGTTTGTATAAGTCGTGAAGTGTACTACTAGCACGACGAAAATTTGTACCACTGTCGGAGAATATCTGAGCAGGGATACCTCTACGAGCTATAAACCGTTTTAAGGCTGCTATGAAAGCGTCTGAGGTAAGATCTGAGACTAGTTCAAGGTGAATGGCCTTAGTGGCCATGCATATAAATAGAGCAATATAAGCCTTTGACGTCGATTTGGAACGCTGCCCGCCATGACGTATAAGTACAGGACCGGCATAGTCGACTGCAGATTGAGAAAATGGCTTAGCAGGCGTAACCCAGGAAGAGGGTAATTGTCCTAATAATTGGCTTGAGCCCCTAGCACAGAATCGAAAACAAGTGATACATTTGTGTATTACTGATCGTATGTATGATTTATCGTTAATTATCCAGTATTTCTGCCGTAGAGAGTACTGAGTCAATTGTACCCCAGCGTGTAGTAGACGAAGATGCTCGCCTTCTATGATTAATTTGCTGAGATGAGAATGCGGGTGGAGTATGATTTGGTGTTTGCTATCATAGGTAAGCTGGGAGTGCTGAAGGTGTCCGCCCACACGTAATATCCCCGCATTGTCCAGAAAGGGGTTAAGTGAAAGAATTTTACTATTATTAGGGATACAGAGTTGTTCCTCAAGTTCCTTGATTTCGATGCTAAAGTGCGATCGCTGGGACTGGCGAATAAAAACCAAAAGTGTACCATGTAACTCATGGGAAGTTAAAAAGGAAGTGTCTCTATCAGCTATGGGGAGCCTAGAGTTCCGAATGAATCGAAAGCAGTGAGAAAATACACGAAGGAGTTTTGAAAGCGAAGAGTAGTTTTCAAAATAACTAGGCGTAGATGAAGCGGCAATCAGTGAGGTTTGGACCTGCTTACGTTGTTCTTGCTCAAGATCGGGATGATTGCAGGGTGAATGGGCATCGAAAGCCCTGATGGGCCATGATGATGACTCATGGGACAACCAGGATGGACCATACCACCATTGTGGGTGACCGTGTAAAAACCGAGGGAGACAACCACACGATAGAATGTCGGCTGGGTTGTCATGTGACGAGACATGATGCCAGGTACCCTTTGCAGTGAAACGGTGTATTTCCGCAACGCGGTTGGCGACAAATACCTTCCATTTGGAAGACTGCTGGTGGATCCAGTGTAAGGTGATCATTGAGTCAGAGTAAAAATATAAGCCGTCGAATTTGTAACTCACCGCGTTCACAACCTTGGAAACCAACTGAGCCAATAAGAGACAGGCGCAAAGTTCCAGTCTGGGTAGTGTTACCTGCTTCAAGGGAGTGACTCTAGATTTAGAGCATAGCAAGTTTGATGAGATGCTGTGGTTTGAATACACAGCACGCACATAAATGCAACACGCGTAACCCCTTGCCGATGCGTCGGCAAACCCATGGAGCTGAAATGAGATGATTTGAGAGTTATTTAAACTCTTTACAGACCTAGGAATGTTAAAGTAAGTGTCGGAAATCAGCTGAGCATAAAGCTCTACCCACTGATTAGATAACGAGTCTGATAAGGGGTCGTCCCAACTGGTACCGGTTAACCACAATATCTGCATGAAATGCTTACACCAAAATGTAACCGGGCCAATGAGTCCCAATAGGTCGTAAATTCCTGCGATAACTGATAATACCCTTCTCTTATTGAATACTTCCACTTCGACATGTCTTTGGAAACTATATACGAAACTATCTTCGTTAATGTCCCATTGAATACCCAAAGTACGTATAGTTTGATTCTTGCTAAAATCAAGGGAAGAATCGGCGTGTGAAGCTATAATGGTTTGATCATTGGAAAACCACTTGTGCAAAGTAAAACCGTATTGGCTTAATAAGTTTGTAATGTCGGACTTCATTTGAGATAAGATGTGCGGGTTATCTGAACCGATCATGAGATCATCCACATAGAAATCGTTTGCAATAGCTGACCAGGCTATAGGGTGTTGAGTCTTGTTTTCTTGGGCTATTTGTGCCAAACATCTTGTGGCCAGAAATGAAGCACTTGCAGTCCCATAAGTGACTGTCCTCAAGGTGTAGTGTTGAAGTTCCCTATGGGGGGCGTCGCGCCAGACAATTCGTTGCAAATTAGAGTCCCTGGGATTAACTAAAATTTGACGGTACATCTTCTCAATGTCCGAAATCAGGACATATTGGTGCGTACGAAACCGAGACATAATAGAAAAAAGATCCTGCTGGACCGTGGGAACAACCATCAATGTGTCGTTCAAGGACAAATTATTTGTTGTTTTAGCCGAGCCGTCGAAAACAACTTGCAATTTGGTAGTTATACTAGAGCCCTTAAAAACCGAATGGTGCGGTAAGTAAAAAGTGTCTGACTTGTTGACTGACAAATCGTAAGAATCAAGCAAAGACATGTGACCCAGATTTAAATATTCATGCATGAATGTGCTATAGTCTTTATGAAGGGCAGGGTTCTGCTTGAACTTGAGTTCCAGTGATTGAAATCTGCGAATAGCTCCGGGAAGAGAATCGCCCAAATGAGAATTGTATAACCTGCGTGGTAGGGATACCACAAATCTACCATCATTATTACGGAAAGTGTTAGCGACAAAATGACTTTCGCATTCTGAGTCCTCAACAAAGGGAGCACGAGCATCAACGTCCTCCAATTGCCAGAAGTTCTTTAATTGCGAGGAAATGGCATTATTATCTTTGCATGCTATGAATGATGAGACAGGTTTTGTCATGTCGACATTAAAGGGCAAGTTACCCGCGAGAATGAATCCCAATTTTGTCTCCTGTATTATGGGAAAATGTGGGCTGCGGATGAATTTGACAGGTTCAATCAATTGTAAGTAGTACTGGGCACCAAGTAATATGTCGATTTGCGAAGAAAAGTTCAGTTGCGGGTCAGCTAGGAATATGCCTTTTGGTATATTTAGGGATGAGATATCGAACGATTCTGCAGGAAGATTATTCATAATACTGGGAAGCGCAGCGCAATGCACGTTCAAACTAAAATCCCTGTAACGCGAATGCAGCCTTATCCTTGTACTAAAGTCAGCTTGACATAAGGAATTGTTTATACCAGTGATGGGTAATTGAGATTTAGTTAGTTTTAGACCCATGCGTAAGCTTTTAAACTCATGGCACAGAAGTTAGCTTGCGATCCTGAGTCCAATAAAATCCTTACTGGGTGCTTCCTACCGGCATGGTCAGTTGTCATGCAGACAGTGGTGGACAGTAGAATAGATTTGTTTGTTTGCAGTTTTAGTGAAAATTGATTGTTCCTACTCGAAGCGTTACTGCCTGATATGTGGATCATTGTGTGGTGACATTTAGCACATGTCCTACAAGCAAATTTGGAAGGACAGTGTGCGAGATCATGGCCTCGACGTATGCAATTTAAGCAAAGTTTACGTTTAATTAAAATATTTTTTCATTCAAGGGGAGATGAAGCCACGAATTGTGGGCATTCAGAGAGCCGATGTTTTCCTCGACACAGCTGACAAATGTTATTGCTGATATGAGAATGGAATGTTGACCTAGTGAGATCAACCGGTTTAATAGTTTTGCGATAGGGAGTCTTATCACTAACTTGTATTCTATTTACTGAACTGGTCGCGGCACCGACGTTCTGCATTAATTGCCTTCTACTATTTAAAAATTTAATAAAATTATTGAAAGTAGGAAATTGCTCATCGTATAGGCTTTCCTTCCATAGTCGGCATGTCTGGTTATCGAGTTTTTGCGTTAAATATTGAACGAAAATGATTTCAAAGGTATTTACCGGTAAATTTAACGAATTTAAAGCATTTATATTTGCGGTGATTTCGTCAATGAATTTGGAAATGCCAACCATGGACTCTTGCTGAATGGACTTCATGCCCAAGACATTCCCTATTTGATAGGCTGAGACAATTAATTTGCTATCATACCTGGCCCTCAATAGATCAATGGCTACCGCATAATTGTCATGAGTGATTGGGAGAGATTTTATTACATTTAACGCTTCATCCCTTAATGAAGAGTGTAAATAGTGTAATTTCTGAATGTCCGTCAGGTCAGTTCTGACGTGTATTAGTTCCAAAAGCATATTATAATGTCGCCTGAGAAGCAGGGCAATTTAATTGGCTCTAACTGTATAGGGGAAGTTTTAATTGGCGTAACTTCAGCTTGAATCAATGGTTTTTTTGTTCACCTCCTCTACTTGTTCTAATAAATGGTGTAGCTTGCACTCAATAGTACAGAGATCATCCTCTGTTTGAACCCTGTCACTGACCGATGTGAAATCGGAATCATCAGCCTCAATCTGGGTCTGAATTTTATCATACTTCGCGGACAATTCCATCAAGTGGCGGAGTTTAATTTTTAAGGCATGGTGATCGTTTACGTCAGGATCGAAATTGTCAGCGAAGGTATTTACACGGGAGATAGAGGCCTTAATTGTGCCACGTTTTTTAATTAACGCTTTCACATCAGCCATGACTGAAACGCAAAATGTGATTCGAAAACGATAGCTAAATATAGAGCAGGTGAACAATTGTTGTAATTTGAATACTTTACCAAATCCTGATATGATGAGGGAGCCAGTGATCAGTATGCAACTTAATCTATTACTTATTATAATAGGTACTTATTTTCTTTAAAAAATAGTTATGGAAGTTATTGAAAATATGACTCATTCAAAGTAACAATATACATATAGCTTCACCACATTACTTAAGTGTCTGAATGCATTATTGTAAAGCTGCGTAAATGAAAATTTAGGTAAAAATACAATTCTATGGCCACTTGACACTCATTTCTGTTTATGTAAAAATTATTAATGATTTTATATTAAATGCTATTAAATATGTGCCAAAATATTACTGACTTTGCTGTACATAAAAATTATAAATGAAAAAATTATATGAAATGCAAGTTCATAATCACGTGGATTGTGAATCCTGGCGTGTTCAAGATGGCTCCGACCCTGTTGTTTCCTTGGTGATCCTGTTCGGCAGGCCTTAGATGGTGGCGCAACTCTTGTTTCTGCTGGTCGGGTGACGCTTGAAGCTGTAGCTCTCCGTTTAATTTTGAAGTTCTAGAATTTCACTGCTGGACGACAAATGATGATGACCTGTAGTGTCTTGCTGTCTCAGAGATGATGCTCTGCAGAATCTTGTAATGTCAAGTATGAAGTATTTCGAAAACAGTGACGGCATGCAACGGCCACCAATCTTAAGTTTGAAAATATTCGGGCTTGAACCAAACATTGTTTGGGCCCATTAAATGAAATATAGATGAAAATCTTAGTCCGAATCACTATCCGGATCCGGCCCAGAGGACCATAAAATGATGCGTCTTAGACGCTCTCGAAGTAGTCTTGAGTTGGTCTTATAACGCTAGTTGTTGAGTTAGCTGGTAAGAAATGAAATAACGAAGTGGACTGTATATGTTCTTTGAGTTAATTATTTATTGAAAATTGTTTAGAAAATAATTGCATGGCGCGTGCAGTGTAGCGCGGCATGAATGCCTGAGCAGTAAGTTAGAATTAAATATCGAATTATCGTGCGTAGAGGCCGAGATCGCCTAAGTAATTAGCACATGATGATCATGCTAAAATTTAGAAAGCTTGAAAACAATTAGGTAGCTGCGGCTGGCGAACTGAGGCGAGTTGTCCGTCCGGAGTCTTGCAATTAACTAACTAAATTTGATTGTTGCGAGCCTGAATACAATCCGGCAGCAGATTAGCGGGGGAGAAATGACGTCACTGCACGCACTACAATGCGGATGTTACAGTACAAAGTTTAAACAAGTACAAAGTTTAACCAGTATCCAATATATGAAATGATAATGTGGTGCTGAAAACAATGTTTGACAAACTTGGTAAATGAAGAATATTTCATTTATTTATGACAAAAGGGATCCATCTCCAAGTGTGATGGTACAATCATGGTACATTTTATAATTACCTAAAATATGGTAACGAGATCATAAATATTGTATTTTTCTATTTTTTGACATACCCAACCCAACCTTAAACACCCGATATCGAATCTACAGTGAGTGGACTATATCACAATATTTGCCAGGATTTGAACTAATTCGTAGCAGAATCTGTAAAATGTCATAAAAACAGTGTGCAGTTATTGTGATAAGCAAGCCAAGCCTTAATTACGTCAGAGGTGGAGAATGTGTTGACAACGACAAAACTGCGATGTCAACTAGTTAAACAAAGAAAATGTGACGTCAGTACACCCCACTTCCGCAGAATCCAACAAGGAATTGTCGTCATTTCTGCTGCAGCAACTGATCAGAGCCGGCCGGCTGCTCATTCACTTACGGGTGAATTTTAACTTTTTAGACCACTATAGGTGGTTAATAAACAGTATAATATCTAGCTACAAAATGTATTAAGGAAAGTTATAGTTCGGCTTTGTGTAGGCGTCCTCGGCCGATGAATCGTCCGTAAAAAAGATCGACGTGTAGAATCGGTCCCACGACGGTGGGTTACGTGGGTTGACACGAAAGTGCCCCGTCAAGCGCCGTAAAATATACCGATTGTGCCGATGTACGAACGATATTAGCAGTGTGAGGAGGCCAACACGAAATGGGTGAGAACGTTCCTTTTACATTTTCAATCCTTTAATTATTTCCAAATACCAAATTTTAAATCAATTATTTAAAAAATCATTTAAATTTTTCATTATACTTAAAAGGAGCTCCACTATGCATAAAGTTGTACCATGAGTATGGAAGAGCGAGTGTTTGAGAGTGTGTGTTAAAATTTATAAGTGTTGGGTTGTGCTGAAATTTACATTTAAATAATAAAGGTATGTCTTATCCTATAACATGTATTATAATGCAGCGTATATTTTTTGTATAGTGTAATTTCATGTGGACAACGCCCATGGCGCAATATATCGATCAGAGATCTATGTCTATGTAATACTTATCAATGTTTAATATTAATAAATACTTTCTATATGTTATTTGGTGTATGTCTTTATTTCAGGTAATTTGTTTCACTAAACTGGTTCGTGTTACACGAATTCTGGCCCTAAAAGTAAATTTCGATCATGTTACTTTTACCTTAACAAACATGGCGACCGAAAATTATTTACGTATAGACAAAATTTACATTTTCACCAGTAATAAAACTATAAATGTAAAAATAAGTTTACATTTGGCGCGTGCCGAACAGTGACTCAACATAAAATAAAATTATGTAGAGTACACCTACTGGTACGTGAAACAATTACTTGAGGTAATAGCGTAATAGTTCGCAAAGCGTGCGAAAGGTAATGTTAAATTTTAGGTTATAAATAAATACGTTTTAGTAACCTTAAATAATACAACATGAGTACTAATGACAATATTACGTTAGAAATAGGTACAACTAATGTAAATTTGACTGGCGAGATGGATGTACAAACACCTCAAACTAGTCAGATTGACGAGGCGCATACGCCTGTGTCTGCAGAGATAACTAAAGTCAATACATCCATTTCAACTAGTTTAGATAGTAAGCAGGATGAAACTAATGCAATGATGCAACTTTTATTAAATAAATTTGACAGTTTTGATAAAAAGCTAGATGAGCAGAATAACAAATTTGATAAACAAAGTGACAAATTCGATAGTTTAGATATTAAATTCAATGAGATGAAAAATGAAATAAAATTAGGCCACGACAAACTTATTATGAAATGTGACCAGCTTATTACAAAACTAGATAATTTAAATGTGGTAGAAAGTAAATTAGAAACCCAGAAAGTCAATAGTGGTACCCAGCAAAATGCTGTACTGAATATAAACTTATTTAAAAATAATAATTCCAATAATGAATGTAGTATAGATAATCCAAATAATACAAGTAGTAAGATTGTGGTGTTAGAAACGGATAAACATGATAATGAAAGTATAATGAATGATAATGAAATATTTGAATTTATGAAGTCAGAAAGAAAGTTGAGAGAAAGTATTTTAGTACAAGGAATGCAGGGGGTAGAATTTTCTTTTAATGTTGTATTAGGGGGTGAAGACAAGTCTTCATGTAATTGTTATAAGGATAAGAATGCCTTTAATTTATATTTGATAGACGATAGTTCTACAAATAAAGTTTCTTTATGTTTTTGTGTACCTAAGGAGAGGTGCAACAATTTTATGATAGGGACCCCTGCATATTTGGAGAGAGAAAGTGTATTTTGGTGTAATGGAGAGAAATGTATTAAGAGAGAAAGTATAGAGAGATATTGTGAGAGTAAAAGAGTAATAGAAATATTTAAAGTAAACAGAAATTACAGACAATTGTTAGAAAGGTTAGGGTTAGATGTGGTATATGAAAATGATGAATACTTACCTGATAATAACAATAAATTGAAAATAACAAGAAATGAGAATAAAGACATTAGGTACTTACCTGTGGTGGAATATTATGGGGATAATTATAGTATAAACCGATATATGACATATGATACTAAGATAAACGGAACTCTAATTGATCGTGACTGGAAATATTTGTTTAATAACCATTTCTTAAAGGAGTACGAATATAATGTATCTAATAATAAAATCTATTTATTAAATAAGTATTTATATAGACCTAAGATTCGTTTGTTGTTTAATGATGGTGGATAGACTGTTGTATTGTGAAATGAACATTAAATAAAAATATGAAAAGTGGTATTGAATTGGACTGCTATGGACTGATTTCGATTAATGACACAATAATGAAGTTGGAGTGTATATTTTTCATTGTATTCACTGTATTTATATATCCATGTATTTTTGATATGTATTATGTATTACAGGTATATTTACACCAGTATGTATTATTATATATTTTACATATATGACATGTTTAATAATAATAATTTTAAATTTTAATTGGTATTGAAAGTAATTCCTAATAATGTTTAAATAAGTATATATATTTGAATTTTGAAAAGAGGTATTGTTATAAGTAGGTAAGAGAGGAATTTTATAAGAGAATTGTCAATGATTACAGTAAGTGTTTAAACAGGAATAGAGCCTGGGTATAGATAAAATGCAGGTGAGTTGATTAATTAATGTAAATGGAGTTAGAAAGATAAGAATTTTTAAGAAAATACAAAGAGAATTATTAAATATTTAGGGACACAGTAGTTAGTGATTATTTGTAGAGAAGGTGTTTAAGTAAAGGTATAAACATATATTTGTTGTTGATGAATTCTGTAGTGGGGGTGAGGTGATAAAGAGTAGCCAACCAATAGTGTTGTGGCAGGTATTAGCGTAGAGTAAGGGAGTGTTTGCCGAATTATTTGGAAGGGCAAAATATTAGAGATGTATATAGCCAGTTAGGGAACACCCAACCCAGTGCAAAGACGAGCGGTGCCATAGGATTTAAATGAAAGTAGTAATGGAGTATATAATTGAGATATTGGTGTCATTGATAGGTAAATTTGATGGTCAGTTAGAAGAAGGTGAGTAAGATTATAAAAAATAAAAGTATAGTGAATATAGGAGTTATCCAGACTAAACAGTGATAGAAGGTGAAAGGTTAGGTAGTTAGGTAGGTAGAAAGTTCAGAGTATAGAGAAAGTAAGAAGTGAATAATGAAATAATAATAATAATGTAGTATGAATACTAATAATAAATTTGATAATTTAATATGTAATAATTCATTATAATACAATTGATGTCTATTAATGACTTAAGTGAAATTGTAAATTTTAAATGATTTAAATTAAAATGAATCAAGAATATTTAATGTATTAATGTATCAGTGTTAATTATTAATGTATTATTATTATGTAAAATGTATTTATGTTATAGAAATTTCAACATGATGTTATAACATGGGAATAATGTGTAGAAAAAAAAAAAAAAAAATTTTTCTTTTAACTGGCGCTGTTAATAATACAAAAAAGCCAAATAATTACCTGTTAATAATAAGAATAATAATAATAATAACAATAATAATAATTTTTTTTGTTTTATCATGTACTAAGAGTATTCAATAAATAAATATATAGAGTTATTAATTCTTTTATAATTTGTTTTTCTCCAGATTTGGGAGATTATAATGTGTAATTTTCCTATTATATTTTCAATTATATTTTATTCAATTTTGGTAACTATATTATATTAATGTGCTTATGCTACAATTCTAGTAATTGTAAAAGAATGAGGATAAATATTATCGATAGGAATCGAAACCATTTTTCAACTCAGGGTTGTAATATGAAGAAGAGATATTCTTTTTAATTCTGGAAGATTATAATTTTATAAATATAGTAAGCCAACCCAGTGCTTATTGGCACAAACCAGCACTTAGCTAAGGGGAACCAGATCAGTTGAGGATGGAGTGATTTACGAAGCCACTATTTTAATATTTATTATATATTGTTTCAGTGTTTGGTGGTGTGACAGCGGTCCTGAGCTGGCCAACGCGTCAGAGCAGGGGCGTTAAGAGCCTAAGTGGCCTTATGGTGTTGGGATCTCGCAAGAGAAGTCCAGTAAGGTCATCTAGGTACGGTCATCATCACCAGACCAAGGGTGAGTTGTTGTTATTTTTTATATAAATTTGTAAGGGGTTTGTGGCGACTTGTCCTGGCTGATCCCTTTAGGAAGTATGAAAGGGTCAATGAAAGTTTGTGTGCTTCGTCACACCATCTTTCATTGAGGGGGTTTTGTGATGGTACAATCATGGTACATTTTATAATTACCTAAAATATGGTAACGAGATCATAAATATTGTATTTTTCTATTTTTTGACATACCCAACCCAACCTTAAACACCCGATATCGAATCTACAGTGAGTGGACTATATCACAATATTTGCCAGGATTTGAACTAATTCGTAGCAGAATCTGTAAAATGTCATAAAAACAGTGTGCAGTTATTGTGATAAGCAAGCCAAGCCTTAATTACGTCAGAGGTGGAGAATGTGTTGACAACGACAAAACTGCGATGTCAACTAGTTAAACAAAGAAAATGTGACGTCAGTACACCCCACTTCCGCAGAATCCAACAAGGAATTGTCGTCATTTCTGCTGCAGCAACTGATCAGAGCCGGCCGGCTGCTCATTCACTTACGGGTGAATTTTAACTTTTTAGACCACTATAGGTGGTTAATAAACAGTATAATATCTAGCTACAAAATGTATTAAGGAAAGTTATAGTTCGGCTTTGTGTAGGCGTCCTCGGCCGATGAATCGTCCGTAAAAAAGATCGACGTGTAGAATCGGTCCCACGACGGTGGGTTACGTGGGTTGACACGAAAGTGCCCCGTCAAGCGCCGTAAAATATACCGATTGTGCCGATGTACGAACGATATTAGCAGTGTGAGGAGGCCAACACGAAATGGGTGAGAACGTTCCTTTTACATTTTCAATCCTTTAATTATTTCCAAATACCAAATTTTAAATCAATTATTTAAAAAATCATTTAAATTTTTCATTATACTTAAAAGGAGCTCCACTATGCATAAAGTTGTACCATGAGTATGGAAGAGCGAGTGTTTGAGAGTGTGTGTTAAAATTTATAAGTGTTGGGTTGTGCTGAAATTTACATTTAAATAATAAAGGTATGTCTTATCCTATAACATGTATTATAATGCAGCGTATATTTTTTGTATAGTGTAATTTCATGTGGACAACGCCCATGGCGCAATATATCGATCAGAGATCTATGTCTATGTAATACTTATCAATGTTTAATATTAATAAATACTTTCTATATGTTATTTGGTGTATGTCTTTATTTCAGGTAATTTGTTTCACTAAACTGGTTCGTGTTACACGAATTCTGGCCCTAAAAGTAAATTTCGATCATGTTACTTTTACCTTAACAAACATGGCGACCGAAAATTATTTACGTATAGACAAAATTTACATTTTCACCAGTAATAAAACTATAAATGTAAAAGTAAGTTTACACAAGTTAAGAAAATAATAATAATAATTAGAGAGGTATGATAATATATAGGTATAATAATATTAGAGATCTTACATCTGCAGTAACACAAGTTAATTTTTTTAGAGGACATAGCCACAGGCTTAAGAATTTCTGCAGAAAAAACCAAATTTCTCACAAACATTAAAAATGGGCCAAAATTCCTGGTAACAGATATTGGTCGAATAGAGAGGGTTCGAAAATTTAAGTATCTAGAGAAATAATTCAAGTAGAAAAATTTGCTGTAGAAGAAAGGATTCATAAGATGGAAAGGGCATATGGTATAACTAAAGATATTTATAATAAAAAGTGCATATCTAAAAATGCGAAAATAAGGCATTACAGTACAGTAGTGAAGCCAGAATGCTTATATGCAAGTGAATGTCTAGCATTGAATTATAATTTAGAGAAACTAGTAATATTGGAAAGACGAATTACTGTATTAGGAAAATATTAGGCCCACAAAAAACTTCAGAAGGTTGGAATTAAGAAGTAACGATGAAATATATCAAAGTATAGCAAATGTAACAGAAACAATGAGAAAAAGAAGACTATTATTTTTTTGGACATTTATATAGAATGGACGACAATAGGTTGACAAAGCAAATCTTCAAATATCTGTGGGGAAAGAAGTCAACACCAAGTTGGATTAAAGAAGTCCAAAAGGATTTATAAAAAATAATATACACGCAGAAGGAGCAACTGAAAGAGAAGTTTTTCGGGCAAAAGTGTTAAAAATGGAAGGACTCCAGGGTAGGAGAGAGAAAAACAGAGGTTCAAAGTGGACTGAAGACAGGAAGAAGAGACGCAGTGAAAAGATGAAAGAATATTGGAGAAAAAGAAAAGAACAAAGAATAAAGAACTGAAATAATTGGCATGTGGTCCTTAGATGGCCGATACAAAAAAAAAAATTAGAGAGGTAATTGAGCAAATGTATCAGAAAAAGAAACAATCTGACCAAGAGTTAACAAAATGAAAACAGACTCCCATCTAACCAAGGTCACTGTTAAAAAGAATTCAATACTCATCAATGCTAAACTTAGACATTATACAACAATAATTCACCCAAAAACACTTTTTTCTGCGAAAAGTCTGATTCTCAACAAAAAATTGTGGAAGAACTGAACATCAATGAAACAGGAAGATTATGGAAAATATTATGACCAATTTAAAGAAGGAAAACAATAAGCCTACAGAAGACACCATAACAATTAACTTTACACACATGTTGAGAATATTGCAGGCACGATTAGGAAAAAAAGAACTGCTTTTTATGGACACTTTTAAAGAATGAATCCCAATAGACTCACAGGAACTCTTCAACTACCTTGGAAAACTGAAAATGGCTAATACATGGGTTTGTTACATGTTTGTGTAATTAAATTGTATGATGAGCTGCTGGGCCCAAACAGACGTAACACAAAAATATTTCGACACCAATAACTGTGATATTTACATTGAACAAGGCATAATAGAAAATAATTAGTACTAAGTTTTAGTGAGCAGAATCAGCATTGATTTACCTTAGTACAATAAAGATTAGCCTCTTTAAGTGTAAACAAATTAAGCCAGCCAGCAGACTAGAATCAATGTCGATGCATCAATCAATGTCAGTTTACAAAATCTATTACATACATGCTACCATAAATTCCTTAATTATAAAAAAGTTTTTTGTGTCACATAAATGTATAAACTCAGTTCATTTTCTTTTCTGTCTGGAGTGCTAAAACCTGGAGTTCCAGATGCGCTTTAATTAGTAATTAATTAGTTTACTTGAAAGAACAAAGGGTGTGTCCTCTCTAAGCATGATCTCCCCGACGATGTTGTGCAGGGCCCTGTCGTAGAGACGTATTTCCTGGGTACTCTCACAAGGTGTCAGCCTCCATCTCTTTAAGTACGAGCAGGTTACATCAGGGAATAAGAGTGTCCTGTAGAAAACCAAAACTACTGGAACTATTTGACCAAGCCGATGCTTGGTATATCAAGTTTCCAGCACAAAGGGCAGATATGAAGAAAATTGCCTGACTCTGCTCACCCAATTACAAGCTTGGACCCCAGTAGCTGACTAAGCAAAAAAAAGGTCGACCACCTGAGAGTACTGAATAGTTTTGTAAAGAAAAGGTGGGGGCGTGATGTTGAACAACAACAAAAACAAACCTCAGATGATTTCACTGTCATCCCTATATGATACATCACGGACACATTATTGTTTAGATTAATAATAATAATAATAACGACATACTCGGTGGGGATGCCGAATAACTGCAACAGGTTAAAAGCTGAAAAAGACTTGGAAGAACTACAGATTACCCAAGAGGGCATCAAAGAACATTTACTACTCAGTAAAAAATTGCATAATTCTAGTTTTCCAAGCAAAGCCCACGAAGAAGACAGGTGACATTTGGACTGCAGAAAGAAGAGAGAAAAATCGAGAGAGAATAAAGAGTGTGGGAGAGAAGGAAGGAGAAAGGGAAGAAACAACTGAACAAGCAAGCAACATAGCCCATATTTAGCAAGCAGTGGCTCATAGTGAATAAAAAATAATTACAAAAGCTGAAAACAGCCAAATCACCAAGTACAAAAGTATGTTACAACCAATGGGTTCAATGACCGAAATTCAAGATAACTGCTAACTTGCTTTAAAAAAAAGTAGATCACATCAGTACTGTGTTCATTCAGTAACTTCCAAAAGTCATCATATCACTAAGTTCAACATTAAATAACACTGTATGACAGAATACAACAATATACATTGTTTTGTTATTATGCTTTTGTTTTTTCTAACATATTGCAAAAACTGTTTCAATCGTTTCAAAACAAAATCTGTAAACTCTCAGTATTATTTTTCTACTGTATTATACACAAGTAATTGATTGCCAACTATTAATATTATGTCCCTTGTAATACCTTATCAAACTGGCTTGTGTAAATCATTAAGGTTCTGAATACTGTATCTGTCTTTATATACTTTTTTTGCTGCTAACCTGAAGTTGGTTACCTTAAAATTACACAAACAAAACATTGTGCCAATAACACTTCAATGATAGAGAAATCTGAAAACAATATATTTTTTAAATAGGAAACCAAATTTAAATACCAACTGATGCAATGATGCTTTTCTTCTCTAACACTACATTATCATTTCACACTATACTTACCACCCACACACGCATGCACACAGTTTATCTAAGATAATCAATTATAAAGTGGAGAAAGGGAAATGCTCAATAAACATAAAATACATGGGACATAATGGATCTAATGACCCATGAACGAACACATAATAGAAGGACAAGTTGTGTTCCTTCACAAAACATGAAGGAAAATATACAAATAGAGTCAGAGTATGAGAAACTAAACAAAGGAGTTCAGACAGAGCAAGCTGTAACACAACACCAATGGTAGAGGAAATGAAAAAAAGTAGGGAAGACAGGAGCAATAAACAACACACAATAATTTTACCATTCATACAACTAAATTGCAAAAAGATACACTTTAACGAATTCAAGGATGCTGACATTCAATATTTAACGCGCTCACTTCTTTTCAAAGTGAGTCAAAACCCACACAGCCTTCTACTGTGAATAATCCTCATTAATTTCTTCACATTCTCTCTTTGTTTTTTTTATTCTGCTCCTATTTGTTCTGTTCTTAACATGTATGATATATTCACATATCAGTAGTGCTACTAATAATTTTACCAAATTAAAACTAAATTAATAAAAATTTAAGAACTGTTTTCATTAAATCTGTGTAACCCTTAATAAACATTCAGTATAACCACACTTTCATATCTTATAAACTTGTTTAAATGTTATTTCTCTGTCACATGTAACACCAATAAATATATAATTATCTCACTACCGACTCGGAACACAAAGTTTTTTATGGGTAAACACGTAAAAGTTTTACCTTATAGCCTTAACCGGTTTTCGCTTTTAAAAAGCTTTTTCAGAGGCTGTCGCTGGGAGCACTGTGCATCTTGTTGTTGGAAACAGGATCGACTTTTGAAAGATCGAAATTGTGTGTGGGGTGTGATATGTTCGAATAATGCGTGTGATTTGAATTGTGTCTGTTCGTTTAGGATGTTGTTTTTATGTGTTTTCGTGTGTTTGTATATTTCAAATTGTTCTAGAGTGTCTAGTTTTCGGCCTTTTGTGTGTACATGTAGAATGTCCATATTATTGTCGATGTTTTTGTATGTGTGGTTTACTTCAATGAGGTGGTTTGCAAAGGTGGATTCTGTAGTGGAGTGTAGTGCCTTTGTGTGTTCAATGTATCTTTGTTTGAAGGTGCGTCCTGTCTGGCCTATGTAGAATTTGTTGCAGCCTGACCAATTTATTTTGTAAACACCAGGTAGATCGAATTTGTTTTGTGCTTTGTGTGTGTGTTTTGATAGTGTGTGTTCTGTTTTGTTAGTAGTTTTGTATGCGATTCTGTATCCTGCTTTTTTTAATTTGTGGGCTATTTTTTCAGTGTGGTTGTTGATGTATGTTAGTGTTATGAATTTGTTGTTTTCTGTCTTTGTCTGTTGTTTGTTTTGTGTTTTGTGTAGAAGTTTATTGACTACTGTTCTGTTGTATCCGTTGGATTCTGCTACATATTTTATCGTGTTTAGTTCGTCTTTGTAGTCTTTTTCATCTAGTGGGATGTTGTTAAGTCGAAACACAAAACACACACAAAGCACAAAACAAATTCGTTCTACCTAGTGTTTACAAACTAAATTACTCAGACTGCAACAAATTCTATGTAGGCCCGACAGGCCGCAGCTTCAAACAAAGATAGATTGAACACACAAAGCACTACACTCCACTACAGAATCCACCTTTGCAAACCACTTCATTGAAGTAAACCATCGACAAAAACATCAACAATAATATGGACATTCTACATGTACACACAAAAGGCTGAAAACTAGACACTCTAGAACAATTGGAAATGTACAAACACATGAAAACACATAAAAACAACATCCTAAACGAACAGACACAATTCAAATCACACACATTATTCGAACATATCACACCCCACACACACAATATCGATCTTTCAAAAGTCAATACCGTCGCCAACAACAAGACGGACAGTGCTCCCAGCGGCAGCCTCTGAAGAAGCTTTTTAAAAGAGAAAACCGGTTAAGGCTATAAGGTAAAACTTTTACGTGTTTACCCATAAAAAACTTTGTGTTCCGAGTCGGTAGTAAGATAATTATATTTAGTTAAGTAACAGACACGTCATGGACAATGAAATACAAGAACAATAAATATATTTAATATTCTAAAATAGCTTACCATATGAGGATGTATTTCTTCAATGTCACTGAAACACTCTGCAGAAAATAATGATTCTTTAACTGGCTCAACTTTCCTGTGCTTCACAGTTGGTATTTCAGGATTCCTTCCAAATAATGAAGATATCTTGCCCCCATGTGTGTGCTGCTTCCTTTTCTTGTCACTAAAAGATTCCTCGTCGCTATTTTGACTGTCCTTAAATTTCTTATGTTTCCGAACAGCTTCACTAATATTTTGATTCTCATTATCTTGATTAATATTTTTCTTTTTAACCTTCTAGAAAAAGAAAGATACATATACTCATAAGAAAGAATGATAAGAAAAAATTCTATAAGAGAAATTTAATACCTAAACTGGTCTGATTCTAATTAGAAATCCACACACATATCTCCTCATTCACAAATTGTCCATTCTACTTATTTTATTCGAACTATTTAGACAGTGTGCACGCGCACGTGTGTGTGTGTGGGGGGGGGAGAGAGCTTATATAGAATTTTCATGGATACTGGAATAAACAACTTTAGTATTGAAAATCGTCCTACACTAACCCATTAGGCTACACAATCAATATAACTGTCAACAGAAAGAAAGGGGTGTTATACTGCCATCCTTAGCATATGTGATGTTCATTTCCCAAACATCACAACAGTGTATAAAGTGAACACCGTTTAAACACAAATACCTTGTGAAAAACTATCTTAATTTAACACAACTATGCACTAATTAGTGAAAGATGTCCGAACCAACCTATTGCAGTCAACTTACTAATATTAATTTATAAGACAATGTATCACATATTTGTAAGCATCACAATAAAGTTACAGATCAGCTGAAATCTAAAGTAAGACCTAATATAATTACCTTATCAAGTACAATAAGCTAACTGGAAGATAACCTAACAAGTTGAATTAATTTTTATAGCCTAATATGACTACTTACCACAATTAACCAATACAACTACAAAATTTTAATCCCTACCAAATATGGTCAACAAAATCAATGTATTAAAACTGCATAATAAAGAAACGCCAACAATAATTCCTAAATAGGTTATATTAGGTTATGTTGTAATTATGTGTTGTAAAGTTAACCCCTCGCTTGTTTCTGAACTGTTAGGAAAAAGATTTAAACGACCATGCACTGACAGTACTGCTAATGTCCCGATCCTGAGCAAGCTAGGTAATTCCTTTGTACAATAACCTTCTTTCGGTCTTTAAGGCGTTTTTTTTTTAGGTTAACCCTCAAAAAACAATAACATTGTGCGATATTCCTATACATACCGATATTCGTGATTCCGAAGTGGTAATATTCAGTGACAGAGAATCATCTACTCCTGAGGTCATGATCAACAACCTTGACGTACTCGATGTGCATTAACGTCTTCAACACGTGTAAATGTAAACCATGTAAACATCCCTGTTGTTACTATTACGTCAATATCGGTCGATATTGAATTGTCATAAGTCGATAGTATATGGAAATGCAACTTTTGATTAACTTTAATACAAATTAACGTTATTAATTACATTATTTATGTGAATAAATTCATTCTCCCAATAATTATATATTCGTTCTAACAATACGATACAAATACACCAAATTGTGATATAACGATTAAAGCGTAACATTTTAACTGCGCATTCAAAATAATAGAAAATTTTTTATCCAATTTTTTAATCACAAATAACACATGCTTTTATTATCTCACACTATATTTTACTTTAATAAAATTTTGAGTTTAAAATATTAATATTATTTCCTCGTATTAAATAAAGTTCAAAAATACATAATAATGTAGAGAGTGTGTATTAAATTTCTTCAATATTCTCCCCAAAAATAGTGAAAACTTTCCAACGAAAAGCAGCAGCCGCAGTGAACTGTACCCAATACTGATTTTCGGTCTTGAATGTGTCCTATTAATTTTTCTTCTTTTCCTAGTTACTCCTAAAGAAAAGGTGCATCCAATTTACCTCATGGGCTACAGCCGTCTCGTCATCACTATTCTATCCACAAAAAGCGTTAAACGTTAAAACGTTAGCAGAGTAATATACTCTCTATTTCACCTTCAGCATCCCTACCTACTCGCTTTGGGAGTTGATAAGAGCAGAGCACCGATTACCATCATCAGATTTGTTTTCTTGACTTTACCTATTTTCTAATTATAATTAATACACTACCGACTCGGAACGCAAAGTTTTTTATGGGTAAAAACGTAAAAGTTTTACCTCGTAGCCTGAACCAGTTTTCGGTTTTAAAAAGCTTCTTCAGAGGCTCAGAAGAAGCTTTTCAAAAGCGAAAACTGGTTCAGGGTATAAGGTAAAACTTTTACGTTTTTACCCATAAAAAACTTTGTGTTCCTAGTCGGTATTAATTATAATTAGTGAAGTAACGGACACGTCATGGACAATGAAATCCAAGAACCTATTTTCTCTTGTAATTCATTGTGAACCTTAACTCCCCTCTTTTCAGCCTCTTTTTCTCTCATCTATAGAAGCCAAAGATGGTTAGTTTGTTGATCAAATTTCAGTTTTACAGCTACCTTTACTTACTGAACATAATTTCATATTTGTCATTGTCATGCCATTTAACGTATAAAGTAATTACTTCACAAATTGTTATTCGCCTGATCTCTCCACTATACTACATTGCATAATCTAAAGTTTCTAATGTAATTTAATTTTCGTACTATGGCTGATTTCTAAAAAACACACAAAAACAAATAAATAAAAACGACATCCTAAACGAACAGACACAATTCAAATCGCACGCATTATTCGAACACATCTCACCCAACCAGTGCCGGATTAAGCCAGCGCGGGGCCTGTAGCAATGTTGCGCGGGGCCCTTAGTTTGATTTTAGGCAGGGGCGCACCCAGAATTATTTCTTAGGGGGGTCCGAAACCCATAAAAAATTGATATATATATATATATATACATACATACATACATAACATGCATACATACATACAGACATATATATATATATATATATATATATATATAATTTTCTTTCTCCAGGGGGGTTTGGTCAAAAATTTTGATAGCTAAAAATTAGGAAGAGTATACATTTTGAACGTACAATTTTAAATAAAGAAAGTTTTGATTTATCAAATCATGAAAAAAATATCAAAAATTATGAATACAAGACTTTTGAATTTCCAAACAGACAGAAAGGCAACCTTGCAAAATTACTAACCACCAAACAAGCAAAAAGACAAAATAGATGACAAAATGTATAAGTAGAAGCACCTAAAAAATTACAAAAATATATATAATTTTCTTTTTCCTGGAGAGGGTGTCCAGACCCGTTGGACCCCCCTGGGTGCGCCAATGGATTTAGGATGTAAAATAAAACACCACTTTTACAAACAAACTTTTCTCGATTTAATGTGTGCAAATTTATAGATAATACTAGACAAATCAATTTCTCTAAGTAAATCACATTCAAAGTTTATTAAGGTGAGATTATTTAGACGATCTTGTTCCATCGTGTTCCTTAACTCTTTTTTTATAGTTTTAATTTCGAAAAAGAACGTTCTCCGCTGCAGTTAGTAATCATTAAAGACAAGTAAATGCGTAAGAGTATTTCCACATTGGGGAAACACGACTCTAATTTATTTTCCATTATAAGTCTATAAAATTGTAGTTCCAGAGCCTCATGCTTTTTGTTGTCAATAGCAGCAGCCACTTCTGTTTTAAGTAGTTCGGCGAACTGCACAAGTTCGTCGCCTAGGCTTTCTTCCAAATTGTCTTGGTAAGCACTGACGATATTTAGAGTTCTTTTCAAGATCTCTTCTGCTGTAAGAGATTTTAACTGTCGAAGTATTCCAAATACACCAGTCACTTGATGGTACACTTCCATGCGTTTAGCTAAGGCAGACAGTGTATTATCAATTATCACAATAAACACCTGATTTTCAAATTTTTGTTTAGGCGTTTGATTTTCTACAACTTGATCGAGCGTAGTACAGCAACTGAAATAGTCGTACTTAGTGTTTCTCTTGCGTTGTCTCGAAGTTTGTTGCTGATATTCTTCACAGCCAGTCAGGATTTTGGTTTTTGCCTCAATATCTGAAAATATAGACCGCATTGCTTGAACGTACCCGTGTAACGATCATAAAGGGCATATCCCGTGTTAAGGTCTTGATTAGGTGACTGCAACGAAGCGCTAGTCGCTTGCAAGCGTTCTAGCATTTCGTTCCACAAAATAGTCATTATTCCCGTTTCCAGCTTATTCATCTTCGAAACTAGTCCGTACGCCTGATTTCGACACTCTACCTTTTGATCCATATTATTAGATATGCCATCCAAAACTTCTTTGATAGTGGTAAAACCCCATAAAAGTGCCTTCGTCGCATCAGCTCGGGCAGACCACCTGGTGTCCGACAGTCTTTTCAAAATCGGGAGGTTTGAACCTTCATCTTTCAGTGCTTTCGTAAGAAGGCCCCATCGATAGGTAGAAGCGGAAAAAAATGTATAGAGGTTTTCAACAAAATCGAAGAAAATGGATGCTTCCATACAACATTGTGCAGCACATTTGGCAACCAAATTCAATGAATGTGCAAAGCAAGGAATGTATTCTGCGTTCTTATTTATCTCCTTAATTCGTGCTTGTAAGCCGCGGTACCTTCCACCCATGTTGTTGGCATTGTCATAGCTTTGACCACGACAGTCTTTGATATCAATGTCATTCTTCTCCTTTAAAAAATCAAGTAAACTTTGGGCGAGTTTTTCAGCAGTGTGGCCGTGACCTTCCATATCCAAGAACTTTACAAATCTTTCCACTGGTCCAGATGGCAAAACATAGCGCACTATCAGAGTGAGTTGGTCCACATGCGAAATGTCTGGAGTAGAGTCCAATGATACTGAATAGTATTTGAATTTCTTAATTTCGCAAATAATATGATCCAGTATGCTTGATGCAATTAGGTGGATAATTAATCGCCTGTTGTTTTTGATAAGTATGATGTATGTCCCTTTCCTTTATTTGCATAAGTATTTATATGCTGAGCCAGAAAAATGTCAAATTTGGCTATTAATTCCAATAAACCTAAGTAATTTCCATTATGAGGTGAACCAACAGTTTCATCACTACCCCGAAATGCAAGACCTCGTTCTGCTAAAAATTTAATAACTTCAATAATTCGCTCTAAAAGTGTCCGCCAATACTTTTGTTCAGTCTCAATATGGCTTACAAGTTGAGAATCGACACGCACACCCTTGTTTTTGCAAACTAACAGCGAAATTAAGCGCTTGTCTATGTGAGATGCTTACTTCATGTCTTTTCAACAAATTATTCGCGTTTTTCCAGTCGTCGAATCCTTCTTTTGTAAACCGTGACGAACAGTCTGAATCCGTAACTTTGCAAGCAAAACAGAAAAGTCGTCCTTTAGTTTCTGAATAACACAACCAATCTCTCACGTGAGTTTTATTTGTTGGTTTATGTGTATATGTGAAAAACGACTTCTGACAGAATCTTGGTTTATTTTCTTTATCGTATGTTTTTTTTTTGAAGACAAGAAATCACTCTTCATATGTTGCACTTCGCTACTTCCTTTCGCAATCCAATAATCTCGATTGAAGTTGCTCGGCCATTCACCAATATCGTTGGAGTACATTTTACTTTCCTTTTGTTTTTGGCTTATAGAAGATGTTGTTACATCTGAAGCATGTGCTATGCTTTCGACCTCTGTTTGGCTTGAAGACGATATGACTAGATCGGGAGGACTTGCTGTGCATTCGACTTCAGTTTGACTTGTGGAAAATGTGGCTAAATCGTGAGGAGTTCCAGATCTTAATGGTAACGATGATTCTTCTACAGCACTGCCATCCTCTACACAATGAGACGCGACGTCTATATTTTCTGCTTCAATTTCTTTGGATTCAACACCATCACTCTGAATATTACAAAATTCAGACAGCTTACGTGTCTTTGATATAACAGCTTGGTTCTTTATTTCCTTTTCATATTTTGCTTTACTCTTTGTACTACCAGAAGCGTAATGTCGACCCGTATCTCTGGCTCTGCTGCTCATGTTGACTATCTCGATCTGGATAGAAGGGAAAATGAATTACAAAATAAAATGTAATCCTAATAATAAAAAATAACAAAAAATTAAAAACAAGCTCATGAATAAATAAAATTTATTGAATGTCAATATTTCTTACTGTGTAATATTTAAACGAATTGAAGTTCTAGCTGAATACACGGAGGAAAAAGAAACGGCATATTTTTCTATACATACAGTAAAATTTCCTATAATTTTTTTGTAAGTGCAAACTATTATTGACGTTATCGTAATTTTCCCTACACTGTATTGGAATTTTTTTTATTGGAAATATTATATTTTAATGGAATATTTAATTGAAAAGAATGGAATTTTTCCTGTAATTGTGTTTGCATATTCTTTGTGTTTGGCTTATAAGAAGCGCTATTTCTTATTCGTGTATAGGAATTTTTCCTTCCGTAGTATCATGAAAATTCCTTTAAATTTATTGGACTTTTTACTAACACACACATATATAGAAAAGAAAAGAAAAAAATTTGTTTAAACTTGCTTTTACTAAATTTTAAAAGCAAGGCGTGCGCACTTTCTATGGTTGTACGCATGATTGTATGTAAGTGCGCACGCCTTGCTTTTAAAAATTTAGTAAAAGCAAGTTTAAAATTTTTTTTTTAATTTTATACTTTTTAGTCATCTTTAATTAAATTATTATCATATATTGCATAAATCCGCACCCCCCAATTTCCACCCCTTTCGGGGGATGTTCGCAAAACGGCTGTCGGATTTGTCATCTGCGACCCCAAAAAACCCCGCATAGCCGTTTTGCAGATTTTTCAATTTTCACCCCCGCACCCTTAATTGTAACCCTTAATGTACCCCCTACGGGGGGATATTTGCAAAAGTAACGGTGGAATATTGTATTGTCATCCGACCTTAGTAACTGTGCAAAATTTCATCAATAGGTCAGGAAGTGTGTTAAATGAAGGATGCTAGATTTGAAGACAAACAAACTTCATTGTAAGTTAAAGAAAAGCAAGTAAAAATATATACAAACTAACACATATACAACCCCTACACACTCCGTTACTTTTCCCTTTCCCCCTTGGCCCCCCTTTCCTTGTTTTACCCTTTTTTCGCTTTTTCAAAACATCTTTTTATTTATTTTATACTTATTTATTGTTTCCTATTAACGATTTATTTTTTCTCGAATTTTACTAATGTAAATAAATTGTATGAGTTAACAAATATTGGAATTATATAAAAAGTTACAAAATTAGAATCTTTCTAGAATAAAAAACTTTTTAACTAACTGATATTTTAATTAGTAAAATAAACATGTTAAATATCAACAAATTAAATAATAAGTAGAGATAAAATAAATGCTTCATATAAAACAATATGTGAAGGTTGTCTTTACCTTTTAGGTGTCTGCAAAGTTACTTCAATTATTTTACAAAATATTCGTACTGATTTAGCTCAACGTAATAACAGTAAAATAGCTCAACCAGTTAAACAGTAGGCCTATACAATTTTTTCAATAATAGGTCATTGCAATTGCAATACTACAACTCGATATGAAATGAAAACATTCCTACTAGTTTTGAGGTTACGTTACGACCAGGGTTGGTTTCACTGGCGCTATGCTCACGGTCTATGATTGTTTGACAGCTAGAGACACCTAGGGCGCAAAGTGCATAGCACAAAATTACCTTGCAGTAGAGCGCGAATTCAAATTGTAAATATACTAAATATAAAAAAATAAAAGAATTCGAATGCTTTTAATGCGATTAATATAATTTTCTAATCTTCATAAATGAATGAAATTTTCTAACGTATTTATTTCGCCTTTTGTATAAATTAACTCTTTAACGCTCAAATGCACAATTTTTAGAGAGTATATTTAAATGCTTGCCATTTAGTCAACACACGAGCAATTTAAGAATAATTTCATTTAACTTATAGGAGTTTTGTGGTGCGGTTTTCAGATTCCGATATAAAAAATCTCTAAAACCGCCATTCAGATACTTTTTTCGATTTTTCACAAAATTTGCTTTTTATCGTTTAAGCGTTTATGCGTTTTGCAAGTATGGCGAAGGAGAGTGTGGTGCGCCGAAGGCGCGTATGGTGCTTAATAAGAATTCTGATTTTTATTCTGCCCGGGCGCGGGGCCCCCAGAAGCGCGGGGCCCGTAGCATTTGCTACTCCTGCTATATGGTTAATCCGGCACTGCACCCAACACACACAGCATCGATCTTTCGAAAATCTATCCCGTCGCCAACAACAAGACGGACAGCGCTACCTACGGTAGATCCTTAGGACAACGAAATCCAACTGTTAATACTTTTAATTTCAATTTATTTCTTATAACAAATTATATAGTATAGGTTATATAATATCTTCAAATAAATACACAGCAAGTAGGTTTATTAATAAGTTTATCTAGGTGAAAATACACCTACTTGCAGTATATTTATTTGAAGATATTACATAGGAGACCTGCAGGAAACTCAAAACGAGTTACTTACAAAGGATAATATAGGTTATGTATAATATAGTATATAATAACAGGTATTTGTACCTGTTATTTTTTTGGAACGGTATTTTCATATCTAGTATTTTAAAATAACAGTTTAGCCCTCCTCTATAATAACAGGTATGTGTACCTGTTATTTTTTGGAACGGTATTTTCATACTAGTATTTTAAAATAACAGTTTAGCCCACCTCTACTTAGTGGTAACCATTATATTCGTACTCTTCAGTGGGACTGGTTGTAGGCCTAAGAAAGTCTGTAGAATTGAGGAACGTTCAAAATACCGCTAGTTTCGAAAATATATGGAAGCAACAGCAACCTAACCTTTTGAAAAATTTAATTTAAAAATAGTTATGAAAATAATAGGCTATCATTAATGGTTGGACTTTCTAGTACAAATAAATGAAAATGGTATAGCTTTGTTTGTTAGGTACACTGCTGTTTCTTACCTAGTCTTGTTTATCGATCGATAAAGTACAACTGTTATTAAAGATACATAAAATGACGTAATTCAGATTTAGAAAGTATACAGATAGTCAAATGTTGCTATGGGGATTTTTCATTCATAGAGGGAAAATTTGTAGCGGTTGAACTGCCTTATGATATTTACGAACGGATCACATGTTTGGCGGGAACGCGCAAATGTTTTTAGTAATGGCGCTTGCTAGGTGCTAAGAAGATGACGGTAACCAGTAACACACAACAAAACTGTGTTTCTGATGGTGATTGTGGTTAAACGTAGTTAAATAACATCTGACTGTGATGGGGATTCAAGGGTTAATATCATTCTTAGAGAAATCCTCTCGACCTGTGAATATATCACAGTTTTCTGGTTGTACAGTTGCAATTGATGCTTACTCTTGGTTACACAAAGGAACATTTAGCTGTGCTGACAGACTGGCAAGAGGTGAACCCTGTGATGCGTAAGTTTTGTAATTTTCACAAAAAGTTTTAATTTGAGTTTTTGAAAATAGTAAAACTTGGGTCGCATTGTGTTCAGAAGAAGGTCAGTTCAAGTGCCAATTAACATCATTTGAAATACCAATTATTTATTTGGAAAAAATTTGTGTATTCCTAGTATTATATATTTGTGTAACATTAAAGTTAAGAAAACATGTTGCCTATAATCAGTTTTTATCACAAGTGAATTTTATGTTAACATATATTTTTATATATATTGTAAATTCGTAAATTTTTTAATAAAATTAAAATACCATAATCAATTTAAATATTTAATACGAATTTGGGGCGTTTTATCCAAGGAACTATTTTTATTTTTGGTATACCATATTTTTTAAGGGCTTAGATGTCTTTATTAAAAGCAGAAACATGTTTTTTGAAGTAGTTTGATAAGTCTAAAAGAATAACTTTTGAAAAGTGAGGGTTCATATGAAACCTGTATGTATCTGGTTATTAGGTATGGGGACTTTTTGTTATAAACATATATTCAATTCTGTTTAATGCATTTGTTTTCTTATTGTTTATTAAAAATACTTATCGCTATCATAATAAAAACTATCAGTAGTATGTTTTTCTTGTACACGTGTGTTGTGCACTTCTTGAATACATTTGATACAAGAAAATCACTTACATATAGTACCTGTCAGTACTGTACTTTATTAAAAAATGTTATGTCTCTGTAAACATGTAGTAAGTATGTGTGTAAGTAGAAAATGGCCACACTTGGCAGTATTAGAAATAATGTTTAATTAAAATGTGCCAAAGAGCTTCTCCTTATGATGGCTGTTAGGAATTAAACTTAAAGTAAGATAAAGTTTTTATTTAAAAGTTTCTGGCCTAGTACCAGTGACATAACCAATGGATAGGTTGAATGAGGTCTCGTACATAAAACCTGCAGGCAGGCAGGCAGTACTAGCTCAGTAACTCTCCCCGCCCATTAAAAATTTCTGGCTTTCCTTCTGCCTAGTGTCCTTTACCGTAGTAAAAGGCTGTTAATGGTTTACATATAAACGTTTGTTCTTCTTTGTTGGCCCTATTTATCAAGGGATAAATAGGGATTCACCCACAATTGTATACTGTGTCCTGTCTACAAAAGTCATTCTTTATGGTGACTGGTTTCTCAAAATACTCCAATCATTTCAGTTCTGTTTTTTCTCTTCCCCCTCCAGAGCACGTTCTCTTTCATTATCCATCCTCCACTCTCCATATTACCAATTCCTGCTGAAACTGTTTCCTAATGTTCATCTAGGAGGAACGTTCACCAGGAGGTTTTTCTACTGTCTGGCCACGATTCGATGATCGAGCATTGTGTAAGTTGGGAGAAGCATGGCCGGGTACTACGGTAGGCTAAGTGGGGGTAAACCAAACGGCTAGTACACATATTTCACCCTAGCTCGCTTACAAGCGGCCGCGTGGTGGGGGAGAGCAGTTCGCCATCCAGTCGCGGCGACAGTAGTTTATCTCAGTTTTTTGTAGCCTGCTTTTATGTTGCTCATTCAGGGTAGGCTTTCTGTCTTCTAGGTTAGCAGCCCATAGGCTGGTCGGGAGTAGCTCGCCATTCTTCACGCTTCTCTGCTTTTCTTTTCAACTCACCATATGATGTGCAGTTCATATCGACCGTAAGCTGTTTCATGTAGTCTAAACGGGGTCATCCTCTGTGATTCTTCCCTTCAATTGTTCCTTCTAGTATTCTCTTAATCAACCCATTGTGTTGTAGTATATGCCCTATAAACTTAGCTTTTCTGCCTTTTAAATTTCGTAGAAAGCTCTTCTCATATACACCGATATGAGTAGGAAAATTATCTTGTAGATCTGTATCTTTCTTTTCTTTGTAATTCTTTATTGTCTACAGTAAAAAGTTTACAAACTTTCAAATTTGAACATAATTAATGCGGTCCAAGTCACTGTATGATAATGATATAATTTACCTTATAATTTCCGTCAAGTGACTTCTAGCGTAATTTGAGCTGGGTTATATGTTTCAGGCCATATGACCCATCTTCAGACCTTCACTCCAAAGGAGCTCATTATAAATTAAAATCCATATTAAAACAAACACACAATAAATAAATACGTAAAATACAATGAATGAACATATTATAAGCATACTAGTAACCGACACGGTGCACCGCGTGTAGCATGTCATGACTGTGTCGATGGGGACTATTATTTAGTTTTATCTTTAAGCGATCGCAGCGCGGTATCATACATGGGTTGGACCTGAAGTTGAGTTTATCATTGAGTATGTCGTCACATATATCGGGGTTATTATGATCTCTATATATCTCGAATTCTTCGAGTGCATCCATGTAACGGCCCTTACTACAAAAATGTAGCGGTATAAGGTTAGCGTTGAAATTGGTATATGAATGATTGCTTGAAATTAGATGCCGTGTAAAATTAGATTTAATATTTTCTAGGGAAAAATCACCCCTGTTAAAGTGGCTGTGTGGTGTGTGTTCACGGAATCGTTTGATAAAAGGTCTACCCGTTTGGCCGATATAAAAACGGTCACAATCGTCGCATATAAGCTTATAAACACCGGTTTTGGATTCAATGTTGGTCTGAACGACTGGCGAACCAAGTTCCGTAGACGGTTATTTGTTGTAAAGGTAACGGTGTAACCTATTTTACTTAAGGTGGATGTTAGGATCTTAGGCATCAGCTCGGTGTATGTTGTTGAGATGACTTTGTTATTAGGTGTATTATCTTGTGTCTGTCTGGAACGACGGGCTTTGTGTTTTTTAAGGATGTTGTCAATCATTTGGCACTCATAGCCATTGGCCATAGCTATGTGTTTAATTATGTTGAGTTCACTCTCGAAATCATCATTATTTAGGGGGATCATCAAAAGCCTGTGAATGAAACTGTTGTAGGCTGCTAATTTTTGAGAGAAAGGGTGGTGTGAGTCTGCATGTATGACCATACCACCACGTCTGTGGTGGTAGGCTTTCTGTAAATTTTAAAATTTAAGTTGTTAAGTCGCCTAGTAACGGTAAGATCGAGAAAGTTGAGTTCATTGTTGGTTTCAGTTTCCATTGTAAATTGAATATTGTGAGTAACAGTATTCATATGGTTTTTAAGATTACTGATTTGGTGTAGAGTATCATTAAAAATCAGGAAAGTGTCATCAACATATCGGCCATAGAAGATAATATTATTGGTAAAGATGTTATTATTATTAAGGATGTAGTTGTTTTCATAAAAATCAAGATATATATCAGTCAATAGGCCGGATAACGGTGAACCCGTAGCCAGGCCATCTGTTTGAATGTAGTAATTCCCGTGGAAAGTAAAATAGTTTTGTTGAAGGATGAGCCTTATTATGGTAATTAGTTCTTTAATGAGTTGTGTGTCCAGTTTGTTAGTATCGTGGAGATTGTCGTTCAAAATATCCAAAGTTTGGTTCACGGGTATATTCGTGTATAAATTGACGATGTCAAAAGAGGCTAGTTTGTAACTGGGTTGTAATTTTATGTCGTTGACCTTGTTTATGAAATCAATATTGTTAACGATATTATAATTGTTTTTTAGATATTATCGTGACAAGTTTCTTGGCTGTTTTGAAACCCGGCGCTGTGGTAAAATTAACTATTGGCCTGATAGGAATGTCATTTTTGTGGATCTTGGGTAAGCCGGTAAGTTTTGGGGCGCGCGCGTTAATAGTATTTAAGAAACGACGAGCGCGATCATCAAATAAATTGGTACAATTGTTAATAGTAGTGTTTAATGATTTTACATATAAGTCGGGGGGATCGAATTTTATTAGCTCGATATTGTTATCGGAAATGAATTTGTGTACTTTCTGTGTGTATGTGTCGTTGTGGATTATCACCAAAGTATGACCTTTGTCTGCTTTAGTAATAAGTGCGATATTATCTAGCAACTTAGTATATCTTTTTGAGTGTCTTGCGTTCAGCCTGCTCTTATCTGTTTCTGTATGGTACGACCAACAGTATTACGGTTATTTAAAATTTTAATAAATTTATGATTAATTATGTGACGTGATTCACATAAGAAACTTGTCACGCTAATTAAGGACAACATCTTTCTAAAAAACAACCATAATATCGTTAACAATATTGATTTCATAAACAAGGTCAAGGACATAAAATTACAACCCAGTTACAAACTAGCCTCTTTTGACATCGTCAATTTATATAAGAATATACCCGTGAACCAAACTTTAGATATTTCGAACGACAATCTCCACGATACTAACAAACTGGACACACAACTCATTAAAGAACTAATTACCATACTAAGGCTCATCCTTCAACAAAACTATTTTACTTTCAACGGGAATTACTACATTCAAACAGATGGCCTGGCTATGGGTTCACCGTTATCTGGCCTATTGGGTGATATATATCTTGATTTTTATGAAAACAACTACATCCTTAATAATAACATCTTTGCCAATAATATTATCTTCTACGGCCGGTATGTTGATGACACTTTCCTGATTTTTAATGATACTCTACGCCAAATCAATAATCTTAAAAACAATATGAATACTGTTACTCACAATATACAGTTTACTATGGAAACTGAAACCAACAATGAACTCAACTTTCTCGATCTTACAGTTACTAGGCGACTTAACAACTTAAATTTTAAAATTTACAGAAAGCCTACCACCACAGACGTGGTGGTATGGTCATACATGCAGACTCACACCACCCTTTCTCTCAAAAATTAGCGGCCTACAACAGTTTCATTCACAGGCTTTTGATGATCCCCCTAAATAATGATGATTTCGAGAGTGAACTCAACATAATTAAACACATAGCTATGACCAACGGCTATGAGTGCCAAATGATTGACAACATCCTTAAAAAACACAAAGCCCGTCGTTCCAGACAGACACAAGATAATACACCTAATAACAAAGTCATCTCAACAACATACACCGAGCTGATGCCTAAGATCTTAACATCCACCTTAAGTAAAATAGGTTACACCGTTACCTTTAAAACAAATAACCGTCTACGGAACTTGGTTCGTCCAGTCGTTCAGACCAACATTGAATCCAAAACCGGTGTTTATAAGCTTATATGCGACGATTGTGACCGTTTTTATATCGGCCAAACGGGTAGACCTTTTATCAAACGATTCCATGAACACACACCACACAGCCACTTTAACAGGGGTGATTTTTCCCTAGAAAATATTAAATCTAATTTTACACGGCATCTAATTTCAAGCAGTCATTCATATACCAATTTCAACGCTAACCTTATACCTCTACATTATTGTAGTAAGGGCCATTACATGGATACATTCGAAGAATTGTAGTAAGGGCCGTTACATGGATGCACTTGAAGAATTCGAGATATATAGAGGTCATAATAACCCGGATATATGTGGCGACATACTCAATGATAAACTCAACTTCAGGTCCAACCCACTGTATGATACCGCGCTGCGATCGCTTAAAGATAAAACTAAATAATAGTGCCCATCGACACAGTCTTGACATGCTACACGCGGTGCACCGTGTCGGTTACTAGTATGCTTATAATATGTTCATTCATTGTATTTTACGTATTTATTTATTGTGTTTGTTTTAATATGGATTTTAATTTATAACGAGCTCCTTTGGAGTGAAGGTCTGAAGATGGGTCATATGGCCTGAAACGCGTAACCCAGCTCAAATTACGCTAGAAGTCACTTGACGAAAATTATAAGGTAAATTATATTTCAAATTTGGTTTACTTCTTAATGCAGTGGTTTATGTCCTTGTTGTGTTATGAACTATGTGTGTAAATTTTTGTTATATAGATATGTGCACTACTGTATGAAATATGTGAATATGCTACTGTCTTATAACATAAAGCCAATTCTCGTGTTTGATGGGCGACATCTACCTGCAAAAGCAGAAACAGAGAAGAAACGTCGTGAGTGAGTATTCAAATTGTCACTGTCATATCTTGTGATACTATAAAACCCTTATCTTTGTATCAGTAATAAACACATTAATGCACTGTATTTTAACCACTGTCTCTGTGCAAAATAAGTCTCTTGATTAAAGAGCCCAGTGTATACAATTTGTGGTGTAATAAATTATGTGATTTACTAGGTCAAGAGAATTAAATCGTAGACGTGCAGCAGAATTAATGAGATTGGATAAACCAAATGAAGCGCGCACATTCCTTCGGCGATGTATAGATGTGACACATGGCATGGCATTAGCTTTAATGCGGGAATGTCGGGCACGCAACATTGACTGTATAACTGCTCCATATGAAGCAGATGCTCAACTTGCCTATCTGAATATTACTAATATTGCACACATAGTAATCACAGAAGACTCGGATCTAGTTGTTTTTGGTTGTTCAAAGGTAATAAGAATATCCTTAGTATAATATCATTCATACAGTGTAAGATAAAATAAAGCATAGAGTAATTGTGCATGATGTATATTACTGTGTGTGTGTGTGTGTGTGTGTGTGTGTGTGTGTGTGTGTGTGTGTGTGTGTGTGTGTGTGTGTGTGTGTGTGTGTGTGTGTGTGTGTGTGTGTGTGTGGAAAGTTATAATTAGGTATAGCACAATCTCGGTAGTCAGTTTGACTCTTATATGATCATGTTACTATTGGATTACTGAGGAAAGTCTGAACAAATGAACAGATTTTCTATATTGGGTATGAATGTTTAATAGGCCTACTTTAGGTAATTGTTTTACTTTTAAGACATTTTTAAATTATGGGATGTAATTTATAGGAAATTATTACTTCTCATTTACAATACCAAATAGTCATGGGTTTTGTAAACATTTTTTATGCGATTAGAATATAGGTTTTTGAATTCTCTGAGATTTGCTGCTTTACCCAGTAAATTTGGTCTCTGAATATTTTGTGCCCAGATGTGCTTTCTTCAGTTCAGGAGATAAATGTTTTTCTGGGCAGGAGCCTCAGAATGCTTTCATATGTGTTATATACCTGTTGTGCTCCAATACTCCAAATTTTTTCTGGGAATGTTGTCACAAAAATATCAAGGCATCACATTTAATTTCTCTCTAGAAATATGGTTAGAGATTCCATAGCACTCTTTTAACATTAGAAAGCCAACCATCATTTTGTTTTCAGTTTGTCTTTTTTGATTAGTATGTAAACATATTTCTTCTCCACTCAAATAACTTCCCCAAAAATAATCTACAGTATTAACTAAAAAATACTGCTTTAAATGAGAAGTCTAAAAGCTAAAACAGTGGTCTTGATCAAGCCTTAGTGAATAGAATGGTCTACCTCTGCTGCCTGCAGAAACCTGTTGAAAATCAGTAACATAATTACAATGTGTTAGTTTTTTACATAATACCTTCACACTTCTAAACACTTTGTTCACCTCTTAACGAGCTTTTGAATTCCTTTCTAGAAGAAACTTTTCCATCTTGTATGCAGCTAATTTCACACTGCTTCTATGATCTTTTCATTGGAACAACTTTTTTTGCTCACAGCTCTTCTCTCAGTGAACCAAAAATATGAAAACTATTTTAATCCAGGTCGGGTCCATATGTTGTGTGGTTTAGCAGCTCAGAACAGACAAAGGGTTGTTTTAGTAGCCATTCAAGGCCAAGCATTGTTGTGAAGCGAAACCACACCTTTCAAACTTATCGTGCCTTTTTAGACACGTTATTTTTTGTTCATGAAACCCATAGTAGTTTTCACTGGTTATGGTTTCTCATGTAGCATGTGTAACAATTTTGATATTGTCATTGTTCTCTGAAGTGGAAGATCCACCTCCTCCACTTCAAGAGGATATTCGTCACAGAGAATATCTTTCTACGATGATCTTTCTTGTAAATCTTTCTACCAGTCAAACAACACTTTCTACATTACTGCTGTGTTCTATAAGTCTCGGTAGGTTTTATCTCCTCTAGATTAGAAAACATATCAGTACTTGCATTCCTTAATTGTTAACTGCTCATCTCATAATTGTTAACACACAAAGCCCTCTAAAATCATACATATAAAAAAAAAGTTTGACTACTCCTGTCACCAGCAACCACAGAATCATTTCTATCATTCATTTAAAATAACAAACAAACAAAAATACACATAATTAAATATGTTAACACAAAACAAACTGTCAAAATGTTGGTGTGAAGTGAGTATATTAAAAACCGAAACCTAGCAGACCAACCTGAAATAATGACGGCTGAAATTAGCCTCCTCCTCCTCATCCTCTGTTAACCAAAACAAAGGGGGGAGGTGGTTTCAGATAACCAAAATTTTGGATAATAATTAAGATGTAATTTTTAAAGTTTGAGGTAAAATAACTGATATTAAAAGATTTTAATAAAAATTAAACTACATAAAGTCATTTTTTAACCCTAGTTTTATGATTTTTTTTTAAACTTTTCTATTTTCCTTTGCTTTTTCTTTTCGAATTGCTTTTTTGCAGCAATATATCGCCATCGCTTCATTAGCAGAATGTCAGAGGGCTTTGATTCTTCAGATCGTTCGACGAACCGTAACGCTATCTGAAAATATGAATAAAACTCCGTGAGGAAAACGCGTATTTTATATAGCCTAATTTAATGCCCTAACCCAAAATAAAAACTCTTATCTCTAAGGTATTGAAGAGCTCATGGCTGCTGCTCTCTGCTATGTCATCGTCTTTGTCGTTGGCTGCATTGTTGTTGTCGTGTGGTTAGGGCAGTACCATGTCAACAATGTCTTGATCGTTGATATCTAGTTCTGAGTCATCACCATTTACCCATTCACTTATTTCAGCCTGGTCGATCTCTTCACTTCCTGGTATTTTTTCAGTTAAACCCTGAATATTTTCGTCTTTTTCAATGTCGTCCTCAATTAAAATCCTGTCAAAAAGTTTATTCCAACATTTTTGCAGAGTTGATGATTTTATTTTCTTCCAGGATTGAGCATACCAGTAAACAACATGTTTCATGTTGATTGTTTTCAGGATTTTCAGTACACTTTTTGACTCATTTGTCTCTTGTAATAGATATCTCAGAAAGAATTCCCGGTAATGCCTTTTGAAGCACTTTATCCACCCCTTGGTCTAAAGGCTGGATCAAACTTGTTACATTTGTTGGTAAAAACTTAACAATTATGTATCCGTTGTGCAGATTCTGAGGGTGTGTTGGCACATTGTCAATAAGTAAAACTGCCATTCTGGGAAGCTTTTTTGACTTCAAAAGAAACTCAACACTGGGGACAAATTCATTGTTAAACCATTCGGTGAACAAGCCAGTGAACATTCAGGAACTTTTTTGGTTTCAGTAGTAGACGTGAAGACCATTTTCTGCAATATCTTTCAAAGTCCTGGGTGTTTTAGACTTTCCTATGCACACAAGCCACAGTCGATGAGTTCCCAAAAAATTACTACAAAATAAAAATGTCACTCTTTGTTTGTTCATTTTGTGGCCAGAAGCACTTTTCATCTCTTGAGACAAGTGACTTTTTGGTAACACTTTAAAATTTAAACTAGTCTCGTCTGCATTATAAATCTCATCTGATCATTTCTGTTTCAAAATCATCCACACCATCGACATTGGCAAATAACTTTTCCCCACAGATATTCACTTGATGTGCGCACTGGCTTTAAACCCTTCATCTGCCTTGCCTTTTATTTTGGATGACATCTTGCCTTTTTCTTGAATAATAATTGGTCCTGATAATGTCACTCCCTTTCCCCTTTGTAGCGTGAATCATAAAAACACAGCCTCATTTACTTTCTTGTTTTGACATGTCTTCATTGTTTTCTTGTTTGACATCTTCAAACCATGCTCTTCAAACTTATTTTTCATCTTGACCCAATTAGAAACAGTATAAACACCGACACCAAAATCGGCTTCCACAGTTTGCAACACTATTTTTAATTCTTTCAATTGCCTCCAATTTTTCTTCAATCGTTATCACAACCCGTTTCCACTTTGTTGACATGACACACAGTTTATAAAACTCAGTTCATACAAGATATCGCACACACGATCACCACTGCATGGACGGTTACTGAGCAGATGCTGTGAACTACTGAAAGTGCCAAAATAAACTGACTTGACAGATTGAAAGACACGTAATCACACAATAGGTCTGCGCATGCCTGTTACCCATCCCCTTTTTCTAAAAGGGTTCCATGAGGTGGTTGACCTGACGGGTGATGCTCTGTGCTTGCTTTCTATCTCAAACTAAGGAAACCTGTTTGTTTTGAACAGAACTGTCATGACAAATTATGTTTATAAAAACAAACAATGTTTATTACATTTTTCGTGTTTTATCCAGAAACAAATCTTCGTTGTAAAAATCGGGGATTTTTTTGCAGGTCGTTTTGGTTAAACGGTATTTCAGTTAAAAATGTTTCGGTTAATGGAGATTCTGCTGTATTGCATTATTTGTACCATTTGTATTATGTTTATATTTATTATACTTATATTTATTATTGCTGTATTTGTAGTTATTTGTCTTGTAACCTGGAAGTCACAAATTTGAAAACTTGTGTAGCAGTAGATTAACTGTCAAATACTAGAAAAATAATAATTATTATTATTTTAAGTGTATAAGCAACAAACTCTTGCAGAAGTCAGCTTTAAAATTACTTACTTTCATATTTGGCTGTTCATGTTTACTTTCGGTCTTATAGGTTATAAGGCTATAATCCTTATAGCCTTTACCTTAGAATTGAGATTAGTAAATTTACTTACTTTTATTAATTTTAGTGTTTTAACAATATTAAATGTTTGATTTGATTCTGATCATCTTATGTCAAAGGGGTGTAGAGTTATAGTATTTTGTGTGTGTGTGTGTGTGTGTGTGTGTGTTTAAGGTAAGTGTAATTTATCTTTGCTTTAACAATTCCTGGCAGGTTATATTCAAACTTGACTTAAATGGTGGTGGCCTGCTAGTAGAACAGGACAAACTGCATTTAGCAATGGGAGTACAAAAGGATAGGTTCAGTATGGAGAAGTTCCGACAGATGTGTATTCTATCTGGATGTGATTACCTACCATCGCTTCCTGGCATAGGATTGGCTAAGGCCTGCCGTTTCATTAAACGAACTGCTGAACCAGATATACACAAGGTAAAGCTTGGATGAAATAATAGCTGAATATAGTTTATGAAGGTACACAGTAATTTTCTTCTTTAAATTTTATCACTTGATGATGGAAATAATGACATGGTGTTAATTCAGTTTACTCTCACTTATTCATTTTTACCTTAGTGTAGAAGTAATTCAGATAAATATTTCATTCTTCTAAATTGCTTTGACCATTTTGATTCTACAAGGACATCGCCATATTTTACTCTTAATGAAACAAACATTAAATTTGTTATTTTGTAAGGCACAGACTAATGTTTAATATAATGAATAAATACTAACCAAAAGTATTATTGTATTTAACATGATATCAGGTAATTATATTGTTGTTGATCAATGTTTTTCCTTTTTTCCTTTTGTAATAATGTACAAGTTCTTTTTGCGGTTGGAGTTTTTGTTTTTATTTAATAATTGTGACTTATTGTGAAAAAATTGTATTCTCTTCTCCACAGATATGAATTTTATATTTATATTTGTAATTGCTAGTTAAAGAGCGCTGGGTAGAATTATGGCTAACAACAGCAGGTCAAAACCTTCCAATCGACAACTACTGATGTCAGTTACGCAATCAATACTACTTTATGGTGCAGAGATCGGGGCTGATGCACTCAAATTCCAGCAATACAGAAGACGCATCTCAGCAATGCAGCGAAGTGGCGTGCTCAGAGTGTCTTGCTCCTACCACACAGTTTTGTAGTCCGTAGTTCTTGTCATTGCAGGAATAATTCCTATCGATCTGCTGGCATAGGAGCTGAAATAAGTTTACAAAAGGAAAGCCAAAGTAGATAAAGTACAAGTTCACAGGGAAGACAGGAAAGCTCACTATGTCTCAGTGGCAAGAAGATGGACCAGTGACACAAAGGTAAAATGAACTCCTAGGCTCATAAAGCAGTTAGCTGAGTGGACTGATCGCAAACAGGGAGAGATTATTTCATAATGCAATGTCTAACTGGTCACGGCCTGTTCCAGGCTTATCTGTATAGGATGAGGATCAGACTGCATTTTCTGCAAACAAGAACTAGATGATGAGTACCATATGTTTTTTACCTGTAACAGATGGAAAGAGGAGAAGCAAACCCTGGAAAATGTAGTGGGACAGATCTCGCCCGAAAATATTATTGGAGTAATACTGCAGAGCAAACACCACTGGGATCAGGTAACAGCCTACATAGAGAAGATAATAAGGAAAAAGAAGGAAGCAGAAAATGATCTTGCAAGGGCCATTGACAGAATAGCAGAAAACAGGTAATTTGGACCTGCTGAAGGTTTAAATCAGATAAACGTCCACAGGACAAAGAACAAATGGTACCACCTTGAAGTATTGCGAAGCTGAGTTCTGAGGTTAATCCATGCTGTGGGCAATAGGGTTTGTGGTTTTGGTGGGTGCGAGTCCCACACACCATAGGAGTGCGGATCCTCCTGTGGTGAAACATTAGTTTTCCACAGTCTCCCTCATAAAAAACATCCTAGTTGAGAAATAGTGTCATTCTGAAATTAAAATTGACTTGATACAGCTGCTTATCACTGAAAGCTGTTTAATACACTTTATAATTTTTTATTTTATAATATTTTACATTTTATATTAAAGCTGTTTAATATGATTATAACATTTCACTGTGACTTATCATATGTACCACAGTTTGTTATATTATGCTCCTCTTCAAATGTTGCAGCTTTCAACATAGCTACAGTTTCTTTTTTGCTTACTTCATATTATGTGATAAGTCTGAAAAGTTAAGAAAAACAGAAATTACTTTTTTCTTTTACAAATGGAGATCTTTAATAACTGTTCAATAAATTAAAAGGAAATTTCCAATTGCTGTGCTAGCTGAGTGATACTAAAATTGTGTTTGATTGGAGAGACAAATGTACATTTTAATTTTTTTTTTACTATTAATTACTAGATCTGACAGAAAATAATCAGAACAATTTGGCAAATGACTTTACTATGATGTTGACTGTAGGTGTACCACAGTCAAAAAATAGTTCCAGTGCTCATGCGCTGGTTTGACTTCCACCATGTCAACAACCTTGACAGCTATGTAAGCGGCTGTAGCAAGCACTGTCTTGTTCAGTTAGATGTGTATGTATTTATGAATAATATGGGATATGTATTAATTTATAGGATATCTTTACATGTATATTTAGTTTTAGTTTAATATTTAATTGTAATCATTAGAACTCATAGTGCTTTGTGTACTTTAGTGTATGTTGATGTTGTATTACAATTCATTGTTGCATTGTTACTGCATTTTTTTTTTTTTTAATGGCATCATCGAACACTAAGCTAGCTTTTAGGGGACCTCTAAAAAGTCGAGCCAGTAAAGTTGTTTTCATTGTGGCAGAATTTTTAAAATAACAAAGAACACAACTTAGGTTATAATATTGCCATCAATACAAGTGAAACAAAAGGAGTCTCTCAGCCTACTGTGTACAGAATTTTATAAGAAGGTAAGAAATTGTCACCTTCAGGTTGTGAAAAAAATCTATTTTTCTATACCAAAAGTCAAAGGACAGGCTCATAAAAAAATTGAGTGAACTTCTTTACAGATAGTCCAATAAGGAAAAGGTGCTTGAATTTTATATAGTCAAAAAGTCTCCCCCTCAACAAAGAGTTTACTACAATCTCTAAAGGAAGGTGATGTCATTCAATGTGTATGAGAACATTTGAGGCAACAACTTAAAAAGTTAGGATTTAGATGGACTCGCTGCCAATCCAGTAGATAGCTCCCAATAGAAAGAAGTGATATATAATTGGTTGGAGAATTCAGTACCTAAGTGACAAATAAATACAGATGAGAGGGTAAAATATTGTTTTTATTTAGAAAAATATATGTTCAGTCTAAAAATTCAGTATCTACATGTTGGCAATCTTCTGAAAAAGTCAGTATAACAATGAAAATTGGAAAAGGTAATAGCCTTATTATATTTCATAGTGGCAGAGAAGCTGTTTTTATTAACAATGCACTGTTAATATTTAAGTCTTTGTCGACATCTGGAGACTGCCATAGCTCTATGAATTTTTGTAATTTCAGTAAGTGGCTACCAGAAAAATTACTACATAATCTCCCAAACAGCTCAGTAAGAGTGATGGACAGTGGCAAGTATCATTGTGTAGAAAGTGATAAAAGGCCAACCTTAGCTTCACTGAAACAAGAAATAATTGACTGGCTTGTGAATTATGGTGTTAAAATAGATTTACATTGACAAAATCTCAGTTGCTGGTAAAGTGAAATCATGTAACTGTAAAAAAAACATTCATTGTTGATGAAATAATTCGTGCAAAAGCTATATTCCACTTCATCTGCCACCTTACCATCCCGATTTGAATCCTACAGATTATGTTTTTAAAGTCTTCTTTTGGTATGGACCGTGTAAAAAATGTCTTGTATGATAACGTTTCACTCATATAACAATGAGTATCCTCAGGTCCAAGTGACTTAGACCTGAGGATACTCATTGTAATATGAGTGAAACGTCATACAAGACATTTTTGACGCAGTCCATACCAGAAGAAGACTTTAAAAACATAATGGACACTGGCCACGGAAGCCTACGTGAGAATATGAATATTTAGAATTAATATTAGGCAATTACCTGTATTAACTTCCGTCTTGTGACTTATTTGGTTTTTTCTTAAAACGACGCGTTTCGAGAATAAATTCTCATCATCAGGTTACATAACTATAAAAACATATGAATATGTTATATGTTAAAGAATATGAATCCTATAGAACTCGTCTGGGGAGATGTTAAAGGAGAATTTGCACGTAATTCTGGTGAATTATCTTTAGATGGAAAAAACTGATGTAAAAAAATATTGGAAAAGTAGAAAAAGTGTTGTGCACATACAAACAAAACTGAAGAACAGTACTGGATTACGGACCGTATTATAGATGAAGTAGTGGACAAAATAATTATTTCTGTGGGAGAAGATTTAGCCTACAAATAGGTAAGAAAAATTAATACCATAAATATTTACCACTTTTTTCTTTTTATTAATAATTAAAGTAAATTTATTATGTAAAATGTTTAATAAATATTAAGTTTTACTACAGCGATAGGCACCTCGATTTACACAGGAGGTTGCTTTATGTAAAAACTGTTTTTTAAAGTATGTCTTTCATAAATTTCGGTGTTAGGTTCTGCTGATGTTATTTTCAAATTATGTACACAAATTTCAGTAGTTTCGAATTTGTTACTACATTTTACAGAAAAGTGCATGATTATTATATGATCTGTTACTTCAAATAGTCTGTTACAAATTAATAGCATACATCTGCTTTTGCACACAAGGAACGAGTCTTTGCCGGTGTACAATTGACACTTGTAAAATACTCCAGTAATGAGTGCGGTGACAATGGAGGGAGTAATGGTCCCCCTTCATTGTGACGTGGTTGTGGTGACAGTCCCCTCTCCAGCTATTTTTTCTCTGTGGTCGAGCTATAATAAGAGTAGATGTAGCACCAAGCAAGAGTATTTGGAAAACATTACAACTGGAATGAGAAGAGTACATATTTTAGCTAAAAACAGAGGAGTGGCAGAACTCTAAGGCAAGTGGTTGCTTTGTTAAGTTACTACTTGATTAGAATAATAAAATACAATTACACAAATTTATCCACTTTCACTTACCTTTAGAATTGGTTTCGGGTCCAGGGTTGCGTCATACGAACGTTAGGGTACAAACGTGATTTTAGGTTGTGTGAATGATTTACGCTACACATTTTTATGAAGAGAAATTAATATTTTTAATAATCAAATACTTCAAAGTTAAACGATTAGTTTTCCAATAAATTTTATCACATTGAATTAAAATTTTTGTACCTCTTGGTCACACATCTTACACTGTTATAATTATTGTTATAGACTACTTACGACTATGGAGACTGCCCAGCCTGCATTTTTTACACACACACACACACACACACACACACACACACACACACACACACACACACACACACACACACACACACACACACACACACACACACACACACACACACACACACACACACACACACACACAGAGAATATTAATAGACCCTTAACATTTTAAAAGAAATACCCCTCCCTGCCGGCACGTGGTGATCGCTTGCGCAACTTCTCATATTTCGTATTTAGTAGCGTGTCCGAATTCACTGTTGGTGTTCTTTGGTTGACTATATGTTTCACTTCACTGTCACATATTCATCGTTAACCGAAACTCGAGTTTTATTATTGGAACTTAGAAAATTTTAACGAGCCCCTTTGGGGCAGTGTCTGGCCAGACACAGTATCTAGGCGAAACTGGGCAGAGTCGCTCTATGTTCACGGCCAACTCAATTTCGTCTTTTTGATGGAAGACAAAGCCTCATGGTTCTTCGTCGTAGCTTCGTCCTATTTAAACCCATGTAGTTGTTTGTGTGCAGTTCGTGTAAGATATTCGCTAGGCACTGGCTGACGTCACAAGATAGGCGTGACTTAGGCTTTACGTCCGGCCGCGTGGTAGATGAAGGTGAACAAAAATTGTGACTCTTAGCCATCTTTGGTTTCACACCAGCGTGGGTCCGTGCGCCTGCTGATCGTGTGCGGTTGGGCGCACTGTCACACATTCACAAAGTTCTTGGAAATGACGACTTGGTGCATTCCTTGTGTACTGATTTCACAACAATCGAGGCGTATTTCGCTCCTTTGTTATAACACTGTTCTTACAATCCAACACGTGGCCTGGTCACTAAGTGGAAATTAAAATTTACAAATATTTTGATCAATCCCAAACAATTGAAAATAAATAAAATATCCCTCAAAATCGGCACGTTACAGCTTGGACAAAGGGCACTCTATAACACAGTGATGTCCTAATGTAAAAATGAAACTTTATGTATTAACGTGTATAATAAATGCATATTTGTCAAATTTATGTGCAAATAAAGACATATTTATCTTATTTGTAATTTATGCTTAGAAAAAAAAAACAGGTTTTGTCAAACAGTATGAGTACAATAACATAAACATTTTTGTTGAATATAACTGAATAGAAAACAGTTTCTTTGACATCACAATTTTGATTACACTGATGATATAGAAAATAAAATATGTATACAGAACTCAGAAAAATATATTCTTGCATTAAACTAATGTTAATTAAATGTTTATTTTTAAGTAAAATAGGCTAGTATAAGTAATAAAGTAAATTCTATCTATTTTACTGAATGATGAAATTTTAGTGTATTTTGTATTATTTACATTATATGTACCTGCGCACATGAAAAGTGTTTGACTTTTGATCATATGTAATATTAATTTTATGTAATAAAATTAATTAATATATTTATTGTATATTCTGTTGTATAGAAACATTTAAAATAATAATGTCTGGATTAAATGTTGTTATATTATTAAACACGACTCTTACTCTGGAGAAAATATCTTTTAATATTTATTATTTTATCAGAAAATGTATCAACAAAATCGTTTTGCATTTAAGATACAAAGTGAACAGAAATTTACCAGAGTGCAAAACACAACTGTGTAAATACAAACTGTTGCGTAGTTTGTCTGTTGTATTTCGCACATTCTGCAATGAGACATGATGAGGTCGTTATACAGTTGAACTTGATTGTAGCAACTTAACATGCCCATGAAAATGTTTGTTAGTGTTACTGCTATATTTGTTCAAGCCAAGAAGAATCCATTTCATAATAATTTTTTACATAAATGTAATAGAAGAATAATCTGTTCAAAAAATATATTATATGTAAAAAGTGTCATTCTAGTTTTCATGTTAAAACATGTATAAACAATAATATTCCATTCATCAGTTATTATAATATTAGCAGGAATAAATATGCCATAACAAATATGAATAATATACTGTTATTTTTCAGTATTCTGTATTTAACTTTTGTTCAAGCTGTGTTTAATTATGTTTTGCCCATGTGATAATTATTAATGACTTTGTTGTGTTAATAGAGTTAAACTTATCCATTCAAGTAATGAAGATTTGTTAGCATCTGTTTTATAACTAATGGAATATCTATTATTGTTATCATGTTCTGTAGAAGAAAATTTTCTTAATTTGTTGTCTAATGTGTTGTATTTCATAATATATATTATACAAATTCAATTAATGTCAATGTGAACAAAAATTAAAGTGCTTAAACTGATAGCTATTCATAGTACAACCCTGTTCCCCAATCATTCTCTCCATCTTGTTGTTTTGGATTATTCAAGAATTTTTTTTGCAGTTGCTTATATACAAGACTAAGTAGAAACAAAATTATATTAAAAACCACTGGTTATATTAAATTATTCGCCTGATTAATATTTCAATATGTCTGAAGTATTTGTGATTGACTTTGTTTATTGTACATGTGATATATAAGCCTCATCTTGGTTTCTACAATTGCTGTGACAGTTGTACTTAGTATGGAAATTCGTTCAGTTTACTTGATGAAAAATGTTTGTACTAAGGCAAGAGTGCATTTTGGTGCGGGGATTGAATTGAGAATTGATTGTGATTTTGTTGTTAAATATTATTATAATTTACATAAAATAACAGTAGTTTTTCCATTTCTTCAGTACGTATGGTGAATATGTAAAACATTCAGTCCCTGGAGGTTTGCAGTTGTCAAAAGCTTACAAGTACGGTGAACAAAAAATGAAGTTGATAATCAAAACTAATTGTGGCCAGAGGTAGTTCAACTTACCAATTTGTTAGGATTTTCAAAACATAAAGTAATACAATAATACCATAATACAAAACATAAAAATCGAGGGTGACACTATAACAGATCTCATAAAATAATTGTATGATAATGAGAACTAATAATACTATGGAACTATGTATAATAAACAAAATGTTGTGGAACTACATTGTAAACACTATAATTTTTGCACTTGTATAGCCACTGACTGACTTGTATTGTCCAAACGCTTTTTGTGATGCATTATCTACACCAGCAAAATTCAATCTTTTGTGTTGTTCATTATAAGTTGTTGTACATATCTGCTCAACTATGAGACAGAAACATGACTTTTGTGCAGTTAAGAAATCTTAGATTTTTATGGCTTGAGTTTAATTTTCACGTTGCTTTGGTTTTAGAATGATGGCCCATGGTTCGTTTATTACTATTCCTTCAGCCAGACATTTCAGCTACATGTTTCAGTAGTCTATCACAGATGTGTCTGGAATGTCTGGGTGAACAAAAAAACAACGGACTCTGACTCAACACCGAAAAACAAAAACAAAGTAAAGAACAGTTATGTTTAGAATGCTAACGCAGACACCAGTCCAAAGAACGGTAGATGTTTGACATTACTTGCCTGCACTATTAGATGTTAAAATTCGTGGGTTTTTGACCACACTCTAATGTTCAAAACTACATCTCTGCTACTGTCTTCATCAGAAGTGGGACTGATAAACATGATGTTAAATATCCCCAAAATTTGTACCATTTTGATGCCCAGATCTTAAAATGGTGGTCCTTTGTTCAGGCCGGGCTTTTTTTAAATTCATTTATAATGCTGTAGTAGCTTCTACGCCTAACAGTAAAATATAATTATGTTAGCTATATCTTTATAGAGATCTAAATGTCCTGTTTAAAGTGTTAATTGCTGTATATGAATTAGGTGTCTATGTTGCTTGTAATTACTTTTCAAAATCAATGTTTTGGGAAAAATAAAAAATTGGCTGTGACACGTATAGTTACTAAAAACTCACAGTGTTTATTATTATTTGTTGTAAACACATTAAATGTATTGATACATAATGTTTCTACTATAATCAGTTTTACAGTTTACAATTTTATTTTTTCAGGGAAATAATTTAAAACATGGCTCTGTGCACATTGGAATTTCAAACTTAACACACGTTGAGTGTTCATTAGCTGTTGTTACAAAAGTGAATGATGTAGTGGATGATTTAAATACTATAAGAACAAGTTTTGTGGTAAAGCAGCTCCAAATACATATTTACAATATAAAACTGTACAATATAAAATACAGTCAAACTTCAGGACATCAATTGAGGTCCATTGGCATTTTTGGAAGTTTTCAAAGGAAGTCAGTTGAGATCCATCAACATCAAAGTGTCAACAAAGAAGCAATTAACTTTTGGGACAAACATCGTGCCGCTGGTCCCACCTTTGATGAAAATGACCGCTCAAGCCTTCAAAACATAATGCAGCAGCAGAGATCTTGTTTCATACTACGGCCAAATAGCCTAGGAATTTAAACATCTAATAGTTTGGCACAGGCTGTGAAAGCTTTCAACAGTATATTACTTGCTTCAATTTGCTGTTATCAAAGTACCGTACACTGTTCATGCAGGTGTATAGGCTATCCTATAGGACCTAGCAGACTTAACACATGTAGCTTGTAAAGCGCGTCTGTTATCCTTAATATAAAATATAAATAATAGGAAACGTTTTAAGTAAAATAATGGCTAGAAATTAGTTAAGGAAATAATAATTGTATTAATTTTAATAAAAAACAAATTATTTTTTCCTTTTTTTTAGTATGAGACTATAAGTGATTGCTAAAAATAGTTTAAACAAATTAAATTGTTTAGCAAGACAGTTGTAAAGAATAAGTGGATAAATCAGGAGTCAACGACCTGGAGCTACTGTGCCAAGTATCGCACATAGATGATTTTCAGTGGCACACTTGACTACTTAAAACAAGTATTATAAAAGCAATATAAATAAATATCTTAAAAAATGAGGATTTAAAAAAAATTAAAATACCTGAACAAATCGAGTTGTAACTATCGGTGTATAATATATTTAATACCTGTAGTATATGTATTGTATATAAATACAATAGTCAGTAGCCAACCAGAAATTTATGTGAAATTGAAAGTGAGTAAGTAGACATCCAGTATTGAAAAGTTAGCCAGGAAGAAACAAGCTCAATGGTCCTGTTGATGTGCATGTTGAGTACAAATTTTAATAACATGTTAGTTTTTCAAAAAGTGTGAAGAAACATTTCAGAATAATTACGTGGGAATATAAACTTGAGTAAAGCTCATTCATTGACTTCTAATGCTGGATCCTTGAAATGATTAATTTTCATCAAGGCTGGGCCTTTCAGGGACATATTTATGGGGGACCGGACCCCGCCCCCCAGAGGGTCAAAAATGTTTATGAGTTTTGTTAATCTCTTAATTTTTAGGCTGTTTTATTGTTTTTCAGCTGTGTATGCCATCATAGTAGTAACTCTTTTCTTAATCTATAGGCCCATAAACAGGTTTATTACATAGCATTAGTGTATAGGTTTGAAATATTAAATATAGAAAAATCAATTTAGTAGATAAGTATCTTGTAAACAGTGTTTCAATAACGCGTATCGCGTATTTTTATTGTGTTATTACCATTTACTTTAATGGGACTGATTTCAGTCACTTTAAATATAGTATTGTTGATTATTCTTAACGTGTTTTTTCTTTTGTATGAAGCCAACCCGACCCCGGACACCCCCTCCCAGGCCAAATTCACGATACGCCACTAGGGCCTTTTATGCATTCAAATAAAATGGTGTAGCTTCTAAACCATATAGTACAAATATGTGTTACTTATATTTTTATAAAGACCTGAATGTCCAGTTTAAAATTTTGTGTGCTGTATATGATTTAGGTGTCTACTTTGCTTGTAATTTCTTTTCAAAAAAATTAATTTTTATGAAAAATAAAACATTAGCTAAAAACTTACTTTTATTATTATTTGCTGTAAGCCCATTAAACAACATGCTACATAATGTTTCTATTGTAATCAGTTTTGGAAGGTTTCATTTTTATATTTTTTTTAATGAAATAATTTAAAACATGGCTCTAAGTGCACTGGAATTTTACATGTAACACAACAATTTAACTTGCACTGAGTTTTCGTCTGCTGTTATAACAAAAGTGAATGCAAATGCAATTTAGTGGACGATTCGAGTACTGTCAGAACAGGTTTTGTTTCAAAACAGTCGAAGGATGTATTTGTACACATGGCACCTGAAGCTGTACAAGTTTATTAGTACTTGAAATATTTAAATTTGTCCCTGTTTAGGGCGTCAACTGAAGCAGTACGAGTTTAATTAATTATTAAAATCTATAAATCGGTACCTATTAATAGGCGGCAACTGAAGCTTTACTTGTTTTTTAAATTAAAATATTGAGACTCTAGTTACTTACCTTATCGATAATTTACCACGGTGTCGTCTGATGTACTCTTGGCAGAGAAAAAACACAGGTGAATGCAAATTAACAAACACATCTTTTACAAACTCAAATAAAATGGTATTTTATTTGTTTAGCATGACATTTTTTCTGTTTTCTTTCCAGTTTAAATTTACTAAAATGCACCTCGTTCTTTTTATCGTACAATATGATACATAATGAATTGTGACATAATAATGTGAACTACTTCACATTATGACTTTCATTGTTGAGTTAATACTCCGACCAATATTTAATTCATATATGCCTGCTATTAAAATTTACCTACTACTGGCTATAATCTAAATACTAACTTATTTTTTATCAAAAACGACCCAGTTTGCTCACACGCACATTCATACCATTTCAGAACCCCACCTTTACTTAATTTAGGCCTTTATTAAAGAAATACTTGAATGAGATACTGTTACTTGTTGCAGTGGAGTCCCCCACCGACCGCATGGCGCATCACACACTTATTCCTCTTTTTCGATGTTCAAAATTATGCCCGCACTTTTGATGACTTACTGCGTTTACTATTACATTATGACTGCACTTTTGTACACATTAAAACTATACTGGTGTTTTGGCCGGTCGACCATATTTAGCTAAAAACAAATTTTTATAGACCCACGCGTAGTCTCGTGTTGTGGTGGACTGGCTGCTGCTACCCAAGTGCGTCGGTCACATTCATTTCCGTCAGCTCACGCTGTGATTGGCTGCGGCTCTTACATGGCAGGTTCCGGTGATCGACTTTGGTGTTGAGAGTATAGATAGCGGCACACGAGCGCACACTCACTGCCACATTCCATTGTAGCTGGTTGTTAGTTACGAAGTTTTTGTTACTTCTCCCCAACGGAAAATACAAGCATACGTGCACCGGCTCGCATTCTGATGCTGTTATCGTTGTGTACTAGGCACAGACTGGTACTGAATTGTCTACAGGGTGTCCAATAAAGCACGTCTTATTGTCCGCAAAAGGTGTCCAAACAGATCGTCCCCAAATAATTATCAAATTGAATAAAAATTATACCCTTCAAAATAGCCCCGTTACACACCGTATAGAAACACATCGACACTTCAGGATGCCAGTTGATGTCAATCAGCATCAAAGTGTAACATATGTGGTAGCTTTTAATAAATAGTATTAAATTTAATATTTCAGAAAATTTATGTTTCTTGTATTACATTCTTATCAAGATAGGTTTAAAATATAGAAGATCAACTTTATTTGTTCTGTAGTTAGTGTAGTGGACACTGTATAGTTGTATTGTAAAAGTGTATGTTTCAGTAAGTGTTTAATTCTCTTTGAGTTGGTATATTTGGGCATATTGAGTTAATTGTACGTTACTTAGGCACAACATTACCAAAAGGTGCTGAAACAATTTAATTAAACTGTATTTATACTTTATTATTAAACTTTGTTTACAATGTTAAATTTCGACTATTTTAGCCGCCATCTTTAAAGTTTAGTTACCAGGTCCAAGGTTCAAGGTTGGACGAGCTGAAAAGCAAAGATGGTTGTTTGAAATAACTCAATAATTTATTTGTTTCCAATGAATTATTTATTATTTCTTTCTATTTTCAACACTAATTTTTTATTTAATTACTTTCTTCAAAAGAAAAACAATTTTTAAACCCTTTACTTTCCATCGCAACGAAATACTCTTTTCCCTTACAAACATTGGTAATTAACCATAATTGATTACACACTTATTTTCTTATATATGTAAGTTTACCTTTTGAAAAAAAAAAAACAAAATATGATATTTATTACACTAATTAAATATATCTTTTTCACAAACCAGCGCTCCTTATTTATTATTTAATTTTCATTCACCCATACACACATATACATCTCTATTCACTTATGACCTCTCAATTCATAATAAAATCAAAATGATGTTTAATTTTGGTCAACCCTGGTTAATTTGGGTTTACCCCCCACATTACTTATCTTGCAATTTTGTCCAAAATAGTCCATCCTCCTTACATTTTTTTGCCACCACTCCGCACATTTCATTCTTTTACCATAATTTTCGCCAGATAACTCGAAACTGTTAATTAAAACACAATTGTTACTTCATTTTATTTCAGTAACACCCATGTTGTGAATTCACGTAGTTTTTGACATTATTTCTATTACGGGCGGCTGTATATTTCGTAGTTTCGAAACTTAGGTTGTAAGAAACGGGCGAGCACACAGATCGCGTCCGTTGCCATTAGGTGTTGCATGACGACTGCCTTTGTTACATTCAGCGCAGAACGCTGTCGACGCACTGCATTCCTAGTGACGTATTGTTAGGTTGGGCTCTCACATCATATGTTATGATCTCGTTTTACAAAGTTCAAATGTCATGTGGATAAAAATAACTGCTTTTCTTGCGCCCTGATGTTGACCTTGACACTAATTCGCTCACATTGCATACGTCGGTATAATTTAGAAATAAAATTTACAATTATTATTTCTCCCCAAATTACCCCGGGTAGGCTTAACCCGTCCCATTACAATACCCCCTCAATGAGAGGTTTTATGCCGAAGCATAAAAACTCTCATTGACACTCTCATACTTCCTAAAGGGATCAGCTTAGATATGTCGCCATAAACCCCCTTTATGTTTTATTAAAATCGTGGTTAACTTACCCCCTGGTCCAGTGACTGTGACCGGACCTGAATGACCTTACTGGACTTCCCTCTCGGGATCCCAACACCACAAGACCAGACAGGCACTTGACGCCCCTGCTCTGACGCGCCGGCCATCACAGGACCGCCGCCACATCACCAGACACTGAAACATTAAATCATAATATCAAATAGTGGCCGTGTATAATACCATATCCCCAACTGATCTGGTCCCCCTTAGTTGTGCGCTGGTTTGCGTTAAGAAGCACTGGTTTTTCTCTTAACCTCTAACATACATTAATGAATACTTAACATAACATGATACCTTTTTTAAAATTCCATACTAACATTCTGTATACCCTTCTCTCGTTAACTCTTATCCCAAAATTCAAAATATTTTTGGTCCCACTGGACCGGATTTCATATTTTCAGGCCAAAAACGACATCATTTTTGGTCCAACCAGGCAGGATTTCACATTTCCGGGCCCAAAAAACTACATCATTTTTGGTCCCCACGGCACAGATTTCTCATATCTGAGTACACAAGCGACAGCATTTATTTATACACATCATTTCTGGAAAGACCGATCTGAAGTTAATCACGCCATACGGGCATCATTTTCGTCCTGAGCGACACCATTATTGTGAATCACGTCGCAGTCATCTTGACAAGATTCAGCCAAGCAGTAGACCAGAGACGACGGGACGAAACAGGACAACATTTTCGAGATTCCACAGCTTTAATTGATGGAAGGTACAACATGAGGCATCGGCTGACTGGCAGAGACAGGAGGTGTAGCAGCTCCAAACGGGATCGAAGCCAGCTTCATCACGAATGGATCGACGGCCACGTGACTATAAACTTTACTTATATTTAACTTTACTTTTTTAATAATATTTCACTCAGTGGGTATTTTTTGACACATTTATATAAACAAACACCTTATTACACAATACAAATTAATAAATGGTTGGCAGCTCATTATCAGTTAGAACTTTAAAGATGAAGATATACTTTGTAACCATTTAGATTCATAATTTCAATAATTTAACTGCCAACAAGTTTGATTAGTTAGAGAGAGTAAGTTTATGTTCAAAACAACGATCGCTAGCTACCAAAACGTATTTAAACTCATTCAAAATTAAGTTTGTGGTTCACATGCTCTATGCTCAATTGCTTTCTAAATATCTTTCCCTTTTTATCTTAAACTGTAATAATGGCCGATGTAAGGGCTCTAATAAAAAAATGAGGCACAATTAAGGCCTCAATATCCCGAGTAAATACCTTCGCGGATAACTTCGATTTGTTAAACAGCGATCCTCATGCGCTGAAAATAAAACTGCGTCATTTGATGGAATTATCCACCAAATATGACGAGATTCAGTCACAAATCGAGGCTGAGGAAGCAGACGTTGCGTTAACGAGTGATAGAGTGCAAACGGAGGACGATCTCTGTACTATAGAATGTAAATTGCAACACCTGCTAGAGCAAGCTGAGCATATGAACCAAAAACCAGTAATTAACGCTGAAGGTAAACAGCCTAAAGCACCCCCCATTCAATTGGAACCAATAAAATTACCACGGTTTGAGGGTAGTATTGTGGAATGGGAACATTATTACCATATTTTTATGGAACTAATTCATGTCAGAGCAGATCTGACAGATATACAGAAACTTCATTATTTGCACTCGTCATTACATGGCGAGGCGCTTAACGTAATAAAATCGTTGCCCATAACACATGAGAATTACGCAGTGGCTATCGATCTGTTGAGGAATAGATATGATAGTAAGCTGATTGTTTCCGCTCACCACGTGTGGAATGTCCTAGACGTACCATTAGTTCAGCAGGAATCCCAAGTTAGCATATCGCAATTTATTGATCAAATCTCTGCAAATATAAACGCTTTAAATAATCTCAAACTGCCAGTCAACACGTTTGAAATTATTGTCGTAAATTATTTAGCCAAAAAACTTGACAATTACACTTTACGTTTGTGGAAAGAGAGTTTATCGGAGCATAAATTCCCTGATTTTAATAATTTTATAAATTTTCTAAATTCATGTAGGAAATTATTGCAAAATCTCGATAACGCGACTAGCCCAACGAGCAGGTTGAACAAAAGCGATAAGTCTCCTTATCGCAAGGCAGTTAAACAGATAAGCACTCCAAAGGGCGCATTCCACTCACATATTAGAAACAATTTATGCAGGCTGTGTAACGGTGTACATAGACTTAGCGATTGCCCACAATTTACATCGCTGTCTATCCCTGATAGAAAAAACGCGTTAATAAAAAACAAACTTTGCTTAAACTGCCTCCGTTCGGGACACGAGGGTTCAAAATGTCCCTCAAAATTCTCATGTAAAAAATGTTCTAGGCGTCACCACACCACGATTCATGTCCCCAACAGGGACGTAACTTCTGTTAACAACCAGTGTTCACTGAAATCACAGACCAATAAATCGGTATTGTTATCTACCGCCGTCTGTATGACATACAATAAAGTCGGCAAAAAATTTCCCGTTAGGATATTACTGGATTCCGGTTCTCAAGCGAACTTTTGCACAATGGATTTCGCCCGCAGGATGGGCCTCCAATTGGTTAAATCGCAACTGCCCATCACGGGTATAAACAACTCGCTTTCCCAGGCTGACTTCAGTACTAATGTAAGGCTACATTCACGCTATAAACCCTTCACGTTAAACGTACATTGTGCCGTATTACCCAGTATAACTAATAATTTACCGGTGGAGTCGTTCAATCTTGCCTCTTTAAATTTACCCAAGCGCATATTCTTGGCGGATCCTCACCTACATTGCTCGTCGCAAGTCGATATATTAATCGGCGCTCAATATTTTCTCCAATTAATTGAACCTGTGAAATATACGCGCAGACCACATTTTCCTATAATTCAGGAAACCAAGTTAGGATTTATTTTGGCCGGTGACTTACCATTCAACGTCGATATGACTAAAACGGTTTCTTCATTTATGGTCTGTAGGGATGATAATCAGATTTCCTCGCAACTAAAGGAATTTTGGAAGTTAGGGAGATCTCTAGTTGCGAAGCCCGATCTGAGGACTCGCCGTGTGAAAGGCATTTCGTGGAAAACACTAGCCACAATCACGACGGGAGATTCGTGGTAGCCCTGCCCCGCAGATCTGATAAATCTTATTTGGGAGATTCTCTCCGCGGAGCCATACGCAGATTCCAATCGTTAGAATTCAAATTCAAGCAGAACCCTACCCTTTATAAGGATTATAGTGAGTTCATGAGTGACTACTTAAGACTTGGCCACATGTCGCCGCTTAATGAATACGATCTGTCGCTTGACAGGTCAGAGATCTTTTATCTGCCCCATCACGCAGTCTTCAAAGACTCTAGCTTAACCACTAAATTGCGCGTGGTATTTGACGCATCCGCTAAAACCACCAATAATTTGTCCCTTAACGATACTTTAATGGTCGGTCCTACGATCCAGCAGGATCTGTTTTCGATAATGGTTCGGTTCCGCACCCACCGATACGTACTTATTGCGGACATTGAAAAGATGTATCGCCAGATCATTGTTAATCCTAAGGATTCAAACTTGCAACGCATTGTTTGGCGTGATGCACCGCATAAGGAATTGCGACATTACGCGTTAAGGACGGTTACATATGGCACTGCTAGTGCCTCCTTCCTTGCTACGCGTTGTCTGGCTCAAATAGCATATGAAAATAAATCCGACTACCCTACAGCTGCTAAGGCCATAGCAAATGACTTTTACGTAGACGATCTCATAACGGGTTCGGATGATCCGAACGGCTTAGCTGAAATGAAATGCGAGATCGAGAAGTTGTTGAGGAGGTATGGTTTTTCGTTACATAAATGGTTCTCTAACCACCATAAGATTATGACTCTTCGCGCCCAAGTAACCCGTGACTTCAGCAAGGGTCAAAACGTGCGTACCTTGGGCATACAATGGAATGTTGAGGGGGATAACTTTTTATACACCGTTAGGGGTGATGACAATTTAACCGTTTTCAACAAGAGAAGCGTGTTGGCAATCATCGCCGGGATCTATGATCCACTAGGTTTAATCGCTCCCATCACATTTTGCTGCAAGCATTTCGTGCAGCAGTTGTGGTTGGCGGGCACTGATTGGGACGAACCCTTGTCCGGATCATTAGCCAATCAATGGTTGGAATTATACGCCCAATTAGTCTCCGACACTCATTTTGAGATTACGAGGTCGGTTAAGAGTTCGAACAGTTACCCAGTTAGTTCATTGCAGCTGCACGGATTCGCCGACGCTTCGGCTAAAGGTTACGCGTGTTGCATTTACGTGCGGGCGGTCTATTCGAACGGCGCCATATCATCAAACTTGTTGTGTGCTAAATCTAGGGTCGCTCCGCTGAAACAGATAACGCTTCCTAGACTTGAACTTTGTGCTTGTTTATTGTTGGCTCAATTAACCTCCAAGGTTTTAAATGCCGTCGATTACAATTTTGACGGACTATATCTTTATTCGGATTCGATGATAGCGTTGTACTGGATACATCAGCAATCTTCCCGCTGGAAGGTATTTGTGGCCAACCGTGTCGCGGAAATACAGCGTCTTGTTAGCAGCAGGGGAATTTGGCGTCATGTAGTATCAAATGACAACCCTGCCGACGTTTTATCGCGCGGTTGCCTCCCTCGTAGTTTGCACTGTCATACTCAATGGTGGCATGGTCCCTCCTGGTTGGCTCGTGATGCGGCCTCATGGCCGGTCAGCGCGTTCGACATTAATACTCCCTGTACTTTTCCCGACATTGAAGAGGAACGTCGCAAGCAGGCTCAAACCTCACTAATTGTCGCGTCCTCAACACATAGTTACATTGAAAATTATTCATCTCTTACGAGGCTTATTCGCGTCTTCGCATATTGCCGTCGATTTTTTCGCAATTCTAGGCTCGCGGTGGTTGATAGAGACACGTCCTTTTTGTCGGCTCAAGAATTGTCTGACACGCTCTTGATTTTTGTCCGGCAATCACAGAAGTTGCATTTTGACGTGGAGGTTAGGGAACTTGAGGCACACCGGTGCCTTCCACGCAGTAGTAAAATTCTTGCTCTCAACCCATTCCTGGATAAATCAGGCATTTTAAGAGTGGGTGGACGCTTGCAATTCTCCCCACTTAGCTACGAGACTAAACACCAAATAATTTTGCACCCGCACTCTCATCTCACGAGATTAATAATTGAATACGAACACATCCGTTTGTTGCACGCTGGAGTGCAATCAACTCAAGCTTCGCTTAGGCGTAAGTATTGGATCATACACGATAAGTCCTATATCCGCTCAGTGATACATAAGTGTGTCACTTGTTTTCGTTTCCGGGCTAAAGGCGCGAATCAATTACTCGGTCAATTACCCTCTTCTAGGGTCACGCCGTCAAGGCCATTCTCACAGTCGGCCGTGGATTACGCCGGTCCTGTGCTTTTGCGCCATGGCGGGCAGCGCTCTAAGTCCACGACCAAGGCATGTATCGCTCTATTTATATGCATGTGTACTAGGGCCATCCATTTAGAGTTGGTGTCGGATCTCACTTCCAATGCCTTTATAGCGGCTTTAAAAAGGTTCATATCGCGCAGAGGTATTCCCGCGCAAATATTTTCGGATAATGGCACGAATTTTCGTCGTGCCAACCACACGTTGCATGATTGGTACAAATTTTTAACCTCCAAGGAAGTTGAGCAATCTTCTCTGGAGTTTTGCGGTCTCCACGGCTTCAAATGGTCCTTTATCCCCCCTTCAGCCCCTCATTTCGGTGGTTTGTGGGAAAGTGGTGTAAGGAGTGTTAAATTCCATTTACGTCGCGTAATTGGCGGTACGATCTTGAATTTTGAGGAATATTCTACCCTTCTTTCTCAAATTGAGGCTTGCCTTAATTCACGCCCGTTATGCGCGGTGTCCGACGATGCTAGAGACCCTGAACCCTTGACACCCGCTCATTTTTTGGTCGGTGCTCCACTGACGGCACTTCCGGAACCCGACTATACACAAGGCAATAATACTCATTTGGGCAGATGGCTTCTGCTCCAAAAATTTACGCAGACCATCTGGAAACGGTGGTCTAGGGATTATCTGCAGCAGCGCAATAAATGGCGCACCCCATTAAAGAATTTGAACGTCGGACAACTTGTCCTCATTTTGGATGACAATTCCCCCCCTCTAGAATGGAAGCGTGGGGTAATTACCAATGTTTTTCCGGGTCAAGATTCCTTAGTACGCGTCGCAGAAGTTCGCACCGCGCTAGGTATCTTACGCCGACCCATCCACAAATTATGCCCCCTTCCGGTGGCTACACACTAATCGTATGCGTGCCATACGAGGTGTGTGTGTGTGAGTGTGTGCGTGTCACATTACATGGACCACGCCCGGGACATTCCCCGGGGCGAGCATACAAGTCAATTGTATCATAAGCATTGTAATATTGTTTACGTGCCGCTAGCTATTACAGCAATAGTGACTGTGTTTCATATGTACTATCAATCATTATGGATGTTGTGTATTGCTAATATGTTTGTGTGATTCAAATTCTGAGAACCACAAGTGTCATTTATAGTGTCAATTATTCTATATATGTATTGTATTTTCTAAGGGTCAAACATTATGAAATTCATTGGGGTTGTTATGTCAATATCATGGGAAAATTATTGTATTTTTTATGGTGTTATCACTTGTTATTGTAATGCTTGGCAAATATCAAGGGGTATTATTTGGGAAAGATCAATATCTACTTAATTATTGTATTATTGTGCGTATTGTATTACTATTATGTTTTGAGTAATTTTAACGTCAGTAAGCCCTTGCTATTGGCGTAAGGGTCAATTTATTGTATGCTTGGTGATTGTTAATTGAATTCATATTATGTTTATTATGTCATTGCTCTCTGGCCAGTGCGCCAATTATTGTATCGCTTACGACATGTAAGTTTAATTATTATATTGTTCAATTTAACCTTTAATGTACAAAATCGTCCCGATTTTGGCGGGCAGTATGTTTAAACTTTGTACTGGTTTATCAGCTGTAAACGGTCCACCACCGTATACGGCACGCGCGGATGACGTCACGCGTTTATCAAACGTTGCAGCCGGCCAGCACCGCCGACTGCAAGCCAGTTTAGTTCAGTTTATAACACGACTCCGAGCGCAACTCTCGTAAAACACTTCTCTTACAGCCGCGGCTTCTGGATATTTTTTAGCATGCATTTATAATATTTCATTTCATTCAACTACCTGCGTCCATCTACAATGGACCACGATTTTATTCAAAATTAATTTCGGGCGTTATTGCCTCAAATGCATCCGCACGTGCCGATCGTAATTAACAATCAGATTTTTTCAATAAACGAATGTTCAACATCTTTAATACAGTCCACTTCTTTCTAACAAACAATCCAGCCTTCCTCATTAGCGTCTTTGGAATAACTCACGATTATTCAAGAGCTTCCAAACCGCAACATTTAAATTCCAATCAGAATTTAAATAAACATTTCCCATTATAACATTACAAATACCTTCCATTTTATTATTCACATTTCAAAATAATTACATTCATTATTAAAATTCTTATATAGAATAAAACACATTTAAATCAACTACATCATAACAAATTATTTATTTAAAAATCGTTAAGCATCTTCATAATACTCCTCAAATCACTACAAAATCATTTAGTTACATCATAAGATCAACTACACATTCTATATCATCAACATAATTCAATTTAATACTCAATAACTCATTACTAACAGTTTAGTAACCTCCTTCTCCATCATTATCTAATATCCCCCATACTAATCCCTTAACCCCTGATACCCCGCGTTACAAAAGTGTCTTGACCTCAAGGTATTAGCCCATGTTGATATGACACAGGCTCGCATAAATGAAGTCTCTCCCTCGCAGCATGTAACGTTGCCACTGGCCATCCATCTCTCTATGTCCCCCATGTCTGGACTGTTGCGCCCAGTGGGTTCCACAAGGACTGGTTTGGCTAGGGTGTAAACATTATTTACCCCGTCCTTGCTTTGGCGTTATAATAAAATTCGGCAATACTGGTATCCGAGGACACCAATAATCCTACTACAATGATTCATACGCCCTTAATACGGTTCTGTCACCCCATTTGGTGGTAGCCGCTGTTCCAAAGTTATGTGGATTCCCCTGTTTTCATGTTTTCACCCCCCCGGTTAATTTCTAAATTGTACCAATTTCATAGGCAACCAATCATGGTCAGTTTACAATGAGTCTGCCCACAACTGGTTGTCATCTAAAACCACGATCTGGGCTGGTAAGGCCGGGACCGCCCGAAAGTTGGGGAATCGCATTTAAAACATATTATACATTTAAGATCCCTACACTTACATCCTACTCAATTACACTTAATCAACATAATAGACATTAAAATTGACCATTAACATTATTACATTAAAATAAACAATTACCTTCGAATTTGCATATAAAATTATAAACATTACAACTTGAACTTTCTATTGAATCTTTTAATAATCAACCGTCAATTATTCATCATTTCTTATACCATGAAATTCTCCAAAATTTTAAAATTTATTACCAGCATTTCATTTTATATACATTTCATTTATTAGCTCCTTTCAAATTAATTCAACTCTTTCATCAAACACATTTTAATTACTTTAACAAAATTCACAAAGTTGAGTATACTTCACCTTGCTACATCATTACATTTAACATCAACACAAAAGTATATACAATCTACATTATTATTCACTATTGTTTACCACAAATCATTTCATAATACAGTCCATTTCAGAACCCCCTACTCACATAATTAAATGTTCATACATAATAAATGTTTAACCACCATCATCGAATAATAATCTTGTCTTACGTCTACACAATTCATTTATAATTAAGTGCATATTGTTATTATGCTTATAATAACCATCATCAATAATTTTATCCCTCATATCAATATAGTATTCAAAAACATTATTGCATACTATTAATTCAAAAATCCTGTCGACATTTAGTATGGTCAATTCTCCCTTAGTATCATCTGTTACGATTAAATCCTTTATCATTTCTTTAGTATAGTAATCGTCTACTACTAGTAACCCCATCTTATATACAGGTAAGTCATCAACATTATTATCACCTCTTGCTGCACTAACCACATCGCAAGGTAAGAATTCAATATAATCATCAACTCTCTCACTATTCATTCTCTCTCAATTCTTTATAACTTCTACTAACCTCAAACAACTCTATCTCTCCCTCAAAATACAACTCTCTCTCAAAATACCTCTTATCATAACACCATTTCACTTTTTCTCTATCATTCCATGCAGAGGGTACTACTATATTGAAACACCTCCTGGCTCTTCCAGGAACACCACCAAAACTCAGGGAACAATTTTAAAACACATCGTTTTCTACTAAGGGACTCTCGCCCTTCAAAAACACTTGTAAACCTCTTGGTTCACAATAAACCTGGAGAAAATTTACCCTCTGCACCCCTCTACCTGTAAACTCTCTTTCCACTCTTTCTCTAACTCATCAACACTCACTATCTCGCCATTAATTTCTACTTCCACTAAAACGTCATCACCACTATTTTTAATTATATCATCATAATTCTCACCCCTACTTACCGTATTATATGTTACCTGATCGTCGATCGTCTTTATTTTCGTTTAATTGATCGGTCTCTCCACCATTTTCTACCCCCACTATACTCTCATAATTATAATCAACACCATTACAACCACTTACCTTATTATATGTACTATTTCTACCCCCTCCTTTCTCTTTCAGCTTTCATTTACTTCGTCTTGTAATTGTTTTACAATAGCACTAAAATGTTCATCAACTTCTTCTAAACTTTTATTGATATAGGCATTTTGTTGTTTTATTTCGTCTCTAATCTCATTCAACTTTTCACTAAAATTACTCTTTATTTCATTATTTTGTTCTTTCAACTTTTCATTAAAATTACTCTTTATTTGTTAAATCTACTTTTGCTTTTAACATCTTGAGCTTTCATAAAATTGAACAAGTCGTCTAACAACACTTTCGCTACCTTACTGACCGTAGGCGTTGATTCAGCGTTTATTTCGCTCATAATCATTGACTCAGTCAGTGTTTTCTTGATTATTTTCCATTTTTAATGGTAAAATTATAACTTTTCGTCAAAAATGTTAACATATTGCAACGATACAGCCATATGCTATATTGGGCATTGATTTAAATAAATATAAAATTTGTAGAATTATTATAAGTTAGGGGTTAATGGACAGGTCTGAGATTTTAAAAATATTTCAGTGTTACCTAAAAAAATTTAGGGGAGAAATTAACCTGTTTCGACAGGCAAGGAACACCTGCTTGATTGTATGTATATTACACGTGTATCTTGTGTGTGTTAGTGATGCATGTACAGACATGAATCTCAGCTACCCTCCCCAAGTAATTACTAAAATAATTACTTTAATTATTTGTGTGAAAACTAATTAGTGTATAAACAAACAAAAGGCACCAAAGGGTGTATAAATTTTATAGTTATCCCCAGTGAGAAAATGACGTTAATAGGACACACTACGCGAAGTCAGTGCGAAATATACGTGCCAAAAATACGCAAATTGCAATAAGACGCTAAAATTAATGCAGTGAGTGCTTAATCGAATTAGCTATGATTTGTGCTATCTCGATTCCGTGCAAAACATTGCCATGTGCAAAAAATAGCAAATATATGAAAAGGTTCGGAAGTGGGGGCTAGCATGTGATCTGCAGGTCTCGACAAGATGATTTCGGAACAACAGGTGCGGAATCTCGAGAGGGTATAAATTAAGGGTTCGACTGAAAACCCTTCTCTTCACTTCAAGACACAGTTGCAGTCGGACATGCTGTCCGTCGGCAGAACAGTTTTTATTTTATTACAAGTCTCATTGACGAACGAATAAGACGTTCAATAATTATGTTGACAATATTTCGGGAAGCGTAAAGTACCGGGACCGTTTAAGTCTACAAAGAGTATCTACGGAGAAGCTACAAGAGCGACGAGGGATGCTGGACATTAGGAGATGTTTTTTGACGCCTAACCGACGACTGAAATCCACCTTAGAGCAGATAGCAATTCTCTGAGACGGACCACACACTGCTGAAGAACAACGTTGGACTCTGGACACACCCAGGACCACACCAAGCCAGGAGTAACGGAAAACCAACTCTGGACAACGCTGGACCCCGTCAATAAGTCGTAAGATCATCAAAACTCGAGGTGACATGCATAATGCATTTATAAATGATTTTTTTAAAGTGCTCATAAAGACTATATAAAGAGACAATAAATTAAAACAAAGAAGTTTATAATTAGAAATAATATATTAGAATCTTAGATAAATGTTTAGTCGTAAGAATGAGCGATCGCATATAAAGAAATAAGGAAAAAAAGAGTTTAAATTTGAGATAATATATTTTTGTTTATCAAAGTAAATAATTGAATTGATTTGATATTTGCATTTGTAGAAAAGAATAATTTAAATTCTGAATATAAAACAAATGCCAGTCTAAAAGTAATTAATATAATTTTAAATTTAATTTTAAACATTGGTATAGACTGAGCAAGCTGAGGTCAGATCTAAATTAAAAGAATTCAATTCAAATTACATTTTAATTTATTTGTTTTAGTAAATCAAATTGAACAAATGTCTAGATTAAGATTATTAACATGTCTAGATGTAAGAGTGTTTTAAATGTGTGTAACACCCTATAGTTTAAGAGATAAACACTTAATAATGAGTGATATCTTGATCGAAGATTATTAACGATGTTTTATTATTTATAAGGCTTGATAAAACAATAAATATGAATTTTTAAATACTCATAAATCTAATACTCTTATTATAGTTACACCTGGTATTGTTATAATACTTACAACCTGCATATATAATTTGTGTTGTTATATAATTTTGTCGTCCGTTAACTTGGGGCTCGACACGCTTACATTTAATAGTATGTATCGTTGTATAATAATGGCACTCCAAGATCGTGGGGCTCCTCAAACACAAATAAATTTATATTTATAAAACCAGTATGTATCGTTGTAATATATAATACATACTTATCACATAACAAAGTATTCTATATTGCTAGGTTGGGCTCTGACGTCATATGTTATGATCTCGTTTTACAAAGTTCAAATGTCATGTGGCTAAAAATAATTGCTTTTCTTGCATCCTGATGTTCACCTTGACACTAATTCGCTCATATTGCATACGTCGTTATAATTTATAAATAAAATTTACAATTATTATTTCTCCCCAAATTACCCCGGGTAGGCTTAACCCGTCCCGTTACAGTGCCAACCCCCTAATGTTAATAATACATAAAATACTTTTTTATGTGTATTTAAAGGTACATAGATTAGTTAACTTTAACTGTAAAATTATTTGTAAACATACTGAAATTATGTGAAAGAAAGCAAATATTGTATAGAAGCCATGTTTACAGTTTTTGGAGAAGTGATACACTTGTATCTTTATCAAGACTAAAGTATATGCTATATTGCTAATTCACAGAATACATAAATGAGATTACTTATTTATAATTGTAATGTTTCATTATTACGTAAAACACGGAGTCAAGTGAATTTACCAATATGCATATAACAGGATGTAATTTTTGTGTGCAGGCTCTGTCACGGTTGGGAGGACATCTTAACATGAACCTTGTGACACCAATGGAATACCGCGACAAGTTTGTTGAAGCAGAAGCCATGTTTATGCATCAGCCAGTATTTGACCCCATAAAACGTTGTATAGTACCTTTAACTCCAGTTGCAACAGGTGCTCCACCTTTTCCATTACTTGACAAAGATAACCTTCCACCAGATCAGGCATATCAGCTTGCGTTAGGCAATCTTGACCCGTTTACTCTCAGAGTTGTAGACAGTTTTGATCCAGATAATCCACAGGTTTGTATGAATTTTTACACACTTATCATTAAGAGCAGTGATGATAGACAAAAAAAACTTTTATATTTGAAAATTAAAAATGAATCTTTAGATATTATGTAGTAATAATAAAACATAGTTTAAATATTTATATTGACATAAGCAGTACTAAAGGAGCGACGCAATAATTATCTGAAATCCTCTTGCTTCTTAGTGCATTTGTTCCATTGATGCACATATTTCTTTTATACCCTTGGTAAAAGACATTATTGGCTGAGCAACAACCATATGTTCATTGCATTTATGGAACGTTGGGCGAGTTGTTTTGCGCCCACCTTGAACAACTTTTTGAATGTCAAGTCGATTGAATATGATTTAGTTATTCACAATTGCTGGAACCATGAATACTATATTATAACTTCTGTATCCATATTAAGCCGCACTGTTGTGAGTGCCAATTTATAGTATAACGGGTATAGCGTCTTTCCTTAAGTGCGTGTGTGTTACTTCTTATTATACTCTTAGATGAGCTTTTGTACTCCTCAAAATATATTTGTGTTGTGTTGATTAAATTTATGTATTAAGTGTGTAATTCTAATTTTCTCGTTCAAGCCTAGCCCGCGTTTGAAGGGAAGAGAAGGAATTCTTATCGGTTTCTCATTCTCTTTAATACAAAAGCAGTCCGCGAGTAGCGCTGTGATTCACATACAGCTGAAAATTGTAGGTTAGTTACCCGCGTACAATAATTCCTATGTTACACTCTCTACTTATATTATAACTTGTTCACACTACATTAAATATTATATAAATGAGAAGATATCGTTAAATTCTGAAAGGATTCTTTATTGTGATTTCTATAATTCTTGCCAACAAAGTTCTTCCTTTACAGAGATACAAAAGTCGATAGTATTAGAAGTAATCGATTATTGATCGGATTCAGGGTTATATATTATTTTAATTATGATTTTGTATTTCTTTAAACACAGGGAGTGAAGGTTCTTTCAACTATTGATAAGGTCAGAAAATGCATAAATAAGATTACAAGGTATTACAATATAGTGTTAAGTTCTTATTAAATATTATTTAAAATAAGTGTAGTTTTACCGTCCTCTGGACATCGTGACTCGGTAAGGCAGTGTACAGCTAACCTCGTCGTAGTGTTTGGTCGATAACGGAATGCAGATGAATTAATCCTCGCCAGTCTTCACTCCAAGTTCGAAATAAAAGTTGAATTCTTGGTCCTGGGATGATGCAGAAATGCCGCTCCTTTTGTTCACCAATGTCCGAGTTTTGTGGTTACGTGTTTCAACGTATTTTGTGTCCAACTGCGCTTTTTCTATTGAATTGTGGAAAATGACGTTCAAGTATAATTTTGTGTTTTGTTTTCGTTCTTTATAATATTGGATTATATAACTCTATTCAGGTAGTTACTTCTCTGCTTTGGTTGATTAATTAAGTTAATAATTACTCATTACATTGAGTTTTATTATTAGAGTTCTTCCTTTAGATTTTTCGTCAATTTTCATGTACAGGTTTTTGATTGTTCAGTTATATAAGACGGTTGAATGCCAGTGAGCTATACTATGGTGATTTATTACTTAATTTGTTTCCCAATTGTATTGTTTTAATTTAATTTAATCAATTCTTTTCTGAGTGCATCCAAACTAAACTGTCTTCGTTCATGGATAATTATTCAATAATCGAATCAACAAATTTTATATCTCTCGTCGTCCTTGACAACCATCCTGTCTCCTCTTATTGGATATTATATATTATACTATAACCATTATCATACAATGTACTTACACTCATCAAAATAATCCTTTACTAAATTTACATTATATCCTATTATAATTTTACATATTGTCTGTTACTAAATTTTATACATTTTGCTGTTGTTTCCTCTTAATCTACTTACTCTAACAAGTATTATTTTCTTGTTATTAAACATTACCTTTCGGTATCATTGCACCATTGCGTTTTTTTGTTAGATTTTAGTTAAATTGAATTTATTTATCTGTTATCAGCAATTATTATTAACTTCTCCTAACTCATTATATTCTATTTAGTATTTTTTACAAATTTCTTTACCTAACCTTTCTGACCTGACTTACTATACAATGTTACTGGTTTTAGGCCTATCATTACATTTTTATCTACTTCTGATTTTAATTTTTTACTACATACATACATACATCCTCGGCGTTACAGCCCAGTCTGGGCCCTGGCCTCCAAAAGAAATCTTCCCCACTGGTCTCTACTCCCGGCCAATGTCCACCAGTTTGCTGCACCCAGCCTCACTGCCTCCTTACCAACCTGGTCCAGCCATCTTGTACGCGGTCTTCCCCTCCTTCTCCTTCCCATCGGCAAATAATTCATCACTCTTTTTGGGATTCTATCCTCCGCCATTCTCTGCACATGACCAGCCCAACGCAATCTGTTAATTTGTATGAGTTGCACGATCGGAAGATCTTTAAACCTTTCGTACAACTCTCGATTATGCAGTCGCCTCCAAATGTTGTTTTCCCTCACAGGGCCATAGATTCTCCTCAGTACCCTCCTCTCAAAAACGGATAGTCTCTGCTCATCTAGTTTTTTTAACACCCAGCATTCCAAGCCATACATCAGGACTGGTCTAATCAAGGTCTTGTATAGGGAGGCTTTTGTATCTTTAGTTATTAATTTTGATTTAAAATGTTTCACCAGTCCGTAGTAACACCTATTAGCAGATAATATTCGTCTTTCAATATCTCTAGAGGAGTCATTTCCAGAGTCCACATATGACCCGAGATATGGAAAACCCTGAACCTTTTCAAATTCATAATCGTTAATGCGCAGGGACAGGGTACGAGTATTGGCACCTACAACCATATATTTGGTTTTGCTTTGGTTTATAACCAAGCCCATAGCCTTAGCGGACAACTCCAGTTCCTGAAAGGCTTCCTTTAAGCCAGATTCAGACCTACTTATGACGTCAATGTCATCGGCATAGGCCAGAAGCTGTACCTCCTTGTGAAATATGTGTCCGCTAGTTTGAATTCCTGAATCCCTGATGACCTTTTCTAGAGCTATGTTGAACAACAGACATGCTAAGGCATCTCCTTGTTTCAACCCATTCAATGTTTTTAAGGAGTTAGATAGATTTGATTGTATTCTGATTTGGCACTTAGAATTGGACATAACTACTCCAACCATACGCACCAACTTAGATGGTATATGCAACTCCTTCATAGCTCTATATAGCATTTTCCGGTTGATTGAATCATATGCCGACTGGAAATCCACAAAGAGATGGTGAGTGGGCACTCCATATTCCAACGTTTTTTCCAGGATTTGCCTTAGTGTAAATATTTGGTCTGTTGTTGACCTATTCCTAGTGAATCCACACTGATATTCTTTTATGTTTTCCTCAGCGTAGGGAAGCAGCCTAGAAAATATGATGTTGGACAATACCTTATATGCTGTATTAAGTAGAGAGATGCCCCTATAATTTTTACATATAAGCGGATCACCCTTTTTATGTATTAAACACACCACCCCATTGTTCCACTCATCAGGCATTACCTCCTCCAGCCATATTCGCTCTATAAGATGGGCAAATTCCTTTATGAAATCTCCTCCTGCGCTCTTTAATAGTTCCCCTGGTAAACCATCGGAACCTGCTGCCTTGTTATTTTTAAGCTTTTCTAGAGCTTCATACACCTCGTCATAGGATGGCACCAACTCCTCTCTATCATCCTCGAATTCTCCTACCTCCTCTTCATTCTCAGATGCCTCCATCGAAGCCTCCCCAACTGAGCCTAGCAACTCTTCGAAGTGTTCTGTCCATCTCCTGATCACGCCAGCATTATCACTCACAAGGCCACCATTATTATCCCTACAGGCATTTGTTCTAGGCTGAAATTCCTGTCTCATATCATTCACCTTCCTGTACATATCTCGGCTCAGCCTTTTACTCTTATATTCCTCTATCTTTTCCATCTGTCTCATCATATACTCCCTCTTTTTTCCTCTATGAATCTTCTTTTCCCTCCGCCTGGCCTTCCTGTATTCCTCTTGAACAGCCCTAGTGCATTTCCTTTGGATCATAAATTTGTATGTCTTGTTTTTGAAGTCAGTTGCCTCTTCACACTCCTTATCAAACCACTCATCTCGCCCATGTCTCTTCTTCAAACCAACGATTTCTTCTCCCGTGGTCACTAACATGTTTTTTAGATTAAGCCAGTGGTTTTCTATATCTTGTTCCTCACGGCATTCAAGTCTCCACTGTCTACTATACAATACTGACTTACTATACAATGTTACTGGTTTTAGGCCTATCATTACATTTTCATCTACTTCTGATTTTAATTTTTTACTACTTGCATTATTATAGAATCCTTCATTTTTTTATGATATGATTACACTAAACCCTTTTGTATCTCATTAACAATTATAGCCTTCCTGGTCAAGCTTACAATTATAATCAGCCTATTAACTAAGTACATGTATTCAAACATTTAACTATATAAAGTTTAACAACATCTCTATAATGATATATTGATAACACAAAATGAAATTAATATTATTTAGTTGGTATTCTATTAAAAGAATTACTCCACTTGCTGCACACAAAAAATAACATAACTATCATGATAATAATACAACATGATACAACGTAATAACAGGTACATTTTTATGAAATAAATCATGTAATAATTAATCATTCTCCTTTCATTTAAATCATCAATAATTATAAAACAGTCTAAGTTAGTTTTTACATTATTTGTCAATGTCTATCGTTTACACCTTTCACTGAACATTGATAGTTTGTTAACATTTGTAACAATAAAAAAGAGGCCGAAATATATAAATACATAAAATCCACTACCAGGACTTACCTGTACGCATATTCAATTACTTACCATATCCAAATTTCACCAGAAGACCAAGGTCGCCACGATTATTTTTTATATAGGATAAAATATCGAAAACCTTTACACTCCACCTTAAATAAAAAAGGACAATTTTGCAATCTGACCCCACCCAATTAATAACTCAGAAAGATTCCGGAACGTGTAGACGAATTCCGCAACACAGAAATGAGAACGTGGTAATGACGAAATAACTTAGACTAACACATGGTTATTAAATGAATACTTTACTTACTCACATAAAGACGTAAATTCCTCATACAGAACACAAAATAATAACACATTTAGTACTGGTTAAAGAGACCTTACCTTACATACTATGCATACAAAAAGAAAGTAGCCCAGCTTTGCCCACACACACTATCACACCAATTAAACCCCTTTAAATATTATGTTACAATTGGAAAATAGTTGGCCTTTATATATTCCCGTCTCGTTTATATTTAATCACTATCTCGATGCCGACCGAACACGTGTTTTGATGTCCGATTTCACTGTCCGTATTTCCACTGTTGGCGTTTCGCACTTTCGCTACACCAATTTATTACGTCGTTAATTTCTCGGGTCCCGGTTGGTCTTCTTGAATTAACTACATTTTGCGAAAACTCGACCAACCGGGCCCGACACAAAATATAGGCGTCTGTTACTTGAGTCGGCTTCTCGTGGACCGCTTAGCGTCTCTGACTAAGGTAGACTGTTAACGTGGACCGCGAGCGGGAGGAAGCGGCGGTTCACTGCCACCTGATGTTCGTCGTCGTTCAAGCTGAATTTGTTGTGGCGTATTCATTCTATGCATGGAACATAGTCGTTATATGTGTGGTAACTGGGGACGATATTTGCCTCTGCTACACTGATGTCACTAGCAGCGGGCTGGGCTTAAATACATTTCCTGTAGCTGGCTGGTTGATTTCACAAATTGTTCATTCCAGCGCCATTTTTTGCATCGACGTTGGAGTTTCACGGCGTCACTTCAGCGCCCCGTCCTGAGATGTTAAGTGCAAGACATCGTCACACATATACAGAGTTCTGAGAATTTTTAGGGTGGTACGAATTCCTTGCCGCATTACACAATAGAGATTGCGCCTTAAAGCTTTACGAGCTTTATTAATTTATTGAATACTGCATTCTGTTACTTACCTTTAATGAATAAATGTAATTATTTACCAGGGTGTCGTCTGATGTACTTAGGCAGAGAAAAACGACTGGCAGTGTAATGACAAACACCTATTTTGCAAGCACAAATAAACGTTACTTTATTTTTTGTAGCATGACAATTTTCTGTTCACCTTTCGGTTTAAGTTTACTGAAATAACCTTCCGAACAATAATTGATTCCTAACCCTACTAGTTTTACTAATTTGAATACATATATATAAACTTACGACTACTTATAATGTAACGGAAACCAGCGCTTTTACACACACACACATATGCCAAGTTACTTTAGAGATCTCATTTTATTGAATTTAAATAGAATATTGAAAATTTGTTTTTTATTTCTTATTTGTTACTTAGTGAAAATCTGTCCAGAAGACGTCGCATCGTTACACGCACACTACGGGTGTTGGTTTTCTAATGTTCACTGATTTTATGTATTTTAAACTGCCAAGGCATTCTGATAAAGTTATAGGTGGTTATTTTATAATTTATACTTGCTGTGTTCCCATTTTAGTTGCGGGCATGAAGTTACGCAGCCGACGGCGAGCTGAAATGCTCACATCCACACTGTTGATATTAACTGTTTTCACTGTTTTATCGAATTCACTTTGGTATACATTTTAGTAAAATTTTGGCTCGTCAGCCTATGTATTTACTCGGCTGCGAGCCACAGCTGTTGACGACAGACACTGTTTACATTTTATATATGTGAACGAGATGTAAACCGGCGAACACACACAATTTTGCCTAAAAACCGGTGAGCCGGGCAGACGCGACAGTTGTTTGCGTCCGAGGTGTTCAGATGTTGTTTTCCGACTGACTTTGTTTTCTGTGTGTCACAACGCTGCTGGCTCTGACACACCCTGCATAGCAGCGTTATGTAATGCGCTGACGTAACATGGTAACTTGTTATGTTGTTTTGCGGGTCCTTGGTTGACCTTGGCACAATTCCAGCTCGTTGTTTTACTGGTTTTATAAATATTATTGAATAATGGTCACATGCAGTGTTGCCACTGTCGCTTTCGTCGCTACCACTGAATTTACCTCTCGTTTATACATTTTGTCCCAATTACTCAAAAATGTTATTTGTTTTATTTAAATTACCCCAGGTAGGCCAAAATGCCACATTACAGTACCCCCCTCAATGAAAGATTTTATGCCGAAGCATAAAAAATCTCATTGACACATTCATACTTGCTAGAGGGATCAGCCAGGATATGTCGCCACAACCCCCTGTATGATTTACAAAAAATATAATCAACTCACCCTTGGTCTGGTGACTGTGACCGCACCTGAATGACAATACTGGACTTCTCTCTCTCGAGATCCCAACACCGTAGAGTCAGACAGATACTTAACGCCCCTGCTCTGACGCGCTGGCCAGCTCAGGTCCGCTGCCACAGCATCACCCAACACTGAAACAATAAATTAAAATATCAAATAGTGGCCTTATACAACACCATATCCCCAACTGATCTGTTTCCCCCTAGCGGTGCTGGTTTGCGCTAAGAAGCACTGGTTTTTTTTTTTTTTATTTCTAACATATATATCAAAAGACAACAATATGATACCCATTTTAAAATTCCATAATCTCATTCTATCTACTTTCTCTTATTAACTTTAAAATCCCAAAATTCAAAATTATTGCTCTGATTCCCATCAGAATTTAAATAAACATCTCCTATTACCATATTATACATCTCTGTTATCCCCAATTTGCATTTAAAATATTTAAATTCATAAAATTGTCTTACACTAACAAACACAATATAACATAAGAAAACATAGTACATTCATAATTCACATTGTTATTATTATCTTAAAATAAACAATTCGTATTTAACATGTTACACACTTTACATCATTAAATTTGTCTATAAAATCATAAATTACCTTTTAAACTCACTTTACTTTTATTAATTCGTTTCTCAAAAATTTTTTTTTTTTTTTTTATAACTCATTGAAAATTTTAACTATCATAAATTTATTTCATTTTTAGTAAAAATCTTTAAACACAGAAAACTTATTATTATATTTTTTATAATCCTTATTCCTAACATACTACCCAATATTCAATCAACCCAATAAGACATAATAAACACAATATATAAAATATCTAGTGCATCTATTTTTTCAAATTTTAACAAAACTATTTAATAGCGAGTCGTCATTACTAAAATGCAACAAAATTTTTTAATTCGTTACCCCCCTTGGGTAACCTCCCTGCCACACACACTATGACCCCCCTGGACTGTGGCGTCCAGTTGCATCCACAAGGACTGAAATTTTGGAGGAATCTGACATCTCCGTGTCCTTGCTTCTGCGTTACATTTTAACATTTGAATATCAATATATTCTTGTTTATAATTATGCACCCCTAAACGGGTCTACCACCTGGCTTTGCTACCCCCATGCGGGCAGAGTGGCAGCCGCTGTTCCATAGTTTGGTGATTCCCCTAAATTACCCCCCTGTCAATTTCAAAATTCACCTTTACAACGATAACAGCTATGGCCAGTATGGTCAGCGCGTAATCGTAATGTGCCCCAACCATAGCTGTTAAAGCTAAACCAATTCCACGGTCAGGGTTCGGTGAGGCCGTGACCGCCCGAAAAGTTGGGGAATCACAAGTATAATATATTTTTTACTTAAAATTAAAATTAACAATTTATATTACATGACATTTCTAGTCTTGGTGGTGTTTTAACCTCATACATTTCTTTCCCTACCTTGATGTTCATTTACATAAAATACATAACGTGTGTATAACCACTAATAATAATTTATAATAATAGAATATAAAAATGTCTGTTTATGTATGAAAACTTTAATATCTACAAATACATCCATCATCACTCAGCTAGATAATACCTTTTTAATTGGGTCACATTATAAGTTCCTTTTATTTCTCGAGTTTGCAAATCTACTAAAACATAAGCATTCTCCATTTTCACTTGGCTAACCTCATATGGACCGTCGTACAATAGGAAGAATTTCTTAAAATTTCAACATTATTATTAACATTCATTTTTAACCTTTATGTTATTCCACAAATTAAACCATTTAACATTTATTTAGTCATTAATTGTGATTCAATTGAAATTTCATCAAATAATTTAATTACCTTATGAACATTCAAACATATAACATTCAATCACAATATTTAAACATCTCAAATTATTTACGTCAATTGACTATTAAAACACAACATATTTCCATTATTACCAAAAATTTACAAATCATTAATTATTGTCTTCATAATTAATTTTATTATCTAATTAGAATGCAAAATATTAATAACATTACTATTATTATCACAACATTTTTCTGCTACATATTCACCTTATTTACCTAACATTTCATAATACACACAATTATTTACAAAATATTCGTCACTGACTGTTCAATTGTTTCACACTTCATATGTCCAAATCTGCAAAGTCATTACCAAAATTTACAATATTTAACAATGTCTATACACTGATATTTTAGTTCAGCCTCCATCGTCATTATATATCTAATATATTTGTAACATGCATCATTGTTATACACACTCAATTTGTTATTATTATTATTATTATAATCATCCATTACCTTTATTCCATTCATTATGTCATTATAATTTATAGGGTTATTCCCTATTAATATTTCATACAACTTGTCAACATAAGTTATTATTGTCCAGTCTCCATCGGTAAATACATTCATGATCGGGTTAATTACTTTTGTTAAATCATTATATTCATTATTCTTCAAGTATACTTTTAAACTTTCTCTCCATTCGTCATACTTTCGATTCACATCATATAATTTTGTTACTTTATTAACATACCATTCTCCACTCATATCTCTCTCACCACAATACCAAATCATACTTTCAACATCATTATTACAGACAGAGGGTACAACATTATACAACATCAATACATGACTCAATTCATCTATCAATACGGGACTCTTTCCCTTCTTAAACAACACTTGTATCAACACTTGTGAACACCTTGGTTCAGAAAAATTAATAGGAAAATTTACCCTCTGCCCCACAGATCTCTCTTTCCACTTTCTCTCTGACTCATAATAATTTCTCTTTAACTTATATAATTCTATTTCTCTCTCTGCACACAACTCTCTATCTAAATCTCTCTCACTCACATTAGTTAATTTCTGGTTAATGGTTACATTCAAGTCTTCTCTGACTTTAACTATTTCACGCTCATGTTCTGCTTGTTTATTTTTTAAACTAGTTACATTAATTTTAATTGCATCAACTTGTTCAAAGTTACTTCTGAATTCATCATTTATAGTCTTATTCTGTTCTTCTAACTTATTGTCTACTTCTCTTAATTGTTGGTCTTGTTTGTTTATTTCTGTTTTCAACTCTATGTTACGAGCATTTATTGCTGATTTTATTTCAATCTTAAATTCATTCAAACTCGTTTTCAGCTCTATGTTACGAGCATTTATTGCTGATTTGATTTCAGTTTTTAAATTATTTATGTCTGTTTTCATTTCATTCAAACTCATATTTACGATATTTAATTCTGATTTGATCTCAGTTTTCAAATTATTATTTTCTGACTTGATTTCAGCTTTCATTCCTGACATCACCTCCATTATTAACGCTAACTGATTAAAAATATTTACATTATCGCTTATTTTTGCGTCTACTGTCTCAATCGTTAATTCGTGTATTGTATTGTCTACACTCTCGTTAATATTATAACATTGCCAAACCCTGATCACATTTGATATAAATAAGTATGTAAAAAATGCCAAGAAACAATATATTTTGATAGATAAATGATAACGAGAATGAAAGTAGTAAATATAATCAATAGTGAAGGAGGAAGAATACAACCAAAGGTGGTTACAAAACAAGAAAATAAGAACTAGACTGACAGACAACTGACATTGACCCAACCCCAGAGATTGGCCAGATATTAACCAAAGTAAAGCGAGACAAGAAGACAGTGAAGAAAAAAAAGAAAAAAAAAGATTACATGGCCATAACAATTAACTCATAAGATTGTTTTAAAAGAGCATAATTTTTTATTATTATTAATAATTTATGTTTAAATTTTTATTAGTGGTAACTTGTAAATGACAGTATCTCAGCAATTGTTATACATAAAAAACCATGTGTAGATATGATTGTATGTATATCCTTATCTATAGGTGATGTGTCAGCTGTTATGTTTAAAATTACACTCATACTGACAGGGAATAGAAATGTGTGCGTGATTCAATCAGAGAACAAATTGTATAGCCTACTATATACTTTGGAACTTTTACTAGGATTATTTCAGCAGTATGTATGTTATTTCAGCATTATGTGTTTGAAAGTATAAGGTTTTGGAGAGTTTATTTATTCGCTAATATTATTGCTGTTGCTACAGATGTAGTATGTTTCAATTAACACAATATATTTTAACATTATTAAATTGTTGTTATTATTACTAATTATGACATTTCAGACCAATTTTTATCACTTTAATGACAATGTATACAAAGTTATGTTTTATTTGAAAGATGTATTTACAATACCAAGTTGTTTGAATATTATAAAATGATATGTGACAGTCTGAAGTTAACAAAAGAGACATGAACGTATTAGATACAAAAACTTTGTAATAATAGTGAGATCGTGAGAAATATAAGGGTAATTAGAGATAGGTAGGGAGTGACAAAGATGAACAGTGAAGTGATAAGTGTAATAAAATAAACAGCATATAATCTTAAGAAAAAAGAGTTAAACAAGTATGACAAACCCAAAACATAAGCACATATTAAATGAGCAATTAAGTTAAGTATATTAGACTGAAAGACACAGAATAATTGTGAATGTAAAAAACAGAAAAAATATTATCTCAGTATAAAAATCACCAGGGTGATTACTGTTATAAAAGAGATGGTGTAGGTATAACACTCACCAAATTTGTTCATTTGTTAATTTAAAGAAAGAAGTTATTGGCTTAATGTTTAAGGCAATAAATACCAGAAGAAATAGTTTTACAGTAATATGTTAGTATGTTTTAAGGAAGTAAGGAATTTATAAAGAAAATAGTAGCAATACCTTTATAAGAAATAATAGGCAAAATATAATAATTATGTGTAACGAAAGGGAACATGGCAGAATTATATTAAAACTTAGAAATAAGTAAATTATGTATTAACATAGTATTATCAATTTTGGACTAAAACATTAATACATGGCTTAGACCAATCTTGTAAGATATCAAACTAATCTTTGAAAGAAAATAGGAACATCTATGTAAAGATTACAACCATTGAAATTATCCCCAAGTAAATATAGCCATTATAAAATATTTATTCAAATTAAACAAAAAATTCAAAGTTTGATAACAATGTGTTTATTTTGAGATCGACCAGGGAGAATAATTACGTTACCATGGAAACTGTGGAGTAACAAGAAAAAATACCATTAGATTTTTTTACTGAATGCATGACGCTTTAATGGTATAGACGCTAATTTTCGAGTGACCAAAATTGTCAATTAAAACATAGAAAATATCAGAAGAAGTTACTACTAAGTGTATACCAAGACATAAGACGAGGACTGGAACCATATTATTGAAGTTGAGGCCAAATTAACGAAAAAAGAAAATAAATTACTACCAATTAAACTGGAAAAGATGCCTGATGTCCTGAACCAAGCAAATTAAAGAAGATTATAGTATAACCCATGAATAACAGATCGTATGAATTCGCCATAACTACGGAAGTGATAAGTACCTCTTAAATTACCCAAAATATATAAATAAACTCACGTTAATTATTTCTCACTAAAGGTCGAAATCTCACTGAACTGAAATTAATTACTTTCAAAGATTAAAAGAATACCAAGTCACTGACAATTTATAAACTAACCAATATAAACTGTTGTTAATGATCCATAACTTGTATACACTTTTACTACACTGCGCTAAACAAATTATACCTACACAATATGTTAGTTAAGTTTACTTGATGTAAGGGTGTGTATTTTTATTGTTTTAAACATTTGTAATCCTTTTAACGTAACCTCAAGAACCTATGACAAACAAACATTAATAACTGATGTACTATTTACAACAGACGCCATTATTAAACGTCTGGTTATCAATTCAAATATCGATTTGTCAAACCCTGTAATTGTCTCATATAAACAACCGGAGCATTTTTATTAGAATAATTTGTATTAAATGAATAACAATCAAATAAAAAATGTGTAAGTATTGAGTGTAACCACGGTGTTATAATTTCATTAGGAGGTGCACAATATTTTATGTACATTTTAGCAGACGACTAACGATTTACACAGCCCACGCATCGAACTGCTGTGCGCTCCAGTGGGCCTAGCTGGCGGAAATATTTGAATTATTCAAACCGCCTGAGCTGCGCTGGTCATACACCTTTGAACTTTATTTTAATTGTTTTAAGAAAACAATTTGGCGCCACCGGGATTTTCATACCCCTAGTGAACATCAGGTAAGAACATCAAGACCTGGTTATTCGTACGTTCGCAACGGACGAAATCTGCGGAAGTTGCACGCATTTGAACTACGGATAGAGAAGACACGTTACACCCATCACACACAAATTGTACATTATTCACATTTTGCAGAGTAAAACGGTAGCCGTACACACGACTATATTACAAATTGGCGACCAACCGGTGGAGCTAGAAGAGAGAGGAATACGAAATTCTAGCGGCGATTACGAAAGGTTACAATATGCACACCAGAGGATTGTCGAAAAAATTGGCAAAGGAGAAGGAGATGGAAGAAAACAGAGGGGAAGAAGAGGAAGGAACACCGATTGAAGAAGTGGAGACAGTAATAACCACAACAGAACCAAGCCAAGACGAAGAAATGGAAACACAGGCTGGAGATATGGAGGAAGCCAGAGGAGGAATGGATTTACAAAAATTATGGGAGTTGATTAATGGAAAATTAGACAAGAATGAGGAGAGCTTGAAGGAGATGAACAATAAATTCGACAAGAATGAGGAGAGCTTGAAGGAGATGAAGAAAGAAACCAGTGATAATTTGAAACAGATCAATGAAAAAATAGTGAGTACTAAGGAAGAATTGAGGAAAACAGTCAACCAAAATAATGAAACACTACAACAACGATTGCTGGAGGAAATTCAGCAAAGAAACGAAGAATTAAAGGAAGAATTGAAGGAACAGCTGAAGAGGGACCACGAGAAAAATAAAGAAGAAATGAAGCTGCAGATGGCACACCAATTAATGGAGTACCGAGAAGAAGCAAAACAGCAGGTTACGGAAATCAATGACAAATTACGTTGGAGAAGCTAGAGAATACCAACGAAAATGTTTCTGGAGTCCGCAAGGAAGTACTCGATAAAATGAACCGTCTCGAAGGAGAAAATAAGAGAAGAATTGAGGAAGGTCATGAAGAAACAGTCAGAAGATGTACCCAGATAGACCAGGACATACACCAAGTCCGGGAAGAAAACAGAAAGAGGTAGCAGCTGTACGAACAGACTTGGGAGAACGAATGGAAGGAGTTTACAGTAACTTAAATAAAGTAGATAGCAAAGTAGACAAAAACCAACAGAGGATTGACGAAATGCGCAGAATAGAAGAGTCATTACGGGAAGAAGTGGATGCCTGGCGTGACCGACCATGTAATAATAATCATGTCATGAACACAGACAACAGAGATACTATTAATTTCCGTAATTATAAAAGAAACCCTATTGAATTCTTGAAGAGGGTAGAAGAGTTAATCATCAAGAATCGAGAGACTCGATGGACTACAATAAGAGGGATGTTGGACGAAATGTTCAAGGAGACATACGACAACTGGTGGACTGCCACTCGACCAGACATCCAAAACCTTCAAGACTTTAAGACTCAGTTCAAGGCTAAATACTGGTCTGAATCAACTCAGAATATGGTCCGCAATAACCTGAGCAATGGAAGGTATGAAAACCAGAATGGACAATCCCTTACCTCCTACTTCTTGGGAAAAATCTGCATGGCCAGGAATTTGGAGCCACGGATACCTGAAGAGTGTCTGGTAATACAGTTATCTTACCACTACGACGACGCCATCCAAAAGGCACGGATGTACAGCCAGGTAAAGACCATCCAAGATATGGCTAGCTTACTGGAAAGCCATGAACATGAGTGGCAGTACAGGAAAAATAGAGGGTACAGTTTCAGAAATAATAGAACCAATGAGGGACAATTGTCACAGAATCAACAGGGAGATAATAAGCCACCGATAAATAACCCTAACAATTACCAAGGGAACACACGGGGCAATAACGCGCCCAGAAATTTTAACAGAAGTGGAAACCATAATAATAACAACTTCAGGAACAACCACAGGGGTAATTTCCCGTCGAATGGTTACAACAACAATTATCGCCCTGGAAACAACAGTAATCAGAACAATAATCCAGGATACCGGCCACAGGTAAATTACATAAGGGGGCAAAGACAAAGGAGCCCAAGAAGAAACTATCCCTCATCTAACTATCGGCGAACGTACTATAACCAGGTACCCGATACGAGAAGTCACCCATTCGAAGAAGATCACAGGCACAGCGTGGATGACCGGAATAATCAACAGGAGCCGAACACTAACCAACCATCAAACACTACTGATGTTGGGGGCAATGAGGTCAACCCTCATTTAAACGCTTAAGGCCAGTGAAAACTGCGGACAGCCCATCACTGGACCAATCTCTGGGTGAATATAAGACAACACATGACAAGAAGATCACAATAATATGTACTAATTATTTGAAAAATATAAGGGACGATTTGATCGAAGAAAATGATAACATGATGCCCATTAGAAACAATGAAATAGTGTATGTGAGTGCCCAAATAAATGGAATTCTATCAACCATAATGATCGATACAGGGTCTAATGTCTCCCTGATCGACCAAATAGAATTAAATAGACTACAGCAGGGAAGTAGTGTACCCATATCAACCCTGCCCATAAACAATATAACTATCATTGGTGCTACCGGCCGACAAAACAAAACCGTCCGAAAACAAGTGTCCTTGGAACTTAATAGCAAAGGTATAATAGTAACTATGCCATTTCTTGTTGCCAGCGGCCTACCTTTCTCATTACTTGTTGGGTGTGATGTACTCAGACAACACTCTGCCATAATTAACCTGCGGCAGGGAGAAGTATCACTAACCACAGAACAAGGAATATGGTCAGCCGATATAGTGAATGGTGGCAACTTACCATTGATAACAAACCACTATAACATGATCCAAAACAATTATTGCCGACAATCACCCGAAAGAATATTGACAGATTGGAAGAATGAAGAATTATGGTCAAGCAAGCTGGATGAGATCAGAAACTTCCAACGAGAAGAACAAGATCCACAGATTAGTGTGCAACAGTCAGAGGAACTCATAAGTATATACAACAGATATAAACACATTTTTTCTGACGCTCCAGGCAAAGTAAAGAATTATCAATGCCGAATACGATTTAAAGAACCCGTTGACTTCAAGAAAAAATCTTACCCCATTGCTTACTCACAAAGAAATGCAGTGAGGGCAGAAATCAATCAAATGATGGAAGACGATATCATTGAATTAAGTCAATCACCGTATACAAGTCCAATAGTGACGATACCAAAAAAGGACGGAAAGGTGAGAATCTGCCTCGACGCCAGAGAAATTAATAAAATGATAGTGAACGATAGAACATCACCGGGTGAAATAGAAGAAATCCTTAAGAAGTTCCACGGTATAAAATACATTAGCTCTTGGGACACGGTATGTGGCTACTGGCAGGTGGAGCTACATCCGAACAGTAGACAATACTTAGCATTCCTGTTCGATGGAAGGAACTATCAGTTCAAAAGACTGCCATTTGGACTGATAAATTCGGTCGCAGTATTTGTTAAATGTATGGACCAAATACTGGGACAAGATGTACTGAATTTTACCACCGTGTACGTTGATGATCTGTTAATAAATCATCAAATTGGCAAGAGCACTGTGCCAGAGTGGAAACCGTACTAAAAAGGTTATCAGATAATCACGTAACCCTTAAGCTGGACAAGTCAAAGTTTATAGCCCGAAAAATACAATTTCTAGGATTCAATCTAGCAGAGGAAGGCATATCTCCTTCGTCAGAAAAAGTTGAGGCGATACAACGATTCCCCACACCAAAAAACAAAAAACAACTTCAATCCTTCCTGGGAATCTGCAACTATTACCGTAAATTTCAAGATAATTATTCCAAACTAACAGCAAAATTCAAAAAACAATTATCAGTGAAGGACAAGTGGACTTGGGGGTCCGAACAAGATGAAGTATTTAACCAAATAAAAGAAAAGTTCTTGAACACCGTGATCTTACATCATCCAGACTTCAAAAAGCCATTCTTCATGAACTGTGATGCGAGTGATGTCAGTGTAGGTGCGGTATTATACCAAGAAGATGAGAAGGGACAGCATATGGTTATTAGTTTTGCAAGCAGAATTTTAAATGGATGCGAACGAAATTATTACGTCACGGAGAAAGAACTACTTAGTGTCGTGTTCGCCTGCAACAAATTTAGGACTTACATTCTGGGATACGATATAACAGTGAGAAGTGACCATAGATCCATTTCATTCCTTAAGCAGTGTAAACTCAGCCACGGAAGATTAACTCGATGGATATTGTTGCTACAGGAATATCGCATAAACTGGGAGTACATCCCAGGGAAGAAAAACATAGCTGCGGACATCTTATCCCGTATAAACGTACAGCAACAAACTTTCGAGGGTGAAAAAGAACAATTAGTTAAGGTGTATAACATTATAAAAAACAGAGTAGATCTAGAAAAAATAACCCAAGAAATAAGAAGATGTCAAACTGTGGATCCAAAAATAATGAGTATCCGGGAGAGAATGTTAAAAGATGAAGAAACCATTCTACAATATTATAAAATACATGACAACTTGCTATTTATTAAAAACAATCCTGCAATCGGAGAATGGAAACTTGTAATACCATCTATAGTGGAGGAACAATTGATACTAGACTACCACATTAGATACGGCCATATGGGAGCTGTAAAGGTGATAAAAGCTTTACAGGAACAAGTTTACATTAAAAATATTTATCGAAAAGTAAACAAAATCATTCAAAAATGTGATATTTGCCAAAAGGTAAAATGCAATAATTCAAAAAAGGAAGGTATGATGATACCTATCACATCAAGTCAGAAATTAGAAAGGGTATTCCTTGATATATGTGGTCCGTTTCCTATCAGTGGAGGAAGACACAGATATAAATTTATAATCGTTATGTTTGACCACTTCACCAAGTATACAAAGTTGTACTCCATTAACCGTGCAACAACAAAGAAAATAATTGAGATTATCTTAACCAAGTTTATACCAGAAGTGGGAAAACCGACGGCCGTTATAACAGATCATGGAACCCAATTTAAGGGAAATCTCTGGAAAAATAAGCTCTGTGAACATAATATTAAAACTTACAAAACATCCGTTTATCACCCAAGCAGCAACCCAGCTGAAAGGGTACTCAGAGAAGTGGGTCGTATACTGAGAACCTACTGCCACGATAAACAAAGAGAATGGCACAATTACGTGAAATCCACTGAAGAATTTATAAAGTTAGCTTACCACGACTTTACGGAAGCTACCCCATACACAATGATGTTTGAGCGGCCACCGCCTAGAGAGATAACTGATATGATCCAATTCCCCACCAACACCGAATATCAATTCGAGAAAAAAAGATTCTACAACCGAATAGCCGAAAAGGTAGAGCAACAAAAGAATAAGTACGCTAAGAACCAGAAAAAGACTATTAAGTACGATGTAGGAGAAAGGGTACTTTTAAAAAACAGAGAATTACCCAGCTCCATAGAAGGCATCACTAGAAAATTACTATTATTATACGTGGGACCATACACTATAACAAAAGACAAGGGCAATAACACTTATGAGATCACTCACCCTGTCACCAAGAAAATAAAGGGGGTATACAATCAAGCCTCAATTAAGAAATATTATGACAATCAACAATAACTGCAAAAAACAATTTAAAGTAAAAAACCAACAAAAATACTTTAAATAAAGAAAAAAAAAATAAAGTGACAAACAAACAAGTCTGCCAATGTCATAAAGAAAAGATCTCTAAAGAATGTCAAAATTCCAAAACATTCGTAAGTACAGCTTACACTAAGCATTAGAGAAACCATTATGATGAATAACAAATTGTAAAAAATCAAAAAAGATATGTAAGAAAAGCTTACCCAAATATCTCGATAATATTTTAGAACAAGTAAAAATGGAGAGATAAAAGTCACAAGGCATTCATATAAAGTAAGAGCAACCAACTTACTACAATATTTAAATAAAAATTAACAATAGAGGAGTGTAGTTACAAAACATTCCTACAAAATAAGATTAAATTACCATAATGTTTAGCCAAAAAATGAGGCATAAAAAGCATAACATACTGTAAAGGAATAAGCTACAAAAAATTCCTAACTAGTAAGAAGCCATAACTTACTATGATATTTAAAAATTATGAAAAAAAAAATATATATCAATCAAAATGATCAGCTTCCACAACTATTTAGAAAGAGGGGAAGTAAATTTACCCAAACCAATGATCACAAAACAATATAAATGAAATCAACATTCTAAGAGTCATAATGTGAGATGAGATGAAACAAAGAGTAATTAAAAATGAATAAAAATGTGAATTGTATCAATAAAAAACAATGCTTCAAATAGTATCTATAAAGAAAGATGAAACAATATATGATTCGAACTGAGCAATAATGAAGTATAAAAGTAAAAGATTCCCAACAAATATTATGATTATGATTATTATTATTATTATTTTGAGTCACGAGTTGACTATATTTAAGAATTATTAATTGAGATTGTCTGTGGAATGAACCAGCAATCGTTTTACTGAGCAGGGATGATGTTCCCCTGATATCAGTATAAGAGTAGTTTTGATGAAAAATAAGATTTATAGGGAATAAGTTATAATAAAAAATCAATAAGCCAGTTCGCAATGTGAGAAAATAATGAAGAAAAGACTAAGAAGAATGGAAGTAAAAGATACCGAATTAATTATAAAAAATGAATGAGAAGCAGGAGATTTGAAAAAAAAAAAAAATTGATACGATACAATTGATAATTTCATCAAACTTAAATTCACGTTTTATAAAATGATCAATTTTGGTGGAAGGGCATTATATAACATTGCCAAACCCTGATCACATTTGATATAAATAAGTATGTAAAAAATGCCAAGAAACAATATATTTTGATAGATAAATGATAACGAGAATGAAAGTAGTAAATATAATCAATAGTGAAGGAGGAAGAATACAACCAAAGGTGGTTACAAAACAAGAAAATACGAACTAGACTGACAGACAACTGACATTGACCCAACCCCAGAGATTGGCCAGATATTAACCAAAGTAAAGCGAGACAAGAAGACAGTGAAGAAAAAAAAGAAAAAAAAAGATTACATGGCCATAACAATTAACTCATAAGATTGTTTTAAAAGAGCATAATTTTTTATTATTATTAATAATTTATGTTTAAATTTTTATTAGTGGTAACTTGTAAATGACAGTATCTCAGCAATTGTTATACATAAAAAACCATGTGTAGATATGATTGTATGTATATCCTTATCTATAGGTGATGTGTCAGCTGTTATGTTTAAAATTACACTCATACAGACAGGGAATAGAAATGTGTGCGTGATTCAATCAGAGAACAAATTGTATAGCCTACTATATACTTTGGAACTTTTACTAGGATTATTTCAGCAGTATGTATGTTATTTCAGCATTATGTGTTTGAAAGTATAAGGTTTTGGAGAGTTTATTTATTCGCTAATATTATTGCTGTTGCTACAGATGTAGTATGTTTCAATTAACACAATATATTTTAACATTATTAAATTGTTGTTATTATTACTAATTATGACATTTCAGACCAATTTTTATCACTTTAATGACAATGTATACAAAGTTATGTTTTATTTGAAAGATGTATTTACAATACCAAGTTGTTTGAATATTATAAAATGATATGTGACAGTCTGAAGTTAACAAAAGAGACATGAACTTATTAGATACAAAAACTTTGTAATAATAGTGAGATCGTGAGAAATATAAGGGTAATTAGAGATAGGTAGGGAGTGACAAAGATGAACAGTGAAGTGATAAGTGTAATAAAATAAACAGCATATAATCTTAAGAAAAAAGAGTTAAACAAGTATGACAAACCCAAAACATAAGCACATATTAAATGAGCAATTAAGTTAAGTATATTAGACTGAAAGACACAGAATAATTGTGAATGTAAAAAACAGAAAAAATATTATCTCAGTATAAAAATCACCAGGGTGATTACTGTTATAAAAGAGATGGTGTAGGTATAACACTCACCAAATTTGTTCATTTGTTAATTTAAAGAAAGAAGTTATTGGCTTAATGTTTAAGGCAATAAATACCAGAAGAAATAGTTTTACAGTAATATGTTAGTATGTTTTAAGGAAGTAAGGAATTTATAAAGAAAATAATAGCAATACCTTTATAAGAAATAATAGGCAAAATATAATAATTATGTGTAACGAAAGGGAACATGGCAGAATTATATTAAAACTTAGAAATAAGTAAATTATGTATTAACATAGTATTATCAATTTTGGACTAAAACATTAATACATGGCTTAGACCAATCTTGTAAGATATCAAACTAATCTTTGAAAGAAAATAGGAACATCTATGTAAAGATTACAACCATTGAAATTATCCCCAAGTAAATATAGCCATTATAAAATATTTATTCAAATTAAACAAAAAATTCAAAGTTTGATAACAATGTGTTTATTTTGAGATCGACCAGGGAGAATAATTACGTTACCATGGAAACTGTGGAGTAACAAGAAAAAATACCGTTAGATTTTTTTACTGAATGCATGACGCTTTAATGGTATAGACGCTAATTTTCGAGTGACCAAAATTGTCAATTAAAACATAGAAAATATCAGAAGAAGTTACTACTAAGTGTATACCAAGACATAAGACGAGGACTGGAACCATATTATTGAAGTTGAGGCCAAATTAACGAAAAAAGAAAATAAATTACTACCAATTAAACTGGAAAAGATGCCTGATGTCCTGAACCAAGCAAATTAAAGAAGATTATAGTATAACCCATGAATAACAGATCGTATGAATTCGCCATAACTACGGAAGTGATAAGTACCTCTTAAATTACCCAAAATATATAAATAAACTCACGTTAATTATTTCTCACTAAAGGTCGAAATCTCACTGAACTGAAATTAATTACTTTCAAAGATTAAAAGAATACCAAGTCACTGACAATTTATAAACTAACCAATATAAACTGTTGTTAATGATCCATAACTTGTATACACTTTTACTACACTGCGCTAAACAAATTATACCTACACAATATGTTAGTTAAGTTTACTTGATGTAAGGGTGTGTATTTTTATTGTTTTAAACATTTGTAATCCTTTTAACGTAACCTCAAGAACCTATGACAAACAAACATTAATAACTGATGTACTATTTACAACAGACGCCATTATTAAACGTCTGGTTATCAATTCAAATATCGATTTGTCAAACCCTGTAATTGTCTCATATAAACAACCGGAGCATTTTTATTAGAATAATTTGTATTAAATGAATAACAATCAAATAAAAAATGTGTAAGTATTGAGTGTAACCACGGTGTTATAATTTCATTAGGAGGTGCACAATATTTTATGTACATTTTAGCAGACGACTAACGATTTACACAGCCCACGCATCGAACTGCTGTGCGCTCCAGTGGGCCTAGCTGGCGGAAATATTTGAATTATTCAAACCGCCTGAGCTGCGCTGGTCATACACCTTTGAACTTTATTTTAATTGTTTTAAGAAAACAATTTGGCGCCACCGGGATTTTCATACCCCTAGTGAACATCAGGTAAGAACATCAAGACCTGGTTATTCGTACGTTCGCAACGGACGAAATCTGCGGAAGTTGCACGCATTTGAACTACGGATAGAGAAGACACGTTATACCCATCACACACAAATTGTACATTATTCACATTTTGCAGAGTAAAACGGTAGCCGTACACACGACTATATTACAATATGTGTCGATATTAAATTGTCTTGCGTAACATTGAAAATTGACCCCTCCACAACATCTTCACATAAGTTTACACTCTCGCTTTTCTCTGCCATATTTCGATCAGTTTGAAAATTTTTGTTAACTTAATTTACAAAGTCCATGTTAACGGGCGCCATTAAAGCTTTACAAGCTTTATTAATTTATTGAATACTGCGTTCTGTTACTTACCTTTAATGAATAAATGTAATTATTTACCAGGGTGTCGTCTGATGTACTTAGGCAGAGAAAAACGACTGGCAGTGTAATGACAAACACCTATTTTGCAAGCACAAATAAACGTTACTTTATTTTTTGTAGCATGACAATTTTCTGTTCACCTTTCGGTTTAAGTTTACTGAAATAACCTTCCGAACAATAATTGATTCCTAACCCTACTAGTTTTACTAATTTGAATACATATATATAAACTTACGACTACTTATAATGTAACGGAAACCAGCGCTTTTACACACACACACATATGCCAAGTTACTTTAGAGATCTCATTTTATTGAATTTAAATAGAATATTGAAAATTTGTTTTTTATTTCTTATTTGTTACTTAGTGAAAATCTGTCCAGAAGACGTCGCATCGTTACACGCACACTACGGGTGTTGGTTTTCTAATGTTCACTGATTTTATGTATTTTAAACTGCCAAGGCATTCTGATAAAGTTATAGGTGGTTGTTTTATAATTTCTACTTGCTGTGTTCACATTTTAGTTGCGGGCATGAAGTTACGCAGCCGATGGCGAGCTGAAATGCTCACATCCACACTGTTGATATTAACTGCTTTCACTGTTTTATCGAATTCACTTTGGTATACATTTTAGTAAAATTTTGGCTCGTCAGCCTATGTATTTACTCGGCTGCGAGCCACAGCTGTTGACGACAGACACTGTTTACATTTTATACATGTGAACGAGATGTAAACCGGCGAACACACACAATTTTGCCTAAAAACCGGTGAGCCGGGCAGACGCGACAGTTGTTTGCGTCCGAGGTGTTCAGATGTTGTTTTCCGACTGACTTTGTTTTCTGTGTGTCACAACGCTGCTGGCTCTGACACACCCTGCATAGCAGCGTTATGTAATGCGCTGACGTAACATGGTCTGTTGTTCGTTACATAACTTGTTATGTTGTTTTGCGGGTCCTTGGTTGACCTTGGCACAATTCCAGCTCGTTGTTTTACTGGTTTTATAAATATTATTGAATAATGGTCACATGCAGTGTTGCCACTGTCGCTTTCGTTGCTACCACTGAATTTACCTCTCGTTTATACATTTTGTCCCAATTACTCAAGAATGTTATTTGTTTTATTTAAATTACCCCAGGTAGGCCAAAATGCCACATTACAATACCCCCCTCAATGAGAGATTTTATGCCGAAGCATAAAAAATCTCATTGACACATTCATACTTGCTAGAGGGATCAGCCAGGATATGTCGCCACAACCCCCTGTATGATTTACAAAAAATATAATCAACTCACCCTTGGTCTGGTGACTGTGACCGCACCTGAATGACAATACTGGACTTCTCTCTCGAGATCCCAACACCGTAGAGTCAGACAGATACTTAACGCCCCTGCTCTGACGCGCTGGCCAGCTCAGGTCCGCCGCCACAGCATCACCCAACACTGAAACAATAAATTAAAATATCAAATAGTGGCCTTATACAACACCATATCCCCAACTGATCTGTTTCCCCCTAGCCGTGCTGGTTTGCGCTAAGAAGCACTGGTTTTTTTTTTTTTTTTTCTAACATATATATCAAAAGACAACAATATGATACCCATTTTAAAATTCCATAATCTCATTCTATCTACTTTCTCTTATTAACTTTAAAATCCCAAAATTCAAAATTATTGCTCTGATTCCCATCAGAATTTAAATAAACATCTCCTAATCTCCTATTACCATATTATACATCTCTGTTATCCCCAATTTGCATTTAAAATATTTAAATTCATAAAATTGTCTTACATTAACAAACACAATATAACATAAGAAAACATAGTACATTCATAATTCACATTGTTATTATTATCTTAAAATAAACAATTCGTATTTAACATGTTACACACTTTACATCATTAAATTTGTATATAAAATCATAAATTACCTTTTAAACTCACTTTACTTTTATTAATTCGTTTCTCAAAAAAATTTTTTTTTTTTTTTTATAAATCATTGAAAATTTTAACTATCATAAATTTATTTTATTTTTAGTAAAAATCTTTAAACACAGAAAACTTATTATTATATTTTTTATAATCCTTATTCCTAACATACTACCCAATATTCAATCAACCCAATAAGACATAATAAACACAATATATAAAATATCTAGTGCATCTATTTTTTCAAATTTTAACAAAACTATTAGCGAGTCGTCATTACTAAAATGCAACAAAATTTTTTAATTCGTTACCCCCCTTGGGTAACCTCCCTGCCACACACACTATGACCCCCCCTGGACTGTGGCGTCCAGTTGCATCCACAAGGACTGAAATTTTGGAGGAATTTGACATCTCCGTGTCCTTGCTTCTGCGTTACATTTTAACATTTGAATATCAATATATTCTTGTTTATAATTATGCACCCCTAAACGGGTCTACCACCTGGCTTTGCTACCCCCATGCGGGCAGAGTGGCAGCCGCTGTTCCATAGTTTGGTGATTCCCCTAAATTACCCCCCTGTCAATTTCAAAATTCACCTTTACAACGATAACAGCTATGGCCAGTATGGTCAGCGCGTAATCGTAATGTGCCCCAACCATAGCTGTTAAAGCTAAACAAATTCCACGGTCAGGGTTCGGTGAGGCCGTGACCGCCCGAAAAGTTGGGGAATCACAAGTATAATATATTTTTTATTTAAAATTAAAATTAACAATTTATATTACATGACATTTCTAGTCTTGGTGGTGTTTTAACCTCATACATTTCTTTCCCTACCTTGATGTTCATTTACATAAAATACATAACGTGTGTATAACCACTAATAATAATTTATAATAATAGAATATAAAAATGTCTGTTTATGTATGAAAACTTTAATATCTACAAATACATCCATCATCACTCAGCAAGATAATACCTTTTTAATTGGGTCACATTGTAAGTTCCTTTTATTTCTCGAGTTTGCAAATCTACTAAAACATAAGCATTCTCCATTTTCACTTGGATAACCTCATATGGACCGTCATACAATAGGAAGAATTTCTTAAAATTTCAACATTATTATTAACATTCATTTTTAACCTTTATGTTATTCCACAAATTAAACCATTTAACATTTATTTAGTCATTAATTGTGATTCAATTGAAATTTCATCAAATAATTTAATTACCTTATGAACATTCAAACATATAACATTCAATCACAATATTTAAACATCTCAAATTATTTACGTCAATTGACTATTAAAACACAACATATTTCCATTATTACCAAAAATTTACAAATCATTAATTATTGTCTTCATAATTAATTTTATTATCTAATTAGAATGCAAAATATTAATAACATTACTATTATTATCACAACATTTTTCTGCTACATATTCACCTTATTTACCTAACATTTCATAATACACACAATTATTTACAAAATATTCGTCACTGACTGTTCAATTGTTTCACACTTCATATGTCCAAATCTGCAAAGTCATTACCAAAATTTACAATATTTAACAATGTCTATACACTGATATTTTAGTTCAGCCTCCATCGTCATATATATATCTAATATATTTGTAACATGCATCATTGTTATACACACTCAATTTGTTATTATTATTATTATTATAATCATCCATTACCTTTATTCCATTCATTATGTCATTATAATTTATAGGGTTATTCCCTATTAATATTTCATACAACTTGTCAACATAAGTTATTATTGTCCAGTCTCCATCGGTAAATACATTCATGATCGGGTTAATTACTTTTGTTAAATCATTATATTCATTATTCTTCAAGTATACTTTTAAACTTTCTCTCCATTCGTCATACTTTCGATTCACATTATATAATTTTGTTACTTTATTAACATACCATTCTCCACTCATATCTCTCTCACCACAATACCAAATCATACTTTCAACATCATTATTACAGACAGAGGGTACAACATTATACAACATCAATACATGACTCAATTCATCTATCAATACGGGACTCTTTCCCTTCTTAAACAACACTTGTATCAACACTTGTGAACACCTTGGTTCAGAAAAATTAATAGGAAAATTTACCCTCTGCCCCACAGATCTCTCTTTCCACTTTCTCTCTGACTCATAATAATTTCTCTTTAACTTATATAATTCTATTTCTCTCTCTGCACACAACTCTCTATCTAAATCTCTCTCACTCACATTAGTTAATTTCTGGTTAATGGTTACATTCAAGTCTTCTCTGACTTTAACTATTTCACGCTCATGTTCTGCTTGTTTATTTTTTAAACTAGTTACATTAATTTTAATTGCATCAACTTGTTCAAAGTTACTTCTGAATTCATCATTTATAGTCTTATTCTGTTCTTCTAACTTATTGTCTACTTCTCTTAATTGTTGGTCTTGTTTGTTTATTTCTGTTTTCAACTCTATGTTACGAGCATTTATTGCTGATTTTATTTCAATCTTAAATTCATTCAAACTCGTTTTCAGCTCTATGTTACGAGCATTTATTGCTGATTTGATTTCAGTTTTTAAATTATTTATGTCTGTTTTCATTTCATTCAAACTCATATTTACGATATTTAATTCTGATTTGATCTCAGTTTTCAAATTATTATTTTCTGACTTGATTTCAGCTTTCATTCCTGACATCACCTCCATTATTAACGCTAACTGATTAAAAATATTTACATTATCGCTTATTTTTGCGTCTACTGTCTCAATCGTTAATTCGTGTATTGTATTGTCTACACTCTCGTTAATATTTGTCTATATTAAATTGTCTTGCGTAACATTGAAAATTGACCCCTCCACAACATCTTCACATAAGTTTACACTCTCGCTTTTCTCTGCCATATTTCGATCAGTTTGAAAATTTTTGTTAACTTAATTTACAACGTCCATGTTAACGGGCGCCATTAAAGCTTTACAAGCTTTATTAATTTATTGAATACTGCATTCTGTTACTTACCTTTAATGAATAAATGTAATTATTTACCAGGGTGTTGTCTGATGTACTTAGGCAGAGAAAAACGACTGGCAGTGTAATGACAAACACCTATTTTGCAAGCACAAATAAACGTTACTTTATTTTTTGTAGCATGACAATTTTCTGTTCACCTTTCGGTTTAAGTTTACTGAAATAACCTTCCGAACAATAATTGATTCCTAACCCTACTAGTTTTACTAATTTGAATACATATATATAAACTTACGACTACTTATAATGTAACGGAAACCAGCGCTTTTACACACACACACATATGCCAAGTTACTTTAGAGATCTCATTTTATTGAATTTAAATAGAATATTGAAAATTTGTTTTTTATTTCTTATTTGTTACTTAGTGAAAATCTGTCCAGAAGACGTCGCATCGTTACACGCACACTACGGGTGTTGGTTTTCTAATGTTCACTGATTTTATGTATTTTAAACTGCCAAGGCATTCTGATAAAGTTACAGGTGGTTATTTTATAATTTATACTTGCTGTGTTCACATTTTAGTTGCGGGCATGAAGTTACGCAGCCGACGGCGAGCTGAAATGCTCACATCCACACTGTTGATATTAACTGCTTTCACTGTTTTATCGAATTCACTTTGGTATACATTTTAGTAAAATTTTGCCTCGTCAGCCTATGTATTTACTCGGCTGCGAGCCACAGCTGTTGACGACAGACACTGTTTACATTTTATATATGTGAACGAGATGTAAACCGGCGAACACACACAATTTTGCCTAAAAACCGGTGAGCTGGGCAGACGCGACAGTTGTTTGCGTCCGAGGTGTTCAGATGTTGTTTTCCGACTGATTTTGTTTTCTGTGTGTCACAACGCTGCTGGCTCTGACACACCCTGCATAGCAGCGTTATGTAATGCGCTGACGTAACATGGTCTGTTGTTCGTTACATAACTTGTTATGTTGTTTTGCGGGTCCTTGGTTGACCTTGGCACAATTCCAGCTTGTTGTTTTACTGGTTTTATAAATATTATTGAATAATGGTCACATGCAGTGTTGCCACTGTCGCTTTCGTTGCTACCACTGAATTTACCTCTCGTTTATACATTTTGTCCCAATTACTCAAAAATATTATTTGTTTTATTTAAATTACCCCAGGTAGGCCAAAATGCCACATTACAGCCTCGCCTTTGTCTCAAACTGTTCTACTTGCCATGTGTTCTGTTACCAGGGAATAACGTTTGCACAATCATTTTATAAAATCCCGCAAAAAATGAAATAAATAAAAATACAAATGCCCCATACTGTAAGAAATAAAATAACCCAATTTTGGACACGTTGCAATACCCCCTCAATGAGAATTCTGCTGTCCAAAACAGAAGAAATCTCATTGATAAACCCCGAAGAGGACCGGTGAGGAACTGGTGCCAACAACCCCCTTGTTCTTAGTCTTCATGGGTACACGACCCCCCTGGCTTGGCGACCATGGACGCATCTGAACGAGATCACTGGACTTCTCCGTACGAGATCCCAACACCGAGAAATCGAACAGACAAGTACCACAGCACACCTACCTTCTAACATGCTACCCCCCAAAATCCTCAATCCCTGGCTTAGATTAGGTCAGATCCTCCACCGATATGTTTCCCCTTGTATGCAAGCTGGGCTGCCTTTGGCAGATACTGGGCTCACACACACTCATATTACATATTATACATTGAAAAATTCTTTAACATTTACTATTTCATCAAAAAAATTCAAAATAAAATATTTTATCAAAAAATTCTCTTCCTTATTTTCTGTTTTATTTAAAATGAGTTAATTTAAATATTTCTTATAATTAAACATATCCTTAACCTAACATATAATCACTTAGAATCTAACAATACAAGTCAATACAAAATAAATCAATAAAATAAACATGGTTAGCACACAAATAATAAAATAATCAATACTTAAAATATTCATTAGCTGGCAGGCGAAAAATCAAGATTTTTTTTGTTTTTTTTTTCAAAAATTAAAATTTCCAAAAAAAATATTTTCCAAAAAATTTTAAAATTCAAAAAAATTTTAAATTTATTAAAATGTTTCCTTTGCATTTAGACATTAATTAAAACTTGGTTAAATTGATTAAATAAACAAATTAAATTGACTTCCTACTATACAAGCTTAGTGGGTGTATGACCTTGACCATCAGCTGATCGAAACTAGGTCAAGTTCCCCACCTTGACCTACATACGTTATGTATACTTTCTGAAAATACATTTAACATCTGTAACATCCTAACTTTAAACCCAAAACATAATAAAATAAAATATTTAAAATAACAAAATATTATTATAAATAATAATCAAATTGACCTTTAAATTATTCAAAATAAACAATTCTTAGTTTCACATGATTTCCAAATTCTATCAAAATTTTGTCACTGGTTTCAAAATAAAATTTTATATCTTTATTATAAATCTCTTTCTTGGCTTGACAATCTTATTCTCCATTACTGTGGGTGATGTAAATATTTATCTCATTTAATTTACTACTTGATCTTTATACATATATAATCTTTCTCTCTCTGACTCTAACCACTAACAACTTCGACTACCATGACACCCATCTCTATTAAAAACATCTCCCAAAACACTCTCTAACCCCAACTTATCATTAAACTCAAATCGCCACCTTCTCTCTATATATAAAAAAATACTCTAACCCTTTGTACATAGGATACGTGTTCCCCCCTTCAAAAAAACTCAATTCCCTTATCTGGCCCCTGGATTCTACCTAAGGCGGCCCCTCCTCACTAAAATCGATCCCAAACCCGTCCCAACTTATCATTATGTTGCGGACTCCCACATTACACTACCCCCTACTACAAAATTGCCATCCCCAAAATCTCAATCTCATTACCTTACAACAAAATAACATCATTAATTATAAACCTCAATATATCACTCAAAACTCTACATAGATTCTCCATTACTACTGTGTCAACATCAATACTTCTCAAAATTCTATAATATACATTACTTCAAAACAACATTACATTATCTTCATCTCTACTATTTCTTTAACTTGGACTTCAATTTGGACAGATCTATATGTCCCATAAAATATCTATCACCCAAAACTATCTCTTGTTGACTTGCATAAATTATTACTTTACTTCTCACCTTATCAAATTATTTTTATCATTACTTTAAAACATCTGTACTACTGTACATTAAAACATTACATTGAACATTAATTACTTGGAACATTTATACACCATTTTACCAGCGACATGTTATTGCTGATCAGCTGATCTCCCTAACACAATTAAAACACATCTCAAAATTGGACAAATTACATGAAATATATATATATATATATATATATTTATTTATCATTACTCCTCACCTCCTTGTTTCCTCTTTTTCTGATTCTGATCATTTATGTTGACTGCCTGCCAGACGATTTAATTATTGGCTTAGTTAAAAAAAAAATACACACATAATGAAAACATATTTTTATCAACACCTATATCTAACGTACAACAATAAAATAATACATTTAAAAGCATGCAATGAACACCTTATATTGAATGTCTGAGCAGCTAGTTATTTACCAGAGCACAAGCAATTTTATTGGATCAAAATTTGAATTAGCAAATTTTTTATGTTATAAAATTTAAATTCGTGGCTCCTCTGAGCCACCTCCTGATCCACACACAGAATTTTCAAATTTATTATTAATAATTATCCTATATCATCATTCAATTATTATTACAATTTTTAATTATCTTTTTTATTGAACACAATTATTTCAAATAGTTACATCTGTAAACATTTTTGTTATACATGATTCATATTGTAAAAGTTCTATACTTACAATCCATTTAACATGATTGATATACACACAAAACATATTCACCATACCACATTCTTTTCACCTCACCTCTGAAACATTTCACAAAAATATTAGTTTACATCAAAAAATTCAGCCATCTATTACCAAATTTCCAAATCTCGTAAAATAATTTAAATTCATTAAAAAGTTAATTATACAACGTTGAAATAGTCAATCAAAGTATTTAGCATGTATCAAATTGTTTTAATTAAATTAATTATTAACAATACAAAATTCATTACCATCAACAACTATTATTATTCAATTACTGTTTTCAAAATTAATTCTGATATGTATTAAATTGCAAAATATTAATATTACTATTATAACTTACCTACATACATACATTGTTTAGCTGACCTTCTACCATACACACACATAAATAAATGTACTACAATTATTTACAAATTTTAGTTATCGACTGTTCAGTTTTGCCGCACTTCATTGTCCAAATCTGCCATGTCAGAACCATAAAACATAATGTTTATCACTGTCTTTTATTGTTTTATAATTTAACCACCATCGTCCCAGATAAGTCTTGGTTTTATGCAACACTGTTGATTTTTATTGACAAACAAATGGTTACTTTGTGTGTCATAACCAGAACAACCAAATTCACTCATTTTACCAGAATACTCATTAAACCAGTCTACGTTAGGTATTTTTGTTACATCTCCATCGGTAAATACATTCATGATCGGGTTAATTACTTTAGTAAAATCATTATAATCATTATTATTCAAATATACTTTTAAACTTTCCTTCCATTCGTCATACTTCCTATGCAAATTATACAATTCTGTTACATACCATTCTCTACTTACCTCTCTCTCTTCATAACACCACATCACACTCTCACAATTATTCCGGACAGAGGGTATAAAATTACATAACAAAAATAAATACTTCAATTCATCTATCAATACGAGACTCTTGCCCTTCAACAACAACACTTGTGAACTCATTAAATCATCATAAACATTATAAACAATAAGGGGAAAATTTGCCCTCTGTCCCCACTCTACCACAACATTATTTTTCCACACTCTCTCTACTTCATCAATACACATTAACATTTCATTATCACTACATTCCACCAACTCATCAGTACTCTCATTCTTTATTTTTACCGTATCAGTCTCCGATACTAATTCTTCAAATACATTACTATTATTCTCATTATTTTCAACATTATTGTTATCATTTATTAACTCTTTCTCTGGTATCATATTTTTACATTATGATCCACGGCTTCTCGTGGACCACTTAGCGTCTCTGACTAAGGTAGACTGTTAACGTGGACCGCGAGCGGGAGGAAGTGGCGGTTCACTGCCACCTGATGTTCGTCGTCGTTCAAGCTGAATTTGTTGTGGCGTATTCATTCTATGCATGGAACATAGTCGTTATATGTGTGGTAACCGGGGACGATATTTGCCTCTGCTACACTGATGTCACTAGCAGCGGGCTGGGCTTAAATACATTTCCTGTAGCTGGCTGGTTGATTTTACAAATTGTTCATTCCAGCGCCATTTTTTGCATCGACGTTGGAGTTGCATGGCGTCACTTCAGCGCCCCGTCCTGAGATGTTAAGTGCGGACGTCGTCACACATATACAGAGTTCTGAGAATTTTTAGGGTGGTACGAATTCCTTGCCGCATTACACAATAGAGATTGCGCCTCGCCTTTGTCTCAAACTGTTCTACTTGCCATGTGTTCTGTTACCAGGGAATAACGTTTGCACAATAATTTTATAAAATCCCGCAAAAAATGAAATACAGTAGAACTTGGCTAATTCGAACGTGCATAATTCGAATTCGTGGATAATTCGAACTTTTACCGTGGTCCCTTGAATATCCTATGTAAAACCATGCAAAAACATCATCTGTAATTCGAACTTTTTTTGGTTAATTCGATATAAAAATGTTGCTCAAACTACAAAAAATTGCCTGCAGTATGCGCTAGACCACGTAACAATAGAGACACGACTGGAAACAGACAAGCAGGCATCGCCCTTTGTGAACAGACGCTTGTCCTTTGTGTAAAATTCGTGGAATTGGTGCCAGTATCTCGTGATGACACGGGACTGGCTCGTCATTGTCCCTTGTTCCATGCCTCGTCAGTCAGCCACCCTCACTGTTGCTTTCAGTTCAGTCTGCCTGCATTCGTGGAAGAGTTAAGTCTTTTTGATTTTCTACTGTGCGAGCTGTGTCCTGTAGTGAGAGACCGTTCCTTTCTTTATACAGTACTCTATATTCAGACTGGTGTGTTTTAGTAACGCTTATTGTGTTCATCATGGCCCTTTCAAAACCAACACGGACCCAATACAAATCTTTGACATTTGCCGAAAAAGATGCCGTTATTCGGGAAGTGGAAAAGGGACAAAAGAAGAAATCTGAAATTGCTAAGGAATTCGGGATACCACCATATACACTGTCAACGTATCTAAAAAATAAAGAGAAGATTTTGAATAGTGTGTGTAAAGCCAGCGACAAAGATAGGAAAAGAGCGCGAGGACCAGAAAATCCTGATGTGGATGAATGTATAGTGAAGTGGTTTAAGCAAGCAAGGGACAAAAAAGTGCCAGTCAGTGGGCCCCTCGTCAGAGCCAAAGCTGAGGAATTCGCATCTAGCTTAGGGAAAAATGATTTTAAGGCCAGCACTGGTTGGCTCGATGGTTTTAAAGAAAGGAATGGCATGTCTTTCAAACTGTTTGTGGGGAAAGTGGGTCTGTTAACATTGAAGCTGCAAACTCATGGAAAGACGATTTGTTGCAAATGATTTCTGATAGAGACGCTAAAGACATTTTTAACGTAGACGAGACGGGCTTATTCTTCAAATGCACCCCCGACAAAACACTTGCTTTTAAAGGAGAAAGTTCTAGTGGCGGCAAACAGCAAGGAGCGCATAACACTTTTAGTCAGAGCAAACATGGATGGCTCGGAAAAACTGCCTTTGCTAATGATAGGGAAGTCATCCAACCCACGTTGTTTCAAAAATGTAAAAACAAAACCAGTTGAATATGAATCAAACAATAAAGCTTGGATGACAGGTGACATTTCGAAAGATGGCTTTTGAAAATCAACAGGAAATTTCGGAATCAAAACAGAAGAATCGTCCTGTTTATTGACAACTGTACAGCGCACAACACTATTCCTGTGATGGAAAATGTAAAGGTTGTGTTTTCCCCCCAAACATGACTTCAGTAGTTCAACCTATGAGCCAAGATGTAATAAAAAATGTTAAGCATTTTTACAGACGGCTTGTGGTCCAAAACATTCTGTCAGGTGCTTGTTTAGATGAGTACAAAAATACTATCAAGATTAACATCCTTCAAGCTGCCCGCATGTGCAACAGAGCTTGGGACCAAGTTACGCAAAAAACAATTGCTAATTGCTTTCGTAAAGGTGGTTTCTGCCACATTGAAGGTGAAGAGGAGAATACACTTGCTAGAGAAGTTGTGCACACTGCGGATAACTGGGAAGATGTTGGACATGACGCAGGCATTCGTTACGAAGAGTTTGTAAACATGGATGAAGACTTGGCGGTGTTCGGTGAACAGACAGATGCGGAGATCGTGGCTGATGTTATGAACAAAAGAATGGTCCATCTTCAGATGAAGAAGGGGACCAGCTAGAACTTCCAGAGATACCGATTCCAACGGCTTCACAGGCATCAAATTACATTCAAGACTTGAGACTGTTTGTTGAAGGACAGCAGAATGTAAGTGACGCTATTTTCCAAGCATTTAATAAACTTGAAGAGTTTACTACAACTCAGTGTATTAACTGCAAAATGCAATCAAAAGTTTCTAGCTTTTTTAAAAAACTGTAAATGGTATATTTTGTACTGAAACGTGTTTATACGTTTGTAATACATATGTATAAGGAAATTGTTTAATAAAATAACATATTTGCTTTACTGAATTTCGGTTTTTGATTTGATTTCTCTATCCTCATTAAAACTTTCCTAATTCGAATTTTTGGATAATTCGAATTTTTTACTGGTCCCTTCAGCTTCGAATTAGCCAAGTTCTACTGTAAATAAAAATACAAATGCCCCATACTGTAAGAAATAAAATAACCCAATTTTGGACACGTTACACATTATTAATTTTTTTCTTTCTACCTTGTATTCTTATTGGGGATAATTCATTTATTCAATAATGGGTTGTGTTTCTGACCTTTTACTAGTATGGATAATTATTATTTTTATTTTTATTTTTAAACTTATAAACTTATTTATGTAATGTAGGGGACCATATTTTCGTTACGTTACATATGCTTCCCCTCCAAAAGAAGTTTAGTTTACCTGAATATAATTTGGGTCAAAATAAACTTATATTTTTTTTCTTTTTTTTTTCATGACTTGGAATACCTTCATTTTATTCATTGTAGAGTTTTAATGGTAATTGTTTGGATTTCTGACTGTAACTTTTTGTTTAATAATATTCACTTTTCTCTATTGGACGAAAATTCATTAATGATATTAATTCTCTTGCTTTGTTTCTTCAAACCTTACTTGACAATGATTGTTTACAATAATCAGTACAAATTAGTTTTAACACTCTCCTATTTCTATTTACTTCTACAAATGCATTTCTCCATTGATCTTCTGTCAGCTATCTTCCTTCTGTTTTCTTCCTTCATACTTTTGGAATCTGATGTCAATCTTCGCAGCGGTTTTATTATCCCTTAAATATTCAATTTCCCTAACATTCCCTAACATGTGAGCTGGGACAGTTCAGAGAGGCACTTTTTGGCTTTATACTCTGCTGGCCATACTACACTTCAATATAATACTGCTGGAATTCATCTACAGACAGTTATAAAAAATAAAATAATATCATAATAGTCTCTTCATTTGACTAATAATAAACATCTTTGGGATTCTTTACGCTGTTGCATTTTACATTTAATTATATATATATATATATTCCTTTTTCTTCTTGATTCCTTCTTATTTTCAGTAGCTATTTTCAGATAAAATTTTTGACAGTCATTATTTGTAAACACCTTTGACCTTCTTTCTTGTGACAGATGTTCTCCATACTATTTCTTCCTTTATCATTTTCAATTCTAAGAAATTCTAAATTGTATTTTCATTAATTATTATCATTCTTTAGTTTCATTGTAATTATAGTCATTAAATTATCCATTGTTCTTATTTTTCCTTCTTGTCTGAGCACATTACCATTAACTGTTTTTATATATAGTTTTTCCTTATTCCGTTTTAAATCATATTGTTTATAAATAATTGTGTAATCTGTTCTTCAATTCTCTTGGCGTTTTGTCATTTATCTTAAATCGCATTGTTTCTAAGTATTTCGAGTAAGTTTTTCTTATATAGGTTTTTTAATTTTTTTGGGGTTTTATTCTTAATATATTCAAAATAATTTCTTTTTAATAAATTTAAAATAATTTCTTCGATAACACATAGTAAGACGTTCTTACTTATTTTAGAATTTTGTGGTTTTATATTTAATATTTTCTTGTCCGTCTCGTTAGTCATTGATGATTGGTGATGGTGTTTCGTCATGATACTTTTTTATAGATTCTTGATTGTATGTTCCCTTAATCTTTTTTGTGATAGGGTTCATTATTTCATAAGTATTATTGTTATTATTTTTTGTTATCACATAGGGTCCTGTATACAATAATAATAATTTTTTCGTTATTCCCTCTAGAGTACTGGGTAACCCTCGGTTCCTTATTAATATCCTTTCACCGACCTGGTATTTTATTGGTTTTGGGTGGTTCTTTTTATACTTCTTTTTCTGTTGTTCAGCCTTCTCCATTACTCTGTTATAGAATTTAATACTTTCAAATTGATACTCAGGGTTAATTGGAAAATTGATGATATCCTGGATTTCCCTAGGTGGAGGCTTTTCAAACATCACCGTATAAGGTGTATTTTCTATGGACTGATGGTATGATATATTGAGAAATTCTTCAGTAGGTAACAAGTATTCGTGCCATCTCCTCTGTTGATCATGACAGTAAGTTCGGAGTATTCGGCCAACCTCCCTCAGCACTCGCTCCGCCGGATTGCTGCTGGGGTGGTAGACTGATGTCTTGTATGTTTTAATACCATGTCTTAGAAGACTATCCCTCCATTTACTTCCTTTAAACTGCGTACCATGATCTGTGATAATGGAGGTAGGTTTACCAATCTCTGGTATGTAATGTCCAATGACTATCTCCAGTATTTTCTTGGTAGTGGCTCTGCTGATAGCATAAAGTTTATTGTACTTAGTGAAATGGTCAAAAATAATAATAATAAATTTGTATCTGTGTTTCCCTCCACTGCGTGGGAACGGTCCACATATGTCCAGGAATACTTTCTCCAGCTTATGGTTGGATGTAATGGGAATCATTGCCCCCTCCTTCTTCTCGTTGTTACATTTAACCATTTGGCAGATGTGACAGGTTTGAATGGATTTTTGTACCTTTCTGTTAATATTCTTTATATATACTTGTTCTTCCAGGGCTTTGACTATTTTTATGGCTCCCATGTGTCCATATGTTATATGGTAATCTAATATTAATTTATTTTCCACAGCTGGTGGAATTACTAACTTCCAGCTTTCTTGATTAGGGGTAACTTTAATAAATAACCTATCATCATGTACACAATAATATTTAGTAAGGATTTCGTCTGCATTTTGCACTCTCTGGCGTATGTTCATTAGTTTGGGATCCAGTTTTTGATTTTGTTTAATTTCATTTGTGATTGTTTCCAAATCTTTTCTACTTTTAATGATATTGTAAACCTTTGCTATTTGTTCCTTTTCTCCATCGAACGATTGGTCTTGTATGTTGATTCGGGACAAGATATCGGCTGCTATGTTCTTCCTTCCAGGTATATATTCCCAATTAATGTGATATTCTTGCAGTGTAAGGACCCATCTAGTTAATCGACCATGACTGAGCTTACATCGTTTTAGGAATGAGATGGATTTGTGATCACTCCTTACGGTCACTGAGTATCCAAGTATATAGGTCCTGAACTTATTGCATGCGTATACTACACTTAGCAACTCTTTTTCAGTGATGTTATAGTTGCGTTCGCAGTTGTTCAACACCCTGCTGGCGAAGCTAACAACCATGTGATGTCCTTCTTCATCTTCCTTATTCTCCTCCCGTATTTGATGTACCTCTTGTTTAATCTTCTCGCATCTTTCTACAGTCTCCTGTTGGAGTCCTTCAACCATCGTTTTGTTTTCATTTTTTATGTCATTGATTTTATTTTGTATTTCCTCACGGACTTGTATCACTGTTTCGTTGGTTTTTTCTAACTTCTCATTTGTTTCGGCTATTTCTTGTTTCCTTTCTTCATTGTTTTTGTCCACCTTTTGGTCAATTGTCACATGGATTCAATTCTTTCATTAATCCGCCTTAAATTCTCTTCATTTATTTGTCGGATCTCTTCCTTCATTTGTCTTAAACCCTCATCATTCCTGTCAAACCTTTCATTAATTTTGTTTGAAGTTTCCTCCTGTTTCTTAAAAATTTTCTTATTTTCCTCATTTATTTTGTCGAATTTTTCCTCCTGTTTCTTAAAATTTTCATCTATTTTATTAAATTTCTCGCTCAAGGTTTCATTTTGTTTCCTTGAGTTTTCCTCATTTGATTGTTTATTGCTTTCCTTAATGCTATCAATTTTCTCCATCATTAGCCTCATCATTTCTTGACAATCTCGTTCTCTTCTGGCTTCCGCTTTATCTGGTTGGTCCCCTTGGGCATCCTCTTCAACTATTTCCTTTTCCATGTCCATAATTGCTTCAGTTTCATCTTTATCGCCTGTCTGTTGTTCCATTTCACTATCTGTGACTACTTCTATTTCTTGTTCCTGTCCAATTTCTTCCTTCTCCGTATCTTCTGCTCTCTTCTTTGATCTACCTCTGGTATTATGCATTTTTTTTGTCTCTAATAGCTGCCTGCTCGAGTTAAGTAATATTTATAGAATCAACGTTTTACTTAACTTAAGCCCTACACAAGTTGAGCGCCAATTTATATTATAACTCCTGTATCCACGTTAAGCCCCACTGTTGTGAGTGCCAATTTATAGTATAACGGGATATCGTCTTTCCTTAAGTGCGTGTGTGTTACTTCTGATTATACTCTTAGATGAGCTTTTGTACTCCTCAAAATATATTTGTGTTGTGTTGATTAAATTTATGTATTAAGTGTAATTCTAATTTTCTCGTTCAAGCCTAGCCCACGTTTGAAGGGAAGAGAAAGAATTCTTATCGGTTTCTCATTCTCTTTAATACAAAAGCAGTCCGCGAGTAGCGCTGTGATTCACATACAGCTGAAAATTGTAGGTTAGTTACCCGCGTACAATAATTCCTACATTACACTCTCTACTTATATTATAACTTGTTCACAGTACACTAAATATTATATAAATGAGAAGATATCGTTAAATTCTGAAAGGATTCTTTATTGTGATTTCTATAATTCTTGCCAACAAAGTTCTTCCTTTACGGAGATACAAAAGTCGATAGTATTAGAAGTAATCGATTATCGATCGGATTCAGGGTTATATATTATTTTAATTATGATTTTGTATTTCTTTAAACACAGGGAGTGAAGGTTCTTTCAACTATTGATAAGGTCAGAAAATGCATAAATAGGATTACAAGGTATTACAATATAGTATTAAGTTCTTATTAAATATTATTTAAAATAAGTGTAGTTTTACCGTCCTCTGGACATCGTGACTCGGTAAGGCAGTGTACAGCTAACCTCGTCGTAGTGTTTGGTCAATAACAGAATGCAGATGAATTAATCCTCGCCAGTCTTCACTCCAAGTTTGAAATAAAAGTTGAATTCTTGGTCCTGGGATGATGCAGAAATGCCGCTCCTTTTGTTCACCAATGTCCGAGTTTTGTGGTTACGTGTTTCAACGTATTTTGTGTCCAACTGCGCTTTTTCTATTGAATTGTGGAAAATGACGTTCAAGTATAATTTTGTGTTTTGTTTTCGTTCTTTATAATATTGGATTATATAACTCTATTCAGGTAGTTACTTCTCTGCTTTGGTTGATTAATTAAGTTAATAATTACTCATTACATTGAGTTTTATTATTAGAGTTCTTCCTTTAGATTTTTCGTCAATTTTCATGTACAGGTTTATGATTGTTCAGTTATATAAGATGGTTGAATGCCAGTGAACCATACTATGGTGATTTATTACTTAATTTGTTTCCCAATTGTATTGTTTTAATTTAATTTAATCAATTCTTTTTTGAGTGCATCCAAACTAAACCGTCTTCGTTCATGGATAATTATTCAATAATCGAATCAACAAATTTTATATCTCTCGTCGTCCTTGACAACCATCCTGTCTCCTCTTATTGGATATTATATATTATACTATAACCATTATCATACAATGTTCTTACACTCATCAAAATAATCCTTTACTAAATTTACATTATATCCTATTATAATTTTACATGTTGTCTGTTACTAAATTTTATACATTTTGCTGTTGTTTCCTCTTAATCTACTTACTCTAACAAGTATTATTTTCTTGTTATTAAACATTACCTTTCGGTATCATTGCACCATTGCTTTTTTTTTAATTTTAGTTAAATTGAATTTATTTATCTGTTATCAGCAATTATTATTAACTTCTCCTAACTCATTATATTCTATTTAGTATTTTTTTACAAATTTCTTTACCTAACCTTTCTGACCTGACTTACTATACAATGTTACTGGTTTTAGGCCTATCATTACATTTTCATCTACTTCTGATTTTAATTTGTTACTACTTGCATTATTATAGAATCCTTCATTTGTTTATGATATGATTACACTAAACCCTTTTGTATCTCATTAACAATTATAGCCTTCCTGGCCAAGTTTACAATTATAATCAGCCTATTAACTAAGTACATGTATTCAAACATTTAACTATATAAAGTTTAACAACATCTCTATAATGATATATTGATAACACAAAATGAAATTAATATTATTTAGTTGGTATTCTATTAAAAGAATTACTCCACTTGCTACACACAAAAAATAACATAACTATCATGATAATAATACAACATGATACAACGTAATAACAGGTACATTTTTATGAAATGAATCATGTAATAATTAATCATTCTCCTTTCATTTAAATCATCAATTATTATAAAACAGTCTAAGTTAGTTTTTACATTATTAGTCAATGTCTATCGTTTACACCTTTCACTGAACATTGATAGTTTGTTAACATTATTAATTTTTTTTCTTTCTACCTTGTATTCTTATTGGGGATAATTCATTTATTCAATAATGGGTTGTGTTTCTGACCTTTTATTAGTATGGATAATTATTATTTTTATTTTAATTTTAAAACTTATAAACTTATTTATGTAACGTAGGGGACCATATTTTCGTTACGTTACAATACTTTTAAGACTATTAGCCACTTCAGCAGTAGTCAGTTGTCTTGCATCGTTATAATGTAACAATAAATGTTGTCATTAACCATGAACCCTGTAGGGGTCCTGTTCTTTCTTCATGAATAACATTCGTGTGATTTTTTGTTGTTGAGATTTTCAGTCCATAGACATCCCATTGTGATAAAACGATATTTCTGCATTATAGTGAAATGTAGAGAAAGTCTTTGACTTACTTTGGCCCCAAATAACAAAAAAAGGATCACTGAATTTTTGCACAGTGTGCCCATGGTTGGTGTTCTTCTTCTTCATCTTCAATGGCGTCACAGTTCGAAGTCAAACCTTAGCCTCCATAATCATCTGCCTCCATTTTTGCCTGTCCTTGGCGACCGATATCCATCGTTTTATCTTAGGTAAATTATCAGCATCCCTCGCAACTGCATCAATCCAGCGTGCCTTGGGTCTTCCGACAGGCCTTCTACCCTCGATTTGACTAAACAGTACCTTGCTAGGTATTCGCTTGCCTTCCATCCTAATGATAAATGTCCTGCCCATTGCAATCTATGCAGTCGGATGGTGGTGGCCAGATCATTGTCTTTATACAGCTTATATAGCTTCTCATTGTGACGCATTCTCCATATCCTATTGACTTGGGTTGGTCCATATATTCTCCTCAAAATTCTCCTTTCAAGAGTATTGACTATGTTAGCACCTTGTTTGTTCAGAGTCCAAGTCTTGTTGCGATATGTTATCACCGGCCTAATCATAACTTTATATAATGTGACCTTGGACTGATGGTGGATATTCCTTGTCTTAGTGTTACAGTGGTAGGAATTAATCTAATGTGTGTCCTATTGAATTTATTGTATAATCTTACTACACAGTTATTCAAACTAGCAATGCTCACAAAACTGGTGTTGTTGTCAACAGAAAATTTACAACTGTATTACAGCTTTATTTTTTTATTATCAATTTACATTGAGCTATTGACAGATGTAAGGGGATACACTTTATAGTAGAACTGCCTTGGATTTGCTAATTTTAATCCCTTATTTGTGTGTATAATGTAATTTGGTATTCAAACGATTTTCTATATATAATATGTCGTTTGTTGTTAGTATTTTTGAGTGTATATTGTATGAGTTTTTCTGATGTATGAAAATAAAAGTTTTTAACCTTGAAAATGAAGAAAAAAGGTTTTTTGCACAGTCAGAGAATGACTGTAGATTGAAGACCAGATTACAAAGTATTTGTAACATGAAGCTAAAGAAGGAATTATCATTCCTCAGAACAAAATGAATAGCATGGTTTAGAAGCAACTGGTATTTCAAAGAATCCATATTACAAAGTACAAAATGAAATTGAACGCAATTTTAGAAAGTGGCAGTTCATTGATTGAAACTATAAAAATCCCTACCTAAGAAAATCATAAACTGAACTGTTAATAATTTTGGAATATCGTTCATAAAATTTACTGTGAACACTTTCTCTATCACTGATAAAGTACTTCCTAAAAGAATACATAGTGTAGTTTAACAGAACTGAAAGATGTTAAATAGAATTTTAAAACAAAAGGAATTCAGGTTAAAAAACTAATTGAACAAGAGCCCATATTGGATGAGGCCACTGAACGATATATATATATATATATATATAAAACTACATGGTGACAGTGATACCGATATGGATGATGCTCAGCGGATTGAAGTATTATAATTTGTATGCATTATCATCAGGCATATGGAACAGCATTATCTTACATTCTGCATTTAAATGTAACTATTATTCTTGGATTTCGTTGTCCATGACGTGTCCGTTACTTAACTAAATATCACTATAGTATTGACGACTCGGAACACTAAGTGTTTTATAAGTAAAAACGTAAAGTTTTACCTTACAGCCTAAACCGGCTTTCACCTTTAGAAGGCTTCATCAGAGGCTGCCATAGGTAGCGTTGTCCATCCACATCGACAATAACATGAACATTCTACACGTACACACAAAAGGCCGAAAACTAGACACTCTAGAACAATTAGAAATATACAAACACACAAAAACAAATAAAAACGACATCCTAAATGAACAGACACAATTCAAATCGCACGCATTATTCGAACACATCTCACCACACACACAGCTTCGATCTTTCGAATAACTATCCCGTCGCCAACAACAAGATGGACAATGCTACCTATGGCAGCCTCTGATGAAGCCTTCTAAAGGTGAAAGCCGGTTTAGGCTGTAAGGTAAAACTTTACGTTTTTACTTATAAAAAACTTAGTGTTCCGAGTCGTCAATACTATAGTGATATTTTGTAACTATTATATTAATCATGAAGTGGCTAAGGTGTGTGTGTGTGTGTGATTATTTTGATGTGTTACAATCTTTGCGCAAAGGAAAGAATAACTTGGGGGTGGGACAGCTTGCAGTATACATGAAATCAGATGCTGTCCTTTGGCTACCTGTAAGTGATGAGTTAAGTGAAAGTAACATGTATATTATAATATCGCCAAATTCAGATCATATTTGATATCTATAAGTATGTAAGAAATGCTAAGAAATAATATATTTTAATAAATAAATAATAAAGAGAATAAAAATAATAAATGTAATTAAGAGTGAAGGAGGAAGAATAGTAAACCAAAGGTGATTATTAAATAAAAAATACAAACTAGACTGACAGACAAATGACATTGACCCAACCCCAGAGATTGGCCAGATAATAACCAAGATAAAGTGAAACAAGATGGAAGTGAAGGAGAAGAAAAATGAAATTAAAAATGGAACAATACAACTATAAAGAAAATAAAGTGAACCAAGGTGAAAAAACACAGACAAATAGTATAGAATAGGGAAGGGGGAGATGATACCATCAAATATCATAAAGGAAACGAAACCGGTGAATAACCAATATAAAAAAGAAATATTAGTATTGTCTAATTGACAAATGTAATTCATAATAAATAAAACACTGTTAAATAAAAATACACTAACCCACGAATTAGTAGTATATGTAAGTAAGAAATCTAGAAAAAGACATGAACTTATTAAATATAAATAAAATTTGTAAAGATAGTGAGATAGTGAGAAATATAATGAAAGTAACTAAGTGACAAAGAAAAATAATAATAGGGATTACCCACCAATAAACGCTTAAAATAAAAAGTTTAACAAGTGATAATAGTGAAGGTGTAAATACCCCAAAATAATGAGTGTATCAGTGATAAACACCAATTAATTAAAGGTGAAAGTGATGGGTGAAAAAAGATATTGTAAATGATAGTATGATTAAAAAAATAGTAATAGATAAGAAAACACTTAATAAATCAATGATGAAACAATAAATGATTTAAGAGTGAGCTTATAAAAATTATATAGTTAAGGGTAATTAGAAATAGTATTTAGAGTAGAGATAGATAAAGGATACGATAATATTCAGGGGAGAAAGCCCATGTAAGATAAACAGTTTGTGTTAACATGGAATGGAGAAAGGGATTAGTAAAGATTTAAGAAATTCAGAATGTAATTAATAAACACCCTATGTTATAAGGGAAAATAAATTAAGAAAGTTTGAAAGAAGTGATGATGTTTCTCACTCAAAATAATAGTAAAAGAATGAAATGTATGTTAAACCAACAGTAACCAATAACTTGTAAAGAATTGTTCATTTTAATTTTATGGATAGGATATGGCTGAAGGAAGCTTACAGTCCATAGGCCTAATTGTTATATTTTAGGTATTAAGATATAGAAAGTAATCTTGACACATAATCAGAATACAAACAAATTCAAGACACAACAACCACTAAACGAATCAATTATAACAACGGAACAAAACACGTTGTAATAAAATGAAATATAATTAGAATATGTTAAGTAAAAATAATCAATGGCTACTTAGGCCTAGGAAATGTATAATTGTCAATAACAAATAATTGCAAATTGTATAAAAACAACCAGGAAATTAATAAATTCAAGGCGAGTAAATAGCCGAGAATAATTTGTAAATCAGTTTAAAGGAAAAATATTAGAATAAGAACTTAATTTAAAGGAGAAATGTAAATACCAAATATTAACACAAATGGACAAACATTGATATTTCATAAAACCATACATTATGTGATACCAAATTAATCTTTGAAAGGAAATAATAACAGTGGTGATAATATTTAATATGTAGGGAAGAGGACATAAGAATATAATCAATAAGAAGATATACAGGTATTTGGAATAAAAATTCAAATTTGATAACAATAGTCATAATTCAGAATTGACCAATCAGGATTGATTGGTTACTATGACAACAGTCGTTGTTATCCTACGTCCCTGGTCGGAAAGCGAAAAATGTTATACTACTTTTTACTGCTGATAAAACTTACTTAACAATTACTGAATAATTTTCAAATATCGGGCGCCATCTTGTGATATACCTTTGAACTTACCTTACGCCAGAATTCGGTTAAGCGAACCATATGATAGCGGAAAGTGTTATCTGAAATAATTACTATTACTTGACATGGTTACCAATGTTTACCTTTTATTTACATCTTTAAATACACAACAAGTGATTCTATAGTGCGAAATGCGCACGCTACTATATTTCGCCATGAAACGCAGTTCCTCTATACAAGTTAAAAATTATTATTGTATTTTAGAAATACATAATATGAAAATGTTTACATACATAACAATGTTATACATATCTATATATATATGCATAAATTTTATTAAAAAATTGTTCACAACCCAGCACTTGTTAATATTATTTTGTTCACGCTCTCTGTCTCTCTCACATTCTCTGGTACAATTTTTTAGTTGCTTTTATGAGCTCATTTTGTTTATTTAATGAATAATTTTGGTCATTAATTTTCTTTGATATAAATACAGTATTGTAAAATTATTGGACAGCTGATACTTAGCTTCCGTTTTTTGGTAGAATGTCGCACACCGCGAGTTCGCCGATTTCACAGTCACATCGTGAATTGTTACACTTGTGCCGATTTGTACTAATCGGACCACTGTTATTTACCCACTTTTGGTGGTGTAAAATTTAAACAAACACTCAGTGAATATGCCGGCCGCGTGATGTGCCGACCGGCTCAATTCACGGTCCAGGCGAAAATGATGAAAAGTCTTTGTTAAACATTGCGTAGGTGGGGCAAAACTACGTCACCAGTCTTTTGTTTGTACGGCCAAGCCTCGTTTGTTTACAAAAGTATGCATTCCTTTGGCTGACGTCATCATGGACTAGGCTTGTTTGCTGTTATCTGTGATACATAGTTTTTTGCGACATTTGTAGCTTTACAATGAATTCGACCAAATCCTGTTAATTCCAATATGCGTTGTATAAAATATTCTATAGTTTGTTCACCAAAACTTTATAGGGATTATGAAATATTACAAAATTTATTACAAAATAAATAGTTAGGGAATAAAATACAATAATTATGGTTTTTAGGACCATATTTTTATAAAAGTATGATTGTACCAGAATTGTACCATCACAAAACCCCCTCAATGAAAGATTTTGTGCCGAAGCATAAAAACTTTCATTGACACATTCGTACTTCCTAAAGGGATCAGCCAGGATATGTCGCCACAACCCCCTTACAATTTATATAAAAAGAAATACAATAACTCACCCGTGGTCCGATGATGATGACAGTACCTGCATGACCTTACTGGACTTCTCCTTCGAGATCCCAACACCATAAGGCCAATCAGGCGCCTAACGTTCCTGCTCTGACGCGCTGGCCAGTTCAGGACCGCCGTCACAACATCACCAAACACTGAAACAATAAATTAAAAATATCAAAATAGTGGCTTGGTATATTACTCTATCCTTAACTGATCTGTTTCCCCTTAGCTATGTGCTGGTTTGCGTTAAGAAGCACTGGGTTTTCTTGAAATACAAGAAATACAAATACAAAAAATATAATCAACAAGAATTATAAAGAAGTGCCATTCTCTTCATGGACTATCCTTTAATTGTAAAAATCTTTTCGATTCCCATCGATAATAATTAACTCTTTCTGTTTCATAATTAATGTAATTATAAAAGAAACAAATATCTAAATGAAATACATGGATATAATAATTATATATAAACCCCAAATTTATGGATATAATCTCCCTTTAAATTAATTACTCAAACAGGGAGAAAAACATTTTATAGAAAAAAATAAAATATTATTATTTAATATTTATTATTATTAATAGTTAATAACTGGTGCTGTTAATAATATTTACCCCTCTTTCTCCTCCACACACACTATTTCTTATACATCGTGTTAAAATTTCTATGTTAATACATAAAACATAATACATCATAATTAACATTGATACATTAATACATTTAATACATTGAAATAGTCAATTCATATTCTTGATCAGAATTTACACATCCTACCTATTTAAATTTGCAATTTAAATTATAAAAATTACAATTTCAATTAATTAATTAGTAATTCTAAACTCCTAATTAGCCATCAATTATTTATTATTCATTATTAATTTATTTCAAATTTATTATTAATATTCACACTATATTATTATTATTATTTCATCTCTACTCTGAATTTTCTACCTAACCTTTCACATTCTAAGCATTGTTTAGTCTGGGTGACTCCTGTATTCACTATGCTTTTACTTATTATATAGGCACTAACATTTATTATCTTACTCACCTTTCTCTAACTAACAACCAAATTTACCTATCATGACACCAATTTCTCAATTATAAACACCTTTCACTAATTTCATTCCGACGATAAATCCTATAGCACCACGCGTCTTTGTATAGAGATGGGTGTTCCCTACCTGGCTATATACATTCATATTATTTTGCCCTTCCAAAATATCAGCAAACACTCCCTTAAACTATGCTATTACCTGCCACAACGCTATACGTTGGTTACTCCTTATCACCTCACCCCCACTACAAAATATCATCAGCAACAAATAAATGTTTAACCTTTACTTTACTCACCTCTACAAATAATCACTGACTACTGTGTCCCTAAATATCTAATACTCTCTTTGTATTATTTTCTTTAAAATTCTTATCAATCTAACTCCCATTAACTTTAATTAACTACCTCACCTGCCTTTATCTATACCCAGGCTCTATCACTGTTTAAACACTCTACCTTACTGTAATCATTGACAATTGCATTATAAAATTTACCTCTCACCTACTCATAACAGTACATCTCAATATTCAAATATATACTCTTACTTAATCATTTATTATTCATTAAAAAAATTTCTTCATTACAAATTTAACTACTGCAATTATAAATTTAGTACAACTTTCTTTAGTACCATATTAATTCAGTAATTACTCTTTAATTACTATTCAATTATTTAAACTTTTCACTTGTTTAGTTAAATAAAAACATGTTAATTGTTAATTATTAAAACAATTACTAAAACATACATGGTGTACATAAAATTTACCTGTAATACACAACATAAAAATACATAAATACATTGACATTAACACATATAAAACAATGAAAAATATACAATCCAAACTCATTATTTTGTCATTAATCAAAATCAGTCCATATGCAGTCCAATACAAAATCACTTTTCACATATATTAAATGTTCATTACACAATAAAACAATCTATCCTCCATCATTGAATAACATTCTAATCTTAGCTCTATTTATCTTATTGTTTAGTAAATAAATTATATAATTATACTCATTATAATAATTATCAAACCTTTTATATTCCTTCACAATTTCGTTTACATTAATAGATGTACTTCCTATTAATTTATCATATGCCATGTCACGATCGGGTATAGTTCTGTCTACCTCAGTATGATATGTTATAATCTTGTTAGTCATATTGTCATTAGAATCATCATCATAATTTTCTACTACTACACCTGTTACTTCCCAAGGTAAGTGATTGTTATTATTTTTATCATCATCTATTATTGTTATCTCAATTTCATTATAAGGTAAGTATTTGTTATAATCATCCACCATCTCTACTCCTAACCTTTCTACAAATTCTCTGTACTTTATATTTACTTTAAAATTTTCTATTATTCTCTTTCTCTCACCATATCTCTCTACATTTTCTCTCTTAATATATTTCTCACCATCACACCAAGTTACACTCTCTCTCTCCAAATATGCAGGGGTCACTAACTCATAATTACTGCACCACCTATGAGGTACACAAAAACACCAAGGAACTCTATTTGTAGACCTTTCGTCTCCCAAATATAAATCTAAGGAACTCTCGTACTTATAAAAAATACGTGAAGACTTGACTTCACCCCCTACCACAACATCAAAGGAAAATTCTACCCCCTACACCCCTTTTAAAAATGTACTTTCTCTCAGCTCTCTCTCTGACTCAACACACTCAAACACCTCATTATCACTCCCAATATTATCATTATCATTTTCTAATATCATATCATTCTTACTACCTGTAAACTCAGTATTCAAATTATCACTGTTACTCACCTTCTGATTCTCTATTTGGATTAACTTCTCATCCAACTTTTTAATTACTTTGTCACATTGTTTAACTAGATTTTCATTACGTCTTTTAATTTCGTTTTTTATTTCGTCAAACTTCTCATTGAAATCACTTTTAATTTGACGTTTTGTGTTGTAATTTCATTTTTTATTTCAGTTTTGAAATTATAAAAATTTTCATTCTGTTTATCAAATTTCAAATTAGAATCTCTTTTTTGTTCATCAAACTTCTCGTTTAACTTTAACAGTAATTGCATCATTGCCGTTATGTTATCACCTTTATTGGTATTCATTTTACTTATTTCAATATGCATGTAACCTTATAACATAACCTCGTGGAAGGTGGGTTATGTTTACGTATTTACAATTATGTTTATTACCTCAGATAACTTTTCCGCTCTCTTTGTAGGCTTATCCACATTAAACAAAAGTTTATGTCGAGTCCCTGTTATTACAGGCGACAATTGTTATCCTACGTCCCTGGTCGGAAAGCGACAAATGTTATACTACTTTTTACTGCTGATAAAACTTACTTAACAATTACTGAATAATTTTCAAATATCGGGCGCCATCTTGTGATATACCTTTGAACTTACCTTAGGCCAGAATTCGGTTAAGCGAACCATATGATAGCGGAAAGTGTTATCTGAAATAATTACTATTACTTGAAATGGTTACCAATGTTTACCTTTTATTTACATCGTTAAATACACAACAAGTGATTCTATAGTGCGAAATGCGCACGCTACTATATTGCTCCATGAAACACAGTTCCTCTATACAAGTTAAAAATTATTATTGTATTTTAGAAATACATAATATGAAAATGTTTACATACATAACAATGTTATACATATCTATATATATATGCATAAATTTTATTAAAAAATTGTTCACAACCCAGCACTTGTTAATATTATTTTGTTCACGCTCTCTGTCTCTCTCACATTCTCTGGTACAATTTTTTAGTTGCTTTTATGAGCTCATTTTGTTTATTTAATGAATAATTTTGGTCATTAATTTTCTTTGATATAAATACAGTATTGTAAAATTATTGGACAGCTGATACTTAGCTTCCGTTTTTTGGTAGAATGTCGCACACCGCGAGTTCGCCGATTTCACAGTCACATCGTGAATTGTTTCACTTGTGCCGATTTGTACTAATCGGACCACTGTTATTTACCCACTTTTGGTGGTGTAAAATTTAAACAAACACTCTCAGTGTATGCCGGCCGCGTGATGTGCCGACCGGCTCAATTCACGGTCCAGGCGAAAATGACGAAAAGTCTTTGTTAAACATTGCGTAGGTGGGGCAAAACTACGTCACCAGTCTTTTGTTTGTACGGCCAAGCCTCATTTGTTTACAAAAGTATGCATTCCTTTGGCTGACGTCATCATGGACTAGGCTTGTTTACTGGTATCTGTGACACATAGTTTTTTGCGACATTTGTAGCTTTACAACGAATTCGTCCGAAATCCTGTTAATTCCAATATGCGTTGTATAAAATATTCTATAGTTTGTTCACCAAAACTTTATAGGGATTATGAAATATTACAAAATAAATAGTTAGGGAATAAAATACAATAATTATGGTTTTTAGGACCATATTTTTATAAAAGTATGATTGTACCATCACATCGTTTGGTTACTAATTTACCATTAGATTTCTTTACTCGTAATTTGACGCTCTTGTTGAATAGACGCCACTTCTTGAACGGTCAAAATTGTTAATTAAAACACAAAAATATCAAACGAAATTACTAACAAGTGAATACCAAGGAAGTAGACGATGGCTGAAACCATTTAACTGATGTCGAAGCCGAATTAAAGAAAAAAGAAAATAATATATTGCCGATTAACTTGAAAAAGATGCCCGAAGCCCGAACAATTGAAAATTAAATATAATTGCAGCCTAATTCATTATTACCAGATCAACTGAGTTCATCCAGTCTACTGAAGTGTTAGGTACCGTATCTATTAAATTACCCCAAATTTCCGAATAAACTCACATTAATTATTTCTCACTGAAAGCTGAACTCTCACTAAACTGCACATAATTACTTTCAAAGATTAAATTAAAAAACTAAGACACTGAAAATTTATCAACTGGCAAAGTTAACCTGTCATTAGTTAGCGATATTTTGTAACACTTTTACTACACTCCAATAAATAAATTATAACTACACAGTATATTATTTAAGTTTAACTGATGTAAGGGTGTGTATTTTTATTGTTGTAATCATTAATAATCCTTTTAACGCAATCTCAAGAACCCGAGACGATCGAACAATAATAATTTTGTGTACAATTCCAACAGACGCCATTACTGAATATCTTTTGTTAAGTTCAAAGATCGATTTGTCAAACCCCAGAGATGTGTCTCATATATCTACCGGTGCAAATGTATTACCAAAGAAAACATAATTTGTATTAACTGAATAATTAATCGTTAACTGAAAATAAATAAGTACTGAGTGTAACCAATGTGTTATAATTTCATTAGGAGGTGGATAAAAATTTGTGTACATTTTAGCAAATAGGTATTGACGACGAGCGATCGCACAGCCAACGCAACTAACTACTGGCCCAATCCAGATGGCCAAGGCGAGGCGGGAACAAATTGAATTCTTCACACCACCGAGCTGCGCTTGTCATACAAACTTAAAATTTTTTTTATTGTTTTAATAAAACAATTTGGTGCCAACCGGGATTTTCACACCCCTAGTGAACAACAGGTAAGAACATCGAGACCTGGTTATTCGTCCGGTAACAAATTGACGTATCCAACGTGTGGCAAAATAACACGGCAGCTACACGCCACAAACGTCCTACGTTACAATATTTGTCATTGCTAAATGAGGATATATATTGGAAGCCTTTGTATTTTTATTTGTAAAGTCATTGTACATAAAATATATGTAAAAAATAGATTATATGAAAACCAATAAAAAATTAAACAATACTTGTGGCAAGATGGCAAAATTGACTTCAGAAGCAATATCTGATGATATTAAATCTCTCTGAAAACTTCTTTAGAAACAGTAATAATGTTTGAAACTTACCATGAATTTTTTACACACATATTGTAACTTGCTGTAATATGATGTGTTTGTAAAAATTTAATTAAAGTTTAAATGTTGTTTGGTGTTAAATGTGTCAAAATGTATGCTCTCAGTCGTGTACGGGTAAACCGTATTCTGCTCTGCTGCATTCAAACGTTGCCGCCTCGCCACCTGATTGGCGTACAGCTCTCTGCTATATTACCCAGCTTGCGTCTCGCTTTAACGCCTTCACTTCAATAATTATTAGTCGTAATTCTAAATTAACTGAATCAAACATACAGCATTGCAGATTGAGAACATTTATTAATCCTTTAGAATATTTATCTTGGTTTATTATACATCAAAATCCGTTTTCTGCACCGGCTATTACAATTGTGTAGTTGGTACTTGCTCAGCTCAGTTGTATACAATCAGTCAGTAATGTTAGTTTACAGTAAAAATTATCGTTTTTCTCAGGGGTGTAAAGTCCTTTTGGCTACAGAAATATATTCTTACGGCTAACACACACAAAGTTATAATAATTCTTACAACTAATTACATAAATAAATCGATATCTCATTACATTTGACTAAGTAATCACCAATGAAAACTTGTGAAGCAATTTAGGGTTATGTCTCATTTGCCAGAAGTTCGTTATTAGAAGATTCGTTAATTATTTATCATAATTTACTTTCTTAATAATTATTAATTGGTTGGAGTTAAATAGTGAATTTAAATAAGCATTTATTTTGACTCGGAATAGTGATCAGTGATTTTGAAATAGTTTTATTTAATTCAGACCAAAATTTGTGAATACGCTTTAAGGGATAATGTTTATACTCATCAGTTACTCGTTGCTGAAGATCCTGATGTCGTCTTCTTCGATAGATAACTCCTGGGCTGTCGTCTTCTTCTATGGATAATTCCTGTCGTCTGTTTCCCTCGTCTCGGCACTTTTCTTTGCTACTTCAGGCCTCGTAATTCTTCAGTTGGTGTCGTCTTCTTCTTTTAGGAGGTTCCACTGATCTTCATATAGTGTCCGTGGTCGTCTTTCTTCGTCACGGCGTCGCTTCGTCTTCTTTGGATCACTACGGTTTGTTAATTTAATTTTTTATAAATAAAAATTTACGTTCAGGATTCCCTGTACTGTTGTAATTGTCTTCCATTGTTTTAAATAGTTTTGAAATTACTTGAAGAATAACAATTTAATTTTAATACGAGAGCTACTCGGTCCACCCTCTGGCGTTGGTTAATAATGACTTACTGAAAATCTAACGGTTTTTTGGCGTTATTTTTCTTGTTGCTATGGTTACTTCATAAATTATGCTAATTTTTCATTGGTTATTAACTCAGGTTATTGTTAAGATTTATCGTCTTTTTTCGTCTATTTCTACCAAAATATCTTCAACTGAAGATTACTACTTTATTCTAATATCTATGGTCATCACATTAGTACCATTCTTCCTAATTTTTTATGATGAACATTTTGATACCCCTCATGCCTACTTTTGGATAGCTAATTACATTTTTACTATTTTCCCAATTTTATATCTTACATATATTTTATTCAAAATTAGTTGTTAATCACATATCTTGGTACTATGAATACCCACTTACATGGTTTAATCATTTGGCATGTTCTGCCTTACCCTTGGATTATTATTTGTTCTCAAATTAATAAATTTATGTTCAACAGTTTGGCCTAGAGCCTAAATTCCATTCTACTTCCATCTAACATTTCTTACTAACATTCCTGGTAACTCTAATACAATTTACAAACAAAACAAACAATAAACATCAGTATCCCTAACTCTAATTCTTACTATTAAACATTTCTTTTCAGGTTCTACCCTGAAATAACTTTTAATTGCTGTTATCTGCTTACCCTACAATTTACTCTATGCTATTATTTTCTGAACACAAACAAAACTCTTAATACTTCCTTAAAGAAACTCTTATAATACTATTTACAAACTGTTCCTTGCATGATATGTCCTATCTACTATTCCCTTCACTTAAATACAGTGTTAGTCCTTCTTAATTTTCTATACATTCTGATACCTTAACTCTTACCTTAATATATATAATCTTGATATCTTATTACCTAAATTAACAATATTACAATTAGTTCAATCTTACCTACTAATGCACAGTTTATCACAAATTGTTTATCTGTTTTAACATAGTTGGCTTATATAATATTTAGTTCTACACTCTCACTACACTTTTCCTTTCATTAGAAAGTTACTATAATTACTACCCTGCTCACTTTGTTTCATTATCTATACCTATCACTTCACTACTTATTTAGTTTTACACACACACTTTTGGGCTTATTCACTTGTTTATTCGTGGGTTGTCTGATTACTTTAAATCACTGTGTGATTATGGTCATTTATAACTATTTACCTCCAAATCACACTGATCACTTTTGGTCATCATTCTAATATTGCTTTTGTTTTGGGCTCAAAGTATTTTTTATAGCCTTTGGCCATTATTATTACAATTAGTTTGGGGTATGGTTAGCTTCTAACCCCCCTACATTATATTATACAACTACATTCTTTAAATAACAAAATACATGTGATACTATTACCCTTCATTAATCTTATTGTCCTAGCTACATCTCATATGCTACAGACATCAATTCATTACTAAATTTACAATATTCTGTTCACTTTTTTGGGATGACTTGATTGTACTTAAACTTCTTCTTCACTGTCTCTTGGTTTCTTTGGTTCCTATCCGATCTATTGTGTCAAGTCTGTCAGGTTAATAGTCATTTGTCATTTATTGGGTTACTGGGTTATTGATCTTTAAGTTCATAAGTTTTTTGCCTTTTATTCTTATTTTCAGCTGTTTATTTTATAATTAAATACCATTGAATTCTTGCTACCTTATGTCATGTTACAATATTCACTGCTTAAAGAATAACTTTAGTTTAAGAATAGCAGTTCTTGGCAGGTGCAAAAGATAAAGTTATTATTTTACTATACCAAATCATATACCATGTGAATCAAGTAGAATGTAATTAACATAAATGTGGAATAATTTCTGTGTGTACATTTACTTCAGAACACATTTATTCCGTAAACTGCATTATAAACATTTTGTATACAAATTCATTAGTGATAACAAGAGGTGCAGTGTTTTCCATGAAAACTGTATCGTCATTAAATATAACCATATAAACATAAAAAGTAGGTAACGTGGACTTGATAGAACAAATTTGCTGAAACGAATTGTATAAATAGTAAGAAATCTGTTTCAGGAAAGAAGTGGAAAATCCAGAGGATGGAATGGTACACTGAGAGCATCACATAAGAGTATATGGTCAACTGACTATAAGCCTGTACCACTTATAATTAAGAAACCTGAACCTCAACCAGTAAAACATGTTTCAACAATAGGCCAAAAAATACAAGTGGAAGTATCCAAGAAACTGACTGTGCAGAAACCACAACGTAGTGAGTATTATTTAAATTTTTGTCACTTGTTCATACTGTTATTATGACAGTCATACAGATCATCGTGTTGTACAGTGAAAACAGAATAACTGACACCATTGAAGCCATTAATTACAAACTTTAATTTAACTAAACCTAAATAATAGGTAGAAATCAATAAAGGCACTCTTAAAAATGAATCAAGTTAAATTTGTTCAACACAACAACAATAAACGTTAGCTTATGAGAGTTTTGTATTAATTAACACACTAATTACTTTCCGCCAGTCACAGTGACAACTGCTCCGAACCTCACTCTAATATCAGTGGTCTATAACTGAACTCGGTCACTTCGAAATCCAGTATTTATACCTTATGCCTTGCACTGTAGTGACGTAGCTGGCATCGATGCCAGTAGAGTAGTCAAGTAACATCTCGAAGAGGCATCTCGACTAATCCAGAGCATTACGTAATTTTGCCACGCAAATTGTGATGTTACGTTATTGCAAAATTAATAAAGTCCCTAGTTCTGGGCGACAAATGTGATGTTATATTTTTAAAGAGTTATAAAATTATGATTATTTTCCACCTACCTTACTTTCGGTCCAAGATCCCAGCACGAACTGTGAATGCAAGCATGATTCTAAGGTTACCACAATAACGTACTCAAGGCACATTTGTGTACATAACTGACATTTTATTTTATTCCTTAAAATCGCTTTTCAGATCACCAAAAATTATTTCTTTCCCTCTTACACAATAAATACCAAAACAAAACAAAAATCGTTAAACATTAATAATTCAATCTTATGTAGATAAAGTTAAAATAGACACCTTATATTAGAAAAAACAGCCCAGCCTGCTCATACACGCATTCATTCCGTTACAAAAACCCCCTTTTTTATTTATTTAAAACATTATTGAATACTTGCTGTAGTGGCGTCTCCCCGACCTTGTGGCGCGGCAGAAACAAAGTTTGCTTTTAGGTTTCCAAAAAAGTTTATGATTTCGTTTTGTCTTCCTCGTTAACTGCTGCACTCACTTTAACATAGTTCTACCACTAATTCTCTTTTAATTGATGATAAAAAATGTATTGAAGAGCCACTGTTTGTGCACTTACCTGGCCAGGCTTAGCTTCAGCGGGGAACTGCGTAGAGCGTTAACCAACAATAGTTAACCCTCCAAACGTTCGGACAGAGCGGAAATTTCAATGCCTTTGCTGTTAAAGTCTTCGTCACTGTTCATTTAACATGTGTTATTTACGTGTATTGGACGTTGACAAAATTACACTGCCTCTCTACACGTCACACAAATGGGCGGGATCTCTAATTATGTTTCTGCCCGCTTCTGAACACGTGGCGAACAAAATTCACAATTTCACCATATTGTTCGGCTTGGCCCAAGACTGTTGGCGTCGTCTGTGCGCCCCGCTGATGTTCGTGCGTTTGCGCGCGTCACACAGTACTAAAGTTCTGAGAATTGTATTGCGTTCTCTCATACATGCCGCATTCCATTGTACAACTACACCTCACTGTTCTTTTGTTTGACGAAACTTTTCTTTAACATGGGACTGACCACGCAGGTGGAAAATAATTTTATAATTTTTAATAAAATAAAAACCCCTCTCCCTTTTAGCCCCGTTACAATACCCCCCCCCCAATAAGAGATCTTCTGCCGTAGCAGATGAAATCTCATTGCAAAACCCCTAAGAGGATCGGTGAGGATATGGTGCCAACAACCCCCCGTTAATTCTTAACACATCATGGGTAAACTACCCCCCTGGCTCGGCGACTATGGCTGCACCTGAGCGAGATTACTGGACTTCTCTGTTCGAGATCCCAACACCATAAAATCGAACAGACACGCACCACAGCGTACCTAACCTTCCAACATGCCACCCCCCAAAATCCAAACCCTTGGCCTTATACCATGCCAGATCCTCAACCGATATGTTCCCCCTTGTCATGCATACTGGGCTGCCTTTAGCAAGTACTGGGCGCGTACACACACTCATGATTACTTTCTAAACAAACTCATTTAAAATATTTTAAGCTCCTTTTTCAAATTAAAATTAGCAAATACATTAAATTCCAATATTTAAATTTGGTTAAAATATCACTGAAGTGCAAAATTAGCATTATTTTCATCAAGACAAAAAACTTTTATATAGATCTATCAACTCTGTTAATTCTCCACAGTACTACTAACAATCATAAAAGCACAAATTGAACACCTTATTAAAACATTAATTCACTTATCCTAACATTTGGTTGCATATATATACTAAACAATGTAATTCAATAAACACTAGCAATACACATCAACAATAGTGTACTGGAAATTCAAAATATCCTATATGGCAGGTGCAAAAATAAAAATTTTTTTTCACAAACATTTAAATTTATCAAAATATACTTTTCTCAGTATTTAGAAACATTTAAAATCATTTAATTCAATTAAACGGCAAAATTGCATCAATCAATTACTAGAAACAGGTCTTGTCTATAACATCAACCATCAGCTGATCTCTCTGGGTCAAGTCAACGTCCTTGACATACATATGTTGCACAAAGCTACATCATAAAATACATGAAACATCTTTAAACTTTCTTATCTTCAAACATGATACAACATAATAAAATAGAACACTCAAAATTAACATGGTTATTATTACAATAAACAATAAAATTTTGCATTTAAATGACCTAAATTTACACATTTTATAGCTTTAATTATTTTCAACTTCTATTAAAATGTGTCACTTGTTTCAATCAATTTTATATTTTTACTATGACTTTCTTTCTTTAACATTCTCATTCTCAATTAGTTTGGGTGACTTAATTATTCACAATAACTCACTTTATCAACTTGGCATTGGTATATATAACCTTAACCCCCTTCTGACTCTAATACTCACTAACAGCTTTAACTAACATGACACCCCTCTATCAAAACATCTACCAACCATTCTCTACCCCTAACTTACTACTCTAACTCATTTCGCATCATCCTACCCTTATATATAAAAAAAATACTCTCTACCCCTTTGTACTCAGGATGTGTGTTCCCTTCCCACTGCTCACTCCCTTATGTTGGTTCCTGGACTCCCCCTTGGTAACCCTTTCCGGCGCTAATCGGTCCCTTCCCGCCACAACGCTTTTCGTTGAGGACTCCTTATCACACCACCCCCCTTACAAAATTCCCTTCAACTAATTACTCTCCCATTACATCACTTTCATCTACAAAATATCTCCATTTATTTATTACCTCAATATATCAATCATTACTCTACATATTTTCCCCATAGCTACTGTGTCACTATTACCTCTCAAATTCTACATTACTTTTATTCATAACAATCTTACTTTGTTCAGCTCCCCTTCTAAACTCAACTTGGACTGATCTAAATGTCCTAACAAAATAATAATCACCCAAATTCTAACATTTATCATCTTTTACAGTACCTTTACCATTGAAAATTCAAAACTACCTCAACTCAGTTTACCATTTAATTCACAATCTATTAACCACATTGAAAATCTATTATTCAATCATTAATGATATTCAATTTTAATTATATTCAAATATTTAATTACATAAAAAAAAATTTTCAAATTATTTGTAAGTGACATACTACATTTATAACTCCAGCAATCAGCTGATTTTCTTGGCAAGGTGAATGACCTTTCTTCAGATATATTTCAAAATTATACACAGTTTTACTTTACATAAATTGCATTATAAAATTCATACTTACAGTACATCACTCACGTACTGTCATAAACACAAAATATCAACACCAAACACCAATAACTCCATGTACCTTCTGAAACATCTTAACAACCCTGTTATTCCACAAACTAAATACAATTTAACATTTGTTTGTTTATTAATTGTTATCAAAATTAAATCTCATAAAATCATTTAAATTCATTAGAAAAATTTCTTTATACAACATTTTAAATCAATCAAAAATATTTAAATATCTCAAATTATTTACTTCAATTAACTATTAAAAACACAAGTTATTCTAATTACTTTACTCCAAAACAATTACCATTCATTAATTATTATCTTCAAAATTATTCTCATTATTTATTTAGTCTGTCAAAATATTATTATTAAACAAATTCTACTCCCTGCACACATTGTTTACATTACATACTTGTTACAATACAAACACAATTAATTTCACTAAATTTTATTTACAAATCTTTGTCATTATTTTTCTGTTTTCCACACCTCATTTCCTAATTCAGCAAGGTCTTAACCATACATTAAAATATTTAATATATTTAAAATTTCCATTTATTGATTTCTTATCTAACCGCCATCGTTGTATAGATATCTAACATATTTAAAACATAAATCATTTTTATCGACCTTCCATTTATTATTATTATTATTATAATGACCATTATCAACGTAATATTTGACACCATTATTATCTATTAATTCATATAACCAGTCTACATTGGTAATTTCAATTCTGTCTCCATAAGTATTTTTATTCAACATAAAGTAATTTATTTTCTCATCATATTCATTGACTGTCTTCATTAAAACCTCAGGTAAGTTATTATCATTTATAAAGTTATTATTACAATATACATCTATCTCTCTTTCACAATGTACTTCACCTTTTTCATCTCTCTCAATATCTAACACCTGCACTAACCTTTCATAATCTCTATTTCTTTCAAAAATCTCTATCTCTCTCTTTCTCTCATCACAACACCATATCACATTTTCTCTCTCACTCCATGCAGAGGGTACTAACTCATAAAAATTCGGGGAACAACTCAAAGACCTCATGTCTTCCAATAATACGGGACTCTTGCCCTTCCACAACATTTGTAAAAACCTTGGTTCACAATAAATCTGGGGAAAATTTACCCTCTGCCCATCTAAACTTTCATTACACTCTCTCACTAACTGATAAACATTTGTTTCTACTACTTCATTATCACATACTACTTCCACTATATTCTCAGAATTGCAATTAACATCATTATCATCACTACTCAATACTTTACTATCTACCACTACCTCTTCCACTATTTTGTCATTATTAATATTTGTCATAACCATCACATTGTCATCTAATTTCTTATTCCGTATCTGATTGAATTTACGTTCTAAATTTTAATTCATTTCATCAATCCTTTTCTCGCAATTGCTACTTACTGATTCTAATATTTGGTCTTTAATTGTGTTAAAGCATTCATCCATCTCATTTAGACGTTTATTCATATTAACCTCAAACTTAGCATTTTGTGTATTTATTTCGTCAAAACGACTGTTTATAATATCAAATTTACTATTCTGTATATCAAATTTAATATTTTGTTCATTGACTTTATTATTCATTGTCTCAAATTTGTTATTTACTTCATCGTGTTGTTTCTCTGAATCTTCTTTCATACTACATATCAAACTGTACTAATCTTTTAACATACTACTATTGTCAACTATTTTATTTTGATTCATTGAAATAGGTGTTGACTGGCTTTCTGTTTTATTGTCAGTGAAGCTGACTTCATTATCATTAGTTTTACTTTCCCTACTCAATTTTGGGGTTATTTGAATCCCCGAATCATATGTACTATTTGTTTCACTTGTAACATTTATATCTATATTTTTATTATCTTTACCTACATTAGGTGTTGAATGTACTTCGGGGCTGTTTATAACAGACGATTCGTCAAAATTAATTATTTCACTCACAATACTTTCATCATTTCCTGCCATATTTATAAGTTTATTAATCTAGATTTTCTTACATAAAAACATCTACCACTTAACTCTTAACATTTGAACATTGATGTACCATTTTATATATGCTACGTAATTTTTTACGTAGTTACTTAACCTCTAAATCAAACTTGTATACATTTGTAGGTGCGGAATTTTAATTATTATTTAATTAGAACTCGTTCCTAGTTCGTGGCGCCAAATGTGATGTTACGTTATTGCAAAATTAATAAAGTCCCTAGTTCTGGGCGACAAATGTGATGTTATATTTTTAAAGAATTATAAAATTATGATTATTTTCCACCTACCTTACTTTCGGTCCAAGATCCCAGCACGAACTGTGAATGCAAGCATGATTCTAAGGTTACCACAATAACGTACTCAAGGCACATTTGTGTACATAACTGACATTTTATTTTATTCCTTAAAATCGCTTTTCAGATCACCAAAAATTATTTCTTTCCCTTTTACACAATAAATACCAAAACAAAAAAAAATTCGTTAAACATTAATAATTCAATCTTATATAGATAAAGTTAAAATAGACACTTTATATTAGAAAAAACAGCCCAGCCTGCTCATACACGCATTCATTCCGTTACAAAAACCCCCTTTTTTATTTATTTAAAACATTATTGAATACTTGCTGTAGTGGCGTCTCCCCGACCTTGTGGCGCGGCAGAAACAAAGTTCGCTTTTAGGTTTCCAAAAAAGTTTATGATTTCGTTTTGTCTTCCTCGTTAACTGCTGCACTCACTTTCAAATAGTTCTACCACTAATTCTCTTTTAATTGAAGATAAAAAATATATTGAAGAGCCACTGTTTGTGCGCTTACCTGGCCAGGCTTAGCTTCGGCGGGGAACTGCGTAGAGCGTTAACCAACTGCTCCCCTCCAAACGTTCGGACAGAGCGGAAATTTCAATGCCTTTGCTGTTAAAGTCTTCGTCACTGTTCATTTAACATGTGTTATTTACGTGTATTGGACGTCAACGAAATTACACTGCCTCTCTACACGTCACACAAATGGGCGGGATCTCTAATTATGTTTCTGCCCGCTTCTGAACACGTGGCGAACAAAATTCACAATTTCACCATATTGTTCGGCTTGGCCCAAGACTGTTGGCGTCGTCTGTGCGCCCCGCTGATGTTCGTGCGTTTGCGCGCGTCACACAGTACTAAAGTTCTGAGAATTGTATTGCGTTCTCTCATACATGCCGCATTCCATTGTACAACTACACCTCACTGTTCTTTTGTTTGACGAAACTTTTCTTTAACATGGGACTGACCACGCAGGTGGAAAATAATTTTATAATTTTTAATAAAATAAAAACCCCTCTCCCCTTTAGCCCCGTTACAATATACATGCGAAGCGTCATGTAGTCACTCAACATCCAGTACTCTCTGTTTCCTCAGTGTAGCAATGCATTCAAGGTCCCAGATAACTAAGGTAGTAGCACAGAAATCATTTTAATTTCTTTCAGTCATAAAATAACTTTCAACTGCTTTTGAACTTTTATGATATTTTTATTATTACAACTGATACTTTTATTATTAAAACTGATAACACGGTAGTGACAGATTAGTTGACAAGTATTCTCTTCTGTTCTGTTACAACTGGTGTGATGCCATTCACCATTAGCTCATTCAGATGTCTTCGTGTCTGCCACTCTCTTAAATTGTCTCCCTATTTATTGGTTTACTTCAACTCCTATTTCCTGTTTGTAGTCCCCATTTGAGGATTTGTGCATTTTGTCTCCACTCTGTAGTCATCATTTTCCTTCTGCCCAGTCCCGTCCTTGTTCCTATGCTACTCTCGTTCTTACACTGTACACTCACATTTCTATCTAATCCAATCACTTCCTTTATATCAGTGATATGCCTAACATTGGTCTTATATCATAATGTTTTGAATTCATGCTGCAAGCTCATTCTTATCTGTTTTGTAAAGTCAGAGTTTGACTTGTTAGTTATAATAGCAAGAATATCTATTCATACAAAGGGTGTTTGATAAGTCTGTGCAAAGTCAAGCGGTGGTGATCATAGTTCATAAATGACATCATTTTTAGTTCCCCGCATCTCCACTAGGAGCATACACTATGTTTCAGTCAAGTACATTTATAATTCTATTTTTCCCAATTGTTTGAAATGATCAAGTATTGTAATTTGAAAAAATGGATGAAAGAGAATTTCGTGTGGTGATGAATGATTACTTGTTGAGAGGCAAAACTGCACTGGAAACTGAATCCAAGCTGGATAAATATTATAGTGATTCAGCTCTATCGACTAGAACAGTTTACAAATGATTTGATTATTTTCGTAGTGGTCACATGAGCACAAATGACGCTAAACGTTTGGACAGCCTGTTGAGGTTGCAACTGCAGAAAATATTAAAAAAATCCATGATATGGTTGTGGAGGTCACAAGATTGAAATTGCTAAGACAATAGGCATCTCAAATGAACGGGTGAATCATATTTTCCACAAACATTTATATATGCGAAAACTGTCCACAAGATGGGTCCCACGTTTGGTCACAATCGATCAAAAGTGTGAACGAATAAACATTTTTAAGTTAATTTGTTTGATATTTGAGCTACCTGGTGGCAGTTTTGGTGTCACAATATATCGATAGTGAAGGAAATTTTATTTTTTAGTTTGATTTTCAAATAGCTGACTATTCGTTGCTTGACTATGTGTGTGATTATACAAGGAGAATGCCTGTGTGTGTGTGTGTGTGTGTGTGAGATTATTTTTGTTTATTTCTTGTTTTAGTTTATTTTTTCCTTTGGTTTATTTATTATGTATTGTAGTATTGTTTATATAATGAGAGATTAATAATGATAGATTTGCAGGACCCAAGTTGTGAAAATAAACAAATATTTCCTGATTCATGGTTTGTAAATAATGACAGTGGTATTGAAAGCGAAGATGAATTGTTAAGTGATTTTTTAAATATCTTTACTCACTCCTTTGGTGTTGATCAGTTTGTAAATGAAAGATTTCAATGGAAAAACTGCTGTTTGTGCACCCAGGAGAAAAGAATCAAGCTACATGTCTAAAGAATGTGATGTAGGACTATGTGCTTACCCGTGTTTTGAGATATATCACAAAAACTAAAGTACTGATTAAATTAAAATATATTTATTTTATTTGTAATTCATTTGTATGTAAATATAGTGTTGTTTCAAACTCAGAAGCTAATTTGCAGTAACAATAAGAACTAAAAAGTATAATATTTATGTGAGAGGTGATGCTTCAGAACACTTCAAGAACATTAAAAAATAATCTCTTTATTACAAAAAAGTCCAGTTAAATAATAAACCTATTTCTATCATCAGCTATGCACAGAGAGTTAAAAAAAAAACTCAGCTTAGGGCTGTCAAAATTTGGTAAAAAATGTAGCACTGAAAGGGTTAATCAGTAATGGACCATTTCACTCTAACGAAATAAAATACGAGGAGGACATCAGCACTTTGTTTTTGCTTCCTAACCTACAAGTCTCATTTAACCCATGGGCTGGGGATCATTGAATCTTTGCAAAGGCAGTATAGGTGAAAATTTGATTTAAAATATTGAGTAAAATGGAAATGGAACACAGGAGTTGCAGCTTTTAAAAAACAATAAATGTTAGACATCAATAGTATGTTATATAATGCTAGCAAGAACTTTTGATGAAATGTCATATATTACATGAACAAAATCTGGAGAAAAGCTTGGCTTAAAGGAATGTGTTGGAAAAACAACAAAAATGACCATCCTACAGTATTGCATTTTGAAGTGGTCTTTCCACAATAGCTACCAGAATGCAACAGTATTGAAGAAGACATGAAAGAATTTATGATGGAAATGAAGTGGTACCAAATGAAACACTAACACAGGAAAAAATTATTGATGGAGTTTGTCAAAAAGGCAGTGGTTATAATGATGTTGGGGAAGAAAGAAAATGAAAGGTCAGTTACACTAACTTAGTGGATATAATGTTTCTAGAATACTGGCACGACTTCCCTTCAGAAAAGCTGTGCAAAATAAAAAGCAGGACAAAATCACAGATCTCTTTAATTATTTTTTTGTATTTGATGGACACTCTTCTTTAATTATTTTAGCAATGTTTGTGTCTTTTCATAAGTTTAATATCTAAAGAAAAAGATAGGTTTTGATTTTAAGGTTGTTGTGACATTTTGGGTAAATAAGTATTTGAGTACATTTTGAGTAACAATCAACTTTACAAAATAAAGATAAACGTGGGTTTGAGCAGTTGTGTATGATTTAAATCATTAGTTGATTAATGTTGGGTGAAAATGATGAAATGAATGAGGGGTGTGGATGATGAACGAAAACCTGATGAACCAAAAATCTCACACAGCACAGCAGTACCCTATGGAGAAAGGCTTCCTGAATATTTAGAGGGAGAAAACAGCCTTCAGAGTGACGTAATAGCTCTACATAGTCTTCAAAGTTGGGATGAGCATCGCCAGAAAACCATCGATGTTTAACATCGTGAAGAGTACATCGATGTTAAAAAAACATCGGTATGAAAACATCGATGTTTTAAGACTTCAAACATCGATGTTTTTAGGCCAATGTTGCAATTCAAATAAAAATTATACTTTTTACATGTTTGTAATAGTACAAATAATTGGGGATGAATGATAAATAAAAATAATTAAAGAGAAGAATAATATACCCCAATATTTTACCCACTGACCTTATCAGAAGATTCTGAAAAACCAAAACCCCTTGGGTGACCACCACATTTTGACAGGCGGAATGTGGAAACCTCAACACTGTACCCGAGAAAACAATTTAAATACATCTAACTTCCCCGTATCAGAATTTCCAGGGCTGTTGACAAACTTGTTGAGAATAGGTTAGGTAAAGGCGAGGTGACGTTAAAATAATTTAACTCACATTCATAATTAACTAAATCTGTTCATTATTATTTATTATTATAATGATTATAAAGTGTTTTGAACAAACATACATAAAACCACCCTTTAACAAAAACAGAAACCTCTTAAATCTATGTCAGGTTTGTTTACTCCTAGTGAAAGTTTAAATTAGTATTCCCAAAGAGAGATAGGCCTATAAATTCTCTTATTTTCTTTTAAACAGTAAAAGCTTAATAAAATCACAGTGTAAAGTAACACTGTTAATACTTTTAGATTCAATTTATTTTTTATAACAAATTATACAGGTACAGTAAAACCTCTCTAGTCTGACCCCCGGCTGGTCCGACCGCGGCTCAGGCACCGACTTGTTGATGACTCATCAGCTTGTTTACATACTTGTCAGTTGTTTTGCTGCCTCAGTGAGCCGATTTCGGAAGACCTTCCGATTTTTTTTAATGTTCCAGAAAATACGAAATTTGGTATAAATCTTCCGAATTTTTTCCTAGTCTCGTTTCAGTGCTATGTCGCATTTCTAGAGTTTTGTTTTTGCGTACGTTATGACGTCAAATCTGGTGTTTCATTGCAACCACAATTATAATTGCTTTCAATAAAAGTTTATAAGAGGTCTTGTCAAAAATTATAGTTCCTTCCTCCTGTCACAAACAATAATTATGACCACCCATACACAATGATGTAATAAGCATTTTGCAATATCCACATATTGTATCATACTGCTATTCAAATAAGAGTGACTAATCGTTATAGTTGTAACGGTACAGAATTGTATGAAGAACAAATTTTTAAATCAAGTGTATTCCCTATGTAGTCAGCGTTCACCTTTTTGGAACATCGATTTAGTCAACCACGCTTGCAGTGTTTATTACAAAACAAAATGTCTGTGTTTTGTCTCCACACTCAAACAGTCCAGACAGATTATGAAATAACCTACAGTTTTGCGTCTGCTGTGAATGACGGAGAAAATAACGTCCAGTCATGTATGGCACCAGACGGCAAAATGTTGCTAAACCATATGCCTGTGTTATAGTGCTCTTTTAAAAAGCACCAATTGGAGCGCAGACTGACGATCACGTGACCAGAAAAACCTCCGTGTTCTCGGCCTTAGCGCAGTAAGGGTTCAGTTCTATTGCAACTCATGGTAGTGCGGCCAGAAAAATCAGCACACAGTTTACTTTAAAAACAGTGGCATCGGACGTGCAGGATAGGCCGTAAATAATAGTCGGGCTATCCAGAAAAAATAATTAACAGTGAATAAATACTAGAGCGGCCATTAACCATCTAAATGTTCGAACAAGTAAAAGTCAGCCGACTATATACATATATATTATAATGTGTACGGATATAATTGTTGTGATTTAATGCGATTTTGTATAATTGATGTGTTATTTTGGATGGGTAATATTGTACGGGGAATATTATTTAATTTGCCTGGAATGCATATGTACTACTGTAAACTTATATTGTTCTGTTAACACTGTATCTTCTAGGGTTAAGCTATATTGTTGAACCATGTAACTTGTTGAAGGTGAGCCGATGGGCCTGATGGTTAAATTTTAATTGATCCAGGTAACTGATGGACGATTTAGAAGTTATATCACAAGGTAGTCAAATGCATATTATATATTTTGTAATAAACATGAACCAGTACTTTACTAATGAACCAGTACGGCTAAGAGGAAACGAATCAGTCATGGATATGGTATAATGGAAGGCCTGTTTGTTAATTTTTGATTGGATGTTTCAGAGTCTGGTGATACTGTGGCGGGCGCCCGTCTGATTTTATGGTGTTGGGATCTCGAAGAGAGAAGTCCAGTAATCTCGTACGGGTGCAGCCATAGTCCGCCAGACTAGGGGGGTAAGTACCCATGATTTTAGTAGAGAGTTCAGGGGGGTTGCGGCGCCATATCCTCACTGATCCTCTTAGGTTTTAGGCAATGAGAGTTTGTATGCTTCGGCATCCAACCTCTCATTGGGGGGGGGGGGGTATTGTAACGGTACAGAATTGTATGAAGAACAAATTTTTAAATCAAGTGTATTCCCTATGTAGTCAGCGTTCACCTTTTTGGAACCTCGATTTAGTCAACCATGCATGCAGTGTTTATTACAAAACAAAACGTCTGTGTTTTGTCTCCGCACTCAAACAGTCCAGACAGATTATGAAATAACCTACAGTTTTGCGTCCGCTGTGAATCACGGAGAAAATAACGTCCAGTCATGTATTGCACCAGACGGCAAAATGTTGCTAAACCATATGCCTGTGTTATAGCGCTCTTTTAAAAAGCACCAATTGGAGCGCAGACTGACGATCACGTGACCAGAAAAAACTCCGTGTTCTCGGCCTTAGCGCAGTAAGGGTTCAGTTCTATTGCAACTCATGGTAGTGCGGCCAGAAAAATCAGCACACAGTTTACTTTAAAAACAGTGGCATCGGACGTGAAGGATAGGCCGTAAAAAATAGTCGGCCTATCCAGAAAAAATAATTAACAGTGAATAAATACTAGAGCGGCCATTAACCATCTAAGTGTTCGAACAAGTAAAAGTCAGCCGACTATATACATATATATTATAATGTGTACAGATATTAAATCAAAGTAAATAAAATGTGATAAAAGAAACTACAACTAAACTCAATAAACGAGTGTCGGAGTGCGTTTGAACGAAGAAAGTGATTAACCCGAGTTTGTGCAACCAAACATATTGCTATGACAGCACAGAACAATCTACGCGTTTATCGAATATGCCAGAAGGATCTCGATGTAAGCGTGTGGTGTACGTGCTACTAGACGCATTTTGCGAGAATTTTCTCGACTGTGCCGGGCTTCGCTCGGGCGCTCGGACTGTGTCAAGGCCGTAGTAATTATGTAGTTCACAAGAGATAAGACGCAGTTTGGAAGCTTCTGGTGTGTGAGCGTGACTATAAATACATCGGGTAGCGGCCTTAGTTTTCAGTTCAATGCGAGATATTTGATAGTGCGTTTCGAGAGTATTGGTGCGATATATTTCCAGAGCGGTTCGAGTTATTACTGTGTACGTTCAAGTAGTTATTACTGAAGTGTTGCGTTTTATAATCTGATGGTATAATTGTAATACAATTGAGTTTTAATGTTTGTGGACATTTTATTACGTGTGTACAATTTTCATTTGATTTGTTGTAGAGACTGTGTTGTTAATTACAAACTATTTTTACTGTAACAATTAAAGGTGTGATTAGTGACTTGATTGGTGTCTTGTACTTATTTTGTTTCCACTGTACCTACGACGATCGAGTAGACCGTCGTAACAGTGGTGTCAGAAGTAGGATAGAACGGTTAACAGTGGATACTTTGTACAAGACGAGTGTAATTCGTAATTAATCGAAAAACAATGGATGCCAGTCAGATGATGGAAAATTTCCAGGCGCTGTTGTTGCAGACAGAAGAACGACGCAGACAGGAGGTGGAAGAAGCAGAAAGACGACAAAAAGAAGAACGAAGACAAGAAAGAGATGAAGCAGAAAAACAACAGGATGAGAAACGCAGGCGGGAGGCGGAAGAAGCAGAAAAACGACAGGATGAAAAACGTAAGCAAGAAGCAGATAAAACGGAAGCTCTCTTTGAAGTTATGCAGAAACAGTTGCAAGAACACAGTACCGCAGAATTGGGTATCCTACGAGGTGAGCTTAATAAACAAGTTACTAAAATATCGGAGGTACAAGAATCAACGACATTAAAAATAGCTGAAGTAGAAAAATCTGTCTTGACTGTGGAAGAAGTTATGTCAACAAAAATATCTGCAGTAGAAAACTCAATGGCAAACATAAGAGAACAAATTAAAATTGAAGTTGAACAGTGCATGAAGATTCAACCAAAACAAATTTCTGAACAGACTGTACCAGTGATCAAGACAGAAAAAGACACAGAAAATAAGTTAACAGAGAAAGTCACTTTGCCTGCAGTAGGGACAGTTCATGTCAAAGCTCCAACCTTTGACGGAAGCAGTCACTGGGCAACGTACCTCCGCCAATTTGAAGCTGCTGCATGCGCAAATAATTGGACAGAAAAAGACAAGGCTGTTTCACTTGTTCTTGCATTAAAAGGACCCGCGGCAGAACTATTACAGAAAGTGCCACCTGACAGCCAGAACACCTATGCCGAGTTGATAAAAGCTCTGGAATTACGGTATGGTGATAAACATTTGCGAGATGTGTACTGCACCCAGTTGAGAGCAAGGCGACAGCATTCCGGGGAAAGTCTTCAAGAGTTTGAAGCAAGTATCGACAGACTAATTAGACTGGCCTATCCTGAAGCGCCAGAAGATTTTTGAACGCGTTTTGCGATGCAGACATTTACTGCCGGTGTCCGAGATAACGAACTACAGCAAGTGTTACGAATGGCAAGACACCAGAACAGTGCGGACGCCCTGGTACATGCTTTGCAATTTGAGGCCGCCAAATCAACGTCTGGTTGGACAAGTCATAAAGTGCGCGCTAAAAGATCGCGACGGCACAGACGATGAGGAAGAAGAACAAGGAACAGAGACTCGACGGTCGGCGCCACAGAATAAAATAAGAAAGGATGGAAGACCGAAGTGTTATCGATGTGGGAAACCTGGACATCTACAACGAGATTGTCGGGTTAGAATTCAGCAGCAGGGAAACGAGTAATAGTCGGTGCAACGGGGCGTGTGCTGACTAACTGGAGGAACGAAGCCCCTAGAGAATACGCAATTTCTACGCTTCAGAAAAACAGCGGGAGCTTGGTAGTTACCGGATTTGTTCAAGAAAGGCCAACCTCAATTACAGTTAACACAGGCGCAACAGTTTCTATTGTGCGCCCCGACGTGGTGAAAGATCTCAAGCCAATCTGGTGCTCTTGCAGCTTGCGAACAGCTACTGGACGGCCTGTAAAAGTGTATGGAAAAGTGGAGATACACCTATGCCTCGGTCGACTTGAGTTTAATCATCAAGTACTTGTTGCAGACATTGTGGATGAAGCAATTCTTGGTGTGGACGTTATGAACGCATATGGATTTATAGTCTACTTCAAAAACAATGTCTTGAGAATCGGAGGTGAAGAGGTAATGCTATCAACAATGACGACAGCAGAAAAATCGATGGACGTCATAAACCAAGTGGCCGTAACTGTTCCGCCAAACTCCAAAAAGATCATCATGGTTAGAACTGCGGTAGATACTAGGGGCAATCAGTGCTCTATATTCGAACCCCAGGTAGTCAGCACACCGGGCATACTAATTGCCAGAAGTTTAGTAAAACCTGACGAAACTGGAAATGTACCTATTAGAGTGGCGAATATTTTGGATCAAGCTATCACTTTACAAAGCAATACGCTCCTAGGCAAATTGACTCCTGTGGCCTGGGTAGCCGGAATAATGCAACGAAGACCCAGTTCTTCGGATACTTCTAAATTACCAGAGGAACTGCAAGAATTATTGAGCAGATCTTCTAACGACCTCTCAAGTGGTGAGGTAAAAGAACTCGGGCAGTTTTTACACGAATTCAAAGATTGTTTTGTAGTTCGGGGACAGTCACTGGGAAGAACCTCTCTTGTGCAACATCGCATCAATACCGGGGACACAACACTGATACGCCAACCTCCTCGAAGGCCTCCATTATCTAAACAAGAGGAAATGTCTCGGTTAGTACAGGACATGTTGACAGAGGGAGTAATCGAACCTTCGTCAAGTGCTTGGTCTTCCCCTGTAGTGCTGGTAGTGAAGAAGGATGGTGGATTGCGTTTCTGCGTAGACTACCGGAGGTTAAATGACGTTACAAAGAAAGACTGCTATCCATTACCTCGCGTTGACGATACACTCGACACGTCCGGAGCACAGTGGTTTTCCACATTGGACCTGAAGAGTAGATATTGGCAAGTGGGTCTTCATCAAGAAGACAAGGAAAAGACTGCTTTCTCGACCCCAAGTGGCTTATTCCAATTTAACGTCATGCCATTTGGACTCTGTAATGCACCGGCAACATTTGAGAGATTGATGGACCTGATACTCCGAGGCCTGACGTGGAAAACTTGCCTTGTTTACTTAGACGATGTCATAGTGATCGGGAAGACTTTCGAAGATCATTTGGAAAACCTTAAGGAAGTTCTAACTAGAATTCACGGTGCACAACTGAAGCTGAGCCCAAAGAAGTGTTCTCTATTCCAGAAGGAAGTACAGTATTTGGGCCATCTGGTTTCGGCAGCGGGCATTAGCGTGGATCCTAATAAAGTAGACACCGTAAGAGACTGGCCAGTTCCGAAGAATAAACACGAAGTTCGGAGTTTCCTGGGGTTATGCTCATATTACCGACGTTTTGTGAAAGGCTTCGCTACTATTGCTAAACCACTACATGAGCTAACGGAAAATAAACGAAACTTCCAATGGTCGAGAGAGTGTGAACAAGCATTTAGAACGTTGAAGATTGCATTATGTTCGCAGCCAATTCTCGCTTTTTTAGCTTCCGAAAGGAAGTACATCGTAGACACAGACGAAAGCAATACTGGTCTAGTAGCAGTTTTGTCTCAAGCGCAGAACGGTGAAGAACGAGTAATAGCGTATTACAGCAAGACGCTTTCTAAACCAGAGAGAAATTATTGTGTTACAAGAAGAGAGTTGTTGGCAATTGTCAGAGCTTTGGAGTACTTCCATAAATACCTCTATGGGAGAGAGTTTTCACTACGTACCGACCATGCTGCACTTGCATGGCTCTTGAGATTTAAAAATACGGAAGGACAGTTGGCAAGGTGGCTCGAACGTCTGCAAGAGTACAACTTCAAGGTACAACATCGGCGGGGGCGCCTGCACGGTAATGCAGATGGCTTATCACGAAGACCATGCCCGGAAGACTGCCGACATTGCCACAGAAAGTAAGAACAAAACTCAAGCGAACATGTTCAAGCCATCACTTTAGATTTCCTGGCTGATGGCTGGACAACACAAGACTGTCGACAAGAACAGATGACTGATGAAGACATTGGACCGATCTTGACAGCAAAAGAGGAAGGTCGCCGCCCGGATTGGCAAGATATCTGCCATGGTTCCGAAGTGCTGAAGGGCTACTGGGCACAATGGGAATCTCTCACCTTAGAAAACGGATTGCTGAAAAGGGCTTGGGAAAGTGCAGATGGACGAGACGTGGTCATGCAGTTGATAGTTCCCCGAAGTAAAGTGCAGTCTGTTTTGAAGGAGATGCATGATGGAACATCTGGAGGCCATCTTGGCGTTAACAAAACCCTTGACAAAATACGGAAGCGATTCTATTGGCTTCATCTTCGCCACGACGTAGAGGAATGGGTTAGGACGTGTGAAATGTGTGCTGCAAGCAAGGGCCCACAAACCAGAAGCAGGGGAAAAATGAGACAGTATAACGTTGGACAACCTTTCGAGAGAATTGCCATAGACATTGCTGGACCATTCCCAGTTACTGACAATGGAAACCGGTACATCATGGTTGTAGGTGACTACTTTACTAAGTGGGTGGAAGCCTACGCAATTCCAAATCAGGAGGTTACCACTGTGGCAAAGCAGTTAGTTCACAACTTCTGTTGCCGTTATGGAGCCCCTATGGAAATCCATACGGAACAAGGGAGAAATTTCGAATCAGGAGTGTTTAAAGAATTATGCCGTCTACTTGGAATTCGAAAGACCAGGACAACGCCTCTGTATCCTCAGTCGGACGGGATGGTTGAGAGATTCAACAGGACACTTGAGCAGCATCTTTCGAAAGTTGTTGACGAGAACCAAACAGACTGGGACCAACGTATACCACTATTCCTTATGGCGTATAGGTCATCAGTACATGACACAACCGGCATGACTCCAGCAAAATTGGTGTTTGGGCGGGAGATTCGTCTTCCTGGGGACTTGATGTTTGGATCACCTGAGACTCAGTCCCAAGAGCCAAAGAACTATTCCTCGCAATTAGAAAACCAACTGCGAGAAATGAATCGCTTGGTAAGAGGACGGCTGAAGATTGCCAGTGATAAAATGAAAACTCGGTATGACTTTCGCAGCAATAGTGTGGGTTTCCAAGAAGGAGATCAGGTCTGGTTGTTCAATCCAAAGCGCCGTTGTGGTCGCTCACCTAAGCTTCAGTCTAACTGGGAAGGACCCTACACTGTGAAAAAAAGAATTAACGATGTTGTTTATCGGATTCAACAGGAAGGACAGCGGAAATTCAAGGTCGTCCACCTAGATCGCCTGGCTAAGTACAAATTTAGAGATGCTTTGCCAGTTCGGGACGAACAGGCTTAAGGAGGGGGCAGTGCTACGACAGCACAGAACAATCTATGCGTTTATCGAATATGCCAGAAGGATCTCGATGTAAGCGTGTGGTGTACTTGCTACTAGACGCATTTTGCGAGAATTTTCTCGACTGTGCCGGGCTTCGCTCGGGCGCTCGGACTGTGTCAAGGCCGTAGTAATTACGTAGTTCACGAGAGATAAGACGCAGTTTGGAAGCTTCTGGTGTGTGAGCGTGACTATAAATACATCGGGTAGCGGCCTTAGTTTTCAGTTCAATGCGAGATATTTGATAGTGCGGTTCGAGAGTCTTGGTGCGTTATATTTTCAGAGCGGTTCGAGTTATTACTGTGTACGTTCAAGTAGTTATTACTGAAGTGTTGCGTTTTATAATCAGACGGTATAATTGTAATACAATTGAGTTTTAATATTTGTGGACATTTTATTACGTGTGTACAATTTTCATTTGATTTGTTGTAGAGACTGTGTTGTTAATTACAAACTATTTTTACTGTAACAATTAAAGGTGTGATTAGTGACTTGATTGGTGTCTTGTACTTATTTTGTTTCCACTGTACCTACGACGATCGAGTAGACCGTCGTAACAATATGAACATGCAGCGGATGGGTAACTAAAACACTGAATATTTATATTAACACCAATTTAAACTAAATGGTGATTGCTCACTATAAAAGAAGAATTCAAAATGTAACTTTCTATAATAGAGATCTCTAAGGGAAATGATATAAATTAAACAAGAAAAAATAAAACGTATTTGTACAGTAGCGCGGTAATTTTTACATTATAGGTTGGCTAATCTGCGCTTTAATTTGCACTTTAATCTGATCAATTCATGTCCATGCTTCCACACAGTTCATCACATACGCTCGCAAGCGGCGGTCGGCTCGCTCTCGCAGCCTTACTGTCACATTTTTCTAATAGTTGCACTCAAGTATTCGAGTGTCGCGTATTCGCGCCTCTATTCTACATTACGACAATTAATGTAGGCCTTAGGCCAACACTTCATATATGGCCCTTTAGTCCCTTTCATCAAATTAATTTAAATGTAATACGAATTGTATTCATAATGTGCTTATTAGCCAATCTCTTAGTCAAAAGTGAAACCTAACAATTTCTGGTGTAAATGTAAACAATTAAATAAATGTATTAATTACAGTCCACTCGCTTCATCATTTCTGCATCCTGGCGGATCATTCTTCTACTTAACATTTATCCACATTTATTATTTTTCTGCCCCTATTTCTGGCCATCACGGGCGACTCAGCATATCCGCTGATACGACCGTGGCGTGACTCGATCAGCATTTCGCTCGTCGCCTTTGAGCCTCCTGACGACATCATTGCAAGAGCCTGCTAGCTTCAGTACGTCAGTCAAAGCAGTCATCTCTCCGAGCTGTGTGTTTGCCATCTTCTCCACGGCGTCGACGCTTCAGGACATTGCCTACAAGGTATCACCTCACTAACATCATTTCAAGGTGCGTACAATGGCTGAAGAAGGCCTCAAAGTGTTAGTCAGAAAGAGAGGCGGCTTAAAGTCCGCAATAATGCGCATACAATCAGCTGTCAGTAACTTTGATACAAATTCCAATACAAAAGACTTCTTAACAGTAAGACTTGAAAGTTTGAAAAGCTTGGCATTGAAGTATGACGAGGTACAATCTGAAATCGAACTTATTTGTAAAGACATAAACGCTGCTCAAGAAGACCGAGTTGAGGTCGAAGAAATGCTATATTCTACGGAAGCAAATATTTTACAATTAATTGATACCTTTAATGTTCAGACTTTTCCTCCCATATTATCGGCCCATATGCAATTAAAACCGATAAGTTTGCCCTGCTTCACAGGCAATATCTTGGAATGGCAGCATTTTCATTCAATTTTTACGGACTTGGTGCATGCAAGATCCGATCTAACGCCAGTGCAGAAACTACATTATTTACATTCTTCTCTAAAAAATGAACCGTTAGACTTAATTAAATCACTACCAATTTGTAATGAAAATTACTCGATAGCGTTGAGTTTGCTGTCCGCAAGGTATGACAACAAGTTCATACTAGCAAAATACTACATTCAAAATTTACTTCAAGTCAAGTCGACAATTAAAGACTCTGTCCAAAGTTTGGCAGAATTCACAAATACGATAACGTCTTCCGTTAATTCACTGGCGGCAATGCAACTGTCAGTGAATTCATTTGAACTTATTACTATACAATTATTATCAACTAAACTCGACCCTACTACTTTTAAATTATGGAAGGAGTCTATTGACCCTGATAATCTTCCTAACTTTCAAGATTTCACTCATTTTTTAAACGCACGTAGACAGCTGTTAGAAAATACACTGCCTATCGATGCCGGACAGCAACTCAACAAGCCAAGTTTAAGACTCAACAATAAATCTGATAAATATAAATCACGAAACGCTGCTGGCAGTACTACATTTAAGAGTTATCACTCAGCGTCAAGCAATTATTCATGTTTGTGTTGTAAATCCAATCATCCGATTTACATATGTGATAAATTTCGTGCACTAAGCACCGCTGAGCGGGGACAATTTGTATCAAATCACAAATGTTGTACCAATTGTCTTAGATCAGATCATTTTGTATCTAATTGTAAGAATAAGCAGGCATGTAAGATCTGTTCAAAACGACACCATACATTGTTGCACACGAACAATGTGCCGAACTCAATCTCTGCCAGTAGTAGTAACTATTGTTCATTTAAATTACAATCCACGAATAATATTCTTTTATCAACAGCAATTGTATTTGTCATTGACCAGGCTGGCAACAGACAAAAGGCAAGAGTTCTTTTGGACGCCAGTTCACAAATAAACTTTTGTACCAAATCATTTGCAAAGAAATTACGGCTTAATTTGACTAAATCCAACATACCAATTACGGGTATAAATAATACAGCGTGTCATGCCACTAATCTCGCGTCTATACGCATTATTTCTCATTATCAGAGATTTAGCTTCGAGGCAAAATGTGCTATCTTGTCTGCATTAACCCACAATCTGCCAGCACAATCGTTTGACATAAATCAATTCAACATTCCAGACAACATTTTTCTTGCTGACCCAAATTTCAACATATCATCCGAAACCGACATACTCTTAGGGGCGCAATTTTACCTGGATTTAATTTTAGCCAACAAATACGTACGCGGCCCTCATTTTCCCATCATTCAGGAAACAAAGTTAGGCTACATTTTGGCTGGCAATCTGCCTAAACACTGCCGCTACAAGGGTCCTGCTGTTTCGTTCCTAGCTAGGAACAACGACAGTCAAATTTTGCAGTCTCTCGAAAAATTTTGGGAAGCAGAAACTATCCCTGACAACACACCTGATAACGAGTCAGCTTGTGAGGAGCATTTCGTGCGTTCTACTCATCGCAACCATGAGGGTAGGTTCATGGTTTCACTGCCATTTAAGTCCGATCATCTCCAGTTGGGGGAATCTTACACCAATGCTAAAGCAAGATTTTTGAATTTAGAACGTCGATTCAGGCATGATGCTAAGCTCGCGCGCGATTACGCAGACTTTATTAATGAATATAAGGATCTTGGCCATATGACGCTTATCGATAATTGCTCTATCAATTCAGGAGTGTCAAATACTTACTATCTGCCTCACCATGCCGTGTTTAAGCAGTCTAGCTTGACCACAAAACTGCGCGTCGTTTTTGATGGTTCGTCCAAAACTACCAATGGCCTTTCTCTCAATGACATATTGTTGGCCCGAATGTTCAACAAGACCTTTTTTCTATTCTTTTACGTTTCCGCATGCATAAATATGTTCTCATCGCCGACATCGAGAAGATGTATCGACAAATTCGCGTAGCTGAAAAGGATTGTCACTATAAACGTATTCTGTGGCGTGACTCTCCCCTCGAACAATTTAAACACTTTGCATTGCGAACGGTAACCTACGGCACGGCTAGTGCTTCGTTTTTGGCCACTCGCTGTCTTATTCAAATTGGTAGGGACCATCAAGCTTCTTTTCCTGATGCGGCGTTAGCTATAACAAATGATTTCTATGTCGACGATTTGCTTACCGGTGCAGACACCATCTCTGATCTGACCAAGTTGAAATCTGACTTAGGTGCGTTATTGAGTCAATACGGTCTCACGTTGCATAAATGGGCATCTAATGAACCCAGAGTGGTCGCAAGTCATGACAATTTATCACTCCCCTTAAACAAACAGGACAATGTGCGTACCCTGGGCATTCTCTCGAATAACACTGCCGATTCATTTCTGTTTGACATTAAATCATTCCCCGTTGAATCAAGCATCTCCAAGAGGAGAATTCTGTCTATTATCGCAGGCATATACGATCCTCTTGGACTGATAGGTCCCGTTGTTTTCTTGTACAAACAGTTTATGCAGCAACTCTGGCTTTGCAATCTTGGTTGGGATGAACCGATCTCCGGGCAATCACGTTTGGATTGGCATTCATTGTGCGACAAATTGTGTCTGATTAGCAAAATTGTTGTCCCACGTTCTATTCATTGCAAGTTTGAGGCAAGTACAGTTGAATTACATGGTTTTTCGGATGCCTCTGAAAAGGTGTTTGGGTGCTGTATTTATATTAGAGTCATTTATCAAGATTTATCGGCCTCTTGTCATCTCCTGTGTTCTAAATCTCGCGTGGCTCCGCTACGACAGGTGTCATTACCTCGCATCGAACTCTGTGCTTGCTTGTTGTTATCGCGACTCGTATCTAAGGTCGTTCCTGCGCTTTATTCGTCTATTAATAGTGTTCATTTATATTCTGACTCTATGGTGTCTCTTTACTGGATTCATGCCCAGTCCACGAGGTGGAAAACCTACGTCGCTAATCATGTTGCTGAAATTCAGCGTCTTACGCAAGCCTATACATGGCATCACATCAATTCTAGACACAATCCTGCTGATATTATCTCTAGGGGGTGTCTCCCTGACGTTTTGCGCGATTGTTCGCTTTGGTGGCACGGTCCCACTTGTTTGTCTCAATCTTCCAAGTCCAATCCTTTTCCACCCTTTTTACCTTCTAATCCGTCGTCTTCTGAAGTCACTGCGGAAGAGAAACAAACCCATAACCTTTCTCTAATGTCTACCCTGGCTATCGACCTTTCTAAGGACTTTTCTTCGTTGCATCGTCTGACACGCGTATACGCTTCATGTTTTCGGTTCATCAAAAATATTAGACTCTCCAGTGCTGACAAAATAACGGGCGATCTTACCCCTATCGAAATTTATCATGCTCTTAATTTCTTCATAAAACAATCTCAGTCGATCCACTTTGCAGCCGAAATTAATTGTCTTCGTAATGGGTCTTCTGTCTCTATTAGGAGTAAGTTGGCTTCTTTCGACCCGTTTCTTGATGATTCTGGAGTAATACGCGTAGGCGGGATTACCTTACGACACTAAACATCCTATTGTCTTACATCCATCGTCTCATATTACTCGCCTTATCATTGAACGCGAACACATTCGTCTACTTCATGCTGGTGCTCAACTCGTGCATCACTCACTTCGTCAACGTTGGTGGATTGTTAATGCCAGGTTAGTCATTCGCTCCATCATTCGTAAGTGTGTCAAGTGTCTCAGGTTTAGTGCCAAACAGCAGGTTCAGAGGCTTGGTAGTTTACCGTCTCCTAGAGTCACTCCATCACGGCCGTTTCTATTCTGCGCAGTTGATTATGGTGGTCCCTTCATGATTCGTCATGGCGGGCAGAAATCCAGAACTCTCTCTAAGGCATACGTGTCTTTGTTCATTTGCTTAGCAACCAGGGCCATTCACTTGGAATTGGTTTCCGACTTTACAGCCAGTGCGTTTATAGCTGCCTTACGTCGTTTTATGGCCCGCAGGGGCATACCCAGTCAGTTATACTCTGATAATGGCACAAACTTTAGGAAGGCCCGCAATATTTTACATGACCTCTACAATCTTTGGCATAATAAGGATGCCACCTCATCACTCAAATTATTCACGTCCTCTCAGGGTATCTCATGGTCATTTATTCCGCTCTCGTCACCTCATTTTGGTGGCCTTTGGGAGAGCGGCATAAAGAGTTTGAAGTTTCATTTGCGCCGTGGTAGGCAAGTCTATACTCACCTTCAAGGAGTTTACGACAGTTTTGTCTCAGATAGAGGCATGTCTAAACTCTCGCCCTTTATTTGCCATCTCTTCGGATGTAAATGATCCGGTGCCACTTACACCTGGCCATTTTTTGATTTGCGCACCATTAACGGTGATACCGGACCCAGACTTATCTCATATTCCTATCTCTCGTCTTGGATGTTGGCAACTTCTCCAGAAGTTTGTCCAAGTCATTTGGAAGGCGTGGTCTCGCGACTATTTACACCAGTTACAACAGCGTCACAAATGGAAATTCGCTAAGGATAATGTTTCCATTGGGGACCTAGTTTTACTTATTGAGGATAACCTACCTCCATTAGCCTGGAAATTTGGTGTAATTGCCGCCACATTTCCCGGCCCAGATAACTTAATTAGAGTCGTAGACATTCGCAGCCTACTGGTGTTTTACGCAGACCAATCCATAAATTATGTTTGGTCCCTACTAGGGACGAACAATAAAAAAGGGGGATTTATTTTCGTTTGTATATATTTATAAAAAACACATAAATCAGATGTTCAAAGAAGACTTTGTTAGTTATAAGCACCTTTGTTTTTAGCATAAGCTTTAATTTGTATATTTTTGATTCAGCAACTGTTTGTTTTACTCAAGCAAGTGTTAGTTTAGTTAATATGCAAGGCTTTAATTATTATTTTGTATTTTCGTATATGCAACATTTGATTTATGCCTCATGTCTTTGCTTACTATTATGTAAAAATTTTGTTACTCTCTGAATTTATTTTTCACAATTGTTCAATATATGTATTCATATTTGTAATTAACTAAATTGGTGTTTATTATATTTATTGTATAACTTGCATTTATGTAAAACATATTGTTTTTTGCGTCTACTGTATGTAACCATGCCACGCCTAGATTTATTTTATATTGTATTTTATGGTATTTTGTGATTATGCATTGCACAATTATTATTCCTGCTTAAATTATGACATACATGTCATCACATATGTGCTTGCAATCAGTCAGCTATCTATAGCTTGTTCTCACACAACAACATATTGTAAATTCCTGAAACTTCAGGTATAGCATGACTCGTTCAAATATATGACGCCATGCTAGATTTACATCTAAACATGTATAATTTGTGACAATTTTTGTTCATGTAAGCAATACTCTGTACAGGTCTACTGGCCTCAACTATTTCACGGTAACCATCTATGACTTGCATAGGGTTACAATTTATCGGGCCATCATGTGATGAGCTTCCGATCATACATTATTAAACATTGTCAAATTATGTATTTTTCATGTTTTATAACGTTCAATATTGTATACATACAATATATGTGGGCAATACATTGCCAACGCTTACATTTTTATTCATGCATGAAATCAGTTTGCTCACCAACCTTGGCCTACCAAACGCTTATCTTAAAGCTTATCTTTATTCATGCTTATCGCTAAACCATTAACGTACAGATGTTATCTAAGATTACAACTCAAGGTTCAATGCAGCCTATGAGATTGACTTTCATTAATAAGAACTCTGTATGTTATATAATAAGTTACCAAAATGTATAATAAGTTACTAAAATGTAGTAAAAAATCTACTGATTTTTTGACGGGCAGTTTATGTACAGTAGCGCGGTAATTTTTACATTATAGGTTGTCTAATCTGCGCTTTAATTTGCACTTTAATCTGATCAATTCATGTCCGTGCTTCCACACAGTTCGTCACATACGCTCGCAAGCGGCGGTCGGCTCGCTCTCGCAGCCTTACTGTCACATTTTTTTAATACTTACACTCAAGTATTCGAGTATCACGTATTCGCGCCTCTATTCTACATTACGACAATTAATGTAGGCCTTAGGCCAACACTTCATATATGGCCCTTTAGGCCCTTTCATCAAATTAATTTAAATGTAATACGAATTGTATTCACGATGTGCTTATTAGCCAATCTCTTAGTCAAAAGTGAAACCTAACAATTTCTGGTGTAAATGTGAACAATTAAATAAATGTATTAATTACAGTCCACTCGCTTCATCATTTCTGCATCCTGGCGGATCATTCTTCTACTTAACAGTATTGGTTCATTAAAAAATATAAATAATTTGGCGTAGTCTAAGAAATGTCGTATTAAGACATGTTTAAGTTACTAATGAAGATTATATTTAAATACCCTAAAAGAAATTAGAACTTTTATTGACATCAAAGTAAAATGAAATAATTAATTTGTACAATAAACCAGACACTATTTGTTCAAGTATAAACTGCGTATTTATATTTGTACCGTCTATCTCAAATAATCCTTTCTGCAGCTGTGTTCGTCTGTAAAACCCTGGAGAGGAACCCAAAGGTAAGAGTATTTTATTATTTGATAGAACTCATATAGTTTCAGTGGCCCCGAACTAGGGACTTGAAGAGATAATGATAAATTTGAAGCAAGTTATATAGTTTCATAGTTTAGTCTCAAGCTGACAGAATCGCACTACATGACTGCACCTGAATAAACAGATACTGTAATGTCTAGCCTACACCAGGTCATAATAATAATAATACATTAATATTGTCTCCGGTTCTTTACGGATAGTTTACATCTGCTTGTTTTTTAAACACACACACACGCACACAAAATCATTTCGCGTACGAGGCTGTTATTAATGTTACTTATTCAAACAAATTAAGATGCCAGAGCAATGTGGATAATATATTACTATGTTTTTCGTGAATCGTAATATGTACACAAAGTGTACACATTCCAAAATATACGATTGTTGATGTCTAGCCTCGACTTTTGAGAAACATTGCAACAGACACAACACGCCAAGTCACTGTTTACAAAATAATGGAAATCTTTATTAGGTCTACATTGTATCTTTCTGTTGTGTCTGACGGTTGTTTCGTCTTACAAAATGTCCACGTTTACTGTCTTAATCGAAATCAAAACTTACCTACAACCAAATTTCGTAGGTAACTAAATTTAAGGTAAAAAACTTAAAAACAATTAAAAAAATAAAAGAATTTTCAAATTATAAGAATAATTGGTTAGTAAAAAGATAGGTAAGTTAGTAAAAAGTAAGTTACATATATCTGTGCGTGCGTGTGTGTGTGTGTGTGTGTGTTTCTAGGGCTATAAAATTTAGTTTGGTAAAGTATTTAGTAATATAATTAAAAATGTAGCTAATGAAATGTAAAAAACAATAAATACATAAAAACGTTAAAAATTAAAAATAAACAATTGAAAACACTATAAGAATCAAAGACAATAGAAAACTAAATAAATAAAGTTATAAATATAATAAAACGAAAATAATTGTGAATCGACAAAGCAGTGTAACTGCTTTATTTCATTATAAGCGATATCAGTTTTCTAATTTTACTTACTTTTACAAGGAAAAACGTAAATTTAACTATTATCTTTCATCTTTAATTATTAAAGAAGCGTAACTTCGGCACATTAGGTATAAAAAGTCAACCCGTGTCAAAATAGATTACTCCTGTCATATGTGCGTCTTATTGACAATTCAGAGAGTAGACTAATATTTTCAACTGCGTTAGTAGACATTTTCCTCTCTCGTGCCTTTCACTGCTGCTGTCTTCTCCCCACTACAACCTGCGCGCTGATTCATGTCTGTTTAATATTACTGTACATGGTATTTATCGTTTACCTAGGTTAGGGAGCAAACTACATACCCATTAATATCTAAAATAAAAATTTGTTGATTTAAAATAAACTAAATTTAACAATCAACTTAAAAAAGTCTTCATTACAAATTAAAAAAGTGTTCAAAGGAAAACATCGAAACGAAACCATCGATAGTATGAAAACATCGCAACTGAACCATCGATGGTAAAAACATCGAACATCGAACGTTAACCATCGATGTTTTTGGAACATCGGCCATTGATGCTCATCTCCCTACTTCAAAGAAAGAAGCAGCATAAAAAAAAAGAAAAATCGATAATGGATTTCTTTAAGCCATAACATAATTGTAGAATAATTGTCACATTTATAACACTAAAAAGTGCAACACTGTTGTGTGGGTGTGTGTGTTCAAATAATAACTACTTCTGCAAGTATATTTTGTTAAATTTTTATCATTGTATTTGTTAACCTATTACATCTTTCAACAGATTTTGTAATGGTACATAAGTCCGTAGAGGAATTTGTAGGTACATGCGAATATAATTTTATTGTAATCCAATGTATTAAACGACATGAGGTTAAAATTTCCAATATATATCATACAACGCAGTTTGCCCGAACGAGTTGACGCCAAGGTCACTGGCGTACGTGCCAAATGACAGCTATTCAGACAAAACGACAAACGGACACTGCTGAAACGTCATCAAAAATACGAAAGACGTAATAACTGAGCCATATAACAATGCCGTCATCACCGCAAAACAATAGATATGATGACGAATTATCCCTTCCACCTGGCGAATATACACCAAGATGTCTGTCTCAGTCGACAAAACACCGTTCGTGCGAGAGCACGTTATAAAATCTGTTGGTCAGCAATTGCCAGTAAACCTATAGAATTTGGTCAAAATGTAACTACAGTGTAAAAAGTGAAACCAGTTAAAATAACAGTTTAAAAATGTAAAATTAGAATCAGTTAAAATAGCAGAGACAGAATGACTATCAATAATTCGGCAATCACCGGTGGAACAATGAGGGATGGATAAGCAAACCGACTACCATCAAAATTCAGGAAAGTAGAACCTTCAAGATTTAAATTCAATATTCCCTCAAATTTTGAGCTAATAAAATGTACCATTTCAGTAGTGTGTGTGTGGGGTGAGAGTGGATACCGGTATATGCATAAAACAAGATCACCAAGCATTGGTTTAGGTTAAGTGATACAGAAAACGTAACTATGTAAAAAAGCAGCTGCAATATGTTTTAAAACCATTTTTAGAGTAATTCAAACACACAAGATATATTATGTAATTGAGGCGTATGTAATGTTCATGCAGCGAAAGTGTCGTGGCCATTTTGTTTTTTGTGCTTGGTAATGAAACAAGCATCCATTTTGTTTTTATTTGTGTTTGTATTTCCAAAGATGTTTAAAATTAAACTACCAGTTTTCAATCAGAATATTAGCGTCTATTATTTCCAATAACCATTAAGTCTCTGCGATCGCTTAACAAGAACCTGGACCCTAATAAAATGTTATGTTGGCAATAAAGCTATGTGCTGAATACAAAAGTAAATAACACACGAGTGGAAATGAGACTTCGAAAGGTAAGTCACAAGTAAAAAATAATAAAATAATATATTAATAAAGTGTGTAAGATAACAATTTGTATTATAAAAGATTACCGGTACATTAAGAATCTGGTCTTCATAAAGAAATTATTTCATAATTATTTCAAATTAATTAATGTATAGAAATCCTGCAAAAAATAGACAAAAGTTGCCTACAAAATATAATTTTTAAATTACTGTTGAAAATTGTACAGTTGAAAACTACTTTTAATATTGTAAAACTCTTTTCGGGCCAACCAACCATTTGCCTAACTGTCAAGGCTAGTTATGATGTTTCTTCTACACATATTCAATTTTACCATAATTCTGTAAAAATTATAATGTGAAATATTACTATGAGTAGGTGTCATGATTGATACACCTACTTTTTGTTTACTACTTTTTTTACAGGCAATGAAGAAATGCTAGCTGAACTACAAAATCAGTTAGGTATAAAGCCAGAAGAGAATGTATTGAGTAAATTAGAGACACAGTTCACAGAAGACATTAAAGAAAATATTCAATTGTCACCAGAGAAGAAAGAAAATACTCCAGTTAAATCGGATTCTGCTAAAAAAAATTCGAATCCATTTGTGAAGAAAACACCTGGTAAAGATGAAAACTGTCCAAGTAGAGGAACTCAGATTGTCAGTGCACTGTCCAAATTCTCCAAACTGAAACGTACAGTAATTGATGAAAACTGTATAGTTCAGAGCAGGTACACTCTTATTACAACAAAATTAAAAATACATACTGCATAGTGTTACTCTTTATATATGTAACTTGTATTAGATTATTCTGTTATTCTATGCAGTTGTAGCCACATACTGGGAATAACTTGCACATCATTAAACACAGATCTATTTATAAACTGATAAAAAAGATTGGAGCAGATATGTTTTAATACAAGCATGTTGTGTTATGTTTAAATTATAATATTTTAATTCTTATGGAGGACTGAAACTTTGTATGTGCTATTCACTGTGCAGCTTGTCACTGCGTGTGGTTAAATGCAAATTGATTTCTCTCTGGCAGCAGTGATGTGTTGTGCGCTGTACCACAGATAGAGAAAACACCATATCATGGGTCTAATGCATAAGGGAAGAAGAAAATATCTGGTACTATGAAGACAAATGGGCTTAAGCTACAGTTCTTATTTTGGTTGGTTAAAATTGTCTCTGTTGTGTGTTGGCCTATTACCTGTTGTCTGTGTTGTTTCTGAAAGCAGGGTCAAGTAGGTTGTGAAAGCCAGGGCAATAGTAACTTGTGATGTAGCCAGTTGTAAAATATTATTTCTACACATGTACTGTATATGTAGAGATGCACACACAAATATTCTCTTATATTACAAAGTAATATTCAATAATTATCTTGTTGATTCATCCTCTTCGTTCACTTTATTAAATTTATTAATATATATAAACTTTCACGTATGAACTTACTATTCGTTATCACTTTCTCAAACGTTTCAAGGTGATGTGCCTCTTCCTCAGTGGGAATAAATACTGAATGTCGTTTTACAGGATAACCGTTATGGACTATAGGTGTGTGTCAACAACCCCCACCACACACACCTATAGTCCATAACGGTTATCCTGTAAAACAACATTCAGTATTTATTCCCACTGAGGAAGAGGCACATCATCTTGAAACGTTTGGGAAAGTGATAACGAATAGTAAGTTCATATGTGAAAGTTTATATATATTAATAATATTCAATATCTCATTCAGTGAACCATCTATTGATTCTTTAGTTGGAATACTTTTTTACCCCTCTTATGTGAACAAAGTTTTGGGTGTTCGCACTTTTAAAACCATTTAGGTGAAATTTTGTATATTAGTTTGTTGATTCATTAGTTAGATATTATTTGCTTTCCTGATAAAAATTTTAAAAATACCATGATTATTAAAAAAATTCATAAAGTTGATCTTCACTTCTTATTTTTCATGTGCCTTTAAAACTAGTAATGTGTCAGCATTTGATTGTATATGCTGTATATAGAAATGCTCTTACCTGTTTCATTGTATATAGTCTGTTGTATTCTATTTATCCTGTGTTCATTATTTCTCTCTTAAGTGTCATTCACACAGTTGAGATTTTTAATTTAAAGTGTTAGCTTCTGGCAAATTATAAGCCTTATTTTCTGTTAACTCATTTGAGGAGGATGTTAGTTCATCAGTAATAATATCTCTTTTTCTAAGAAGGGTGTCTATTACAGAGGGGCATCATTAGCATTTCTTCAATATCTTCGTTTAATTTTTATGTTTTCCTTATAAGTATGAATTTGAGTAGAATTACTAGGTGTGAATTTTTCCCCCTTGTGTTCAGTTTTGTTTTGTGTTAGGTGTGGCCAGAATGTGACAGCAGTAGAGTATGTATTAAGTGTATTAAGTATACTTTTGTTTCAGATATTTTGGATCGTCAACTAAAACAATGGCCACTGGAGAGACAGAAACAAGTGGACAGCCAGTGAAAGAAAACGAAAGTGTGTTTGCAAATAAAAATCTTACTTTAAAAGATTTGAGTACAAACATAATTGCGAACAGTGATGACAATAATAAGTGTAATGTTATTAGCATGTCTCATGGTAACAGTTTCTACACCAATAAGTCACCTAAGAAAAGATCATTGTTGGAAGCATTTGATTTGGTTGAGGAGAGTAATACAAAAAGAAGTTCAATTTTGTTGAGCACAGGAACTTCAGATGAGAAGCTGTCAATGATTTTGTCTGAAGAAACTACTACATGTTCATCCCAGACAGAAAGAACCAATGAAAATAAAACATTTAAGTGGGCTAAATCTTTTGGGGAAAGATTTGGTTTTAGAAATTCTCAAATAAAATCTTCACTGGCATCAAATAATGAATTCATAAATCCTTCCAAAACAAGTCGTGAAGATGAAAACATTAGTAAAGAAGAGAATTATACAGGAATTAAAAATATCAGTAATCCCTTTAAAACCAAGAAAAAAAATGATTCATATAGTTTAGGATCTCAGGGTTTATCTGAGCATGATGATTCTTTTGATGAATGTGATGAATCTTCGGAAACTACAGCTGTAATACCTGACAACAACCTTGAGGTAAAACTAATTTTAAATAAAACATCTCTAATCAATAATTATTGCATAAAATTTAAATTAATATTTTCAAGTCTTTTTTATTTTTTCTGGTTTTATATAACACAGGTACTATAATTAAAATTAGGCACTAAACATTGAAGTGATAGTGAATTGTGATAATCTGCAATAGGGGAAAAACATGATAAGTGAATAATTTATGGATGGATAATTCAAAACCCTCTTTCTTAATTGACACAAATGTTTATTTTCGGACATTTTGTTGTCCATGACGTGTCCGTTATTATTAATTAACTATATATAACACTACTGACTCCGATCACAAATTATTATTGATAAAAATTATAAATATTTGCCTGATGGCCTAAACTAGTTTTCACTCCATTAGACCATCATCAGAGGCTGCTGCTACGAGCGCTGTCTGTCCTGCTTTTGGTGACAGCACCGTTGTTCAAAAGATCAGTGTGTGTGTGTGTTCCAGTAGTAGTTGTGATTTAAATTGTGTTTGTTTATTTAGGTTGTTGTTTCTATCCGTTTTTGTGTGTTTGTATATTTGTGGTCATTCAAGAGTGTCTAGTTTTCGCCCTTTTGTGTGTTTGTGTGGGTGTATTACCTAGGCCAGACAGAACCCAGCTTCAGAGATACATTGAACACATAAAAGCATTACACACAACCACCGAATCCACCTTTGCAAACCACCTCATTGAGGCAGACCACACATACACAAACGTAAACATCAACATGGAAATTATACATGTACACACAAAAGGCCGAAACTAGACACTCTTGAACAACTAGAAATATACAAAAACGCATAGAAACAACATGCTAAACAAACAGACACAATTTAAATCATACATACTATTTGAACATGTTACACCACACACACACAACTATCTTTTGAATGACTATGCCATCATCAAAAGTAGCAGGATGGACAGTGCTCCTAGCAGCAGCCTCTGACGAGCTCTAATGGAGCAAAAACTAGATTAGACCATCAGATAAAAATTTATCATTTTTATCAATAATAATTTGTAATCCGAATCAGTAGTATTATATATAGTTAGTTTATTTTCTGTATACAGTATAAACTCTATTAATCTTTCTGTTTAAAATTATTAAATAATAAATTTCTATACAAAAACTTGTTTCATTACATTTACAGAAGAATTTGTAATTTTTATTATAAGTATGAATTTGATTAGAATGACTAGTTTATAAAATCAAAAAAACTTTGATTTAATATGCTAAAAACAACTAAAACAAACTAATTTAGTTGACGTTTCCAGAAGGAAAGCAGAAATCAATGCTTCCGTAAGACCCCTGCATGTCGAAGAATAGGCCTTAGCAAGAAGACATCTGAAGGACAACAGTTGTCTCTTCTTTCAATGTTCGCTTTCCAGTCAAAGTAAGAATTTTTTCAGTTTTTGTTCTGTTTAGATATGAAAACTTTATGTAATTTTAGTGTTTTGTTCATGGGATTGATGTTATGCAGTCTTGCATATGTAGGACAAGAATAAACATGTTATATTTAGGTGTGGCATGCTCCCAGCTGTAGTTTTCCATAGTAGTGTTGGCTACAGTTTGCCTTCAGCAGTCAGTTGTTTTTAGGCTTGCAGTTGTAATGCTATTTTTTGTACTTGTTCTAGAATATTTTGAGATTAGTGTGATGGAATATGTAGTGTTGTGTTAATTCTGTTTTTTTTTTTTTTTATTTAAAATTAGTTTGGATAAGGATGTGATTAAGAGATGAAAGTTAAATAAGATTCAGCAACAGAATGTAACAGTAATAGATTGAGAACAAACTGATTCCAAATGTGTGTTGGAATGTTCTGTAAGTACCATGGGAGTTATATAAACTTTGGATTTTTTAGAATATTGAAACTTTCAACTTGTGAAACTTACTTGTCTTATCTTCTCGTACGCATTTCGGTGTGGTGTTCGCCTTCGTCGGCTTTGAGACAGACTGCCATTACTTGTAACGGTTTTTATTTTGAAAGGTATAGTGGGGTGGTGTGTGGAGGAAGAGGATTGGCGCGGGGATCCAAATTAGTGTTAGTTTTTTGTATAATTGTGTCAAAAAGTGTGTGTGATTTATACTGTAATTGGTCGTTAAGTATGTTGTTTGGTTGTGTTGTGTGGTGTTGTATATTTCATATTGTTCTGCTGTGTTAAGTTTTCGACCTTTGAGTAAGTAGTGTAATATTTCAAGATTAGTATCTATGTTGGTGTAGCTGTGGTTTTTTGTGTGTATGTGTGTGGCAAACACGGAATGTATATTGTTGTTGGATAAAGCTTTTAGGTGTTCAGAATAACGAGATGAAAAAGATCTTCCCATCTGGCCTATGTAGAAACTATTGCAGTTATTACAATTTAATTTGTAAACACCTGTTTTGTTGTATTTGTCTATGTCCGTGTTTGTATCATTGATGTGTTTTTTGATGGTATTGTTTGTTCTGTATGCTATTTTGTACTTGTGTTTTCTGAATGTGTTGGCGAGTTTGTGTGTGTTGGAGTTATGGTATGTGAGTGTGATGTATTTAGTTTGTAGTGTGTTGTTGGTATTTTGTGTTTTGTTGTTTTTGTTTATGATGTGTTTGTGTAGTTTGTTTATTAAATTAGGGCTGTATCCGTTTTTTATTGCTATGTATTTGATTGTGTTGAGTTCGTCATTATAGTCCTGTTTACTTAATGGTATTTTAGTTAGTCTATGGAGCATATGGTTGAAGGCCGCATGTTTATGTTGTGTTGGGTGGTTTGATGTGTTGTGTATAACCATGTTGGTTGTGGTTGGTTTTCTGTATATTTTATACGTGTGTGTATTGTTAGTTTTGTTAATTGTTAGGTCCAGAAAATTTATACTATTGTTTTGTTCAATTTCCAGTATAAATTTTAGTTTGGATTTTTGTTCAATCGGCCTGAAAACTGTCCTGTATCGGAATATTTTGCCTGTGCAGAAGAACTTGGCAACAGATGTATACGTAATAAAATTTACCTAGTAAATTGGAAAGACATTTGAACACCAAACATAGTCGCTTATCTGGAAAATATAAGTATTGTTTTAGCCAGTTGTTGTCATTAGAAGCAAAGTAAGCAAAATCTATGGTATGGAAAGCAACTATTTCTGGAGAAGCACAAGTGAGCAGTTATAAAGTTACCAAAATAGTAGCAAGGAACATATAACTCCACTGCCTTTAAAGGAATAGTGAAACTGATATTATGTTATAATACTAATGTAAGAAGTAATGTCAATTTCCACAAATAATGTAACAGGTTTCTTCAGATTTGGTGATCAGGATTCAGTTAATGAGGATTATTTTCATTAGGAATTGTTCAAAACATCAGCCAGATCAGATATATAATTCCATATTCAGTACCTGGAAACTAAATGGAGTGTAAATTCTTGGATTTCGTTGTCCATGAATAAATGGAGTGTCCTGAAAAAATTACCTTTTTTGTTTCTGTAGATGGTACATCTGCAGTAACTGCAAGACTAAAACGATTTGTTTCAAGACTGAAATACATTTTCCTGAGTTTAGATTTAATACACTGTTCCATACATTGTGAGTCTCTGATAGTGAAGACTGTTCCAACAGAACTTAGAAGCATTTTAGACTCAGCTGTTAACATGGTCAATTTTGATAAGTCAGAAGCTTTCAATACAAGATTCCTTAAAAAAAATGCATGGGAAAGTGGGATCTTGCCATGGCACTTTCGTTCTTCATACTGATACCTGCTGGCTGTTAAGATATACAGTCCTTGCAAGGCTTTTGAGTTGAAAAATGAGATATTAACACTTTCAACACCACTGTTTTTTTCTTGTCATTGCTTGGTGAACAACCATTTTTAGAAACACTTCAAAACATTTGTCGTTGTCGTTACTTCACAGTGTAGGCTTATAGCCTTTCAAAAAATTGTAACAAATTCATATTTTAACAAAGTAACACTTATATCAACTTTAAACCGCTTCTATGCAGATTTCACACATACTCTTGGTATTCTGATCACATGTATATAATTTTATCAAATTAGTCTTTAACATACCATTTCATTACAAAAAAAAAATGTTTGTATCTTCATTATTTACACTTATGGTGAGTATATTTACACTCTAATAGTTAATTTAATTAGTCTGTATCAATAAATAATGAAAAACAGTCAAAATATGAACAATTTTCATCAAACATTGTAGCAGATTCCCATTCAGACACAGGGAGACCTGCCTGGATATCAACAAAAAACTTGGGTTTCATCGAACAAGATTCTGTGGCTTTTGTTGGACAAGGCATGCATGGCAATGGCAGACTTCTCGGACTGGCCCAGACGACAGTGTTGCTTGTGCTCACCGATGGAGGTGTTCATGTATGAAACACAAGTTTTGTCCTCAACTCAGCAGTACTATGCTTGTTTGCAGAGAGGCAATTGAGATCCATCGCTGTGGAGATCAAAGCATGAATAGGCTGGAAGAAGCCTTGACCATTAATAAATACTGCTTTTTGTGTTTAAAGCATGTGAATCAGAGATGAGACAGACTTTCACTCAGGGTGCAATGTGATGTAATCAGAATGCATTACTTTAATATGATGTTAAATAATAATGACTCCTATGTGTACCACCAAAGTAGCTTAGGTGAAGACAGGGTAGGCTGCCTTATGTGAGCCGTATGGCGTACAAGGAAGGCAGTCTTAATTTGATGTTCCTGCTTCTAAAAAACTTATTAATATGAGAGCATTTCATGGGAGGCTTGTTCACAATCTCTGTCTCTCACAGGACCTACTACAACTTTCCCGTCACTCTAAAAAAGGCCATTGTAGGCATGGCCGAAACTTTTGTTTTTGTTCTTGATGTGAATTTGTTTAAGTTTTTGTGTGGCTTGTGTTGACAGCATAATTTTAATAATGTTGTACCACGGCCTAATGGCCTGGCAGTTGTTTTCGAGTCTGGCTAGATATCATTATCAGTCTAATCATTACCAATGTCACTGTTACTATTTCCTCCCCTTTGCAGCATTGGTTCTACTTGTGATTCATCTACTTGTGACAGCAAAAAGCAGCCATGGTATTGAAAGTGTTAAGTTTATTTAGCTTTGAAAATCTGGACTCCAGCTTCAGTTGGATGGTGAGATGTGTGCAAAGTTTGTTGATATTTTCAGCCATTTAAATTGCTAACTGAGATTGCAGAAAAGTAACAAGAAAATGTGCTGAATTTACAAGTGATAAATTTACCAGTTTCATAAGTTATCATAAGAAAACTTAGAATATGGAAATTGTAAGTAAAAAAGAAAAATCTCCAGATATTTCTCTTTTTTCGAGGTAGATCCACAGCAGGGTGTGACATCCAAGCTGTTTTTTAATCACTTGCTGTCTTGTCAGGATAACATGACAAAATATTTTCTCTCCATCGCGGTTTCTAAGTGTCATTGGCTACACAATTCTTAAGCTGGGTCCCTAGTTGACCACTGGCTTCCATCTGAAGAAAGAAGAGCGACATACAGAATTTCAGTTAGACTGAACAGCTCAATTGAAATATGAAGTATTGCCACTTCTTAAGTTTTGGATGTTGGTGAATAGCAGTGGAAGCAGTTAACACCCTGTTATATTTCAACCACCTGTTTTTTTCAGTTAGGTTTTTTGGCCCAACAAACAAGTAACAAATATAAAACAAAAAGGTGAAGTGCGTGGAACTTCTCTGAGTTGAACAGGAATGCATACGTGTTTGTCTTCATTGTGTGTAAGACATGACCCAAGCTTGAGTTCCTCGTTAATGACTCAACTTTTTTATTAAGCCAGTAATCTTGTGTAAAGTTTTAAGCTCTTGAATATTGTCTCTTGTTCCCTTTTTAAAATTGATATTGAGTAAAATTTTTACCAGCAGTATCATAGAAACGAAGCATATATTCATGGCCCCCTTAGTGAACTCTTGCATCACACCACACCTGTTGAAAACCACTGGTGTATAACATTACATGGATAGAGCATCAAAGAATTAACATTTCTTTCCCAAAGGATGTTGTTTCTTTGAAGGTTGTTGGTTGAAAGAGTGAAGGTTTTGTCAAAAGGTGTATATGAAGTAACGTTACGTAGAGGGAACTGGAAATTGGGAATAATTATTGGTAACAGAGAGTACTGTAGAAAGAACAAGTATTTTTATCTTCATAATATGGTCCATAAATTGTTAATTAGATGAACAATGCAATGCAGTATATATCGGGAAGTGTAAGTGAAAGAAGGAAAGAACAAGTGAATACATGGAGAGACTTTGATTTATGTAGCATCTTAATTCCTGAAAAGCACATAAGAAGAAGAATATAAAGGATTTCATACCGTTTCGCTTATAATACTTGAAATATAAAAATTAAAGATGTTGATGGTGATGATAATAAAGTAAATAATTTGAATATCCAAAGCAGATAATGTACTTTTTGTACTTTGAACCTTAAGTTCCATGTTTAAAAATTTGGTAAAGTTAAAATGTGACAGTGCTTTAAATTTTTTAAATAGCAGTTATATACGGTTCCTTTTTAAGATAAACTGAACTGAAGTAATTTGCTTTAGGTAGTGGTTGATCATACTGCTTTTCGTAAGGAGGTCTGTTTTACTTGCTTATTATAAACTCAGTTATGCCAATTAACATCTCTAAAAATTTTGGTTGAGTTTGATTTGAAGTCATTTGTGGATTATTGTTTATAGTTTTATCTACACTCAACAACTTTTTGTCCTTTATAACAGATTGCACAGCATGACTTACAAAAACAATGCTTTTTTATCATCATCGCTCAGTAAAATGTGTTCAGATATTATACATTCAAGTTACTGTTGTTATGTCTAATTACAATATGCAAATAAATGATGGATGATAACTGAGACTATATTTGTTTGTTTCAGAACTAAAATATAAAGCAAGCGTGGTTTCCATTATCTCAGTAACAGTGAAGTTAACAGCAAGCAGTATATTATTTACTATGATTTCCTGTGTGTATAGTTTACATTTATATTGTATTTATATATTTTATTTTTGTAAGTATATGATTTGATGAAAATTTAAGTAGTTGAATTTTTGTCATAAAAGTAGACACAAGAAACAATTTCATTTCAATTTCCAATACAAACCCAGCAACACGTGTTCGTAAAACATTTTGGGTAACTGGTTAATAAGTATAGTTAGTATGTTATTTTTATTATTTTTAGTGATTATTAAACATAGCTGTTATTTTCGTGGTGATACTTTTTAACCTCCTCACTACATCATACAGTATTAACAAGCATTTCACATTTTTTGTCACATTCCTGTGTGAGATGAAAGTCAGAGCATTGACCATTGTGCAATGCTGGTCACAGCATGACCATCTCAACTGTGCAATTATACAGTTGGAAAGAACTATTGAAAACATGTATTTCTGTTTATTGCTACTGCATATAAGTGTAATTATTGTTATAAACTGGGTTAACTAACCAAAAATGGTAGTACAAACTTTCTCAGCTGAACAAGTCGATATGGTTATGCATAAACCTGTCAGATCAATCTGTAGTTTGATATCCATTGAAGTATCAAGGAAATGTTTATGTTATACTCAAGGGTTAATTTTTATTTTTGAACCAGTGTACATACAATTACAGGAATATAAATTTTGTATAAATAATTTTAAATGTCAATAAATGTTATTGTTTTATAATGACTTGTTGGAAAACCTTCATTGGCATACATATTCCATAATAACTGTATCCATGTAAAAGATATCAATTGTTTGCATTTACTTAAAAAAAAAAAAGCTGACAAACACCTGAAAATTTTATAGATTAAACAAAGAAATACATGTTTGTTCATGACAGATTTATTTTGCAACTGTTTCTTAAAAACATGAAAGTTTATTTGTTAACAGTCCTAATTGATCAAGGCTACAAAATCTTACATTTTCTCATTTAGAATCTCTTTAATATTCTATTCAGTTATTGAGTGATACTGAAAATTGTAGATATAAATCGGCTCTGTATATACTAACTTCAGTGCACATTGTTAGCTTTAACATTCATCTGAAGTAGTTAGCCATGGACCCAATCTACTGTAACAGTCTGTTGAGTGATACAAGGGTAGGGTAGGGTGAAAAGTTCTGGGCCTGAATAAAAATCCAACAGGTTTTTTTTTTTTTTGATTAATTTGAAGTTATTTCTCAACATAAACTCCGTTTAGCTCAATACACATTTTGCAACGATGGTCTAAAGCTGTTATGCCAATTGTAACGGTACAAACCTATGAGGATTTGTATTTGAATCTTTTCAATTTTATTTCAACCAAGTATATGTGGTGAATGGACTATATCTTCGAGACTGGTGTGGCTTGGCACTGGAATGTAAAGTTATCAACAGGGGTGCGCGTTCACACACAAGAGCGTGAATGTCGGCCAACGTTCTCGCGATAGTGGCACATATGTAGAAATTCTTTCGTGCTTGGTGCACAGAGAACAAAGGTAGTCGGCGTCTAAACCGAAGTTCTGAACCGCGCAGATACACTAATGCGTGGTTCCCCTAAAAAACTGTACTAAAAAATTAAACCGACCAGTAAATCATGTGATTTTAACATAAAACAGCAGTAAATCATATAATAGTGATCCATCAGACGTAATTCACAAACATTAGCAGTTTAACTTATTTTCGGAGTGTGTTAAAGAAATCGGAAGTTAACAGTGATGGTGTAACCATATGGAGACGGCGATGAAAGGATGAGTACATAATATAAGCAGTTGAACAGACAAAAACATTTCAATTTTAACTGAATTCAACACCGAAACTAATTATGAAAATTTAAATAGAAAGCGCTTTATAATATAAAATGTATAATGAATGACTGAGAGTGTGAGCAAACTGGGTTGCCTTCTAAAGTAGAGATAAACTAGTTAAATAAGTAAATATAAGGATATAGAAGTTATTTTAAACTATATTTCAGAACCTGTTTTCAATAATGGCCAATAACGGACCATAATCAATTCGAGAGTAAGAATACAAAATGTAGAGAAAGGGGATAAATTGTTGATGTGTGGGCTTAACAAGAATGACAGAGTAAAACGAAATAAAATAATGTTTTATATGAATTTATAAATATGTATTTGTTATTTGCATTGACCTGTTTTTCTCTGCCGAGTACACTAGACGACACCTTGTTTAATTTGCACACGAACGTCAAGATTTAAGTTTGTTTCAATTGACGTCCAAATGAAGCTAGGTGACACAATTTTAATATTTTAGTGAATATTTTGATTACTAATTCCTGAGTTGTACTTCAAATGACGCCCGAAAACAGGGACGAATTTAAATATTTTAATTACTAAGCTGCGAGTACTACTACACAAACTGATAAGCTGGTTTGTTGATGTCTTCAAAGTAGCAATTTACAGCATCTGTGACTTGATTGTCATCAGTAGATCTTTTCCACCAAGCCATTTTATAAGATTAGGGTAGAGGTAGAAGTTGAACGGGGCTAAATAGGGTGAGTATGGTGTGTGAGGAAGCCATTCAAACTTCCAATTCTTTGATTTTAGCCACTGAATCATTGGCATGTAAGATGGTGCATTGTCTTAGTGGAACAGCACTTTCTTTGTTGGTAAATATGACTTTGTCTTGACTGTGCAAAAGGCACAGTAGGTTTGCATAGTACTCGCCACTACTTGTTTTCTCATTTTTAAGGTAGAAAACCTTACCCACATGCGTCCTCAAAAACATTCACCACAACCTTACCAGCAGAAGGAATTGGCTTTGCCTTGTTTGGAGTTTGTTTGCTTTTCATGGTCCATTGCTTTGATTGTTGTTTGGTCTCAGGAAAGTTGTGGTGGTCCCAAATTTCATCATCCGTTATGAATCGACGCAAAAATATGGGGTTCTTGCACATATAGAATGCCAAACAATCAATTGAAACATCCTTTCGACACTGTTTTTGGTAAAGTGTCGGCAAACATGGCACCCATCTAGCGCACAGCTTTGTCATACACAGACATTCATGTAAAATATTGCGCACTCATCCCGTTGATATACCAACAGTCTCTGCTATCTTGCTCACTTTAATTCTACAGTCTGCCAAAACAGTTTAGTAGAATTTTTCTATTTGTTATGGCGTAGTTACTTTAATGGGATGTCCAACACGTGGGTTGTCAATTGTGCTTGTCTGACCCATTTTAAATTCAGCAACCCAGCTCTTAACCATGCAGTTAACCCTTTCAAAAGAAAAGTTGTTAATGACATAACAAATTTACAAACTGGGCTCTGTTAAAATAATGCTTGAGTTGTTTACTGTGATGTACTGTCAAAATAATACTAAATAACTTATTGATTTCATGGATTGAATATATAAATTCAGCCTACAAAGGGTGAAATCATGCAACGTGATTAAAATAATGATCATAGTAATGCTGTCTTTGTGTCAGGCCCGGAACTTTTCACTCTACCCTCATACTGTAATTATGTACAGTAGCGTGCAAATTAATCCGAACACAGATGTTTTTCCATAAAAAGCTACTTTATTCACAAACAAAACCACACAAGTACATTTAGAAAAATAACTAGTAGCTGATATGTCCTCCTTTGTTCTTAATGAGGTCAGAGACATGTTTCGGCATCGATTCGACAAGTGTGTTGCAGATTTTTTTTATTTCTTCATCATGAAACCATACCTTTATGACAGCTTCAATGAGTGTATTTTTTGTGGTACGGTTCATTTTTCCACTCTCCGCTTAGCGATAGCCCACACGTTTTCTATTGGATTCAAATCCGGGGAATTGCCAGGGCAATTTAAAACAGAAATTTTGTGTTGTTGAAAAAAAGCTTTTACTTTTTTGGCAGTATGGCATGGTGCTAAAACTTGCTGGAACAACCCGTTGCCTTCTGGGAACAGATCCTGAAGTTGTGTGATGACGCTTGTTTGCAGAATGTTGATGTATTCATCACTTCTTAGCATACCATTCACTGGAACCAATGATCCAGGGCCTTTAGAAGTAAAGTTACCCCAAAACATTTTTTTTTTGGGGTGCTAAACACATTGCTGGAGGTGCGTTGGTGACGTTTTTTCATTAGCTGCTTTTCTAACGTAAGGCACTTTTTGTCCCTGAACAAAAAAATGTGTCTCGTCGGAAAACATTACATTTTTCCAGTCTTCTATTGTCCAGTTTGCATGTGCTTTGGCCCACGCTAACCTTTTTTTGCACATTGCGGTGGTTAAAAGCTGTTTTTTAATTGGTTGGCGAGCTTTTCGTCCAGCTGCAAGCAGTCTGCGTTGAACTGTTGTCACATGAACATTTGTTCCACTAGCTGCTAACTCTCGGTTTAAATCCACAGCAGAAAGTGTAGGGTTAATTTTTCTTTTTCTCACCAACATCCGAACTTGTGATGAAGTAGTTTTCTTTTTTCGGCCACAACTTCCCTTTCTTCGTGGTGAAACCGAACCAGTTTCTTTGAACTGCTTTACAAGAGTATTCACAGTTCCTAGGCCTACACCACACTCAATAGCTATTTGACGCTGTGTCATATTGGTGTGCTCAGAAAGAGCAACAATCTTGGACATTTTCTCAGAGTTATATCCATTACTACAAATGCACTACACTACACTACACAAAGTATAGAAACTAAAATTCTAATTTCAGAAGAAGCAATAACAAAACTTACTCAAAGTATTTTATTCACAACACAATAAACTCAAAACTCCAAGAACATAACCTCAAACTATTAAACAACATGAAGACACTAAGAGAATGTGTTTTGGTTAAACAGTGTTACCACCGTGAACAAATAAACTGAAATTTCCTTGCGTTAAACAGATATGTCCATGTGTTCGGATTAATTTGCTGTATTTACTGTACCTACAAAATAGCCCAATGTCTCGCTAACAACTAAGTTTGCTATTTGTTGTTAGCAAATCATACAGAAGTGCTGATTTTAATTTCTGAAGTCTACTTTATGGCCACAACAGCTAGATTAAGGTTTTTATATGAGGAATTTACCAAAGGATCCACAAAAAATAACTATGCAATACACTAATACCCTGTTGCACGAATGTGTTAATTTTCTTCCTAACAGACCATTTGTTAACTGATGATATAATTTTTAATTGTTATCTTAAAGCCTTTTCACTGATCCCCATTTGGACCAGTTAGTAAAACTCCTTAACACGACTTGCTACCACCATGAAAAGTGTAGATTTTGCTTCAGATATGGTGAAAAATTAAAATAACTTGTAAACTACCTGTAGAATGGGGTTTCTGTTTCATGATTTTTTGTTTGTCAAGAATATTTATATATTTTATATTTCATTGTACTTTTTTTGTTTTATTCGTGTTTATTGAGGATATTCCTGTGTAACATCAGTTCTTAATGAATTCTGAGAGTAACTTTTTTGAAAGCCTAGTAGCATTCTATATATTTTGACTCATTCAAATGATCAAAACCGGTAGGCCTATTTGTATTACCAGTGACATTTGTTTTTCATCTATGTTTTAATAACTTTTAATTCCACCATTATTTAAGCATAAAAATTTTCTGTCTGCCCTATTTTGGTTTTTCACAATAGCTTATATTATAAACGTGTAAACAAAAATAAAATAAATTGTTTAATGAAAGAAGAGACAACAGATAAAACAAGTTTTATAATCATAGAAATCAAACAAATATGTGCTTGCACATTTTATTTATATTTTGTTTCCATATTCTTACTAGATCGTCACTATAAGTATTAAAAAGTGTACGTGATCTACTGCTCCCTTGTTTAACACGTTGATTAAGAGGTATTTTTAATCCTATAGTTATTTTTAATAGCACACAATCATACTGTACTGCCTGTGAATTTTGATGTGAAATACCCTCCCTCCTTCATAGGACCTAAACCTAAAAGACTTTGTTCTTTATCCAAAGGTAACAGCTTTAAGAAAAATGTATTTTGATGACACTGAGAACAGTATAATAGCAGTTCTCAAGTTGATTCCACAAAACTATTTCCAAATATGCTTTGAAGGGTGGTTAGGCTCTGCCACCTCTGAATAAGAAAATTACTTTAAAGAGGACAACCCCCTGATATCTGCAACAAGATGTGTAGAAGTTTCTTCACAAATCTAGTCACACCTATGTACAATACTGGAGACGAAAGAAGTATATTTTGCTGTTTCTTGTGTGAATGAGACAGCAGAGATAAGTCTCCCTACATTAGGAAATTGTGGCCTAAACGTAAATCTTTTATCACTGGGAAGAAAAGTGTGCCCCTTTAGTGATCCTGTAAAATTTTGTGAAAGGAATGGATACAAAACCTGGTGCATTTATGTACTTGAAATCGAAATTTCTCAAAGTCAGTGATGCTAAACTGGAGGAAGGGATTTGCATAGGGCCATAAATGAGATCACTAATGAATTATGAATGACTGTTAAATACACTGGAAAAGGCAGCCTAGCAGTCATTCATGAATATCTTTTCCAACTTTCTTGGAAATCGTTAAGCAGAAAATTCAGATCTTGTGAATTCATACAAAGCTATGTCTTTAAAAGTTCACTTCGTGGACTCTTACCTAGACTTCTTCCCATAAAATCTTGCGGCTGAGTTTAACAACAAACTCAATAAATTTCTGAACAAAAAAAGCCCCAAACTAAACTATAAATATATGAACGAAATTAAAACTTTAAAACAAATCAAAGAACAATTATCCAACAATGATGCACTCATTACAAAGGCGGACAAGGGAATTATGACATTATCGTCATAATGGACAAAAACCAATATTTCCAAAAGGTTAATCAATTCACTGAAAACAATAATATTGCAATGGTAAATACCAACCCGTCAGCCGATTTCATTAAAGCCCTGAATAACACAATTAATCATTGTACGCACTTGTTCAATAGCGCCACACGTAACTCATTGAAACCTATTAATGCAGAGGTTCCCCAGTTTACTGGTTTGCCTAAGATTCATAAACCCAATGTACCAATTAGGCCGCTTGTGAACTTCACCACTGCTCCGAGTTACAAAATCAGTAAAAAACTTGTACAAATAATAAAGAACAGTATAAGCTTAAAGAATAACCATAGCACAAAAAGTTGCACTGAATTTATCAACAAACTGAAAAACATCCAAATTAAACCTAATTACGGAATTGCATCTTTCAACATAGTGGACCTTTATACAAATATACCTGTCCATGATACAATAACTATTCTCAAGTCTAATCTTAGTGAAGCTAACATACGCAGTCCTGAAGAAATTAATGAGATAACCGCTCTATTGGAAGTTGTTTTAAATCAAAACTATTTTATATTTGATGGAAACTACTATATACAAAAGAAAGGTTTAGCGATGGGATCCCCACTCTCTGGATTATTGGCGGACATATACCTGAACCACTATGAAAACATACATATGTTCAGCAGCGCAAACAAATGGCATAGCAAGATAGTATCATACACACGTTACGTTAGATGACACCTTCATCATTTTTAATGGTACCATACGACAGATCAATAATTTAAAAAACTATTTGAATAACATAAACAAGAACATACAATTTACCCTCGAGGTTGAAATAGAAAATAAACTTAATTTTCTCGATCTAACAATAACAAGGTTGGACAATAGTTTTCAATACCAAATATATAGAAAACCTACCACCACTGACGCCACAATACACGCGGATTCCCATCACCCTCTTCCACAAAAAATGGCCGCCTATAACAGTTTCATACATAGATTACTCACCATACCGTTAGAAATCAGTGACTTTCATGAGGAAATGAATACCATTAAACATATAGCAAAGGCCAATACATACATGCTCTATGATCGATACTTTAATCAAAAAACACCGGAAAAAGTTACATAACAAGCTAACAAAACCGAGTAGTAACCAAGACAGCACATACGTGACTTCTATTTACGGCCGAACTTTACCGCATACATTAACCAAAATTTTTAGAAAAATGAATGTAAATTTAACTTTCCGGACTGATAACAACATTAAGAAAATTCTTCACCATAAATCTGCCAAACCAATAAAACAGAGGACAGGTGTCTATAAATCCAGTGCGATGATTGCAACAGCTTTTATATCGGACAAACTGGCAGAGCATTCAAAAAAACGCTTCCAAGAACATTTACCAAAAAACGACAACCATAATATCAAATCCAACTTTGCACGTCACCTCGTTAATAACAATCATAACTACACCGATTTTGACACCAACTTTAAACCATTACACATTTGCAAAAAAGGCAGATATATGGACACATTAGAAGAATTCGAAATTTACAAGGCCTTCAAGCAGTCTAAAAAAACGAACAACTCACAAGACGGCGGATTCATATTAAATGATCAACTCAACTTCAAGTCAAATCCCTTGTACGACACGGCCATTGGGATACAAGATGCGTTGCACAGATAACAGTTTACTCGGACAGCCAGTGCGCAAGTAACATCGCGACGGTGCACACCGGCTATAAACGCAACGCGAACGTATCATGGTGTGACAGTGCGTGCTCCTCTGTGTTTTTAGTGTTTTAATATTTTTGATGCTTTAATGTTTTAACTATTGATTTTAATTTTAATTTATTATATTTTGATCTTAATGTCTGACGTTCTTTAAAGAGAAATTATTCTGAAGATGGGGCATATGCCTCGAAACGCGTCAAGTTAAGCGAAATTACAAATAAGTCACTCGACGGATTCAGTAAGCAATTATTTATTTAATACAAGTGACTTAGATACTTTAAAAATGAACAATTTTATATTTAATTATGAAGTGGAAGGTTCAATGTTTAAAACAAGGTAAGTACCATTTTTATAGGTTATGTTATAGTTTCACAAGAATTTTTTGAAAAACATTAAGAACGGCCGGCACTCTATAGACGTTTTGTGCTGAAACGTTCGGCACCCAAAGTCTTAATCACAAAGTAGATGTACTTTTCTATTAAAGTTCAGAACCACGTGTTTACATTTTTCAAATAACTGATTTCTGAAGTTAATTTTGTTTATCGATTTTTCATATAACTGACGTTCTACTGTTTTATATTACTTTCTCATTGAAGTAAGCTTAGTGTACGGCTGTTTTAGAAAAAAACTCTAGAATGCCAAAAAAGCTGATTCCAGGTATTATCAGAAATTCATCAGCTGTGCTTAAATTGCATTGAATTCTTTGTTTAATATGCAAAAAATATGAACTGTATTAGTTGAAATAAACAAAATGTAAACAACAAACAAACAAATGGATGTAGGCTAACTTAATAACAAATTTAATCTATCACTAATGCACAGGACAAATATAATAAAGTTTGTGCACTGCATGAAATTACTTCCACTCACTGAAATTACTAGTGTTATATTTGTCACCGTCTCAGAAGAGAGTTTGAAAATAACATAGCTGTAAAAAACAGTCGCTAGTTTTATAGAAGTATGTTGAATAGTACTGTTATATGTGTGAATAAATGTAGTTACCCGGTTATTAAATATAATAAAAAGATTTATTATACAGCTACAATAGTGAATACATCGTGAGCGTGTTGCTCTTATGGCGATCGCCCTGTGACTCACTCACATGCCCCGCTATACATATGTCATGGCGTATCCCCACTCTTATAACTTATGGTACTACTCACAACATCTCCCCTTTTCTAGTTTTTCAAAATTAAATTACAATATTATTACATAACATTTATTAAACATACATAACCTTTTAGGTACTCTGGTTTCTTTATCATACGACCTGATCTAGTCGTAATTACCGGAGCATCATTGGCAGTCACATTAACAATAGGATTATTATTACAGATATTGTTTGCATTATTCACATTATTATTTACAGTATTTGTATTGTTCGAAACTCTTCTTTGCGTGGGCTCTTCAAATGGTATATCTAAACTATATTGGATTTCATTAAATTGTGTACCTTTGGATAGATCTTTTCGATTACGTGTTACAATAGTATTTTGCTCTGTTTTTACTTTATAAGATCTAGGATTTTGATGTTTTTCAATAATAACACTTTGATGAGGTAAGGTTTCCTTTCCTTCATCATGAATTTTAACTTTATCTCCCACATTAAATTCTGTAAGAGCTTTCGAACCTTTATTATAATAGAACTTTTGTTTATTTTGACGTTCTTGCAAAATAGTACTAAATTTATTTGACTCTACTTTGCCTTCATTTGAATTTGGTATTATGTTTCTTACTTTCCTACCATACATTAATTCCGCTGGCGTAATGCCACTATTATCAATAGGCACATTTCTTAATTGTAATAGAGCCATTTCTTTATCCTTTCCTTCCCGAATAATTTTTTTCAAAATATGTTTGAGAGTCTGTATATGTCTCTCTGCTAAACCATTTGACTGGTGATGTTTTGGAGTAGTTATCACATGTTTAAAACCCCATTGATCTGAAAATTTTTTAAATTTAAAACTCGTGTATTGAGTACCTGAATCTGAATATAAAACTTTAGGTACCCCATATCGTGCAAAAAACTCCTTTAAAGACTGTATAGTAGACTCTGCGCTTAAATCACTGAAATGTTGCAAATCAATGAATTTACTATACGTATCTACTACAATTATAAACCTTTTACCAAGTAAATAAAAAATATCATAAGCTACAATTTCCCAAGGATTTTTAGGTATTGGTTTTTCAATCATTGGTTCTTTACTATTATCCTTTTGATAACTACAACAAATATCACAATTGCTTACCAAGTCATCAATTTGCTTCGACATGCCTGGCCAAAACAATGTTTTTCTAGCTAACATTTTGCATTTTTCACTACCAAAATGAGCATTATGTATTTTAGCAAGCATTACTTTTCTCATGGATTTTGGTACAACTATACAAGTATTTTTCAACAATAAACCCTTACACTCTGAAAGTTCTTCTTTGAAAGAAAAATATGGTTTGACAGTTTCAGAAATGGATGATTTGTTTACAGGCCATCCATCTTTTACATATTTTAGAACTTCTTGCAGTTCTTTATCGTTGCTAGTTTCATTTTTTAATTCATTCATTCTTATATCAGATACACTAAGACTTTTCTCAATCATCATAACATATGCTTTAATTTTTTCTTCATCAGAGGACTCTGTAGTTTGCAAATAAAGTCTGCTCAAATGATCAGCCAGTAATAACTTTTTACCTGGTACATACTTAAGATCTAAATCAAAATTATGTAAACTTATTCTCATCCTTTGTAATCTTGGAGGGATTTTATTCATTGGTTTTTTAAAGATCGAGATCAGTGGATTATGGTCAGTCTCTACGACAAATTTTTGACCAAACAAATATTGATTGAATTTATGACAACCAAAAACAATTGCTAAACACTCTTTTTCAATTTGACTGTACATTACTTCAGTCTCTGTTAAAGCACGGGAACCATATGCCACTGGTCTTCCATCTTGTATCAATACACATCCAAGTCCCTCACTGGAAGCATCAACACTCAATGTTATGGGTTTATTTATCTCAAAATATGTTAAAACTGGAGGTTTACATAACGCCTCTTTAAGCTTTAAAAATGACGTTTGCTGTGCAGTACCCCACACAAATGGCACATCTTTCTTTGTTAGTTGTGTTAAACTACTAGTTAATTGTGCAGCATTTGGTATAAACTTTGATACATAATTTATTGTTCCTAAGAATGTTAGTAATTCTCTTTTATTTTTTGGTATTTGCATTTTTTCAATTGCCTCAACTTTTTCTGTATCAATTTCAATTCCATCTGCGGAAAGTATATGACCTAAATATTTAACTTTCGTTACAATAAAAGCACTTTTATCTGCATTAAATTTAATACCATATTCTCTGGCTCTTTTAAAAACTTTATCCATAATTTTTAATAATTGGTCTTTAGTCTCAGCCCAAATTAACATATCATCGGCATATATGCCTACATTTTCAATATCTTCAAAAATTTGATTAAAAACTCTATAAAATACTTCAGGACTAGAGCTTATACCATAAGGCATTCTCTTAAAATAATATCTCCCAAATGGAGTATTAAAAGTAGTTAACTCTTTACTATCTTCTGACAATTCAACTTGCCAGAATGCTTTATTTGCATCCAACTTTGTAAAATATTTTGCGTTTTTTACCTTTGCTGCAATCTCATCAATTGTAGGAAGCTGAATATGTTCTCTTTTTATGCAAGAATTTAAATATTGTGGGTCCAAACAAATTCTTATTGACCCATCTGTTTTACCAACAACTACTAATGAATTTACAAAATCAGTTGGTTTTTTTTAATTTTCGATATAATACCAACAGCTTCCATTCTATTTATTTCATATTTCAATTTATTAATCAATTTAAAAGGAACATGTCTACACGGTTCTACTTTACCTACACTTCCTTCTTTTAATTCTATTTTATATTGAAAATCTTTTATTCTACCATAACCATTAAAAACATCTGCGCATTTCTTTATAATATCATTAGCTGTGTTTACTGAAAAAGCATTTAAAATGTCAACATATATAGCTTCGTCTCCAGGCTGGACTCTTTGTATCAAATTAAAATCAATGGAACTCTTTAAACCTAAGATAGGTACACTTTCACCATCAAAAATTTCAAACTCTACTCGTTGTTCAATATGGCCTACTTTGCAATTTAAGCTTACTTTACCAATAGTTTTCATTTTTTCTTGACTATAATTTTTCAAAATTACATTAGATTTCAGGCATTCAGTTATATTCAATTTTCTACATAAGTCAATAGGTATTATATTATATTGAGCTCCAGTGTCAATTTTAAAAGCAACTGTTTTCTTAGAATCTAAAATATTTACATGTTGTATCCATTCGTCTCGTGCACTGATAGCATCCACACTAATCCAGTCACAAAAAAATTCATCAAAATACTCACATTCAGCCTCAGACGCCACATTTACAACTTTTATTGAACGCTTATTTTTACACATTTTTGCAAAATGTCCTGTCTTACCACAGTTTATACAGTCCTTCATAAACGCTGGACAATTCTTAAAACGATGATTGTATCCGCACCATTGGCGTGCGGTCACCTGTTGTATTGAAGCACCTGGCTCTCGTGTCATAGAAGATGATGATGATGTCATCTTTGTCTGTTGAACTCTGCTCATGTTGTTGCCTGCGTCACCGTCATGAGTCTTGGAATTGCCGCTACTCAGCTATTTTTTTATGCTAGCCACTTCCTTTGTAGGCTCGAGTTTTTTAACATGCTGTTCTGGTAAGTCAGCACTTTTACAAATTTTAACAGTTTTTACTAACGTTAACTCACTTTCATGTAATAACCTATCTTTGACTCGTTTGTCTAAAATGCCGGCAACAATGTGATCTCTTATCAAATGCTCTCTCAAAGTACTAAAATTACAATCCGCACTTAATTTATTCATTTCAGTCAAATATGCATCAAACGACTCACCAGGCTCCTGATTTCTCGTGAAAAACATGTGCGAACTAACACTCTCATTTTTGATAGGCACAAAGTGCTCTTCAAATTTCTGCAGTACTGTATCGTAACTGTTTTTTTCATCGTCGGTTCATCCCAACGTATTATACACGTCTACACATTCTTCACCTATGCAATGCAAAAATACGGCCACTTGTACATCATCGGCCATTTTATTAGTACCTGATGCAAAACGATATATTTCAAAAAGCTGTTTCCACTTTGTCCATCGTTCAGTAGTTAACTTTTGTAAACAACTTGGTGGTTTCAAGCCCGTTAATGACGTAGACGTGGTTGTAAACGTCGTTGTCGTTCCTGTACCTGCAGCAGTAGTAGACATTTTCACAATTACACTACGCAACTCACACACTGTATTCAAACTGAATAACTCCACTATATATTTTACGCACTTTAGTTCTTCAAAGCCGCAGCGCCATATTATATGTGTGAATAAATGTACAGTTACCCGGTTATTAAATATAATAAAAATATTTATTATACAGCTACAATAGTGAATACATCGCGAGCGTGTTGCTCTTATGGCGATCGCCCTGTGACTCACTCACATGCCCCGCTATACATATGTCATGGCGTATCCCCACTCTTATAACTTATGGTACTACTCACAACAAGTACACTGTGATGAAGAAAAGAGATTGCAGGTATTTATTGTGTTCACTATACAACTGACTGGAATAAACAATCCGACATCTGGTAGCTTTCCATCTCTACTAGTGGTTGTATTTGACAATTCCAAGTTAATTATATAATTACCTTATTATCCACTCTAGTGATACAAAGTTTCATCAGTTATGACGCATTTCGGACTAAGTCCCATCCTCAGATAACACTTAATTCAATAAACTAATACATTAAAAATCGCAACCATGATATGAACAGTTCTGGAGGTATCAACAGTTTATTAAGTAATTAGTTTTCAAAGGAAGACATTATATATATAATATTAACAGCACTCTGATGATATTGATATAACAAATTACAAAATGTGTAACAAAGAATTGTATTAATAAAATTTCTATAAAAATCTTTTTTAAAAATGTATTAGTTTCATCCAATATATGGCAACTTACAAATAACGTAAAGAATTTCCTGTCATGTCCTTTAACACACTCACTGATTACACTAACACCATATTTTGATACAAGATACAAGTAAAAATAATTTCACAGTTAAGCTGATTCTGATGAAAGTGTTCTTTTTACCATAGGTACAAATTATTGGCTCATTATGAGTGGCTTATTTCTATGTACAGAGATAATAGAGGATGTTATCTGTGCCTCTTAATGAATGTTATCTGTCCCAAATCTAATCACAAAGTAAAACCCCATAACTGGTCAAAATGAAATCGGTACTCATACAGCTCATCATTCTTGTCGGTTAGTGAAACTTCTGTTGATTCATATGTCGAACAAGTGAAATTGGGACTCATTGCACTTAGGAATAGTAAACTTCCTGAGCTGTAGAATTTTGTGACTATTTTGAATGAAATACGTTTATTATTAGATAAAATCAAATTAATAAAAATTTATTTTCTTAAAGATCTTTTTTTTACTATATTATTTATTAGGGGGATACAACTGTATACATCACCACGTTCCACCTGTTATTTCTGTTTCCCCAGTCACTTTTAGTAAAATACCAACTAAAGCATATAGTCATCATTAGGTTTTTTTTAGTTACTTTTATAACCATAATGCCTAAATTACAAATAACTTAGTCCTAGCTTCAAAGTTTATTTATGTTTCCAGAGAGATACATAGGCCTATATACACTATATGCCTATACATTAATGTTTCACAAATATACGTAGTAACTGGTAACAATATGTACAGTTTTTTTGCACATGTACTTTTTGAACTTTACATTGGGTGTTGATAGACATTCATTTTGTCAAATTATTAACATACTGAGTTCAAATTTTAAATAAAATTCCTTTTAATTTGGGCCACACATTGGTTCCTCCATGAATTTTACAATTTTAAAAAAATGTTAACTTCTGTTTTTGGCCATGGTGTCTCTAATTTTTTTTTTAAACTTTAAATACCCTACATTCAGAGTTGAGTTAAAATCCCCTTTAGCCCAATACTCTGCATGGATTTTTACAATTATTTGAAAATTTGTATAGCTTTTTTTGGGCCCTGGTGTACCAACATTTTTAAATTTCCAAAACTGAATGCTATAGTCAGACTTTGTATAAATTCTGTTTAATTTGATAGTCTGTAACTGTACGATTAATTATAAAAATAAAAAGAGAAGAAACTAAACCCCGATTATTACTCTTTACAACTTACCTTTACACAGAAGATTCCCAAAGTCCCCAGGTCGCCACCACATTTTCTGGAGGAAATGTGGAAACCGTTCACATTTCCCAAAGAAAATAATTTAATCAATTAACAAAAACTCCCTTACAGAAAAAACTCCAGGGCCGTCTAGGCGAACTTATTGACACAGAGATAGGGTTATGAGTAGAGTGGCATAATAATTCAACTAACACATGGTTACGACAAAATCATATTTTATTTTAATAAAAACATTAATTTCTTTTTAATGGGATATGATTATGTGTATAATTAACAATAATTATTTGTTATATTATTATTATTACAAATCAGTACTTAGTACTCCCTCCCCCTTTGTTTCTCTATACTCGCACTCTCTCTCTCTCTCTCTCTCTCTCTTTCTTTATCTATTTATTGAGATCTCATTATTTTAATATCTGTTATTTTTTAAATAATTTTTCAATAAAAACAAACTTTGGATAATTTTGATCAATTGTTTTTGCCCTTTCTAGTTACTTATCTGGCACGTGGTCTCCACAACGGTTGTACACTACGGTGAAAGTCCCTTTTTTACGGAAACACCAAAACATATGTCCAAAACGTTTATATCATAATCACTTTTGCTGATTTATTACTTTAAAAGTTTGTCACTGCTCCATTACATTTTAAAACAATTTTAGGTAGGCCTACCGTAACTGCAACATGTAGGCCTACCTACACTATTACAATACAACCGTACGGTTCAACTGTAGGTTGGAGACTCCCCGCTTTGCTGGTGTTCATACGCTACAATTCTGTTTAGCCACACCGTTGAAACCAGTTTTCAGTGGATTTCTCCACCCGTCCCATCATAGTCACTTAATTTTCCGTTGTACCTCTTAACACCATTTCGGCTGGACCATTCAAGCTCTGACTGTTTCGTCGTAAACAACGTGCCTTTTGTGTGATTCACTGGTTAAAAATAGAACTTGTTACATCTTTACCTTATTTGGAAATCTCATAATGCCCTTTTCTTTTATATTTTTAATTAGATCTGCTTTATTACAATAAAATATTTTAAACTTAGTATATAAATTTTGTCCCGTTACAAGTCAGCATGGATTTTTGCAATTTTTACTAAATGTACTATAATGCACTATAATTTTTACTAATACAATTTGTACTGCCTTATTTTGCATTTTTAGACATTTTTATTGTAAATATCTTTAGTTATACCGAGCCATGCTCTTGAAGTATTTCTCCTAGATACTTAAATTTCGAACGCTCTTTATTCAACCAATATCTGTTACCAGAAATTTTGGTGCATTTTTAATGTTCGTGAGAAATTTGTTTTTTTCTGCCTGTTCTACTGGCTATGTCCTCTAAAAAATTAACTTGTGTTACTGCAGATGTCAGATGTATAGCAAAGTCATACAAGTAAATTTTAATATATAAATATTTTTTTTAATTACTTGTAAACACTTTACTCTCATAAGTTTTATCCACCAAAAGAGTCAAGTTTAGCTGGTTTGAGAAACAGTTAACAATAACAATCCCTTACATGGACATAATATTTTACATATTGCAATGTGACAGACATTCACACCATATGTGAATGCATGAAGCATAATTATGACCAGCCGTATTAGGTGTACGGGGTGTGATTGACATAAAAAGTATTGTTTATAAATTAAGAATAATACTATAAATTAGTTATAAGACAATATAAAGACTATGAAACTGTAGTATGGTGCTTGAGCGAAGTGTTGTGTTGTGGGCGTATCAGAAGGAGGTGTGAACAGTGTTGTAATTAGCCAATTGGTAAACTTGCAACAAGTTGTGCATGTCGACGTGCGTATGAGTTACAATTTATTGCAATTATGAAATATTAAAAGGTCAATTTAATTGGTTCATATGTAAGTGAAAACTTATGTTCTAGAAGAATCGGAAAAACGGAGGTCCAGTCTTAAGCACGTGGCATTTCCAGAATATTCCTACATTTAACATGTGTTGTATAGGAAATACGTCTATGCGCAGGACGACCGTGACGTCACCTTATAATGATGCGGTTTCAGTTTAGGAAGATAGGTGAGTCTTCATGTAGCACTCGTCGAGAGTGGTTGCGGAGAGTTCCTCACATGGTCCAACACCCATTCCAGGCAGTCCTTGGGGCCCGTAGACATCGAGGGAGCAACGAGTTTCGGCAGGTGGAGGTAAGCCCAGAGTACGAGATTTTCTGCTACCATTGCGGAACTTCGACTGCTGACCGAGGCGGACATCGAGACATGGAGCGATTCCTGGATGTGGCGGCTGGAGCGTAGGACACAGACGACAGATCGCTGGAGACCGGAAACGAGATATTCGACCAGGACAACCAGGAAGACATCAATTCAGGAAAGCAATTTTAAGAACTAAATTTATTTTAAAATAATAAAAAAAAACTTTCAAAGAAAAATTTTGAACTTTTCAATACAAGTATCATTGTATTAAATAAAAACAAAAAACATTTTAATGCAATCATAATGTTGGAAAAGGGTCAATAAATGTATTAAATCACTAATTGAGCATCATTTCTGCAAGTTTGGTCAGCTAACTACCTGTTACCTTGCAATATATAAATTGGCATATGCTATTTTAAGTTAACAAATCAATTACTGTGTCTCATCTCATTTGTCAATTCTTTCATAATCATGTTTTACCACACATTCTCATTTCTTTTTATTTAAACACAGATATTACAGAAACATTCACTTTATATTTTCCATAATGTGGTTGTTTTCCATTTACAGAAACATTAATCCAGTTTCTTATTAATTATTTTTACTAAAAAAATTATTTAGTGATTATTACTGACTTCAAACTTAATTTAGGAACCTTAACTATTAGTTTTATTTTACAGAAGATTTAAACCATGAAGACTGTGTAATGGATTATTATTTATTTGGAATAGTTACATTCAGTGTAACTTAAATTAAGACAACTCATACACTCCACAGTACATTTATATTACTTATTTTCAATACATATTTTATTTTAAAAATTGCATCGTAAATTAATGGTATCAGTGTTCATCCTTTGATGGTCCAGGACAATTTTCTCTCATATCCTTGTCATCATCAAACACTGTCCCACACCATATACAATATAAGTGTGTAGTCCGCAAGTAGTGAGTTATTATTTCTACTTTTTCAGACACCTGAAATAAAAATTTCTGTTTAAAGATCTTCATTATCACAAATCAATTTTATATGGCAATAAATTACTACAATATTTTACTGTATAATAAAATATAATTATTAAATACAAATACAGCTGACTCATAACTATCCAGCCAGGTCCTCAGGATAATTAATAAAAAATTGAATCTCTTGTCCAGTGGCTAAAATATGGCTCATACCATCAATTCCCTCTCGCATAGCAATAGGGACAGGCAACATGCTATTGATTCTGTTTAGATGGATCGAGGTGTTGTAACGTTTATTTTTGAAAATATTTATAAAATTGTACAAGTAGCTAAAAATAATGTGTACTAGCAGTTATATTTGACAAAGAAGTATGTGAGGGTGTGTGAAGGGAAAGTTTGTAAGACTGTCCTTTTGGCATTGTAACCTACAGACAGCTTGATGTGTTACGGCTGTAAAGTTAATTGTTTGACAAAAAGAGTGACACTTACTAGATGTATGTGAGACGTTGTATTTCGCATCAGGCAGCTGCTCTGAGTGAAGAAAGGCATAACCCCCAATAAACCAATCTACCCTTTTTAAAACTTTGACACAGACTGAAAGCAAAGAGTTTGTCAATTCGATACGGTACAACATTAGATGCCAGAACAATTGCAACGTAGAAATTTGACGAAAGTCGTGATTACAAAGGAAGATTCGTTCCAGACTCAAAACAAAGCCAGAGTGCAACTTGAAGATAAATAATGGTGCAGCAGATCGAACAATACCAGTATTGTATCTATGTCAAAGCGTAACAGAAATTGGACACTAGGAGACGGCCACGAGAGACAAAGAAATGTCGCCTGATTTACAAGGGGAAAGTGAAACTCACGAATTCTGGAGTGCTTGAATGAGATTCCTAGTAAATAGAGAAAACGGCTGTAGGAACAATCAGGACGAATGGTAGTTCGACAAGAGAATCACGTGTAAAGCAGAGATACTCAAAAACCAACGACGAATATACAATTTGTCACACTGGCTAAAGAACCAATAAGAGTATCCAAGCAGATGGAAGATTCAGCAGAGGTAGGCGGGAAGAGAGTTTACTTGGTAGATCTCAGAACAGAAAAACGGCAGTCTAGTACTCATCTACAAAGTGATCACCACGAGTCATCTTAACTCGGTAACAATGTTTAATCATCGATTCATTACATAAGCATGAACAACTACAAGCGTTCGACACAATTTCAGAAGTGCGCATATCTAGAGTCTTGAGAACGGTTACTTCAGTGCGAACATTCAATTTCTCAAAGTGAACAATGAAGTGAATACGACAAATCGTACGAAACTCGTGTTATAATTCTCACTAAATTCTAAACTCATAGCAAGAGAGTTGAACAGTTAATCGCGTTTGATAGACTATTAGTATAAAGTAATATCACGCGAAGTCAACATGTAAAACAGACTTTACAATTAATTAACTTCACCGTAATTTAAACAAAGTGTCGGAGAATACGGATACACAGTACAATACTAAGTGAAGACAAATTCAATTAACAGACATTCTACAATTACAAATAATTCACAAGAAACTATAAACATTACAGCAGCTTTTATATAATACAGAACACATCAACAGAGAGACTCGGTGCATATTCTACAACAGATACATTAGACATAAAATCAGCAATCTAAACAACTACTTTAAAAAACATTATACATGAACTTTACCAACATCAATTAAGGACACTCATATTCAACACAATACGAGTGCCGTGAAAAGTGAACAGTTCGAGAATTCTTCAATAATTAAACAGTGATCGTGAGGTGCAGTGACCGTGAAGGGATACGTAATCTACAACGACTACGGAGACCAGCAACTACTAAACACAGAGGACCACATGATGTCACCGAGAGTATGAACTACGAATAATCAACGCTCTCAAACTAATGGTACTTTAGAGTTAAGTCAATAAACTCAATTCATTCAAGTCAAAGAACTCACTAATAATTAATTAACCTTGAGAACTGCCTCTCAGTGCTCTGCATTCGACTGAAGCGAAATAAAACGTCAATTAGTAAATTCTTAAAAAATCATATCTAAACAGTAATCTAAATTTGACAAATACAATTGTAGATTATAATTTACAATTATAAGTGTTAGAAAATTATTAAATGTTAATTAATCGCGATTTCAGAGATACTCATTGTTAAGATAAGAGAAGTGATTCTACTTAAGGAAATATCCATACAGAGTGTTATATTTGTAATTTGCTACAACTTAATTAATTAAATAAGCATTAGACATAATACTGTTGTTGTGTGTTTGGCAAATGAATCCTTTATATCCACATCCTTGTAGATATGAGGTGGCGCCCGGGAAATTGAAACATTTTGGCAGTAAGTGATTTTTTAATTATTAATTTATTACTTGTTTAACCACCCCAAGTAAAAATTCTTTATATTTGTCACCCAACTCGCGTGGCAAAATCTAAATTTAGATTTGTCAAAAAGGCAGATGAATGAATTGAGTTAAATAAGTTAACTAAACTGAGAATTAGAAATAAAATAAAAGTATTAATAAATAGAGTAGACATTAAGAACATAGGGCTAGTAATTGTAACTACAGTTGCTTAGTCACGGTTCGAATATATACGGTATATGTTGACGCGAAGTAAGGCATGCAAAATGGAAAAGGAAACACCTTATACGACAATGGCCAGTGAAGAAGAAACACAAGCACCAAGGAGAGCTGAAGAGAGCGCAGAGATGGAGATATATAACCAAATGGGAGATCCTCAAGTCATAGCAATGATGGAGGAAGAAATCAGAACGGATATTGAAAATATAAGGGCAGAAGGACCACGCGCAGAAGTTGAACAAGTAAGTGCGACAGTACCACAGACGGAGAAGGAACAAATAAGGGCAGAAGGACCACAGCCAAAAAGTGAGCTGCAAATGCTATACGAATTGATGAAAGAAGATAACAAGAAATTACAGAATAAATTAGAAATAAGTCTGAATAAATTACAAGAAGACAATAAGAAGATACGAGAAGACATTCAAGATGTTAAAGTAAATCAGAAGAAATTAGAAGAAAAAGTTGAAGTAAATCAGAATAAATTAGAAGTAGCTATTAAGGATATTACAGTAAAGCGCACTAAGTTAAGAGAGGAGATAAAAAACGATATGAACACGTTGCATGACAAATTAGTTGGTGATATTCAAATAGTGAATAAAACATGGCGTGAAGAATTGAATAAGACTGAGCATAATTTTGGCGAGGTGGTACAGCAACAAAGTGAAAAATTTAAGTGTGAAATACAAAAAACTACTAAAAACTTAAGTGAAAATTTAAATCGAATCAATCAGGAAGTGAGAAGAGAAATAAAAACAACGAAAGAGGTCGTCCGAGAAGAAGTCAGAAATATGTCTACCGTAAACAAAGAAGAAATGGAAGAACAATTAAGAAAATTAGCTGAAGAAAAGGGTCGACGCATCGACGAGATGAAAGAAGATCAAGAGCAATTAAAACGAAAATTAACAGAGTTGGAGTCAAGACCAATGGTAAACAACCTAAGTACTATTGTGGCTAACCAAGAACAGTTAAAGGAGGTACGGTACAACGGACGAGACACCTACCCCATGGAATTTCTAAAAGAATTAAAAGAGGTTAAAGAAATATATTACCCCAGCGGAGGTATTAAGTGGATTAGCAGGCATCTAGAGGGTGAAACAACAGTATGGTGGAGAATCGTACAATCCCAAATGCATACGTTTGAACAATTCGAGGAGGCGTTTACCAAGAAATTCTGGAGTCAACAAATTCAAGAAAACATCCGGGACAGCTTGGAGTATGGATGTTATTATCCGAATGGTAAACTCACTATGGTGCAATACCTCGAGAATAAAATTCTACAGTGCAGACAACTGATCCCACCAATCTTGGACCAGCATCTAATTCGCAAACTTGCACGCCACTATGGTAAGGAAATAGAAGTTGCCATCATAACTAGAGGCGTCCAACAAGTAGATCAATTTGAAAGCTTATTAAATGAGTTTGCTACCATTCAACAACGAGAAATGAGAGGATCGTATCGGCAGCCACAACAGACAACGGTTGACAACGGTGGAAGACATATTAACAATGGCTATCATAAAACGAAGGGTATGAAAGTGGAGACTGAACACGAGGGTCACAGACCTGGGTGGCGCAATAAACAAACGTTTGGTACAGAGGATAGGGGAACAAAACAGCCCATTGTCAACACAGTAACAATTGAGCGTCAACAACCTGGCCCTTCACAAGAATCACGTACAAAAAACGACCAGCCAACCCACTGTCGTGGCAACAATACTTAACTAGTAGAAAAATAAATAACCAGTTAGACGTAGCATTAGATTATATTGATATTCGTGAATAATTGGATAAAATGGATGAAGAAGAAGAAACCACTAATTTCCCGTACAATAAATGTCCGGAAATAAAAATAAAATTAAATAATGTAGAAGTAACTGCACTAATTGATTCGGGGAGTCAATTAAACGGCATTGCCGAAACGTGGTTCAACCATAATAAAGATAAATTAGGTAGAATCGAGCTATTAAAATTATCGAATACCAATATAAAAGGTGCATTCGGACATAAATCAAAATTAATACGAAAACAAGTACTTTTAGAAGCTGAGATTGATAATTATAAATTTGACTTAGTATTTTTTATCATCCCTGGACTGAATAAAGACTGTATACTAGGAATAAATATGTTGAAGGAAGGTGAGTGTACTATAGATTTCCAGCAAAATGTAATGCATATTAAAAATAGAAATTATAAGAAAAATGTACAGGATCCTAATGAAATTGTACATATACATCAGATCGCTTTGGATAAAGAAACGGCCGATGAGGAATCTATTAACTTTCAAGAAGCTGTCGAAGAGTTAACTAATATAAATACAGAAACGAAGAAAAAATTAACTAAAATATTAATGGAAAATAGAAATCTATTCCGAGAAGAACCAGGCCGAATTCATGGATATGAACATGAACTACGTATCACGGACAACACCCCCTTCTTCCAAAAGGGATGGCCTATACCAATTGCCTATTAAGACAAAGTCGAAGAGGAGATCCAGAAAATGTTAAGATACGGAGTGATCGAGCGAGCGAGCAGCCAATATATCAATCCCATGGTGACAGTTATAAAAAAGGACCAGAGCGTAAGATTGTGTTTGGATGCCAGGAAGTTAAACAAGGTGATGATACCTGACTTCGAAGGGGCACAACCAATCAATGAACTCATTGCTAATTGCGGAGGAGTAAAATATATGTCATCGATCGATCTACGCTCCAGCTTCTGGCAGGTACCACTTAAGCGAGAATTCAGGGACTTCACCGGGTTTCTATATAAAGGAAAGACCTACCGCTTCACAGTCACACCGTTTGGATTAAAGACAAGTCTGGCCAGCCTGACGAGAGGATTGGATACTGTGTTGTCAGATGCAGTCAAGAAATTTACGATAATATATGTAGACGACTGCCTATGTCTATCTAACAGTCTGGAGGAACACCTCACACATTTAGATCTATTATTGACCAATTTATACGAAGCAAACATCACAGTGAACTTCAAAAAATCACAGTTTTTCCGTAGAGAAATTAATTATCTTGGTTACTGTTTATCAGTAGAAGGCCTTAGTCCTATGCCAGACAAGGTAAAGGCAATCCAAAATTTTCCACGTCCAAGAAATCAAAAGCAACTAAAAGGGTTTTTAGGACTTACAAATTTTTATAACAGATTTACCAGTCGATATGCTGAAACAACATCTTTATTAATACAATTGTTAAAGAAGGAGCGCAACTTCAAGTGGACGGAGCAGCACGACCGACAATTTAAATTAGTCAAAGAATTATTTATAGATACTGTAATTTTAAAACACCCAGATCTCAAGAAGCAATATTATTTACAAACGGATGCCAGCAACTACGCACTAGGAGGGCAATTGTTTCAATATGATGACGAAGGACGCATCGCCGTCGTAGCTTTTACTAGCAGAACTTTCAAAGGTGCTGAATTAAACTATCACACAACCGAGAAGGAACTGCTGAGTATCATACATTGTTTGAAGAAATTTCGGATATACTTATTAGGACATAGATTCACAATCATAACAGATAATAAAGCTCTCACATTCCTACACAAATGTCACCTATCAAATGCTAGAATTACCCGCTGGATACTGAGCATCCAAGAATACGATTTCGACATTGTGCATTGTAAAGGCAAAGAAAATATTGTAGCCGACATACTAAGCCGAAACCCAGAGGACGCTATGGACAGCAGTGATGTCAGTTTTAGTGAAGAGATGGAAATTAATCGTATTACCTTGAAATTGGATAAGAAAATAATGAAGGATATAAAAAATATTGAGAAATTGCAGCGCCAAGATCCTAAATTGAACAAAATTATTTGTGAATTAGAAAGTAAGGAAGACTCTAAATTAAGTAATAAATATCAATATGTTAAAAAAATCCTATACCGACAAGACAAGAAGTCATGGAAAATATATGTACCGAATAACATGAAAGAAAATTTAATTCAAGAATTACACGTTGTATACGGACACTGCGGCATACAAAAAACCGAAAGACTTTTTCGAGAGTACTTTACTGGAGACAGAATAAACAAAACGATACATCAAATCATTACTAAGTGCGATACATGTCAGCGATGTAAGGATCATCATAAGAATAATGTAGGAGAAACCATACCGATGCTGCCAAAGAAGAAAGGGGAGTTAATCAGTATGGACTACTATGGACCCCTAATTACATCGACTGGAGGTGTTAAATACATTCTTGTTATCATCGATAATTTCACAAAGTACGTCAAACTTTATGCGTTGAAAAGAGCTACAACTCGTGCTACCATAAATAGACTCAAACAATATATAGCGTCATGGGGAAAACCGTTATCAATTGTCACTGATAATGGGACCCAATTCACTACTAATATATGGACAAGGAGTTTACGAGAACTAGGAATTAAACCGAAGTTTACCGCTATTCGGAACCCTTGTACAAATATAGCCGAGAGAACTAACAGACAACTAGGCAACTTATTTCGAGTATTTGTCAAAGAGAAACACTCAAATTGGGCCAAGTATATCCAAGCCATTGAAATTTGTTTAAATGAGACATACCATAGTACCATTGAGATGAGTCCAATCGAGGCACACTTTGGAAAGAAACCAACCAGAGAGTGGACCAAATTTATTGACAGAAGTGTGATTTCCGAACCAACTACTTATAAGCCGGAAGACATTTATTTAAGGATTAAAGAAAAGAGAGAGCGACATGCAAATAAGATGAACCAAAGAGAACTAACAACATTCGCCATCGGTGACCTGGTATTAGTTAAAACATGTCCAATGTCCAATGCAATGAATAAGATAATAGCGAAATTTTGCGACCTGTACGAAGGACCATATAGGGTTGCGAAGCAAAGAAGTAAAGCTACTTATACGTTAGAATATTTGGACGAGAAGAAAGGAACAAGAGGAAATTTCAATGTCCGACAGCTAAAGCAATATATTACCTGACAAGAAGAGCAGTAAAAGGAAATAATGCGTTAGTAACGATCGGTTACGTGAGTAAGCAAATTGTAGCACTCATATAATAAATATGATATAATAAAGTTATGTATAATAATTGTAAAATTTTAAAGTAATAATCGAAGTAAGGTTATCAACTGACGATGTATATCAGAGTAAAGATTTATATTTTGTATATTATGTATAAGAATAAAAGTATATCTAAGAAAAACAAAACAAAGACATTGAACAATGACTAACAATGAAAGTAATGATAAGAACTAAGTGATAATTAATATGATATTATGAATTTTGTTGTTGTTGTATGCATTTGCAAGTAGAAAATTATTGACAAATGAAAAATATATATAAGTGGATATTTAACTAATAGAAAGTAAGAAAGAACAGTAATAGTATCCAGGTGAATAATTATATGTAAACAGATGTACATAATGAATTAGATGTTGTTAATTCTATATTATGATATGTTAGGAAGATAAGTGGTCTGAATGGATGGTAGTGCGTAGGATTGTAAACAATTGTATAGGTTAGAATAGCCAACAGAAAAAGTGAAACCGCTAGTAGGACCCTTTGCCAAGTAACAAGGTGTGAATGAGAGAGTGACAGGGGATAAATGGGAGAGGTCATAAATCTCAGCCCAGACACAAGGGTACACTGTAGACAGTTTCGAACGTAAACAAACCAAGTTGAACGTACTCGAACCCATTAAAGGGATTACATCACTAGCAATAAATGTAACTCATTAGATACTTATACTTAATTAATTAAAATTTACATAATTAATTAAAATTTATATAATTAATTTAAAAAAGGGCATAAATTTTATTATTTGATTTTGTTACACGCCATCAATTAATAAAAATTTAAGGACAATGTAACGTTTATTTTTGAAAATATTTATAAAATTGTACAAGTAGTAAATAATAGCTAAAAATAATGTGTACTAGCAGTTATATTTGACAAAGAAGTATGTGAGGGTGTGTGAAGGGAAAGTTTGTAAGACTGTCCTTTTGGCATTGTAACCTACAGACAGCTTGATGTGTTACGGCTGTAAAGTTAATTGTTTGACAAAAAGAGTGACACTTACTAGATGTATGTGAGACGTTGTATTTCACATCAGGCAGCTGCTCTGAGTGAAGAAAGGCATAACCCCCAATAAACCAATCTACCCTTTTTAAAACTTTGACACAGACTGAAAGCAAAGAGTTTGTCAATTCGATACGGTACAACATTAGATGCCAGAACAATTGCAACGTAGAAATTTGACGAAAGTCGTGATTACAAAGGAAGATTCGTTCCAGACTCAAAACAAAGCCAGAGTGCAACTTGAAGATAAACAATGGTGCAGCAGATCGAACAATACCAGTATTGTATCTATGTCAAAGCGTAACAGAAATTGGACACTAGGAGACGGCCACGAGAGACAAAGAAATGTCGCCTGATTTACAAGGGGAAAGTGAAACTCACGAATTCTGGAGTGCTTGAATGAGATTCCTAGTAAATAGAGAAAACGGCTGTAGGAACAATCAGGACGAATGGTAGTTCGACAAGAGAATCACGTGTAAAGCAGAGATACTCGAAAACCAATGACGAATATACAATTTGTCACACTGGCTAAAGAACCAATAAGAGTATCCAAGCAGATGGAAGATTCAGCAGAGGTAGGCGGGAGGAGAGTTTACTTGGTAGATCTCAGAACAGAAAAACGGCAGTCTAGTACTCATCTACAAAGTGATCACCACGAGTCATCTTAACTCGGTAACAATGTTTAGTCATCGATTCATTACATAAGCATGAACAACTACAAGCGTTCGACACAATTTCAGAAGTGCGCATATCTAGAGTCTTGAGAACGGTTACTTCAGTGCGAACATTCAATTTCTCAAAGTGAACAATGAAGTGAATGCGACAAATCGTACAAAACTCGTTGTTATAATTCTCACTAAATTCTAAACTCATAGCAAGAGAGTTGAACAGTTAATCGCGTTCGACAGACTATTAGTATAAAGTAATATCACGCGAAGTCAACATGTAAAACAGACTTTACAATTAATTAACTTCACCGTAATTTAAACAAAGTGTCGGAGAATACGGATACACAGTACAATACTAAGTGAAGACAAATTCAATTAACAGACATTCTACAATTACAAATAATTCACAAGAAACTATAAACATTACAGCAGCTTTTATATAATACAGAACACATCAACAGAGAGACTCAGTGCATATTCTACAACAGATACATTAGACATAAAATCAGCAATCTAAACAACTACTTTAAAAAACATTATACATGAACTTTACCAACATCAATTAAGGACACTCATATTCAACACAATACGAGTGCCGTGAAAAGTGAACAGTTCGAGAATTCTTTAATAATTAAACAGTGATCGTGAGGTGCAGTGACCGCGAAGGGATACGTAATCTACAACGACTACGGAGACCAGCAACTAATAAACACAGAGGACCACATGATGTCACCGAGAGTATGAACTACGAATAATCAACGCTCTCAAACTAATGGTACTTTAGAGTTAAGTCAATAAACTCAATTCATTCAAGTCAAAGAACTCACACTAATAATTAATTAACCTTGAGAACTGCCTCTCAGTGCTGTGCATTCGACTGAAGCGAAATAAAACGTCAATTAGTAAATTCTTAAAAAATCATATCTAAACAGTAATCTAAATTTGACAAATACAATTGTAGATTATAATTTACAATTATAAGTGTTAGAAAATTATTAAATGTTAATTAATCGCGATTTCAGAGATACTCATTGTTAAGATAAGAGAAGTGATTCTACTTAAGGAAATATCCATACAGAGTGTTATATTTGTAATTTGCTACAACTTAATTAATTAAATAAGCATTAGACATAATATTGTTGTTGTGTGTTTGGCAAATGAATCCTTTATATCCACATCCTTGTAGATATGAGGTGGCGCCCGGGAAATTGAAACATTTTGGCAGTAAGTGATTTTTTAATTATTAATTTATTACTTGTTTAACCACCCCAAGTAAAAATTCTTTATAGCGTGTACATATTAAGAGATGATCTTCATTCATGTCATTATCCCTACAAAAGGTACGTACACTGGTCTGTTGATGCTAATCCAATCCTATTTAGGTGTTCATTACCCATCTGATGAGGATACATATACGGTAGCCAGCTGTTGTCGGGAGCATTCATGTTTCAGAATGGGTGCACTGTACTTCAGTTCACATTATAACGTACTTCTGTACCTCTTTTAAAAGCCCCAAGTTGTTGGCGTCAATTTATAAAGAAGCCGATAGCGTCCTTCTATATTTTGTTTGATCAGTAATTGATTATGTAACGTGACTCGCCTCGGCGTTGATCTTCAGTCTATCGCTAACGATGACGATCGCGAACGTACTAATAACCAGTACCGAATGTGTATCGTTCTTCTCCTTACCTGTCCTTATATTAATGTACCTTAATTCCCGATAGGCGCCAAATTGTTTTACTAAAAACAATTAAAAGTTTCTTCCTGCGTCGTCTTCTTTTTCTTCGATAATAATTTAAACTTATCCAAACGGACTGGCGCGAATTCAAATCTCAAGTGGAGTCTGAAGCGCTGCCAACCTATAATTCTGGTAAAAATTTTCTTCACTGCTAAAGTACACAATTATTAAGACATATATCAAATAAAACAAGGAACGAATATTAGTGTTCAGTACTAATTTATTAGTGTCCAGATTCGCTGATTATTTATAAGTTAAGTACAAAATATTTGTTATTATAAAAAAGTTTGCTCTGGCTATTAAATTTTACTCGCTCATCGGGTGGTCAGGCATGTCTTCAAGCGTTCTGGTTAATGATACAATGTTTTGTTTAGAACGATGAATAAGTTCTTTGGATTACAACAAAATAAAGCAAGATGTTTATGAAAGTACACAACCTTACATCAATGTTAATTAAATACTATACAGGTTTACTTACAACTCAGTTCTTAGTGTCTACAAAGTGTGTCGACTTATAGGCGTCGCATAGAGGTTAAGTTAAAGTTTCAAATAGGCTGATGCAGTTTTAAATAATTTTTCAATAATGGTTTGTGAAGTTGTTCAATTTTTTTTTTAAGATATAGTTTCAACTAATCTTTGAAAGAATTTATTATACCAAGTTCAGAGTGAGAGTTATTGTGTTGTGGAAAAGTTAATTAATTTTATTCGCAATTATATAGAATTCATTTATACTTAACAAAATCTTGTTGTTTCTTCTGATTCGTCCCAGGTAATTCTTCAAAATATTGTTGATTATAGTATTTAGTTCTTCATCATTCGGGTTTTCTTTTTTTCTATTTTATTTAGTCAATGTTTTTCTTAATTTCAATTATTGAATTTTGATTTATGGTTTCATCATGTGTTCAATGGATCCAGATTCAATTTCTATTATTCATATTTGTTCATTTTGAGTAGATTTCCCTCTTATTACTTTTTAATTAGAGCGGATTCAGTTTGGCATCTGCATACCTTGAGCGTTAATAATGGACTGTCTAAAAAATCTAACGGTTTTCTTAATTCCAAGGATAATTCCCTGCTTCTGATTGGTTAAGAATTTTGTTTACATTGTTATGAAAACTTGGGTTTTTGGCCCCAAATTGACCTAATATTTTATAATTGCTATAATTTATTGGTGTTATTACCAATGTGTGAGATATTAACATCAATGTCTTTATTTTCTTTCAAAGATTAATTTGATATCCCATAATGCTGGGCTTGGTCCTGTATCAACGTTTTGACCAACTTGCTAGTGTTATTTTATTACATATTTCACTTACTTTTTTTATGTTTACTCTATTTCTGACATACTCTTATGGTTAGATAATTGAAATTAACAAGTCACTTTGTCTTATTTCTCAAATACAATGGTTAAGTGGTTATAAATTGCTTTTTCTGAATTTTGACAGTTAGGCATTTTATAGGCCTAAGCTATAAATGTCTCGAATTTCTTAATTTACACAATTTAAACATTACCTATTACTTTCATAGGTTCTGCTTGCCATTACTTAGTTATAGTGTCTACTTTTGAATGACTTTGGGACATTTTACAATAAATAAATGTTATTACAATTTAAAAAAAAATCATTCCTTGACCTCTGCTAGTTCATTTGTCTAACATCCTTTTTTCCTATCTTATTACAATTGTGAGTACTATTGTGATGATTAAACTATACAATTGCTTGTCTGTATTTTCTAATAGTTCTTACACAAACTTTTTATCACTTAATCTTTCTATGGTAACATATAACATTAATGGTTTATGGTCTTCTCATGATCCAGCCCCATTCCTTCTTTTAAAATACATTTTTAGATAAACTAACAACAACTTTGGTGCATGGTGTCTTGACACCATTTACAATATTGTGATCACCCTCCTTGTTACTATTTTGTACCATAGGATGTTTCACTATTATTTAAATCATAAGTAATTTGTTTCTTAGTTATTAACACCATAAAATTGGTTGACATACTAACTTTGTTATCTACCATTTGTATGAACATTTAACATTACCGGTATATCTTAATTGAACAAAAGAATTCCTTTAATTAAATCTAACAATATGGTTTTTAAATTGATCTGTTTTCTACTAAAACTTATCTTTTAATAATCGTCTAACATAATTCTTATTCCATAGGTTCTACACACTACTAATGTTTCTTATTGTTTATCTATCAACATTTTAGTATTGTTTATTACCACTGTTCTTTTCTTTTATTACTACTATTAATTGTTTATATTAACTCATCCCTATCCTACCTATCACCTTCACTGATTACACTGGTTAAGTGTTTATTAAATTACAGTCACATTTGTAATACACTGTTTAAATTCACAGTAGTGATTCATCTTCAAATTCTTTACGTTTTACAATCACTGTTGCTATCATATATTAGTTTGGTTCACTGGTTATCATTAACACTCACTACCTACCTCTCACTCTTGGTTTAAATTAGTTTTGACAAATCTAATTTTAAAGTCAGTTTTTATAACCTCATGTGTTTGTTTTTATATTAATAATGTTATTTTAAAGCACATAACATTCTAAATCACAAAGTTAGTCATACAACTTTGTGTAAAGTTTTTTTTTTTTTGGCTATTAACATTAATCCCTATAATTCCTTCATCAAGTCTTTACAATTCGATTCTATTCTACCCTGTCTTGGTAGTATTTTTATCATCATAATATAATAACAATGGGTTTACATGTTTATTACTGGTGGTGTACTTTCTTTTACATAACTTGGGTAATACATGCAACAAAATGAAATATTAGTTAGGTTTTTTATTCGTTTACTTTTTATTTTATAGCCTTTATCTGGCCAATCACTGGGGTTGGGTCACAGTCATTTGTCTGTCAGTCTAGTCTATTCACTCATTTATTATCTTTGTCTACTATTTTTCTTTTTATTCTCTCATTACCTTTGTATAGTTATTGATCATTATACTTCAAATTAGTTTACTTCTCTTACAGCTATATTATATTTGTGGATCCCTTATAGGGTCTGAGTTCTGCAACGTTATATAATGCCCTTCCACCAAAATTGATCATTTTATAAAACGTGATTCTCAGTTTTAGTGAAATTATCAATTGTATTGTATCTTCTCCTTCTTGGATTCTTCTGCTTCATGTTAATTTTCAAGTTCAACTTTTACTTCTTACTTCTTTTAATTCTGAGTCTCTTCTTCATTATTGTTTCCTTTTACGATCTGGCTTATTGATTTTTCATTATAAATTATTCCCTGTAAATTCTATTTTCCCTAACTATCCCTATTCTGTAGCTGAAATCGATTCGGATGGGCACTATTGGCTAACCTAACTCCGACGTTCAAAACTACACTTTTTCTGAGGTCAGAGGAACATTATCTCTGCTCAGTTAAATGATTGCTGGACCTATTCAACAGTCAATCTTAATTAATAATTCTTCGATGCAGTCATCTCGTGACTAATAATAACAATAATCTTAATAATATTTGAAGGGAATTTTTTATTTCTTATTTCATTAATACTCAGATCGAGTCATATTTATTTATCACCTCTTCCTGTTGATACCATTTGACAATACTTGAAGCGTTGCTATTTATTGATACAATTAACATTTTTATTCCTTTTCATCTCTTCCTTGATTCATCTCACTTTTTATACTTTTTTAAATAGTTATTTTTCTTACCTTCTTCTTGATCATTTTGTTTGCTATGGTTCTTTCTTTGGTTGGTTTATAACGTTCCTCATCCACTATTCTTCTTGGATTCTATTTTCCTTGTAAACTTATTTATTTGCTTTGATTTGCTTTGGTATATCTTCTCATTCAATTTGTCTTGGTCGTTTAGTAATTTTTTTTTTTGTTCACTGATGGTCTTCGTGGTATTTTTTGATAGATGCCTAATTGTATACCCCTTTGATTTTCTTGGTAATGGGGTGAGTGATCTCATACGTCTTGTTGCCCTTGTCCCTTGTTATAATATAAGGTCCCACGTATAACAATAATAATTTTTTCGTAATTCCTTTGATTATGCTGGGTAATTCTCTGTTTTTAATTAAGACTTTTTCTCCTATATCGTACTTGATTGTTTTGTGTTGGTTCTTGAAATATTTATCTTTCTGTTGTTCTATCTTTTCTGCTATTCTGTTATAAAATTTTCTTTTTTCAAATTGATATTCTGGGTTTATGGGAAACTCAATTATGTCATTTATTTCCCTAGGTGGTGGTCGCTCGAACATCATTGTGTATGGTGTGGCTTCTATGAAGTTGTGGTATGATAGGTTTATAAATTCCTCTGCGGATTTTAGGTAATTGTGCCATTCTCTTTGTCAATTATGACAGTAGGTTCTTAATATTCGACCCCCCTCTCTTAGTACTCTCTCGCATCCAGACATATCCTCAGCTTTCCATTTTTTTTTTTTGGTATTGCCACTATCAGACTAGTATATGGCGACTGACTAAATTCAATAATATCATCTTCCATCATTCTGTTGATTTCCGCTCTAACTTCGTTTTTTAATGAGTAGGCAATGGGATAGGACTTTTTGTGGAAATCTACGGGTTCCTTGAACTTGATCTTGCATTAGTAGTCTTTTACCTTACCCAGAGCGTTTGAAAAAACATGTCAGTATCTGTTATAAATATCGATGAGATCCTCTGCTTGGGACATGCTTATCTGTTGGTCTTGTCCTTCTTGTTGGAATGTTCTGATCTCCTCCAATTTACTCGACCATAATTCTTGATCACTCTCCTCGTATAGTATAATTCTAGGCGAGTCATGGCAAAAATAATTCTGAATTATTGGGCAGCTGGTTGGTACTGAAGGTGTTTTACTGCTGTCCATTAGTTCGGCCGTCCATATTCCTTCTTCCGCTGTCAGGGATACATTTCCTCGTTGTAAATTGATTATTGCGGAGTTTTGTCTCAGCACGTCGCAACCAATAAGTATATTGAATGGCAGTCCGCTTGCAACCAGAAATACCATTGGTATTGTTACTCCATGGCTGGTAAGCTCCAACGATACCTGTTTTCTTATTGTTTTATTCTGTTTACCCATAGCACTGATGATCGTAATGTTGTTTATTGGTAGAGTTGGTATTCGTGTTTGGCTTCATTGCTGAATCCTCGTTAATTCTATGTTGTCGATCAAAGAAATGTTCGACCCTGTATCGATCATGATGGTTGATTGTGTTCCGTTTAGTTGAACATTTATGTAGACAATTTCATTGTTACGACTTGGCATTGGATTATTTTCTTCTTCTATCAACTCTTCCCTTATGTTTTTCAAATAGTGGTTTAGTATGATTGTAATGGTCTTGTCAGTCATTTGTCTTATTACCCCAGGAGATTGGTCCAGTGATGGGCTGTTTCCAGTTTTCACTGACCTTAGCAGTTTAAACGAGGGCTGACCTCATCATTCCTGTTTTCCGTTGGGCTTATTTGTTGGCTCGGTTGTGGCCCCTGTCGGTTACCAGAATTATTTTCCACAGTCCCAGCGTTTTCTTCATATGAGTTATTTGGTTGGTTCGGTATCTGGTTATAGTACGTTCTGTTACTGAGCGATCGAGGATAGTATCTTCTCGGACTTCCTTGGTTCTGAGGTCGCACATAGTTTACGTGTGGTCGATATTCGCGGTTTTGGTTATTACCATTTCCTGTGTGAGAATGGTTGTTTTGGGCATTTCGTGGATTATTCCCTCGGTAGTCATTATTCCTGGTGTATCCGTTCGCATTACCATTTTGATTATTCGCCCGATGCGTATTATTTCCTTGTTGGTTACCCTGGTAGTTAGGCATACTAGGTGTCCCCGAGCGCGGACAAAAAGGGGCGAAGTTCTAGACAAATATGAAATTTTCCATTAAATATAGAAATGAATGTTTTCATATCTTAAAAAAATATTTGGGAAATGTGTTCAATAATAAGAATACAAATTGATGCAAATGATCAGTTATCCACTATATTTTATAACAAAGTATTTACATATAGCATGTAACAAAAAAAAGTAAGACATTTGAACATAGTATACAATAATAACAATAACTTTTGAATATAATATACAATAATAATATATTTAATATAATAATAACAATATGGAGTAAATGGAAGTAGCAGCTTGTTAAGATGACATATATTTTTTATAAGTAGCATCTATTTTGTATTACATATATTCCACAGTCTCTGTAATTCATTTCGACGTGCATTCATTGAATGACTACTGTTAATTTTTTTCAAACGATCGAAGTTAAATGATGGTTTCAACAGCAATCCACTCAAAGTTTTTACTCTCGATAATGCGACATAAGTTAGACCAACTTGGAACTCGTTATCACCAATGTCGACAATTGCTTTATCCAGAGTTATTCCTTGAGATCTGTGAATACTGATCACGTATACAAGCATAACAGGAAACTGCTTACGTGTACAACTGATTCCACGCCATTTAAACGAAGACGTAATAGCCACAATAGGGACTGAGCTTCCATAAATAGTCGGACCAGTATATTTTTCAAATTGAACGAGAATGCATAATTGCATACATTCACTATAAGCCTCGTATTCAATAGAAGGATCATAAATTATATCAGTAATTGTGCCAACTGATCTATTCGCGAGACCCTTGGCCACCCAAAGATTTCGTCTTAAAATAATTCTGGCTCCTTTACATAGACGTAATTCAGCAGACAATCCTTGAGCTTCATCAGAAGATGCAGCAAGGGCTTCTGAGCAGTTATGTATAGCTTTAATCAAGGCGGTCAGTTGTTCATTTTTTTGTAACTTTTCATAATTAAATTGATCAATATAAGTATTTTTTGCCATTATGCATACTGCATTTTCAAAAGACTTATCCCCAATATTATTGACAAAAAATCGAGAAGATAACAGTTGATGATCAAGCTCAGTAATACTTCCATTCGAAATCCTATTAAGAGTTTCTCATCTCCCATAGTTTCTCATCTCTCTCATAGTTGTTCATCTCCCATTTGTCTCATTATTTGTGTTAAAAAAACTACCTTTTTGAACTGTAAATATAATAAACTTGACTGAATAGTTTCAGCGTTTTTTCCAATAGTGTAAAGGCTATAATCACATACTGGAGGAAGTTGTGACCAATCGCCCACTAAATAAATGCAAAGACCTCCGAATGGCAGGTTGGCTAATTGTGGTTTAGCGTCTCTCGAAGGAGGTATTCTAAGAGCTGAATGGAGGGTCTGTCCATTAATATTATTCGCTGCAACACCTGTCGGAGCCATCAAAAGAGTAGCATTGCATTGGAAATGAGAATTTATTCGATGAACCATCTCGTTGATGATACAACTCTTTCCTGTTCCAGCCTTGCCTTGGACTATTGCAAGCTTATGTAAACAATTATCGTTATCCATTAGCTGTTGATCCAAAAAAGACAAAATGGCATTTTGTTGTTCATTGAAGTTGATATTCAAAGGTTCAAAGAATTGTCGTTGATTTACAATTGTTTCTCTACTGTTCTCAATGAAATCAGTGTTATCTTTTATATCTGGATAACTATGATAAGCTTCGTTCCAGTCATGAATTATATCGATGTCACGATTACCAAGAGTAACATAGGCTGGTAGGTCATTAGGCATAACTGCAGCAATTGCCATCCAGTCTCTCTCAGTAAATATAATTTTATTATCATTATTTTCAAATTCATCTTTGTCTTCCACTGGCTGTAAAGACATATTAATCTGCTGAGGTTCCACAATGTTACTTCGTTGATATGCATTTTTCCAGGTTTCATCCTTATTTTTCAAATTTTGTTCACACCGCCAGGGTTTGTGTAACATTAGCTGTTGTTTACAAAATAATTCGAAGCTTGATTGATTCAAGTTTTTATCAATCTTAGGATAGACTTGTACTATTTTATGTTTTCTGCAAATAACCAGTCTATTTCTTCTACTTCCTTTAGAATATCTTTTAGCAAATTCTAACAAAGTCATATCTTCCATATTTAGTGGTCTCTGATTGTAGAATTCAATAAATGATAAGGCAGTACCATCATCTTCAGTTTCCGGAATAGCAACATAATTTTCAAGTTTAATCACAAGTGTCTGAAAGCTCCTCGTGCAATGGAATAATGGAATACTCATAAGTATATGACAGGTTTCACAAGCTCCAATGCCTCTTTCGCCAATTATTTTCATCATTAAACTGGTGTACGCCTGGCGAGCCTGATCATCAGAATTTCGTGATTTAACGATTTCTTCAAACATTTCTAACAAATTTTTAGAAGTAGGTTCTGATTTTGAGGCGTACTTCGATATGTATTCAATTACAGCATATAATGACGTAATAATCTGGAAATCTGTATTAGCTCTCCATGTTTGAGCAATAAAAGAGCTGAATAGATTGAGTTTCTCGTCATTTCTCACAGGAGTGTACACCCAATTTCCTTTACTATCTTTCAGTAAAGTCGATACTTCTTGAATTGCTTTAGGGAATTTAAAGCGACAGATAAATTCGCGACCATTCGGTTTCAGACAGTAACCTTTTGAGCACTGTATATGTCGTTGGAATCGATTCAATAATTCAGAAATAGATCGGTCATCGTCAATTACAACATCATTTGATCTAATACTTTTTATAACCTTTTACTATTTTTGGATTGTGTGACATTGCATCACGTAATTGTTGAATATTACCATGAAAATCAGATTTTTTAGCAAATATTCCTCCTCGTTTGATTGCATCCTCCTCGTTGAACAGTATTTAGTGCAAAAAATCGGAACCGTGGATGTATTGTTGCTGGTGGAATGGATGGCAATGGGTTGAACGCACTTACTAACTTATCGTAGTACGTTGTTGCTTCAAGCAACTGTTGCTGAGAAGCAGCATCAAAAGTTCTAGGATCCGGAGCACCAGATATCCAAATAAGACCGTGTAAATGGCAAGAACCACGATGCTGAAATTCGAACCAAAACCAATAATCGAGAACTTTGTATCGTTTGCATATCACTTTTTCAATGAAAGTAACAGCTCGAAACGTGAAGTAATTTTCAACAATTAATGGATTTTCATTTATGAGTTTTTGTCGTTGTTGTACAATTTGAGATTCATTCAATAATTCCTCTTCTTCGAAATTACAGCCTAGAAGACGTGCTAAGTCAGGCCACCAAAGGTCAGCAGCACTCAATGTTAAGAAAACTGTCGGTAGTATATCGAGCTGGCTTATCATCGACTCTAATTCACCTCTCCTTTGGAACCTCGCATTTTAGAGCACCAATAATATAAACCTTTTACTATTTTTGGATTGTGTGACATTGCATCACGTAATTGTTGAATATTACCATGAAAATCAGATTTTTTACCAAATATTCCTCCTCGTTTGATTGCATCCTCCTCGTTGAACAGTATTTAGTGCAAAAAATCGGAACCGTGGATCTTGAGCAAAACGGCGATCTTTGTATTCCATTAAAAATTGGAAATATTCTAATGGTGTTATATTCATGTTATTAGGATGAGTATTTTCATTCAATTCCGCAGAACCATAAGGAAATAATGCTGGGAAAGCCATAGTTATATATCCTTCACATGTAAATTCGTTGATAATGTTAGTACCTTTTGGCCAAGGTATGACATTATTTACATCAGATCGGATGCGGTCAACTTCTTGTAATTTAATATCATTGGGTATGACACTTTCATAAACATCATTACTTTCCTTTGAGTTATCATCCAACTCTGGTATTTCTACCGTTGGTATTTGATCTAAAATACTACCCTCTATGGGAAGCTGAGAAATACGACCGACATCAATTGATATATCTGCATAGTAAGGATTGTTGGTTTTCAAAAAAGTTAGAGCAGTAATTATTTTATTTCGCCTAACATGGAAATCACGATGTTCATTCAAACCCTCTCGCCTCACAACGATTGTACTCAATGTAGATGGTATTCGAGGTAAACAATGAATTATTTCATCAATATTCTGTCCAACATTGATTATATTTCCTTTATATGCAAACTGACCGGGCAAACCACGTGATTTGATCCTGTATACACGCATTACTGGTTGCACTTTAGCTATAATTAACTGCTCAACGTAAATAAGTCCTTGAAGTTCAATCGGTACCATTCTTGGATCCATCTTATTTACTGCCGTAAATTTATGAGGATGTTTTTTACATTGTTTACACGCATCAAAATTTTTACTTTGAATTACAGTCCTACCACAGTTATTACATTCAAAACAATTTAAATTCTGTAACTCTTGTTCAAACTGAATTTGTAGATTGCGAAACTGAGAGTTATCTGCACTAACCTGATCAACATTAGACAACACATGACTGTTTTGATTTCGTGAACCACTATTTTGTTGTTGACGATAAGCCTGACGACTATGAATACTTCCACCTCGGCGTCTTTAAGGCATGATTAATTATTTCAACATATTCTGGGTTACACAAAAGCGAAAAGCAAAACGCACTCAAAGAAATAATTACAGCATTGTTGCAGTCGATACACCACGTCTCAATGTGTAATCATGTGAGTGCGTTCGGGTACACTCGTTCACCGTCGGACCGATTCGGCGCCGTTGATGTAAGTTTCAAACGGTTTTAATTTAGCGGAATTAAACGATTATTATTTAACTTTGGCTCGACCAATGTTTCCAAAAATTAAAATGTGTACCCCGGAATATGTACAGAATGTACATATAAAGTTTGGTGGAGATTGGATAAGTAGTTTCGGTCTTAATACACTATCGTTTTAAAGTGTTTTAATTTAGCGAAATTAAATGATCGACCAATCTTCACAAAAATGAAAATATGCACCCCTGAATATGTACAGAATGTACATGTAAAGTTTGGTGGAGATTGGATGAGTAATTTCGGAGGAGTATGCGTCCAAAAAAAGTGCAAAGTGGCGGATAGAGGGGCTTCGCTTCGCTTCGCCCCAATTATTTCCCCGGTAATTATTATGGTTGTTTGCCATTTGTCCACTATCATTAACTTAGTTTGGTGGTGAGTGATTCTCATTGTATCTGTTAATCCTTGAATTCGCGAAGCGGTTCTTGCGATACTGCCCCTCATGTTCATGGCTTTCTAACAGGCTGGCCATATCTTGTATGGTTTTTACTTGACTGTACATTCGTGCCTTCTGTATGGTGTCTTCGTAATGGTACGACAACTGGATCACTAGGCACTCTTCAGGAATTCGGGGTTCTAAGTTTCTTGCCATGCAGATCTTCCCAATAAAATAAGATGTCAGGGATTGTCCACTCTGGTTCTCATATCTCCCATTGCTTAAATTGTTTCGGACCATATTCTGAGTCGATTCCGACCAGTACTTCGCCTTAAATTGTGCCTTAAATTCTTGTATGCTTTGTATATCAGGTCTCGTGGCTGTCCACCAATTATCGTATGTCTCTTTAAACATCTTGTCTAACATTCCTCTCACAGTTGTCCAGCGATTCTCTCGATTTTTGGCGATTATTTCTTCTACCCTCTTCAGAAATTCCATTGGATTACGTTTATAACTTCGGAAGTTAATAATTTCACGATTGTCATTGTTGATTACGTGGGTGTTGTTACATGGTCGGTCACGCCTTGCGTCCACTTCTTCCTGCAGTATTACTTCACGTTGATGTATTTCGTCAATTTTTTGTTTGTTTTTATCGACCTGGCTGTCAATTTGGTTTATGTTATTATATACTCCCTCCATCCTTTCTCCAATATCTGTGCGTATTACTGTTATATCTTTCTGATTTCCTTCCCGGATTTGACGCATTTCCTGCTTCGCCTGTTTGATCAGTAATTGATTATGTAACGTGACTCGCCTCAGCGTTGATCTTCAGTCTATCGCTAACGATGACGATCGCGAATGCACTAATAACCAGTACCGAATGTGTATCGTTCTTCTCCTTACCTAATCTTATATTAATGTACCTTAATTCCCGATAGGCGCCAAATTGTTTTACTAAAAACAATTAAAAGTTTCTTCCTGCGTCATCTTCTTTTTCTTCGATAATAATTTAAACTTACCCAAACGGACTGCGTGAATTCAAATCTCAAGTGGAGTCTGAAGTGTTGCCAACCTACAATTCTGGTAAAAATTTCTTCACTGCTAAAGTACACAATTATTAAGACATATATCAAATAAAACAAGAAACGATTATTAGTGTTCAGTACTAATTTATTAGTGTCCAGATTCGCTGATTATTTATAAGTTAAGTACAAAATATTTGTTATTATAAAAAAGTTTGCTCTGGCTATTAAATTTTACTCACTCATCGGGTGGTCAGGCGTGTCTTCAAGTGTTCTGGTTAATGATACAATGTTTTCTTTAGAACGATGAATAAGTTATTTGGATTACAACAAAATAAAGCAAGATGTTTATGAAAGTACACAACCTTACATCAATGTTAATTAAATACTATACAGGTTTAATTACAACAAGGTTCTTAAGTGTCTACAAAGTGTGTTGACTTATAGGCGTCGCGTAGAGGTTAAGTTACAGTTTCAAATAGGCTGATGCAGTTTTAAATAATTTTTTTTTTTTTTTTTTTTTTTTTTTTTTTTAAGATATAGTTTTAACTAATCTTTGAAAGAATTTATTATACCAAGTTCAGAGTGAGAGTTACTGTGTTGTGGAAAAGTTAATTAATTTTATTCGCAATTATATAGAATTCATTTATACTTAACAAAATCTTGTTGTTTCTTCTGATTAGTCCCAGGTAATTCTTCAAAATATTGTTGATTATAGTATTTAGTTCTTCATCATTCGGGTTTTCTTTTTTTCTATTTTATTTAGTCAATGTTTTTTTTAATTATTTTCAATTACTGAATTTTGATTTATGATTTCATCATGTGTTCAATGGATCCAGATTCAATTTCTATTATTCATATTTGTTCATTTTGAGTACATTTCCCTCTTATTACTTTTTAATTTAGAGCGGATTCAGTTTGGCATCTGCATACCTTGAGCATTAATAATGGACTGTCTAAACATTCTAACGGTTTTCTTAATTCCAAGGATAATTCCCTGCTTCTTATTGGTTAAGAATTTTGTTTACATTGTTATGAAAACTTGGGTTTTTGGCCCCAAATTGACCTAATATTTTATAATTGCTATAATTCATTGGTGGATTTCGTTGTCCATGACGTGTCCGTTACTTAACTAAATACCACTATTATATTAACGACTCAGAACACAAAGTGTTTTATAAGTAAAAACATAAAGTTTTACCTTACAGCCTGAACCGGTTTTCGCCTTTAAAAGGCTTCTTCAGAGGCTGCCGCTGGTAGCGCTGTCCGTCCTGTTGTGGGCGACGGAATCAAATTTTGAAAGATCGATGCTGTGTGTGTGGGGTGAGATATGTTCGAATAATGCGTGCGATTTGAATTGAGCTAGACACACTGTTCGTTTAGGATGTTGTTTATATTTGTTTTCGTGTGTTTGTATATTTCCAATTGTTCTAGAGTGTCTAGTTTTCGGCCTTTTGTGTATACGTGTAGAATGTTCATGTTATTATCGATGTTTTTATATGTGTGGTTTGCTTCAATGAGGTGGTTTGCAAAGGTGGATTCTGTAGTGGAGTGGAGTGCCTTTGTGTGTTCAATGTATCTCTGTTTGAAGCTACATCCTGTCTGGCCTATGTAGAATTTGTTGCAATTTGAGCAATTTAGCTTGTAAACACCGGGTTCATAAAAATGAACAAACACTCCTTGATAAAGACCTAAAACATAACATACATCACAACAAAACAACCAAACACTAACAAAACTCATAGTTGACACTGAAACAAATATACAAAACACAGCACCAGAACATCAAGACACACTAAGACATAATATAAACAATATAATAGGAGCACATAAGACACCAGACAACAAGAACCACAACTCAGAAATACACACAGCCATCAAACTGAGGGGAAAGGCACACAAACACAACATCACATTTGTAAAAGCAGACAAAGGCAACACGATTGTAATCATCCCCACAGACAACCTACACAAAAAAGTACAAAACTTCATGGAACAGAACAACATCACAGAACTAAAACACAACCCCACCGACAGATACCAAAACACAGTACAACAACTAGTCAACAAAGCCAAATACATAATGATACACATAATGAAACAAATCCGACCATCAGCCCCTACCCTCCAAGCGCTTCCCAAAATCCATAAAGAAGATATTCCGATCCGCCCCATTATCAACTACCGTAATGCCCCTGCACACAAACTCGCAAAATATCTAGACAAAATTATCAGACAACACACCACAACTAGACAACAACATTGCAGTAAAAAACAACACAGACCTAGTAACAAAAATAAAAGACATACACATCCCCCATAATGCCACATTAGCCTCCTTTTACATTAAAAACCTGTACACAAACATCCCCATCTCTGAAACAATCACCATCCTACAAAACAAACTCAAACAGAACAACACACCAGACGAACTTATCAACGACATAACAGAAACTCTGAACATTATCACAAAACAAAACTACTTTACTTATAACAATAAATACTACACACAGAATGATGGTCTACCCATGGGCTCCCCCATATCCAGCATTCTAGCAGAAGTCTTCCTCCAACACTTAGAAAAAACAAAAATACTCACAAACAATGACAGACACTCACATAAAATACTATATTGGCACAGATACGTTGATGACATTCTAATACTATACAGGGGAAACAAAAGACAATGTGAACAGTTACTAACGCACATAAACAAAATACATAAAAATATAACCTTTACTGCTGAATACGAACACAACAATACCATAAACTTCTTAGACCTCTCCATCACAAAACTAGAACACAGGCACAAATTCAGTATATACAGAAAACCAACTACAACTGACACACTAATACACAACTCCTCCAATCACCCAATACAACACAAACTAGCTGCCTTCCGAACCATGATACATAGACTTAACAACATCCCCTTAGATGAAAAAGATTACAAAGCCGAACTAAACACGATAAAATATCTAGCAGAATCTAACGGATATGACAGAACAATAGTCAGTAAACTCCTACACAAAACACAAAACAAATAACAGACAAAGACAGAAAACAACAAATTCATAACACTAACATACATCAACAAACAAACTGAAAAAGTACCCCACAAATTCAAAAAAGCAGGATACAGAATCGCTTACAAAACTACTAACAAAACAGAACACACACTATCAAAACACACACACAAAGCACAAAACAAATTCGATCTACCTGGTGTTTACAAGCTAAATTGTTCAAATTGCAACAAATTCTACATAGGCCAGACAGGACGTAGCTTCAAACAGAGATACATTGAACACACAAAGGCACTCCACTCCACTACAGAATCCACCTTTGCAAACCACCTCATTGAAGCAAACCACACATATAAAAACATCGACAATAACATGAACATTCTACACGTACACACAAAAGGCCGAAAACTAGACACTCTAGAACAATTGGAAATATACAAACACACGAAAACAAATATAAACGACATCCTAAATGAACAGACACAATTCAAATCGCACACATTATTCGAACATATCTCACCCCACACACACAGCATCGATCTTTCAAAATTCGATTCCGTCGCCCACAACAGGACGGACAGTGCTACCAGCAGCAGCCTCTGAAGAAGCCTTTTAAAGGCGAAAACCGGTTCAGGCTGTAAGGTAAAACTATGTTTTTACTTATAAAAAACTTTGTGTTCCGAGTCGTTAATATAATAGTGGTATTTAATTCATTGGTGTTATTACCAATATGTGAGATATTAACATCAATGTCTTTATTTTCTTTCAACGATTAATTTGATATCCCATAATGCTGGGCTTGGTCCTGTATCAACGTTTTGACCAACTTGCTAATGTTATTTTATTACATATTTCACTTATTTTTTTTATGTTTAGTCTATTTCTGACATACTCTTATGGTTAGATAATTGAAATTAACAAGTCACTTTGTCTTATTTCTCAAATACAATGGTTAATTGCTTATAAATTGCTTTTTTCTGAATTTTGACAGTTAGGCATTTTATAGGCCTAAGCTATAAATGCCTCGAATTTCTTAATTTACACAATTTAAACACTACCTATTACTTTCATAGGTTCTGCTTGCCATTACTTAGTTATAGTGTCTACTTTTGAATGACTTTGGGACATTTTACAATAAATAAATGTTATTATTGTGAATAAACAAACTTATATTCAATAATGATATTACAATATAAATGTATTTATATTTGTTTTTAACAATACTACCTTTGTCAATAAACTTTAAATACATAAATAAGGTTATCTTACCCATAATAATAATTTATCAAGTCCCAGTGAGGGCGACCAATTGTGAATAAACAAACCTATAATCACTGTGAGGACGGCAATTGTGAATACACTCACTCTTATCAATAATATTAGCACATATATTTAGTAAGATATAGATAACAAATACCATAATTCGGTATTAATGATACTCACCAATTTCATTATTTGCCGGGCTCATTTTCTTCCTTTATAACTTGTTTTCTACCTAAGGGGTACCAGGGTTCGGGTACAGGAAGATTTTGAAACACAGTTGACGACACAAATGATAACCAGATATTCTTGAAATTAACCATCAAATTTAATTCAATCTAAGGTAGTACACATACAACCATGCGGTCAAAATAGTGACGTCATATGATATGACACAAAACAAAATGGTGACTACTTTTCCTATCTCTTTTGATTCTCTCTATTTCTTTATCTGTTGAATTAATATCAATGTACACTTTATAGCTGCAGCTTAAAATCATTTATTAATAGTTAATTAGTTACTACACAAACCAATGCCTTCGGCTTATGTGTTATGGCCATACATTCACGCATTCATTCTCACACATTCAACTTCAGACCCGTACATTCTTTTTTATTATCGATTTGATATTAATGAGCTCATTAACTATAAAAATGACAAAAGGAACTTCTCTGCTTGTTAGGTGGTGGTGTCCATCCGTTGTTGGTGTGAGACTCCCATGGTGATGGTCGGTGTTCGCCTTTAATTCCGCTGAGTATAATTAGATAGATGTGTGCACTGAATTTACATTCTTTATATATTTATACTGTAAACAAGATGAGCCTTTATTGCTCCACTACCGTTGGTAACATTTTTGTTAGTTGAATTAAAGTATTGTTAAAAAGTTATACACACAACGATACATCGCTGTGGCTCCTCTGAAGAATGGCGTTGAAATGAGAGCGAGGCAAGTGTAATTTCTTGCTTGTGTGTGTGTAGTTCTTACGTCATCCCGCTTTGTCTTGCTGGACAATGCCTCGTGCACACATTGTACTCAGTGCGTCATTGTTCTTAGCGATGACGGACTAGTGTTATAGCCCAATCATAATGCATATTGTGGTACTTCGTCATAAACACCGCCATGGTAGATTTTGCTGTTTTCACGTCCACCGGAGACCTTGGTGTTTTACTCTGGCCGAATTTACGTTGTTCCGTTTTCCAGAGGGACAATGTACCTAACCATTCTGTATGTTTAAAAAAATACATAATAAAACAATGAAAATACCCATAATTCCCATAATTCTGGTACTGGGTCAGTCTGTACTGTTACATTATAATTTTAAAAAAATCATTCCTTGACCTTTGCTAGTTCATTTGTCTAACATCCTTTTTTCCTATCTTATTACAATTGTGAGTACTATTGTGATTATTAAACTTATACAATTGCTTGTCTGTATTTTCTAATAGTTCTTACACAAACTTTTTATCACTTACTCTTTCTATGGTAACATATAACATTAAAATGGTTTATGGTCTTCTCATGATCCAGCCCCATTCCTTCTTTTAAAATACAACTTTTTTAGATAAACTAACAACAACTTTGGTGCATGGTGTCTTGACACCACTTACAATATTGTGATCACCATCCTTGTTACTATTTTGTAACATAGGACATTTTACTATTATTTAAATCATAAGTAATTTGTTTCTTAGTTATTAACACCATAAAATTGGTTGACATACTAACTTTGTTATCTACCATTTGTATGAACATTTAACATTACCGGTATATCTTAATTGAACAAAAGAATTCCTTTAATTAAATCTAACAATATGGTTTTTAAATTGATCTGTTTTCTACTAAAACTTATCTTTTAATAATCGTCTAACATAATTCTTATTCCATAGGTTCTACACACTACTAATGTTTCTTATTGTTTATCTATCAACATTTTAGTATTGTTTATTACCACTGTTCTTTTCTTTTATTACTACTATTAATTGTTTATATTAACTCATCCCTATCCTATCTATCACCTTCACTGATTATACTGGTTAAGTGTTTATTAAATTACAGTCACATTTGTAATACACTCTGTTTAAATTCACAGTAGTGATTCATCTTCAAATTCTTTAAGTTTTACAATCACTGTTGCTATCATATATTAGTTTGGTTCACTGGCCATCAGTAACACTCACTACCTACCTCTCACTCTTGGTTTAAATTAGTTTTGACAAATCTAATTTTAAAGTCAGTTTTTAAAACCTCATGTGTTTGTTTTTATATTAATAATGTTATTTTAAAGCACATAACATTCTAAATCACAAAGTTAGTCATACAACTTTGTGTAAAGTTTTTTTTTTTTGGCTATTAACATTAGTCCCTATAATTCCTTCATCAAGTCTTTACAATTCGATTCTATTCTACCCTTTCTTGGTAGTATTTTTATCATCATAATATAATAACAATGGGTTTACATGTTTATTACTGGTGGTGTACTTTCTTTTACATAACTTGGGTAATACATGCTACAAAATGAAATATTAGTTAGGTTTTTTATTCGTTTACTTTTTATTTTATAGCCTTTATCTGGCCAATCACTGGGGTTGGGTCACAGTCATTTGTCTGTCAGTCTAGTCTATTCACTCATTTATTATCTTTGTCTACTATTTTTCTTTTTATTCTCTCATTACCTTTGTATAGTTATTGATCAATATGCTTCAAATTAGTTTACTTCTCTTACAGCTATATTATATTTGTGGATCCCTTATAGGGTCTGAGTTCTGCAACGTTATAACTCGCACATTTTAAAACTTTCTTTTATTTCCTATGCTGTCTGTAATGTGCTGCAATCGGTTGGCAATAATCTGAACTGCTTGAAAAATACTTCAACAGCTGTTTTTATCATTTGCATTAGTCATCACTAACCACAGCTTTACAGCCGTAATAGTTGTTGCAGACTACATGAAACAGTTGTATTAAGTTCGTAACAGTTTCTGTATTTTTTGTTTCAGTGTTGTTATACATGTTATTTTGGCATAGCAAAGTTACGTTTAGTAATAAATTAAGTGTTAAAATTAATAAATAATTGTTATTCATGTTCTGTCGGAGGTAAAATTATACAACAATCATTTAGGTCGACACACTTGCAAACAAATCACTTACATTGATGTTGCAGGAAGGATGGATATATTATACATGATCTTCAATATGATTTAGACATCATTGTATTTTTAATTTTCTTTTTAATATGGAAGTAAAAGTGGGTAAATGTACTTACTGCATACTCATCCCATGAATCATGCTCTTCTTCATCTTCTTCCTCATCTTCTTCCTCCCCAAGTGTTTTATTCTTATTTTTTTCTTCTTCATTTATGTTATCATCATTTTCATCATAATCATCATTGTCATCATTTACATCATGTCTGATTTCAGGTTTTTCATTTTCTGGCCAAAACCACGATTCTTCTGGTTCTGATATACTCTTCAATGTAAAAAAAAATGATGATTAACAATTACTTTTTATAGGTGCAGATTTGTGATTATTTTTTTGTTTTCAGGATTTATAAACAATTAAAACACAACCCTTTTAAACTTAAAGAAAAAAGATTATTCTTACCATTTATTGAGAATTATTTATAGCTTTAAGTACTCAAGATAAGATATATTTTTACCACTAGATAAGGTACAAAATTAATATGTACTCTACATAAACGTATGGTCAACATTGTCTGATGTGGTGTCAGCTAAATCTCACAGGTTTTACTCATCAGTAAGTACAAACTGTTATAATTAATCCATTCCTCTGTTCTATGGCACATGAAAAGATACATTCCTTTTATTTATATCGGGTTAATGTTACAGACGTCAAAAATGCTGAATGACATCATAGTTGCTACTTGATACATATTTGTTTTTAGATACTAATTTTAAAAAATGTTCCTTATTTGAATTGACAAAATGAATGAGAAAATTGATAATCAAAAAATTGAATGAATTATATAAATGATTACACATTTACAAACCTGTTTCCTATCTAGTTCAACGCATACTCTTTGACATTTTCTTAAATCTGCTTTCATTCTTGTTTCATTTGCTTGTTCTATTAACCTTGCTCTATAATCATCTACATTCATCAACTTCTCCTTATGCTGTTGTCTCATTTTCTTTTTCATTTCAGCCCTTTCTCTCAAGGCTGCCTTTCTTCCTAATCCATGTCGATCATTTTTAAGTTCAATGGTCACAGGTTCAACTCGACCTGTACCTAAAATGATTTTGTTTATCATAAAACTGTTTTTTGCACTTCTAATAAGACATTATTGACAATTACACAAAAAATAGGTATGTTTATGTACTGGAAAAATTAAAGATTAAATGCCATTCTATTTAATTACAGAACAGCAGAAATGTACACTGACAGAAGAGTAACATTACCTTATTAAATATTTCAAAACTAATACAGGAGAAAGTAGTAAAAAGTATCTTCACATATGCTCAACTGACAACTTTTTTACTTTGATTAAACTTGTTAACCTAGCTAAAAGTGCTAACTATCACTATTAAATTGTTCTTCATGTTAAACACAATTTTATCTAATATACCTTTAAAAAAGTAGGTATAACAGTATTGCTTGCATTTCTCATGAATTCTGACTTGTGATACGAACAACCACACTTGGATCTAACATGTCCAGTAATTTTGTCTTCTATCACGTACCTTTAAAGAAGTAGGTATAATTCAGTCTTGTTTTTTTTTTTATTATTATCAACTTTGACTTTTACTAAGAACAAAGACCATTACTTCAACATTAATGGTCAAAGGCTTCAGTGTTCTTAATTTTAATATAATGGAAGTGGGCATAACGAACTAAGGACCAACTGTAACAAAAGCATAAAGTCAATTGTAAAGACAGCCACACTTTTAGAAATGGTGCAATGAAATGTAGAAGACAATGGCACAGAATATACATTAATTTTAGAAGTATATAATATTTATAGTAAAATCAATCATCAAAAGCTGCACTGAGTAAACTACATACCTGTAACATGAGAGCTGTCAAGACAGTTGTGTGTGCATGTGTGCTCATGCATATGCAGGTGAGTGTGTGTACACACACACACACACATACACTAATCTAATAAAAAAATAAAACAGAGACAACTCATTTAAAATATGCAAACTAGTTATCCAAATGTATTAACAACTCTTGTCACGTATGTACAAAAAATACAACCCCACTGGATGAATCAAAAAATACAAACTAAAGATGTTTCATAAAAGAAATGCTTCAATTTCTTTGTATTGTACAATATATTTGTACCTGACACACACTTCACAGAATCAATCTGTATCTTCAGAGGCTTCAGTATAACTTTATGTATATTAAATATATTTACAAAAAATATATTTTAATGTAAATATCTCTGTGAAGACCACATGAAAAAATTCATAAAATCATAAAAGGTAAGTATAAATAAAATCTTGTTTTACGATGTAAGCCTTCTGTTTTTATAATTTCTTTTATACTACTTTCCTGTACTGTACACACACAAATGTTTTCAACATTAATAACTGTACAGATCTATGACTAACTTTCTATTCAACAGTTCAGCCAATAAATAATGATAGGTGTCATTAATACATTATCACTTTCAGATTTTTGAACTAGTGATAAGATTATAGCATTTTTATACTTCTAGTAATAGACAAGTAACAGTAGATGTTACAGTAGCTGGTAAGATGGCTAAATTTCAGAAACCAGCAAAATTCAGTAATTTGTGCATTGAAGTCATGTTAGTCCCAACACTGCCATTTTTTACTAACTGTATAAGTAGGAAGATGACTTCTGTAAGTACACAATCAGAACCCAACCATAGCAAAGAAATTCGTGGTTGCATGTGATGTTTATATGGCTAAGATAATATATGATTTTATATACCTTGTATACATGCAAGTTTCAACAATAAAGATTTACAAAAAATATAAAATAAAAGACTGAAGGTAAATTTTAAACATCAGTCCACAAGTGTGTTTTGAATGGTAAAGAATGTGATCGCTATAAAAAAATAAAATGCCTTAGAATTTTAAATTTTATTATTATGACAAACAAAAAAGTGTAGAAGTCTCAAAATTATCTTGTTTCTTCAATATAATCCATTTATGTACACTACAATTTGCAGTACACTTGTGGCTTTGCAGTTTATCATTAAGCATTTAGGAAAATCAGTATAAAGTATAGGATACAGTAACAATGTATTTCAAAGTTATTTTACAGTGTATACATCCTAAATTAAGAATTTTGTTGGTTTAGATTCAGATTGTGTGGTGTAATAAAACATATTGTTACCTTCCTGTTTAAATTTATTTTAATTTTTTTCTACTCTTGTGAATACCTGGAGCAGAACAATATCCTTTCATTTCACAAAGTACGAGATAATGTGAGAATGCTATACCTGATTTCCCAAGACTTGTTCCAGCTTGAAACCCAAATTTCTGCATTATTTTAAAACCAATATTATCTGCACCAATTGGATTTTTAAGGGCATCTTCTCTGTTCTCTGCTTCAACTAGACTGCGAGGTTTATTTTCAATACGACGCTTTTCATCAGCTTCTGATTTCTTTTTAGATATTGTATGCTGTCGTAATTCTGTACGATTTTTGATAAGTCCTGGGCGAACATCTTCTTTTCTACTGTAAAATACAAAGAAGCATTTATTTATTTTGATCATTAGCCAAACAAATTAAGCAAATATTTATTATGACTTATCTTACAATTTAAAACAGTATATAGTCATCATTGTATCAATTCATTTTTCTCTCAAAACAGTTCTGTTAATGTAACAATTAAAACAAACCTAATTAAAATATAATAAATGCTGGAAATCCACTACAGTATATGACAAGGTTATATTTAGGTCTGCAGGAACCTGGAAGTACTAAGTTATGTCAAGCTCTGGACAAAATGACTTATTTACTGTATATTTTCATAATACTTCAGGTAGAAATAATTTCCAAACTTGTTCATCAAATTTGTTCCAATATGAATATGGCTATAAAATAGATTACATGAAACTGAGTTGAGAATAAAAATATTCAGGCTCTACAGATAAATGTATAAATACATAAATGACACACACACACACACACACACACTCTCTTGCAAACATAACAGGTAGGCTTTGACAGCAAAATTACTAACAGAATTATCACTGTTGCACACCACTATAGAAAAATTATTCCGATTAGCGCTTTCAAGCTTCTCAGCTCATCGTCAGATTAACAAGAAGAGAGTAAAACCAAACCCTACACCCCCCCCCCCACTGACCACACACAACAAGCCATAATTCAAATGTCCCTTCCTAACCTCTGAGCCCTGTCACCCCGTCTGTACAGTTACATATTTTTCTAGCACATTCCTTGTGTTTATGTGTTGTGTGTGTGGGTACATTCTTTTTACCTAACATTGTACCGCCTTTCTCATTCACACTTGTGGGCACGGTCACTCACCCTTATTTAAAAAACATCCATATAGTCCTATGCGATTTAATTCTTAATGTTATCTACCCGCCCTCTTTAATTTCTTTTATCTATCTCCTGTTATCTATCTTTTATTTTTAATTATATTATAAAATATTTCTTTATTATCAAATTTAGTTTTAATATTCATTAAATTGTCTAACCCTTTTTCTCTTTCTTTCAATATTTCTAACTCCTCCCTAAGTTTCCTTTCAACTGTGTTATTTACTACTTTTAAAATTTCATGGTCTTCCAAAGGGTTAAAAAACTTATGAAGGGTTCTCTTCTATGAAATGTCTTGCATATAACGAATTCGTTGTTCTATTACCTTCTCCCCGTTTGTGGTCAGACAACCTGCATACGAATTTCCGTCATGTCTCACCTAGGTACACTTTGTTGCAGTCTTTACATTTTAATTTATAAATTCCGCTTCTCTGTAATAATGGGATTTTTTCTATATTTTTATTCCTTATCTTATCAAATACCGTTTCACATTTTTTAATAGCTATATCTTCTCCGTATTTATTAAAACATTTTATAATTTTTCTAGTATGTGATCCTATGTATGTCAATGACCCTGCATAATTCTTTTGTTCTGGTTCTACTTTAGCTTTTTGTATGTTAATACTTTTCATAACTTTATCCACTATGTTGGTGTTATAGTTATTATTCCTTACAATTCCCTTTATCATTTTTAACTCCCCATCTTTTGTTTCTGTCTCTTTAAACACTTTTGAGCTCTATAACAAAATGAATTGATTGCCGCCATTTTATATCTATAAGGGTGGTAAGACTCTCTTGGTATATAATTATATCAGAATACGATTCTTTCCTAAATATCCAAAACTGTAGTTTTTCATTATTTTTAATTTCTATGTTTAAATCTTTCTAAGTAATTTATTTTCTTACCTCCTATCTCTTCTTTAAACTGTAATTTTTTATCCTTATTATTTACCTCATTTATAAACACATGCACTTCTCCTATACTTCCTTCCCAAATTACTAATACATCGTCAACGTATCTAGTCCATAATTTTATATATTCTTTATACTTAGTGGAATTTATTAATTGCTTTTCAAAATCATTCATGTATATTTCTGCAAGAATAGTGAATAATGAAGATCCCATAGATAATCCTTTTTGCTGTATATAAAACTTGTTATTAAACCTAAAATAGTTTTGATTTACACATTCTTTAATTACTTTAATCAATTGTTTTTTATACCCGTATTCTCCCATATTATTATCGTTTACTAATTTTATTTATTAATTAATATTTTATTATTATTAATTATTTTACTCTCTTCTTGTTAATTCCGATCTGACGATGAGCTGAGAAGCTTAAAATAATTGGAGCCTGAACTAATTGGAATAATTTTTCTATAGTGGTGTGCAACCGTGATAATTCTGTTTGTGATTATAACCACTAACACAACTTTCTTCATTCAAGCAAAATTACTGTACAGTTTATTCACAACAATACTCCCTATAATAACATGACAGAAAATAAATCTGTTGTACGTCACTGCATAGACAACTCTTGATTAGCACTTTCAAGCCTTTCAGACTGGAAACACGCTGTAACAATGGGGTTGCAATAACAACAATAGTGGTATAAATCAGTTTTATTTTCTGATTATGAATAGCCATTAACAAAAGTTTATTTACAATTTTTAAAATTTAGCAATTTTAAAATGCTAACATAATTCTGACATGATCATTACAATTGTTTCTGAAGCTTTTGCTACTTTAAACGTTTTTTTAATATGGCCATCTTTATATAAATTAAAGAGTCATTCTTAAAGTATGCTTCTTAAGTACTGGAACATTGGTCTATTACCTAGTTGCCCTGCCCTTATATTTGAACCTGCATTTTTAATCCTTCAAATGATATTATTGTGTGAGGACGGTTCCTAGTAACTCTTTTAAGTCATATGAGATCAATATACATTCTGTTTCAAATTATACATAGTATTTCTGTTTCTGATGGTAATACATAGTACCACAACAACATCCAATTATTCTTTAGTATGTCTAAATATCCACAGTGTGTTATACATCTGTACAAAGACTATTCTTTTCTGTACATCAAGTAGCAACTACACTTTAAACACAAGGTTTTTGTTTTTAAATTTGTTTAATAATTTATTACATTACATATTTTGTTTTTTCCAACTGTTAGTGTTAGTGAGGTAATACATATAATACACATTAATCAAACTAAATTCCAACATGTCAGAACACGAACAGAATGGAATTATGGCTGCAAGCTTACAAACAAGTAACTACTGAAAGTAAACTATGCATTCAAGACCATGTTTACCACATGTTGCCATCATGTTTGTCAGTGTGCTGTTGTGATTCAATACAAAGGATAGTATACCATGAACGAGAAAAGTTGAGAACCACTGCTAACAGTAAATTCATGATTAAGTTTACACTACTTTACAACATGATGACCACTTTATAGCTACTTACAAAACTTTACATATACTGATTTACACCTCATTATAACAGTATTTTAAACGATTTTCATATTGAGATAATTTTAAACTTGAACCGAATGCACAGTAAACAACAAATATAACCTAACCTCTTACATTCTCACATGCTTCTATCCTTCATGACTTTATTTATCTTGTATACCATCAAATTATCTTGTTATGTATCTTGTTTTGTAAGGAATTCTATCTCTTACGGTGTGGCCAGTAATTGCTCTCACTGGACATTTCGTTCCTATTACCAGCTGTTTTGTTTTTGGATGTTTCAGCCCTGGTCTCAGAAGCACGTACTATACTATAATTATGTGGTTATACTATGAATCTATTTTTTCCACTCTGTTCTACACTAGCATGTTTTTGTTTTTCCAAAATTTATATCTTACGAAGCCTACTAGTCACGCAGCCTTAAATGTTTGCCTTGCAACATCATCCCCATACGCAACGTACTAAGGGTACTAATTAAATGTAACAGTATGCATACAAAAAAATGAAATTATAATTACTAAACATAACCTCAATATAATTTAACCTAACTCGGGAGCTTAAGTTACGTTTTGTCAATACTAAATAATTTTCAAATAAAAAGACCGTGTCACCTTTCCACGGATGTTAAAAATATATCTGACATATAGTCTGTTTCATCTTCAGAAGACTCCATATGCTGAGAATCTCAGAAATACGTTTACTCAATACGACCGAGCCTCCTCTCACTTTTAAACAAATTTGAAAGGAACGCCAAAAATTGTTTTTTTATTCAAACCCAAGAAGACGGTATCAAATTTAAATTTAGTATGAGTCGACCCCATAAGTTTATGATACATATTGTATACATTACAAATTAAATAAATTATATTTTATTAATATCCGTTACGACGATGTTCATATATTTCATACGGCAAATATGATTTCTGCTAAATTAATTATGCAGTGATTATCAAGAAGGCATCCGAAGTTTAAATCAGATGTTTTTGTCACAACTATCAATTTATTATTAGTTAGAATTGAAGGCACGTGAGATAAGTGGAGTTAGTGGGAAGATGGGAAGACTTGTTAAAGTTAAATTATTATATTTAATAACGGTTATTACCTAAATTTAATACCTAAATGAATAAAGTGTTACAAAGTGAAGGTATTAGAAATGGCTTTCGCTTTTTTTCGCATCACCAGGGAAGAGAAAAAGAAGTTTGTTTTGAATTTGTAGTAGCAAACAATACCCCAGTTTGGAAAGATTTATTTGTAACATCCATACTCGTGTGTGGTGTATCAGTTATGTGTAGTTACGTATTGTTTTCAAACAATTATGTACTTGATAAACGTATTTTACAAACAAAATACTTCTGGACGTTATTAGTTTTAGTGTTTACTACAGTGATTTCAGTCATAAGATTTCTGTTTAGGGTTCAAAAAGAAGCTCTACTTGTTATTGTTCCAGTTGGAGTGCAGTTCACAACCACCTGCGTGACTGGTCGAAAATCTGTGATATTTATTCCATGGCATGTTATTAAAGACTTTGTTATACTTGAAATTATAACTGGACAAAGAGTGTTATTTTATTTAGCTGTTTTAATGAACAGATCAGACAAAAATATGAGTACAAACGAAGAACTATTGGTATTATTTCAACACACCAAACCAAGGTTACCATGTCTTGAAAAAATGTACAAAAATCTTCAGCGACTATTAACGAGTTTTAATACATAACTGTATTATTATAGTTTAAGTTAGTTTTGAATGTTCCAGATTTCTGTGCATTCATATATCAGTACTGAGGCCATTAATGAACAAATTGTGATAATTATTGATTTGAACATGCATATTGTATACTTTCTTCTCTTCAGATGTACAAGTTGTAACTATAAATATTTATTTTATAACTAGCTTTATAGAAACCATTCTGTACTGCATAATGTAGGTATACTTCAGAATGCCAAAATGTGTTTGTATTCACTCTTGATTTGTTAATTTTTATTTGAAAGTTTGGACATCAGTTATGCGGTGTCAACATATCACCCTATGATGACTAGTAAATAATATCAGTAAACTAAATGTTGCAGTGCATAAGTTAATTATGAATGTCAACTATTTTTTAATATAAATAAATTTTCTAGTCAAATATTTCATCACTATATGTAAGCAGATCATGTTTACAGTTTGATCAGTGAATGCATATGTACAGTTTTTAAAATTTACTGTAGTGTGATCCTGTGTATCTAGAAAATTACATTTTCTAGTGTGAAGTGTAAGTTGTATTAAATTTTGTCAAATAGTAAATACCTCAGCTCAATTCGTCCACATTCTAGGTATACAGTATTCTGTGCATTGAGATATACAGCATTTAGATATTTTTGTGTCTAAATGAGGAGGTAATTACAGAAAATTCAGAAAAATATAGTATTATTTTTGTGTATTCAAATTCAAAGATGTGTTAGGCCTATAAAATAAACACAAAATGTTCATATTTAAATATCAAGCAAAATTTTATGTTTAATAAATATCATATGCAGATGCTGTAGCCATATTTTAAGTTAGCCTTTTTTTTTTATAGAACCATGTAAGCATTAGTTACATACAAAATCATGACTGTGAATAAAAATTAACCAAAGGTTAAAGAAAATAAAGTGTTGAATACCCACAGAGTTTTAGTCATTTTTTGTATGTTGTTCATAAGTAACAACCATTTATTCTGTTGATGAAAAATACTTGTTTTAGTCAGGTATTCCAACTATGTTATTAAATAAGAGATATAAACTCTGGGAATTCAGAAATTGTTCAACTAAGTACAGTAGAGTCTCGCTAATCCGGACTTGATGGGACCGGACCCTGTCCGGATCTCTGAAAGTCCGGATTAAACAGAATCAGCTTTAAAATGTCTGTAAAACAAGTTTTAGATGTGTAAACCTATTAAAATCGATGTTTTTATCATAAAAATTACTTTTTCAGTCTCAATACTACAACGTAGGCATAATTTTTTAACGTATAAATTGATTTAGGATAAAAAACAAAACATTGATTGAAATTCAAAGTTTATTGATTGTATGGTACTACAGAAAACTACAGTACATTACTGTTACATAATTAAAAAGTGTAAAAACAAAATAAAGTTTAAATTCTGTACAGGACTGTAACATAAAATGAAACTATATGTACGTACTGTACAACTGAAAACAAGAATTAAGTCTTTGAACTCACTTGAAAAAGTCTGTAATGTTCTTTTGTATTAATAAAGACTGACGTCATTTCGCCGTGCGATCTCGTAGGCACCTCAAGGTCAGTAGCTCAGCAGACGATGTGTCACTTTGTTTCTCGAAGTAGGTCATCAACCCCTCCAGCATTGTAGTCGCTTCACATGAGTTGGGCTAGCTGATTCCTCCGTACCGTCATCTTCCGAACTGTCAATTTCTGTTGCCGTGTTTGCAGTACACGCCTCCACGATTTCATCTTCACTTAACACCTGATGACCAATATTGTTGTTACTGTTCATCCACTCTGAAATGTCACTTTCTTCCACATCGGCACAACCCTCCAACTGTTGAAAAACTTGAACAAAATCAGCGTCATCATTTGCAGTTGGTTGATTTTCATCTTGTCCCTGTTTTCTTGTGGGATGCTAGGCCACAGTTTTCCAGCTTTTTTGAAGAGTTGACGGCTTAATCTCTTCCCACGCTTCTGCGGCTAAATAAATGACAGTCTTTATTGACACTTTTTTAAGAAGATCAATGAAGTTAGCCAACGGGTCTGCTTCTTGTTGCTCTAAAAGAGACAAGTTCAACTTTTTCCTATATCGCCGTTTTGTTACTTCAATCATACCTTGATCCATTGGTTGTATCAAAGCGGTCACGTTCGGTGGCAGAAATTTCACCATCTCGTAATTCCTCTTCACTAGGGTGACACGGTGCATTGTGTATGAATAACACAGCTTTTTATGGGAGTTTTTTCTCTCTAAGGAACTTCTTTGTTGTAGGCACAAATTTGTCAAAAAACCAATCTTTAAAAATTTTTCCATTCATCCATGCAGATTTGTGTGAGGTATACTGGGCTGGAAGAGCATTTACATTAACATTTTTAAGGGCCCTAGGCTTAGCCGATTTCGCGATCACCAAAAGTGGAAGTTTTAAATCGCCAGAAGCGTTACTGGAAGGAAGCAAAGTCACTCGTTCTTTCTTTACCTTATGACCTTTGGCTACAGAATCCAGCTTTGAGGCTAATGTTTTTTTGGAAGCATTTTGTAATTTAACCCAGTTTCGTCAGCATTAAACACTTGACAAGGCTCTAAGTTTTCATCGCTAAAAAACTTTTCAAATTTTACTTTAAAGTCTTCACTTGCAACATTGTCACCTGACAAAATTTCACCACTTACACCAAGTTCACGAACGCCATGTCAATCTTTCCACCGAGACAACCATCCCACACTGGCAGTAAAAGCAGGGTCAAATTTTTCGTTGAGCGCGATCACTTGTAAGTTACGCCCGACAGCGGAACGCCCTGTCCACATTGTTGGCAAAACCAAACGTACAAAGCCTCTTCTAAAGTTTCGTTTTTTTTTTTTTAACGTTCTTTTGTTACCCAAACTGTCCTTGCTCACCATTTTCGCACAAAATTTTTCAATTTCTTTCCAATTTTTTTTCCAGTCAGAAACAGTTTGTTTTCCCACTTTTAACTCTTGCACAGTTTTAGTTAATGATTCACCAGCGTCAGTACGAAACAAAACTTGGAGTTTTTGTTCCATTGTTACAGTCACTTTCTTACATTTAGTTGCCATTTTACGTTGCTCTTAATAAGCGCACACAATAAAACACACGCACTGAATAAAAACACGGCCTTAAAACGGACTGCACAGTTACCAGTACGAGTATCAACTGAAGGAAACAAAACAAAATGACAATCAACTGTGCAGGTAGAGTGAGTCCCTTCCCAGAAAACAGGCTGCACGCCGACATACGTGCCGCACGTTTCACAACATTAATGTAGGCGTACTGTATACAGTAGTAGTAGCCCTAGTTTGTTTACGAGTTGTTAAAACGGAACATAAATACAGTTTAAAGTAAAGTAGGTTTTAAAATTTATGCACGCTTTTTGATGATTTTTTTTTTTTGAGGTCTGTCCGGATTAACGGGATGCCCGGACTAGCAGGGTTAGCCAGACTCTACTTTACTCTATATGTTGTACTACTCCTTTATTGTAAGTACTCTTATATAGTACTTGTTACTAACCCTGAGCAAAGACGTCGGTATGTTTAATTCTGTATGTTCAAAACGACTGTATAAAGACAGTAGTATAATAAAGAAAGTAAAATGTGATAACTTTTAAAGTTAACTTTTCCTTAACATCACTGTTGATTGTTCTTCATTCTTGATGCTGGGTGACTGCAATTGTCATAGTTCAATGTCAGAATTATTCCTTGTAACTTGGATCAATATATTTTGCAGAGTAGGTGTGAAGGGGTGTTGCATTCTGTGAACATCACCTACATCACACTTGTTCATGTTTTCTACAAACACAGTGTACAGTTTACTCTGAGACTAGTATGAGGAACGTTCACGTCAATCTGGGACTTTTGTTAGACTAGAGTGTAAATGGAGATTCCTGTGCATTCTGTTAGTCGTACATATGAAGTACAAGTGTCAGTTATTACCGCATGGTGCGCTGTATTGTTTACACATTAAACAATATCAACAGTCAGTCATAAAGAACATGGCGTCCAATACACATGTGGAACAGTGTGTTGTAATGAAATTTTTCATGACTGAAGGAGTAAAACCCAGTGAGATTTATTTGCGACTCCTTGCACAGTACGGTCATGAGACTCTTAGTCACAGTAAAACATTTGAGTGGTGCAAACATTTTAAAGAAGGCCGTACATCAGTGAGTGGCGATCCCGGTTGAGGTGGTTCAGAGCCTACTGTAGTCATTCCCATGAACATTCAGCGAGTGGACATACTGATCATTGATAATCGACGGCTAACTTGTCAGCAAATTGCAAAAGAAATAAATTGTCTGTGGGAATTATAAACAAAATCATTCCCAAACATCTGAAGTTACGGCTCGATTTGCTCATCTACCCGCACGTACGCGGACAAATAATATGTACGTCTTCTCTGACACAATATACTACACACATAAACAACACTCTTCCCCCCCCACCACCACACGCCTTGCTCCCGGGCGTGGGTTAAAGGTTGGCTAATATATCTCTGGCTGGGGTGGGGCGTGAGTTCTATCACGGCCGGAGGGCGCAACAGGTCTATGACCTAACGCCTGAAAGTGAAGATGATGATAATGACATCTGAAGTTCTGTAAGGTTAGTGCACGTGGGTACCAAGACAGCTTTCTGCTTTCGACCGGCAAAGAAGATTGAAAATCTGCAAGGAGTTAAAGCAACATTTTGACAAAGAAGGCAAGCTCGTTCGAATTGTTACCTGCGATGTAACGTGGGTCCATCATTTCACCCCGGAATCAAAATGTTCATCAAAGCAGTGGAAGCATGTGGACTCACCACCTCCCAAAAAATTTCAAACAATTGATTCTGCAGGCAAAGTTATGGCCTCAATTTTTGGGGATAAAAATGGTATTCACGTTGATTTTCTAACCCGAGGAGTCAATATTAACAGTGAGTACTACTGCAAAATTTTTCAAGACGTGCACAATGCTCTCAAGAAAAAAACGGCCTGGTGCAGTTCTGGCAAAAACTAAAAGCATTCTGCAGGAAAATGCACGCTACAAGATCTTGGCTGGGAGTTATTGCCACACCCCCCTTACAGTCACGACCTCACTCCCAGTGATTTTTACCTGTTCGGGTCCTTGAAGTTGTTCCTGGGAGGCCTGCATTCCAAAAGCGACGATGAGGTGAAGCAGTCAAACCTATCTTGGTTTCAATGTAATGACAAATCTTTCTACACTGCGGGTATCCAGGCACTAGTGAAACACTGGGATAAATCTATAAATATAGCAGGAGATTAGATCGAGAAATAAAAGTATTTTTTACTATCATAAATGTGTTCTATATTTATTAAAAATTAATAGTTCCAGATTGACGTGAACGTCTCGTAAGTAGTAGGTATTAAGAAATGAGTAACAGATATTTTTTATACCTTATTTTGTCCGCCTTGTGACTTCTTATAATTTTTCTATTACGCGTTTCAGAGCTTATGCTCCATCATCAGATATATATTAAAATAAAACTATCACTCTTACCAAGGTCGTCACATGATATAAAATGTCAAAAATTTTTGCATACAAACAGCGCGCGTAAGTAGGATGCGCACCCGTTCACGTTTAATTTGCCACTGAGCAGTCGCTACATTATCTTATTACCGGTGAGCAGTTTCAAGGACGTATCGTACAAGTGGTTTGAAGCAAACATGATTATTAGATATTTTTTAACTGGTAGCTGGTGCTGTATATCTACCATACGTTATATCACATAACGTTGCAACCACATGGAGATGGGATTGAGCAATAGGTTACCAAATTTGCATATTTCTTTTTTAATTGAGTTTCTGTGTGCAAGCTAAACATGGTGCAGCAAAGAAAATTCATCACTTTGTACATTGTCAAAATGTCTGCACAGAAATTTTAAAACTGAAAGTACATAACATTTTACACATGCGTGTGATTAACAATAGTGATTTTTTCTTAAAAACAATGAGACTTCGCATAACTAGCTACACCAATCTGTTGTAACCTGTCGTGTTTTGTACAAACTTTAGTTTTCCTGTAACGAAATTTCAAATAACTATCCATGTCAACCTTAGCTAGCCTTGAAAAATAAATCAGAAATTTACAAAACTAGCTACACTAACAACATTTAATACTTTTTGTTTTTCTGTGTATGCATTCCTTCTTTAGAAGGTAACATAAAACAATGTTGTATTAAGTTTCTTGCAAGTGGCTTATATGTTTGACTTTTGAAAATTTTGTGGCTGGAGGGTCCAGATAGTGACAGTAAACTATTATCTTGTTATGGCTCTGTAGACCCTTATTGTTACAATTTTCCAGACTGTCTATATACACTTTCAGACATTTTGTCTGTATGAATGCAAAGACTTTTCTATCCCACTGAGGCACTTCTATTTATACTTTTTTCTAAGGTGCTGGTTGGTCATTGTTTGGCCAATCGATGTGATGTGTTCACCTTTTTTTGATTGGCTCAACCATGTTTCAATGTCGGTACCCAGCACTAAAGACTCCTCTTTCTTATCCATGCTGCTCTCAATTTAATTATGTATTTCAACTGCCTCCCTCTGCAGCCGAACAAAGTACCACTGATAGTAACATACAGTTACTCGATTACGGAGGTAAGAAAACCCATGCAGTCAAATGGATCACATCAGGTGGTCAGTATAATGTTCTTACTTTATATCAGGAATATAACAGACTGCATCACTAAGTTGCTCGAGCAGTGTTTGATGAGTGCTGTTGCCCCTACGATCAGTGAAGGACACTAGGATCTGGTTTCTTCATGCAGTATACTGTGCCCTTGCAGAAAAGTATATATTACTGTCATGAAACGCAGCATCAATACTCGCTTTGGAGAATACAGGCAATACTTTCATATGGGTCAAATGCAGAAGTCTGTCATAGCGTAACATGTGTTGTCTAATGAAGAGCATACTATCTCGTTTGGAAGGACCCAGGTAATGTCCTCAAGTCGGTGTTACTTTGCTTGATTGGAGAGGGAGGCAGTTACAATATATATGCACAACAATTGCAGCATAAATTAGAAAGAGAAGTCCTTAGCTCTTAATAAATACTGAGTACCAGCTCTATAACATGGTACAATAGCCAAGCCAATCAAAAAAAAAAAAAAACAATGTGATAGGCCAAATAATGACCAACCAGCATCTTGGAAACATGTATAAATATAAGTGCCTCAAAAGGGTAGAATAGTCTTTGTTCATATTATAACAAAAAGAAAGAGTGAGTGTAGTGTAAAAGTGTTGTATGATGTCGGGCGTTACCTCCGCGCACTTTTTATTACTTACCGATGACTGGATCCTCTGCGGTGATGTAGTCCTGTAACACAACTTAATACTATGTTTTTTGTGGGCGCCACTTGGAATCATTTGTTCCAAGAAAGAAATGTGATTATTAAAAAAATTAAAAATTTGTAAATCTTACTTCTATGAAAAAAATGTAAACAAGTCAGTTTAGTTTGAAAAAATAAGGAATGTTTAATGATTCTTCAAAAACAAATCGTCTGAAGGACTAACATTCATGAAAAAATTATAAAATTACAGAGTTACAAAAGAAAAATTCATAAGTTATTATTATTATTATTGACAATTTTATTTATCCAATCAAGTATCGGCTAGTATTTTCAATTTTTTACTCAGTTGAAAAGCATGAGTTTAATACGTGAAAAAATCTTTACTCTCAGGACGTGACTCCTTTGAACTACCAAGACATATCAATAAGATGCCTTACAAGAAAAATTAAGTGATTTGAAGGTGTGTGTGGCTTGTGTAGTACAACTGTGTGACAAAGTGTAACCAGGTAAAAAATGACTTTAATTTTGATAACTCACGTTCCAATGGTTAATTAATCTCGCACTGGACACTCCTCTCGGGTAGTTTTTCAATCTCGCCTCTTCATGTGTGCACTGAATTTATTTTAAGTCAAAATTGCGATCATTTACAATTTCCGCACTTTTTGTGAAACAGTTTGGCAGTAGATTTTCGTTCAAACCCCCGCCGTTACAAATCAGCTGCTCCGCGTTGGTTACCAAATTGGCCGTCACAGCGCTGATTCCCATGTAGTCGAGAGAAAGGCTTTGTGTTTGTATGTTTACGTTAAGGGGGTTATTGTCAAGTTAGTTTGTCTTTGCGAACACAGCAGAATTGGTTCTCTATTTAAAGTTTTGGTCCCTCCTGGGCCGTTGACGTTCTGGCTGCGTGATTTATATTAAAATTTGCCGTGTTGCTGCTCTATTTCAGCAATGCATTGGCGTAGATTCTTGTAGAGGTTATGTCAGTCTGTTTGTCAATGTACGGGAAAAGCCTTTCTTCGGGTCTTGTGTCGATTTCTCGCCTCTGGTTTCGCCTTGACTGCGTTGATCAGTGTCGTTGGTGATGCATCTGTTCTGGAGTTCAAGCTTCAAGTGTTTTCGGGTCGAATTTGGTCTCTCTTTATACTAATTCAGGCTGATTGTTTTCATTGACTTCCGGTATATTTGTGTAAAAATTCCTTCTAGATTGTTCGAGAATAAAGAAATGGAACATCATGGAACAAATTTAACTTCCGTCGAAGCTTTTAGAACAAATTTCTTATTCTTCATACTAAGGATATTTCAAAAATTACTCTGGTATTTATCAAACAGGTTTACATTAGTACTCACAATCTGTATGCCTTTATTACATTTAGATTCTCTGTTTTCAACTGAATCTAGTGATACTAATTATGATTGGTTTTTAAATAAATTAACTCTAATAAGTAACACAATATACAACTCTCACCTTGGGTTGTTGTCATTGAAATTCAATTTTAGAACAAAAAATTGTTGTGAAACTATTATGTTTCTTCCATAACATGAATACATAATATTACTATCTTCCTATAACAAAACAAACAAATTTTAACATATATAATACACAGATAATTTCAATTTTACCTGGCTCATGCCCATGGCCTAGGTTGTTGTCAATGTTATAACACAATAATTAGTCTCTTTCTTTAACATATGTAGTATTTCACTAGTGTAGACTCAGAGTTTATTATATTGTCTATCTTTTGTGATACCTGGTTACTCTTTACACATATTATTTTTATTACAGGATAACAGCATCATATTGGTTGGTCTTGAGATGTCCTTTTTCATAGTGTGACAAATCTCACTCTTATAAGTTAAATTCTTTTATAATTGATCTTATTTTCAACTGAGTTTGTTCGTTTTTAAGGTATACTGAAGTATTGTACCATTCTCTTTTATTTTTGCCAACATTTTGTAAATATTTAGCCAGATATGACTATTTTTTGTACTGGTTGATTGGCTCCAGCCATACATGGTATAGGTAAATATTTTGCTAACTTGACTATTACAATGTTAAAGTTAGTCAAATATATTAGTATAGTCGCTTTATATTATATTTCAACTTTCTAATGCAATTTGGTTGCATTTTGGCAACATTAAATCCATAAATCATACAATATTATATGCCTACCACATGTTTTTAGTTAATACTGTTTTTGGCTATTTTGACTGACTTTTATTCATTTGACAGCTTTCTTTATCTAAGATAAATTGTTCATTTTTGTCTGCTCGACAATTACATATAGTGTTTATTTCAATTTGATAATAATTAATTTTTACATGAAATCTGAGTGTTTGGTATCAAATCCAACACATTAATATTTTTTTTCATAACAATTATATAATTTTTATTTTAACTTAGATTCTTTCTAATAATGTATTTAAGTCATTTAATACATTTATTTTATTTACATTACATAATATAATAATGGATCATGTCCATTCATTCACAATAAATAGTTCTTTATACTCTATTCAAAGTTACTAAACTCAATAATTAATGACTTCATTTTGGTTGATCCTGATATTATTTGTTTCTCTCATAGTATCTTATGGTTTTTTCACTGTTATTCACTTTAATAATATATATGGGGTTTGTCTTAGTCACAGTCTGGTCGTTTTTCATGTCAGTAGTAATAATTATTAGACAATATTACACAATTTTTTAGGACTACTTGGGTTCGATACTGTTCACCTCACTTTCCTCTTATGATAAATTGCTATGTAAATGATTTCCTTTATGGAACGTTCTGTGACGTTACAATATTCATACACAAATATGATATGTATGTCTGTCTGTGGTCTGTATTCTCATCCCACTGAAGATGTCCATCTGGAAGTTTATATAGACAGACTGGACCACAGCCTAACAGCCTGGAAAATTATGACATTGTAAACACCGACCATAAAAGCTTACATTCAATTACCCTTTTTATTGTTTTATGACTCTTTTTACTTTTATACATATCTCTTCTGAAGATAGTAAGAAAAGATGTAAAAGTGTGAAGATAATCATAGAGACCATCTTCTTTTCTCAGAATTACCCATTTGTTACATTGTAACATGAACATTCAGGATTTATAGATTATTCTGATATAATTGTGTGGATGAAGAGAAGATGTTACGATCAAGAAATATGATCTTGTCAAAATGATACCTTCAAAATAAAATACATAATTGAAGTAAAGTTTGCAGACTTTATTAAAGTTCAGTAATCTTTGCCTGAGTACAGTTTTGCAGCCATATGCTAAATTGGACTACAAAAGTTGAGAATTTAAATCTTTGAATTGCGTTCATTTCATTTAGTATTTTTTTTAAACTGCATATAATGCTTGTTAATAGTATGTTACCTTTCTTCAACGTCTCTCTCTCAAAGGGATTTTCATCGGCTATTGCCGCATATCCACACCTAACCGCCAACTATTTCTGTCCTGTGCTTCTTCTTCTGCCAAGTTATGATGTTCCATGGCCTTCCTCATATTTTCTTACCAAGACAGTCTAGGCCTGCCCCTTTTCCCTCTGCCTGGGGGCCGCCACTGAAATATTTTCCTCACCCATATCTGTTCATCTGTTTGGAGTAAGTGACCGAACCACTTTAGGCCTCTTCGTTCTACTGTGTTAATAATTGTGTCTTGTGCATGCATCCTTCTTCTGACCTCCTCGCTGGTTATTCTCTCCCTTCTTGAGACTCTGGCACTTCTATGGAGATAATCCATTTCCACGGCATTCAATTGTCATAATTTCCATGCTCAACATCCATACCTCACAGCTATACGACAGAACTGATTGAACAAAAGCTTTTTCTATATGAATCTTTGTGGCTCTCGAAATATGTTTGTCCCACCAAATACTTCCTAAAACTTTCCTGCTCTGTTCTATTCGTTTTTTTGATTTCAGGTTTTCCTAGGCCTTCCCATGTTATTAGTGCCCTTAGGTATTTAAATTCATCGACCTGTTCAATTGACGTACTGTCTTTAATCAATACTTCAAATCTGGCATCGGAATTAACAACTAGGTCTTATTTACATTAAGATTCAATCCCCACATTTCATATGCCTTGTATAGTCGGGTGAGCATTTCTTCAACATCTAAAACAGTTATTTTCACAGCTACACTAGAACATAAATAATTTCTGGATTTTGTTGTCCATGTGCCCATTGATTAACTAATTATAAATATATCACTACTGACTCAGATCACTATTTTCTTATTGGGAAACATGTTAAACTTTTACCTTATAGCCTGAACTAGTTTTTTGCTTATTGCAAGCTTCATCAGAGGCTGCCGCTAGGAGAGCTTTCTGTCTTGTTCTTGGTGATGGTGCCATTGTTTGAAATATCGATATGTGTGCGTGTGTGCATGTGTGTGTGTGTGTGTGTGTGTGTGGTGTGATATGTTCAAATAGTATGTGTGATTTAAACTGTGTCTGTTCGTTTAGGATGTTGTTACATCCTAAACGAAATGTTGTTGTTGGTACATTTCCAGTTGTTCAAGAGTGTCTAGTTTTTGGCCTTTTGTGTGTACATGTAGAACTTCCATGTTGCTGTTTATGTTTGTTATGTGTGGTTTGCTTCAATGAGATGGTTTGCAAAGAGGGATTAGGTGGTGGAGTGGAGTGCCTTTGTGTGTTCAGTGTATCTCTGAAGCTACATCCTCTCTGGCCTATATATAGAATCTGTTACATCCTGAGCAGTTTAGTTTGTATACACCAGGTAAACCAAATTTGTTTTGTTCTTTGTGTGTCTGTTTTATTTATCGTTCAGTATGTGATTCTGTATCCTGCTTTTTAAATTTGTGGGCTACTTTTTCAGTGTAGTTATGGATATATGTTAGTGTTATGACTTTATTGTTTTATATATTTATTTCAAGCTGATCCTTCACAAACTTTACTCACTGCCTACTCTGAAATGATAAAAGTTGGGGGAAATTGTATTCTAAGGTATGTAATATTGATTTCCACTTACATATGTGTGCAGCAGTTTCTTTCATGATTTAAAATTGATTCTACAGTCATTTATTCCTTCTGTTGTAACCTTTGGAACAGAAGTTCTATGCTGTCAATTTACTTAACCCTGAATTTGTTTCAATTGAATTACTAGATCTTACTTACATTGAGAAAATGCTAATGCTCAAATACATTGTGTTGCTTGAGTGTATTAGTTTAGATGTGTGCACAGTTCCATTATTTTAGTACTATTATTAATTTTCATCAAGACTATAAAGTTATATTACAACTTTGCTTGTTACTCTGCCTATAATTCCTTACACATTTGTCTTCAACACAATTTTGTGCCGGCCTCACACAGCCTGAATTAGATTCTTGGATTTCGTTGTCCATGACGTGTCCGTTACTTAACTAAATATCACTATTACATTAACGACTCGGAACACTAGGTTTTTTAATAAGTAAAAGCATAAAGTTTTACCTTACAGCCTGAACCAGTTTTCTCCTTTAAAAGACTTCTTCAGAGGCTGCCGCTGATAGCGCTGTCCGTCTTGTTGTGGGTGACGGAATCAAATTTCGAAAGATCGATGCTGTGTGTGTGGGGTGAGATATGTTCGAATAATGCGTCCGATTTGAATTGTGTCTGTTCGTTTAGGATGTCGTTTTTATTTGTTTTTGTGTGTTTGTACATTTCTAATTGTTCTAGAGTGTCTAGTTTTCGGCCTTTTGTGTGTACGTGTAGAATGTTCATGTTATTGTCGATGTTTTATATATGTGTGGTTTGCTTCAATGAGGTGGTTTGCAAAGGTGGATTCTGTAGTGGAGTGGAGTGCCTTTGTGTGTTCAATGTATCTGTTTGAAGCTACGTCCTGTCTGGCCTATGTAGAATTTATTGCAATTTGAGCAATTTAGCTTGTAAACACCGGGTAGATCGAATTTGTTTTGTGCTTTGTGTGTGTGTTTTGATAGTGTGTGTTCTGTTTTGTTAGTAGTTTTGTAAGTGATTCTGTATCCTGCTTTTTTGAATTTGGGCTATTTTTTCATTTTGTTTGTTGATGTATGTTAGTGTTATGAATTTGTTGTTTTCTGTCTTTGTCTGTTGTTTGTTTTGTGTAGGAGTTACTGACTATTGTTCTTTCATATCCTTTAGATTCTGCTAGATATTTTATCGCGTTTAGTTCGTCTTTGTAGTCTTTTTCATCTAAGGGAATGTTGTTAAGTCTATGTATCATGGTTCTGAAGGCACCTAACGCACATAAACAAAATACATAAAAACATAACCTTTACTGCCGAATGTGAACACAACAATACCATAAACTTCTTAGACCTCTCCATCACAAAACTAGAACACAGGCACAAATTCAGTATATACAGAAAACCAACTACAACTGACACACTAATACACAACACCTCCAATCACCCAATACAACACAAACTAGCTGCCTTCACAAACAAATGTTCATGTGACAGCAGTTCAATGCAGACTGCTTGCAGCTGGATGAAAAGCTCGCCGACCAATTAAAAAAACAGCTTTTAACCACCGAAATGTGCAAAAAAAGGCTAGCGTGGGCCAAAGCACATGCAAACTGGACAATAGAAGACTGGAAAAATGTAATGTTTTCCGACGAGACACATTTTTTTGTTCAGGGACAAAAAGTGCCTTACGTTAGAAAAACAGCTAATGAAAAAACGTCACCAGCGCACCTCCAGCAATCTGTTAAGCACCCAAAAAAAAAAGATGTTTTAGGGGTAACTTTACTTCTAAAGGCCCTGGATCATTGGTTCCAGTGAATGGTATGCTAAGAAGTACTGAATACATCAACATTCTGCAAACAAGCGTCATCACACAACTTCAGGACCTGTTCCCAGAAGGCAGCGGATTGTTCCAACAAGATTTAGCACCATGCCAAAAAAGTAAAAGCATTTTTTTCAACAACACAAAATTTCTGTTTTAAATTGGCCTGGCAATTCCCCGGATTTGAATCCAATAGAAAACTTGTGGGCTATTGCAAAGCAGAGAGTGGAAAAAATGAGAACAAAGGAGGACATATCAGCTACTAGTTATTTTTCTAAATGTACTTGTGTGGTTTTGTTTGTGAATAAAGTAGCTTTTTATGGAAAACATCTGTGTTCGGATTAATTTGCATACTACTGTATATGGGAATGGCACAGGATGAAAAAAAAACTTTATTTTGGCTTATATTTTAATTATATGATTCAATATAGTATGGCATGTATGTAAAAGATGCACTGTTCAGAATTTTGTTATGAATACTTAGATACAGTGACAAGCAGTTAAGTCCAGCTGAGGTTTACAAGTGTGGAGCCAAACTAGAGCATCTTAATAAAGCAGACCTAAATTGTCAAATACATAATGAGACTGACTTAAAGGATTAAGAAATTACTAGATTTAATTTTAAGTAAGCCTTAAGCCAAGATTTAAAACACATCAAGATTTAAAAGCCTTAAGCCAAGATTCAATTCTAAATTGAATAAATATTTTATTAATATTAATAATTAAAAATTATTAATATTTTAAAATATTGGCTTTGATTGATTACAAATATTGGTCTGCCTCCTCTCTTTGATTTGTGATTAAGGCTAAAAAGTTTTTTAATAAGGTAAGATCTAACCTTGACTGGCTTGACATTAAATGATCATATATTTATCCAGAAATCCATCAGCGTGGTAATATATTATTTTGGGCTAGTATGAAAACCGAATTTGTAAAGTTTCTAATTTACTCATTCGCATCATTCAGCCTTTACATTGGTGAAATGCTCTAGTAGTAAATATGGCACTACAATTTTCAGCTTTAACTGTTGTCTGTTTAGCTAGAATGTTACTTAAAAAATAAATATTAAAAAGTTGAAAAAAGTCTAAGCAGTGTACAATGCATATTATTATTAACAGTTATTATGAAAATACAATTTGGTAAATATTAGGTTTTTTAAATAATGTTACATAAATAGGGCTGCAAATGAATAAATTGCAAGTACAAACTAAAATTAATGTTTGAGTAAACACAACAAATTGATTAAAATTAACTCCTGGGCTGTTTGGCCATGGTCCAAAGTTTCTGACAAAACTAGACGTTCCAGCAGTGCCACTGACTGTCATCTTCAGTGGAAACGAGTCAACGCTAACGTGGGGTGATATACGTTAGGACCACAGTACTGTGGTTAGTGTTGACTCATCCCATGTTAGCGCTGACTCGTTTCTACTGAAGATGGCAGTCAGTGACACTGCCGAAACATCTGGTTTTGACAGAAATTTTGGACCACGGCCAAACAGCCCGGGAGTCAATTTTAATCAAAATGGCACCACCTGTGTAAGCCTTCACACAACAAAACACAACAAACGTTTGCAAAATTTCTAGGCATTTCCAGTCTAGTATGTACAGCACATGTGAGTGGTTGGCTGACAATGCTGAGCTAATTGCACTATTTTGCTGGTTTTGTTTGTTGTTTGGAAAGGACAAGAACACTGCCTAGGCCAAGACTGGATTCAAACATTTAGGAAACCAAGCTGGATCTATTAGCGGCCATGAAATTACTGTGAATCATCTTCGTTCATCATTGTGTATTGCTGCTTTCGGTCAGAGTAGAATAGAAACTCCGTTAGATGACCAACTTAAATCAGAGATATCGGCTAACAATCAAAAGGTTCAATGCAAAAGAGATTTTCTTAGGAGACTAATGCTGTTTGATAGCTCGGTAAATAAGAATTATCATTTCGAGGACACGACGAAATGGAAAAGACGGTTTACTGAGGCAATTACGTAAACATCTCAAGTACACAGCCGAGTATCATCCTCTTCTTGTGGAACAACTACTGTGTTTAGGAAACTGTCTAATCTCATTGAAGCGATTAGCTCACTTCTTTTAGTGACTATAAAAAATGAAACAAAGGAGGTACACTTTGTACCTGTATTAGTTGATGAAACTAGAGATATTTCAAATAAAGCATAGTCCTCTATAGTTTTGCATTATGCGCATAATGGAGAATTAAAGAGAGATTTTTAGGATTCAATGACGTAAGTTGTGATCGACATGCCCAGGCTGTTGCAACACTCATTCCCCAGTTCCTGACTGAATTTGAATGCAGTGAAAAACTAGTCGCTCAAGCCTACGATCGGGCGGCAACAATGGGGAAATTTTTAATGGAGTAGAGATGTAATTTAAAGAACTAATCTGCAAGCTCTCTTTGTACATTGATATGCTCATGTTTTAAACCTTGTTTTGTCTCAAAGTGTCAGGCAAATACTCAAGTGGAAAATATTTTGTAGCACACTAGTGGTATTGCAGCATTTTTCGAGATCTCTGAAACGCACTAAATTTTTATATGAGTCTGTGCAGCGATGACTTCCCGATCTGTGCTCAATTAGGTGGAATTATTCCTCTAGACTTGTAAACACCATGTACAGGAACGGACATCAATTGTGTCTATAAAACAGGTTAATTACCTTCTGTCACGCATCTTAAATTCCAAATACAGGATAACTCGAGTTTTGACAACTAATGTGTCATCATCAGATCCTCATGAATATAGTTAAAACTACATCATCATGAGGATCTGATGATGACACATTAGTTGTTGAAACTCGAGTTATCCTGTATTTGGATTTTAAGAAGCGTGACAGAAGGTAATTAACCTGTTTTATAGTCTTAACCGCTTCTGGAGGGAAATAAAATGTTTAAATCAATTGTGTGACGTATTCAATGTCACGTTAGACCACCTTCGAGTCTGATATTTTAGCTTCCATAAGTGAATTTTTGTCAGTGTTAGAGACAAAATACTTTTGATAAAATATTTTCATATACAGATGACAGACTCAAGCAAATAACATTTTGTACTGCCGAAAGAAAATTGCAGAAACTCGACAAAGTATAGCATCTCTCTGTGATGACTTTGAAGGCGTTTTTCAGCAAAATCTATCTGTATTAAGGGAGCCATCACACAGAAGGAATGTGAACTACAAATGTATTTATTGTGAGTGTTTGATAACATTGACAATCACTTGTATAAACGGTTTCAAGATTATCCTGAATGTCCTTTTAGGAAACTTTTGGCAAATTCTTTGACAGTGTGCGTTTATAAAACGAACTTATTGTGTTGTATAGTAGTGAAGAGTTTAAAGGGAAAAGTGTATCCGATCTTTTAAAGCTATTAAACTCTAATATGATATTGAAAACTATTTAAATGTTTGTATATTTAAAGAAAATGTGTTTGTGTACAGGAGAGTTATTAGTATGCTTGAACAACATATTAGTGTGTTTATTCGTAAAAAAGCTGATATTTTACCACTGCAAATGTGCTATGACAGTATTTATATTTATAGACCCATGTGTTTTAAAAATAATCTGCAGCTCAAGTTGAAGCCTGTATTGTGCCACTGTTTTTTAAAGATTTAGTAACTCGATGTTAGAGCTGTCCAGCCGCGGGGTATATGTGTTCTATGTATTCTGCGTTAAACATAATATTTTACCATGCTATAAAACATTAAAATAATAGACTTAACAATGGATCTTATAGCTAAAATTCAATCATAATCGTGTATGCCGCCTGCTAACAGGAAGACAGATTAGTAGGTAAGCCACTATACGTTACTTTTAATTATAAATTGCACTTCCACTGTCTTTTTGAAACTGAATTAGACCTATGGTATTGGATATAACTCAGCTTCACCAAAATTTTTACCCACCGCATGCCACTGTCAACAAGTAGGCTATGTTGTGTTTAAAATAGTCAGTATTTAATTTCTGTATACTAGAAAATTTATCATTATTGCTACAACTTTCAAATGAAACAATGGTCATCTCTCCGTGTTTTTTTAATAAGCAGCAAACTCATCGAACCTGCGCATTCTCGCTCCATGCAAGTCTACCTACTCATTCTTGTCCTTTGCAATATTTTTGTCTCCATTCACATTTTGTCATGCAACATTATTTCCATTTGGTAATTTCTCTTTCATATGGTTCTTTATCTTTTCTTCTTTCAGTGGTCCTATAGCCAATATGAATTCACAGCTTTCCTCAACTAACCGCTTTCAGGCATTCTAGCTCACTGCCTTTCTTCCAATCTCCACTACTAACAAACATCTTTCTAGAAAAACTTACCAAACATATTGCATCCATGCAATTCCCCTCTTCCCTGATACATTGTAATCCAGGACATGCCATGTTATATGTATTTGTGTGTGTCCAATCCATTCTTCTAACAATACAATTGTAAAAAGAATATTTGAGTTCAAGGGTGTTGCCAAGGGGGGGGGCAGCTGCCCCCCTTGAGATTCGAAAAAATGTATATACGAGAATGAAAATGAAATGAAAACGGTGTCGTTTGAAATTAATATAACAAAAAAATAAACGAAACAAATAATTATGTAACACTAATAAAAAAAACATCGACACAAACTATGTATACACACTCGACTGTACAGTAGGCCTACTTCAAAACGCAGTGAGCTTGTGTTTTGTGTACAGACGTAGCACTCACACAAGCGCACGGTGTTCGCGAGGACGCGCGCGAGTCCGGTGCAGCACGGGGGTGAATGTTCCTCGCCCCCGCGCTCTTCTACGCGCTGATACCTAAAATTTGCGTTCTGCGCACTGCGCAGCGCAACGCGCCTATGCTCCGATCGGCGACCGGTGAGACGTCGGAATAAAAATTGCACGCCGTATCAAATAAAAAAAAAAGATTACAGCGAATTATTATTTATTATTATTAGTGTTTCAGTGAGGACTAGTTCCTACAAACCTTTTCTAGTTTAGTTCAGTGGTGAGGTGATTGTTCATCTTTCTTGTGCGTGAGTGGTGAGGTGAAAGAATCAGTTCATACGTTTCCAGTATAAACAGTACAAACAAACATATATACCTAGACCTAGGTTAGGTTCATAACATGGACATCAGACATTTTTTTGGTGAGTCACTGCATTCAATTTTCATATTTTTGTGATTGTTGGGTATTAACATTATTTATTTTTATGAAGTGTACAAACTTTAGCTTTTTTGTGATGGTAATTTTGTCCACATTAAAAAAGAAACATTTCAGTTAACATTTTGGTACCATATTAAGTATGTATTGCGACGAAAGATATATATGAGGCATAGTATATTAGAAATAATATAGTCTGTTATCTAGAGTAAGAGGTTGTATATTTTAACAAATTTAAATATGGTCTGTAATTTTACAAATACTTTATTTTAATTGAATATTGTCTATGAATTGATCTGAACTGTTTTGTTTTAAAATGTCTATTGTTACTTGATTGATGATATCCTATTCACGGTCGCTGCGTGATACCGCTGCTGTTCTGTGGTCTGTAGAATCTGCACCTCGCTGTCAGCTGTTCTCTGCAACACTGCTGCTCCGTTGGACACTCCCCTTCCACGCACGCACGCCGACACACCGATATTGGTTATCTCTTTACCTCAGGGTTCGGAACTGGGCTGTACTTTATATTTATTTTAATATGGTGTATTGAGCGTACACCTTCCCGTGTCTTGAGGTGTCCCCGCGTTAAACAAAGGCGTATCCCGGTGGATAAACCTCCAGATATTTTGCCTCTCGCAGTACTAGCACTGTTTTAATAATTATTATCTATCGAGTTTAACTGAGTTCGTACACCAATATAAGGTATTAGCCAACGGGTAACTCGTTGCTACTATTCCCTTAATAACCCTTACAGATGAACGTTTTCTGCACGAAAACTCGCACACAGAGCACCTCTGTAATAGTGAAGCTGGTAGATGGAACTAACTAAACTTTCTTGGACAGAGACCCAATCTTAATGATAATTGGGGCCGCTGATTGGTCGAAACCCCCAACACGTGATCGATGGGAACAACTGATAGATAGAAATCTTGAATAAATTGGCAAAAAGCTGCAGAAGTAGGTATAGATTTGATCTATAAATTTTATTACTTTCTGAAGGTAAAGCACCTATAGAAATATGATTTTTGCTAAAAAAATACCTATTTAAATAGTCTGTTTCAAAAATATAGCGCTGATTTAGACACATGCGCTGTCCAAGTCTCGCTTCAATCCGTCAATTATTACCAGAGTTATTCCAAAAAATACGAATAACATGCGCACCCGTGCACTCGCACACTAACTCCGCACATGACATGATAGCAAATAAAATTATGGGCATTTTGACATATAATAGTTTTTTACCCAATTCTTAATTCAAAACTTATCTCTAATTAACACAATTTAACAAAAATCAAATTCTAACATGTCTACAACGTCATAAAATGATATAAAAGTAAGAACCATGTAGTCCTGGCTACAGATTCTCTTACTGCAATGTTCTATTGCAGTATATTACTTATATGTTTTGTTTTGCAGTAAATTTAAAAAGAGAAAACCTGAAGAAAGAAGCAGTGACAGCGATGAGCAGGATGAAAAAGTGGAAAAGGGGAACAAAATGGAGACCGCAACGGGAGATGCTTAGCCTCAGAAACTAGTTCAAGACCCTGGTGCTGGTGCACGTCCTTATGATGATTCTGTGTGTCCCCTGTCGAGACCAAGCTCATCCAAAGGTATGTTTGAGATGGGGGATACCCTCAATCTGATATGCAAGTCACTCTTCAATAGCCACTGTAAAGTTCATGATAGAACTAGCCTTCAATCCTCTTCCTTTTCTTTCCTATGGCAATGCGTAATATGTACTTTTTTCAGATTTAGATTCGGACCCGGATCCGCATTCTACGATGGATGACTGCAACGAAAATGACGTCGGTCGATTTGTTGGTCGAGCGTCGATTTTATCGACCCAACGGAAGAAAGAATTGCTTGAAAACTGTTGAACCCCTCCTACGACATATGACTTTGTGAAAGACGCCAACCATTTAAAGAGAAAATTCAATTATTCATGGTTGGAAATGTACTCTCCATGGTTGCCATGCTCCCGGCACCAAAAAGAAGCTTTTTGTAAATATTGCACGTTGTTTCCGCCCAATCTGAGTTATGTTAGAGGCGTATTGGGGTCATTTATCATAAGGCCATTTTTTTAAGGTCAAAGATGTTCACGAGCTGTGGAAAAAGCACATGGAAACCCACTTCCATAAGGCGGCAATGGAAGCTGCCAGATCATTTCTTGCAAGTGTGCCGGTGGATGTGCAAGTCAACAAATACTCCCAGAGAAATCTTGAAGAAAACAGGAAAATTATAACATCGATTATTACCTACAGTATATTTTGCGGGTCCCATGACTTAGCTCTGAGAGGTAAACATTATGGTGAAGGAATTCTGGAGGGGTTATACAAGCTGCGAATTGATGCGGGACACATGGTTTTGAAGAAACACATTGAGCATGGGAAAAAGAATGCAAGCTATCGATCAGTTGATATCCAAAATGAAATTATCAGCATTTGTGGGGATGTGTTTAAGGCAGATATTATAAAGAAAGTGAAAATGCAGAAGCATATAGTGTATTAGCGGATGAAACAGCTGACATTTCTGGAACTGAACAATTATCGATTGGGCTGCGATATTTCCATGAGGAAACCAACGAAGGCGAGGAAGTGTTCATTGGATTTGTTGAGCTGAAAGCTCTGAACGCGAAATCCATTGCACAGACCATCGATGAGTTTTTGGCAAAAGAAGATCTTAATCCAGAGAAATGCGTTGGTTTGGGATTTGACGGTTGTTCGACAATGTCTGGAACAGACAGTGGTGTGCAAGGAATCTTGTCCAAAAAATACACCAAAGCTTTGTTCTTTCATTGCTCTTCGCACAAACTGAATCTAGTGATCAGTGATCTCAAAACTCTGCCTGAAATTCGGAACACCGTGGGAACCATCAAAGATATGATTTCATTTTTTCAGGAATCAATTTTGAGAAGTAAGTTGATACCTAATATTTCCAGGCTCTGCGAAACAAGGTGGAGCGAGAAACACAAAAGCATCAGAGTTTTTAAGGAGAATTTTCCTATTATAACGGAGGCCTTAGAAACCTTATCGCATGAAGGAAATGGTGCGACTAGAAAAAATGCTTTTCAGCTCCATGCGGCTGCTTCTAGAGTTTCGTTTATTCTTAGCCTTATTTTAATAGCCAAATACTCAGCTTTGATGGAACCAGTTGTAAACGTGCTCCAGTCCATAGCTTTGGATGCGGTCAAAGCCTTGCAGCACATTAAACGCATTTTGCAACTGCTTAAAAGCCACCGTGACAATCCCGAAAAAGTCACAGATGAAATTATAAGGGATGCTACTGTCGTTGCGGAAAAACTCGGACTGGGGGAGGACATGAAATCAGTGCCGCGCATTGTTGGGAGACAACATCATCGAAGCAACCACCCAGCAGGAAGCCCTTCAGAATTCTGGAGGAGGTCTTTAATAATACCATATTTGGACTCCATTATTACTTCTCTTGAAGTGCGTTTTGCTGAAGAAAACACTCCATCATTCGCATTATCTAAATTACACCCGGCGCAAATGCTAACCATGTCAGTGGAAAATCTCATACAGCTTGCAAAACCTTCGCCCAATTTTACGATTTACTGAACATAAAAAATGAAATCGAACTTTGGTGAAAATTGTGGCAGGATAAACCCAACCCAACAGAACTAACTGTTGCCGTTGTTGATATCCTAAAAGAGACGGAAAACTTCTTCCCTGAAATGGGAAAAGCTTTAAAAATTTTGATTGCTCTACCGTGCACAACGTGTACTGTGGAGCGATCCTTTAGCAGCTTAAGAAGAATAAAATTTATGCATATTTTACCGTGAATTTTGATGGTACATTTGTTTTTCCTTTGAGGTATATTTTTGTTATGTTATACATTGCCCCCGACACAAAAGTGATTATTTCGGAATACCAAAATTTTGTGTAATGATGAAATAATAACTTATTTTCGTTGCAGTTCTTTGAATGTGATTTTGCATTGGTAATTTTTTACCTTCACTGCTGCATCAGAGAAAACATCTCGATACCTCTCATAAATACTGATTAAAGACTCTACCTGTTGATCAGTTAAATTAGCATCTGTCTTGTCGGATTTCGTCTAATTTCTGCTTCCATAAATAATCATGGTCTACTTGGTAGACTGTCTTGTCGCATGGTGTATTCTCCCCTAAATAATTTAATTCCCTAATGTGGTAGCTGGTCCGGTTCGAAGGGGCACTCTCGCTTCCTATTAACTTCGCCGTCCACATTACACCTTCTGAGTACAGGGATACCTTCTCCCTGCTCAGGTCGATGATGGCTGAATACTTTCTCAGCACATCGCATCCTAACAATATACTAAAGGGTAATCCGCTTGCGACTAAAAATACTGCGGTAATATTTACACCGTTGTTGTTCAGGTCAAGGAAGACTTGTTCTGTCATCCAGCTTCTCCGAGTGATATATGATGTATGGTGATATATGTTATTTCGTTATTCGTGTTGATAGCGCTAGTATTTTCTTCTTCTAACAGCTCTTCTCGCATATTGCATAAATAATGATTCCGGATGATGGTGATAGTATTGTGATTCTTCGTTATGTCATGTTTTCATAAATACCCAGTCGATTGGAGCAGTGATGGGCCGTGAGTCGTTCTCACTGCCTCCTCCCGTTTAAATTGTTATCATCAGTATTACTCTGTCAGTCTGGTTGATTTGTTACATTTTCTTCTATGTTGGAACCGACCATTGTTTGACTTTCCGTTATTATAATTATTACTATTATCACTACCATTAATCCTAACATTATTCACGCATTGCCGGTTACCTTTACAATCAGTCCCTTTTTTGATGATGTTCATACTTAGTTTATCCGTTGTCGGTATCTGCCACGATCCGGGTTGCTCCGCTAATATGGTTTTCCGGTGGATTCTGTAGGTTATATGCGGTTACAAATCTCCCTACGGGATCGTCACAGCGTGGATCAGACACATACGGTTCAATGTTGTCTTCGTTCCTTCTATTCCTTCCATCATCATTCTTTGAGTCAGGATTAGGTTCACGGTTGCCACAACAGTCATTCTGGTTATCCAAACTTCTTCATCGCTGGTCATCGTGTCTCCTTGAATCCCTCTCATCAGCCATGATATAGTTTATTCAGGCTTGATAGGTTCCCTGGTTGTTACTTTGTTGATTTTCAGAGGGTATGTCCCTCCTTTGGTCCCCGCTTCTGGGTCCATAACCTTCCGTTCTAACATGATTAACTCTGGGTCGATATGGGCGATTGTTATAATTATTATTCAGAGTTAGATTAGGTCGATTTGTATTAATATTGTTTGGATGGTTATTATTTCGAGTATTGTTTGTGTTACTGGGATGGTGATTACTACTCCCTTGGTTGTTGTGGTTATTATTATTAGGGTAATTCGTCCGATAGTTTTGGTTATTATTATTGTTGATTACATTATGGTTATTCCTCCCCTCATAGTTATCGTTCCGTTGACGGTTCCTACGATAGTAAGTTTCGTGCTCGTAGTTTTCGAGGAGAGCCGCCATTGACTGAATCGTTTTGATTTGGCCACAGAGTCGGGCTCTGGCGATCTCTTGCTCGAAATGATAAGCCAGTTTTGTTACCAGGCATTCTTCAGGTATGCTGGGTACCAAATTTCTTGCAAGACACCTTCCCTATGAAATAGGCCGTTGGCAACTGTCCGCGGGTTGTATCAAATTTCCAGTTACATATGTTATCACGTACGATGTTCTAGGTCGATTCGGACCAGTACTTCGCCTTAAACAGGTTTTTATAATGTTGGTAGTCAGTAATGTCGTTTCGTGTCGCTGTCCACCAATTGTTAATGTCTCTAAAGTGATCATCGAGTATTCCACGAATCGTCGTCCATCTGGTTTCTCAGTGTTTGGCCAAGTTCTCTTCGATCCGTTCCAAAAATTCCATCGGATTCCATTTGTAATTTCGGAAATTAATACCTTCTCGATTTTCCGCCATCGAAATGTTTGATAGGTTGAACGGACGGTTCCTAATTGATTCCATCTCGTCGCGTATAATTAACAGTTCCTTGTCGCGTAGTTCGTCGATCTTCGCCTTGTTTTGGATTACCTAACCTCTGACGTCATTCACCTTCTTATCCATGGTTTCGCACCTCTCTACGAAGCATGTTTCTACTCGTGTGATGTTTTCTTGAGTTTCCTTCTGGAGTACCTCCATGCAAATTAAATTGTCCTCCTCCGTATTATTTATGCGTGTGTTGATGTCCTCCTTTATTTGTTCGATCTCCTGACTTGTCTGGTTCCATTTTTCGTGTACCTCAGAAATTTCTCGTCGAATTCCTGTCATCTGCTCTTCTAGTTTTTTATTGGTTTTTTCATTATTTTCGGCGATCTGCTTACTCAATTCTTCCTTTACTGCTTCCATATTCTCTTTTATTTCCTTACTATTATCTTCCATCCTCTTGCTATTATCTTCCATTTTCTTACTATTATCTTTTACAAACAGAATTATCACTGTTGCACACCAATATATAAAAATTATTCCGATTAGCACTTTCAAGCTTCACAGCTCATCGTCAGATCGGAAATGAACAATCAGACATGAAAACAAATCCTTCACCCCTACCCCACCCCACTTTGCTCACACACAACAAGCTTTAATTAAAGTGTCCCTCCCAACCTCTGAGCCCTGTCACCCCCATCAGGACAGTTACATTTTTTTCTAGCAAATTCCTTGAGTTTAAGTGTTGTGTGTGTGTGTGTGTGTACATTCCGTTTAAACCTAACCGCCTTTCTCATTCACACATGTGGGCCAGTCACACACCCTTATTTTAAAAACATCCAATTAGTCCTATGCAACTTAATTCTTAATCTTATCTATCTGTCCTCTATCATTTACTTCTTAATTATGTTATAAAATATTTCTTCATTATCAAATTTAATTGTAGTATTAATTAAATTGTCTAACCCTTTTTCTCTTTCTTTCAATATTTCTAACTCCTCCCTTAAGCTTCCTTTCAACTGTGTTATTTACTACTTTTACAATTTCGTAGTCTTCCAAAGGATTAACAAACTTATGGTTGTCTTCTATGAAATGTCTTGCATATAATGAATTCGTTGTTCTATTACCTTCTCCACGTTTGTGGTCAGATAACCTGCTTACGAATTTTCGTCCTGTCTCACCTAGGTACATTTTGTTGCAGTCTTTACATTTTAAATTATAAATTCCGCTTTTCTGTAATACTGGGATTTTTTCTATATTTTTATTCCTTTTTTAATCAAATACCGTTTCACATTTTTTAATAGCTATATCTACTCCGTATTTATTAAAACATTTTATAATTTTTCTAGTATGTGAACCTATGTATGTCAACGACCCTGCATAATTCTTTTGTTCTGGTTCTATTTTAGCTTTTTGTATGTTAACACTTTTCATAACTTTATCCACTATGTTGGTGTTCCTTCCTATCCACTATATTATCTTTTCTTCTTTCATTGATTCCATGTTGTTATTTAACTTTTCTAGCATACCCATCATCATATCCTGGAAATTCACCTCTCCGGTTTGTGTGGGTCTGTCGGGATGTTTTTCTGGATTATCTCCAACTATCACCTCCATTTCAGGTGCTGGTTTGTCTGATTGGTTTGCCAGTGTATCACCTCCTATCCCCTCCACTTCAGGTGCTGGTTGAGCCTCCTTCTCTTCCATATTGTTACAACACAAATAAGCCACCCCAGTACCAGGGATAAAAAAGATAATTATTAATGTAAATATACTTCATATCAAATAAAATAATTCAATATAAATAAAATATAAAAATTATAACACGACGAACGACGACATTACCCAACCCAAGTGATTGACCCAACAACAGGAAATAAAAGAAGAAGGGAACCACGAAAAATACACAAAGCAAAAAAGGTGATTGACCAAACCAATAGGAACTAACAAAAGAAGGGAAGAAACCAGAACCAAAAAAGAATAAAGACAATTAAAGGAAGTGAACGAATTCCTACAACTGAATAAAATTAAACCAGACGAGAAGAAGAGAACCGAATCAAAATGAAGACAACTGAAAATGAAGAAGATGAAGGAGAAGAAGAAGAATGAAGAGGAAATGAAGTGAAACCAAGAAATAAGAGACACCACATATAAAAGGGAGAAATGGTATACTCAAAGATAGCATATTGTAAATAAACCGCAATAATTATCCACTAATGGAAATAAATATTGTTGTAAATGAGATAATTTATATACCTGTTTTAAACAAAAAACAGTTAAAAAATAACTTAGTAAAGAAAAGTACACTAACCCAAATATTAAGGTTAGGTGTAGTGAAATATTTAACAAAATGTCATTAATAATAAGTATAGTTTTATAATGAAAGAAATAGTGAGAAATAGAAAGAGAAATAATTATAGGGATTACCCACTAAAGAACACTTAGTATAAACAGTGAAAAAGTGCAATAGTGTATGTGTAAAAACCCCAAAGTGTAGTGATAAAGAAGGTACGCTAATTAAATTATAGTTAACTATAAATAATTTAAAAGTGAAGGGGAGGTATAAATGGGAATAGTGTAAGATATAGAATATAAATATTATGAAAAATAGTGAATGATAATGAAAATAAACACTTAATAAATCTATAAAGAACACTAAAGGTTTGACAGTGAAAAATAATAGTGAATAAGTATGTTGTGAAAAATAGTATTAAGTATAAACCATAAAGTAAGATGGATTGAACACTGGAAAGTGATAATCACAATGTTAATTAAAACCAAAAATATTAGTAATAAGTTTAGAAATATGTAATCATATTTAAAAGGGAGAATCCCAGGAAAGAGTAAATTGAAAGTGTTAACATGGAGGGAATGTAAAGATTGTTTAATAGTTAAGGAGTTAGAGACAAATCTAAAACACCCATGTTATAAGGGATAGTTATAAATTTCATAAAAGTGATGTTGTTTATCACAATATAAATAATATGTATTATAAACAAAAATTAGCAAATAATAAGTTCAAAGGAAGTGATGATGTTTCTCACTCAAAGTAATAGCAAAAGAATGTAATATATGTTAAACCAACAGTAACTAATTACTTATAAAGAATTGTTCGTTTTAATGTTATGAATAGGATATGGCTGAAAGAAACTTGCAGTCCATAAGCCTAATTGTTATGTTTTAAATATTAAGATAGAGAAAACTATATTGACAAGTAATCAGAACACAAACAGAATCAAAACGCAACACAAACAATTATAATTACAAAGTAAAGCCCATCAGGCTAAAATGAAATGTAATTAAATGAAATAAGTCAAATACCATAAGGGCTACTTATGCCTATGAAAATGCATAACTGTCAGACACACACAAATGTCAATTGTAACAAATTCACAAGGAAATTTACAAACCTAAGGCAAGTAAATAGCCAGTAATTATGTGTAAATCATTTTAAAAGAGAGATGTTACTATAAAAGTTTAATTTAAAAGAGATATGTAATTATCAAATGTCAACATAGTTAGACAAAAATTAATATACAATAGAACATGACCTTATGAGGTATTGTTATAATCTTTGAAAGGAAAGAAATACAATAGTGATAATATTTAATACCCCAAAGGGAAGATAGAAGAATAAAATCAGTCAGAAAATATATAATAAATTTGAATAAAAATTTCAAATATCTTAACAATGCTTTTAATCAAGGCCTTAACCGATCAAAGGATTTCAGTTACCATAGAAACGGGCCGTTGGATACTAATTTCCCGTTAAATTTATTAGACTTGAAAAAATGACGCGTGGGTAAGCGGTACGCAAGATTGAGGTGACCAAAATTTTACTTTAAAAAGTTCAAAAGACGTTTAGAAGACGACAGTATGGACCATTGATGAGTAGATGAAGAGCTTCAAATATTAACAGATGTCCAGGAACCAAATAAACCAAATTAAATAACAGAAATTCCCAAGACGAGATAGAAGAAGATGCCAGTAGCTTAAATCAGCCCAAAATTGACGAATTTCCAATATCCCTGAACGACAACACATCGTAACCTTCTGAACTGATAAGTATCAATTAAATGAAATAATCCCAAGAATAAAAACACATTAAATATTTCTCAAATCAATCAAAATTTCTCACTATTAAACCAAATTCATTTTGTTTCAAAGGTTGAATAAATATAAACTTACGTAGACAATTATTAACTGAGAAATAACCTCGCATTAGAGTGCGAATTTTGTAACAACTAATATGACACTACCGAACAATTTGTAAAAACACTTTATACTATTTAAGTACGGATAAGGTACGGTAGTGTACTTTTTTAATGTAACCAGCTTTTATGTTTTATTTATAATCCAATGAACCCCAAATTTTGAACAAATTAAAATATTGTGTGTAAACAGAAGCCATGACGGCATCAGAATAGTTCATTTCAAAATCAATTTCGCCAACCTAGAGATATATATGTTTCATGTTCTCAGCCGGAGCAATTTTATTAAAAAATAATTTATAATACTTTTGTCATACTGATTAATGATCAAATCAGAATTAAAATTACAGTACAGAGTATTACCATTGTTTTATTTCGTAGGAAGTTGTATGATATATGTGTGTGTTGTGACTTGCCAATCAATCACATTTATTTTTATAATTAACTCTCAAATTAAATTGTTACTTACCGTTACGAAAACTTACAGGGTCCCAGAATTCGTTCACATGTACCTAGATGCAAACATGGTCTATGGGTTATGCGAAGTACTGACACAACTCATTTTTGAAGAGAATTTATATTTATTATTATTCAATCTTGATTGCTTTTAAACTCATTAAAATTCATTGAGGTACATTGCTGCAAAGTGGTGCAATACCAACATAACACTTAAAGACTACAGCTTACCTTATTATTTCATAAAACACAAATACACACAAAAAATAGCCCAGCTTGCTCGCTCTCTCATCCATTCGAATTTATAAAACCCTTTATCATTTCATATTAAGCCCCCAGACCCCCAAACGCTTGCCACGCGGGCGCCGCACACACGCATCTTCTCACGACAAATTGCTTGTTCTATATTCTTCAAAAGTTGTAACTGATACAGTTTCTTTTTTAAAACCGACCGCGGTCACATGGATTTATACTGTTTTACACTCTTTACTGAAAAAATTAAAATATTTGTGACGAGCCTACTTTAATTGTACCGGCGCCGGTGGATACAACTGTGAGACTGCTGTAATGTAACAGGTACTTTTTACTTTTTGCCGGGAATCAGTGTTTCACTGCCACTACGCTTCCGTCGCTCCGGCTGCATTTGTTGGGAAGTAACCACTTTATATATGGATTAAAGCTGGTTTATGTGTATGTCCAGAGGCCGATATTGGACTTGGTTCCGCTGATGTCATTGGAAAGACCGGATTTAGCCATGGCTTCCTGCCGCTCAAAAAGCACATTGCGGAATTTTGTTAGTACCAGGACATCCGGTTTTTGTCTGGATGCGTCACTCAGATTTGTGGTGATACAGTTGCGTCTGTGTGCTGTTTACGCAAGTACAGATTTCTGCGAATTTTGTGGAGATGCAAATGCTTCGCTTGCCGGCTTACACAATAACACCTGCGTATCGCCTTTGTCTCACTGTTGCTCAACATCGTGCTGTTGCATGGAAAATAACGTTGCAATGCGTTCTATTATAACGGAATAAATGTTGTTACCCAATAATTTTCACAACTTCTTTTTTCAAGCCCGCACCAAAATGAAAGAAATAAAAATATAAATGTCCCCTACTGTTGAAAATAAAAACACCCAAAATTTGACCCGCTACAGTGTTAGCAATTTATTACTGAGGAACCAACTAGCTCTCGGGCCGAGTGGACAATACAACAAGATGTACAGCGGCGGGAATCATTTGAACGCTCCAGCCGTCAACGCTGACCACACCTATTTAATCAGTAAATTCACAAATTTAATTGTTTTAAAGTAAACAATTTGGCGCCACCCGGGATTCGCAACTCCTATGAATAAACAGGTAGGTTGTACTGATAATTGAGACCACGCTACAGACTTCAGTAGTGACAACCATTACTGTAACGACCAGTGTGAGGCGAACACACCACATTAACACTTACTACACATAAAAAACAAGTGTACACATTTTACAGATACGACCGAGTCTTCTACTTCGTTACAGATTGGCGACCAACATAGTGACGCTAGGAAAGGACGACTAGCAGCGGTTATGAATAGACATAGTATGGTTACATGGCTTAAAAGTAAGGAAGCATCAAACCAAGAAGAAATGGAAGAAGTTGAGGAAATGATTGGAGGATTGTTTGAAGAACATCCACAGGAGGACCAACTGGAAAATCCAAATCTACCGGAACCAGAAATGGAAACAGAAGTAATAGTGAACAACCAACCAGTCAAACCAACTGAAAAAGCGAAATTAGATAGCTTGATGAGAATGATGATGGAGCAACTCGTAGAAAGAAGACAAGACAAGGAAGATTTGAATAAAAAATTAGAGTCATTGCAAGAAGGAAGGAAAGAAGACAGGGAATTCTTGAATGAAAAACTGGACCGAAACAGTGAAGAATTGAAGAAGCAAATCAAGGAGAACATGGAACTGCTAAATAATAAAATGGAGAGCAACCATGAGGCATTGAAAAGAAGTCAGGAGACGTTGGAAAAGAAGAGTGAAGAGCTGAAGACACAGATCAAGAAGGATCTGGAGATAGTGCATAAGAAGATCGAAAATAGTAATGAAACACTCCAACAGAAATTGAAGGAAGACAGCGAAAAAACCAAGGAGGAGCTGAAGCAACAACTGATAGAATGTCGGGAGGAGATCAGACAAACAGTAACCGAAACAAATGAGACTGTGATACAAATCCGGGAAGAGTTAAACCACAAAATCAGCAATGTCGAGGAGGAAGGTAGAATGAGGGCGACAGAATTTTATCAAGTCACCACCAAAGAATGCCAGAGAAATAAACAGGAGGTGATTAAGAAAAAGGAGGAGAGGCATCAAGAAATACAGATAGATGTAAATAATCGTGTGGAAAAGGTTTACACCGCCATCAACAAAATAGACGGACAAACCAAGGAAAACATGGAGAGGATCCAGGGAATCAGCCAAAGGGAGAGACAAATGCAAGAAGAGCTTGATGCACTGAGGGAGAAACCCTGCCATAATACACACATAATAACCAACGAAAATAGAGAGGTGATCAACTTCCGCAGTTACTGGAGGAATCCAATAGAATTCCTCAAAAGAGTAGAGGAGTTAATAGAGAAAGCAGGTGGTCAAGCGTGAGAAGCCTCATAGACAAAATGTTCCGAGACACCCACGACAACTGGTGGACAGCGACTCGACCCGAAATCAATAATACTCAGGAATTTAAAAAACAATTCCGGGAGAAATATTGGTCGGAGTCCACCCAAAATGTAGTCCAAAATGACATTAGTAATGGGAGATACGAACCACAAGCAGGACACACTCTAACGTCCTACTTTTTAGGAAAGGTGTGTTTAGCCCGAAACCTAGAACCCAAGATACCTGAGGAATCTTTGGTGATACAGCTTGTGTACCATTATGAGGAAGCTGTACAGAAAGCCAGGAGGCAAGGGCAAATAAAGACGATCCAAGGAATGGCAAGTTTGTTGGAGGACCATGAGAACGATGGACAATACAAGAAAAATCGGCTAATGAATCAACGGTATAACAAATGGAGTGACAATTATAATATACCCAATGTCAACCTACCATACAATCACACACAGAACGGCAACCGGAACAATGTGAACCGGAACAGTAACAACTATAATAATGAACAGCCATTTAACAGGAATACACAGAATCATTCTCCGAATAACCAACCATCTAACAGAGGTCCACCAAACAATCATCCGGGAAACCAAAATAACAACAGGAACATCCCAAATAATAATCAACCAAACCATAGCTACAGGGGAGCTGAACCAGAACCACGCACAAATGGACACCCCAACAACAATAACTACTATGGCAACCGGTACAATCATAATTATCAGTGCAACCGGGGACCCGGGGAAACCAAAATAGAGGCGACGGCAGGCGCCAGGTAAATTTCATTCATGGGTGGAGGCAAAGTAACCACAGGAGATACAGCCCGAACTGGCACACAAACCCATGGTATCACGAATCAAATAATAACAACAATCAGACATCAGAGAGTAGGAATAACGAACCACCCAGGGATGAAAACAACCAGCAACAAGGACTGGGCAACGAGACGAACGACCAGTCGAATAGCCTGGCCACAAACCAACAACCACCTTTAAACTAAACAGGTCAGTGGAAAAATATAGACACCCTTCACATGACCAATCACTTGGGTTAATACGTCGCGTAATGTCGAAAGAGAAAAACAAAGTAATTACAATAATATACAACAACTATCTAAATAATATCCGAGAGGATCTTCTCGAAGAAGAGGCCAACCAAATACAACAAACTAATAGCGAAATTGTCCATATAATGGTTACCATAAACGGCACAATAACCATAATTATGGTGGATACGGGATCTAACATATCTCTCATAAACCAGCCTGAATTAGAACGAATTCAAGCCAACTCTCGAACACCAATCCCTACACTGTCAATAAACAATATAATAATCATTGGCGCCACTGGTAAACAAAACAAGACGGTGAGAAAGCAAGTTTCTTTAGAATTAGACAATCAAAAATCAACCATCCCTATTATATTTCTTGTGGCAAATGGGCTACCATTCAGCATGCTTATAGGATGTGATGTATTAAGAAGATATTTGGCAGTTATCAACCTGCAAAAGGGAGTCATGTTGCTAACTTCAGAACAGGGAACCTGGTCTGCAAATATTATAAATTGTAATCCAACTCCAACCGCTCTGAATCAAGACCCAGGATTGAAGAGTTATTATTGTCAAAGGCGTGAACTGTCCATCACTATGGCCGAGGAAGAGGAAAGCAGAGCCTTGTGGGAACAGAAACTAGAACAAATAAGAAATTTCCAAAGATAACGGCCTCAACAAGAAATCAGTGAACAACAGTCCAAAAAACTAATTGCAATTATGTCTTCTCGAATACTCCTGGAAAAGTTAAAGGATACCAGTGTAAAATTAACTTCAGGGAACCTGTAGACTTCCACAGGAAATCATATCCCATAGCATACTCCCTGAAAAGTGAAGTCAGGACGGAGATAAACCGAATGATAGCAGAGGATATTATTGAGTATAGCCAATCTCAATACACCAGCCCAATAGTAGCTATACCCAAGAAGAATGGCAAAGTACGGATTTGCTTGGACGCCCGAGAAATCAATAAAATGATTGTCAATGACCGGACCTCACCAGGAGAAATTGAGGAAATTTTAAAAAGATTTCATGGAATAAAATACATTAGTACCTGGGATACTGTATGTGGGTACTGGCAGGTGGAGCTGCACCCACACAGTAGGCAATACATGGCCTTTATATTTGATGGTAGAAATTACCAATTTAAAAGATTACCATTTGGACTCATCAATTCCGTAGCAGTGTTCGTAAAGTGCATGGACCAAGTTTTAGGTCAAGAGGCACTGGAATTCACCACAGTGTACGTTGACGACCTGCTCATAACGTCAGCAGACTGGGACGAACACTGCGAAAGAGTCAAACATGTATTAAAAAAGTTGTCCAATAATAATATTACACTTAAATTGGATAAGTCAAAATTTATTGCAAATGAAGTAAAGTTCTTAGGTTTCAACTTGACCGAAAAGGGAATCTCTCCATCCCAAGAGAAAGTTGAAGCCATCCAAAAATTCCCCTCACCAAAAAACAAGAAGCAATTGCAGTCATTCTTAGGAACATGCAATTACTATAGGAAGTTTCAAACAAACTACTCCCACCTAACAGCGAAATTTTCTAAGCAACTTTCTTCAAAAGAAAAATGGACTTGGGGAACTGAACAAGAGGAAGTACTCACCTTAATTAAACAAAAATTTTTCGAAACTGTCATGTTACACCACCCCAATTTTGAAAAACCATTCTACCTAAATTGCGACGCTAGTGATGTAAGTCTAGGCGCAGAATTGTACCAGGAAGACAGTGATGGAAACCACCTGGTCATTAGCTTCGCCAGCCGAATACTAAATAGTTGCGAGCGTAACTACAATGTTACAGAAAAAGAGTTGCTCAGCATAGTATTCACGTGTGGCAAGTTTAGAACATACATACTAGGATATCCTATCACAGTCAGAAGTGATCATAAATCAATATCGTTTCTCAAACAATGTAAATTGAGTCATGGTCGACTTACTCGATGGATACTTGCTCTGCAAGAATACTACATTACATGGGAATATATTCCAGGCTGAAAAAACATAGTGGCCGACGTGTTATCCAGAATAAATGTAGAAAATCAGACATTTGAAGGAGAAAAGGGGAAGATAGCAAAAGTGTATCATATATTGAAAGATAGGAAAGACCTGGAAAATATTGTAAACAAAATAGTGTTACAACAAGAGCAAGATACCAAAATATCAAACATACGAAAGACTGATGGAATCTGAAGCAGTTATAAATAAATTTTACTGTATATACAAAGACATATTATTCATAAAAACAAAAAAGAACCAAGACACATGGAAACTAGTAATTCCTCATTCATTAGAAAATCAGATCATCAAAGATTACCATGTAAGATACAGACACATGGGAACACTCAAATTAGTAAAAGCTTTAGAGGAAGATTTGTTTATAAAAAATATCACAAGAAAGGTAAATAAAAATATAAAAACCTGCACGTTATGTCAGATGGTCAAAACCAATAATGAAAAGAAGAATACCCATCACATCAAATGCCAAACTAGAGAAGGTATTCCTCGACATATGTGGACCATTCCCACGCAGCGGAGGAAGACATGGATACAAGTTCATCATGATTATACTTGACCATTACACTAAGTACACCAAACTATACGCTATAAACAGAGCCACAACAAATAAAATATTAGATATTATTAAAAATAAATACATGTCAGAGATTGGAAAACTGTGCATGATAATAACCGATCACGGAACACACTTCAAGGGAAAAAGGTGGAGAGAAGAATTAATAAAACTGAACATCAAAACCTATAAAACTTCTGTATACCACCCTAGTAGTAATCCAGCAGAAAGGATGTTGAGAGAGGTGGGACGCATTTTAAGAACTTATTGCCATAATAACCAGAAGGAATGGTGCAAATATTTAACTTCAACCGAAGTGTTTCTAAATATCAGCTATCACCAATTTACTGAGAATACACCATACTTAATGATGTTCAAGAGGAAGCCAAATAGAGAGATACAAGAGATAATAGAATTCCCAAAAAACCCAGAAGACCCGTATGATAAAAACAAATGGTACAGCCTAATAATGGAAAAGATTGAGAAACAAAAGGCCAAATGTGCCAAAAACCAACCCAAAATAATCAAATATAAAGAGGGAGAAAAGATATTAATCAAAAATCGTGAACTGCCAAGTACAATGGAAGGTATAGCAAAGAAATTGTTATTGCTTTATACTGGACCGTACGTTATCACAAAGGATAATGGTAATAACACTTACCAAATAAGTAATGTAAACACAAGAAAAATGAAGGGAGTTTACTACCAAGCTTCAATAAAAAAGTTTTATGAAGAAGAAAAATAAATAAATCGAAATGAAATAAACAAATTTCAAAATTCAAAAAGTTTGTAAGAACAACTTACTACCTTGTTTAGATGAGATATGCGGAATGGAAAAAAATAATATAAATGAATAAAAATGTAAAAAAAACAAAGGAATCAGTTACACGAATTCCTATCAAGTTAAATCAACTTACAGCCTATTAAAAGGTTGATATATGAAGTATAAAATAAAAAAGTGAGATAATAAGGAATAAGTTACACAAATTCCTAAATAAAAAAGTAAGAATCACAAACTTACGATAATAATTAAACAAAAAGTAACTAAAAAGGAATACGCTACAAAAATTCCTATAAAGTAAGAGAATTAACTTACAAAGAATTATCAAAAATGATAACTAAAACAAAATAAGCTAAACAAAAATAAAATCAAGCTAAAAACTGATAAGATAAATACCTGAAATAATAATAAGTTTAATGTATTATAAAAAAAAAAAATCAACTGGTACAAAGAAAAATAGAAGTTACGTATAAATCAAATATACAAACTATGGCTAAAGCAGAATATTGCTAAATAACTAAGAAAATAATAATAAGAAGATAATTAAAATGATCACAAGAAGAATAGAAAAACAAACTAATGAAAAGTTAGATATGATAAAATTAACATATGAATAAATAAAAAACAATCAACTGTATGAGTAGATGACAGTAAATAGCAAAGGTACAGCGGAAGGAAGAATGAGTAAAAGGCCAAAGTGATCTAAAAACAAACCACAAGGTGGACAATCCCAAAATATATTATTATTAAGTCAGAAGTTGACAAAAAAGGTATTTAAGATTGACTGTTGAAAAGTCCAGCAATCAAATAAACTGAGCAGAGATGATATTCCTCTGGTCTCAGAAAAAATGAGTAGTAATGGGAGAAACCAGCTACTAAAAAGTTAGGGAAAAAATTGTGTATAAGGGAGAACACACTAATGGAAACAAATAAAAACATCCAAATAAAATGGAATGAATTAAGTAAGAAGAGAAATAAGAATGGAGAAACAAACAAGCGAGAAAGGGAAAAAGATTATATATAACTGACAATTTCATAAAAAACTATGCTAGTGTTTTATTAAAATGATCAATTTTGAAGGAGAGGCATTATGTTACAACACAAATAAGCCACCCCAGTACCAGGGATAAAAAAGATAATTATTAATGTAAATATACTTCATATCAAATAAAATAATTAAATATAAATAAAATATAAAAATTATAACACGACGAACGATGACATTACCCAACCCAAGGGATTGACCCAACAACAGGAAATAAAAGAAGAAGGGAACCACGAAAAATACAAAAGCAAAAAAGGTGATTGACCAAACCAATAGGAACTAACAAAAGAAGGGAAGAAACCAGAACCAAAAAAGAATAAAGACAATTAAAGGAAGTGAACGAATTCCTACAACTGAATAAAATTAAACCAGACGAGAAGAAGAGAACTGAATCAAAATGAAGACAACTGAAAATGAAGAAGATGAAGGAGAAGAAGAAGAATGAAGAGGAAACGAAGTGAAACCAAGAAATAAGAGACACCACATATAAAAGGGAGAAATGGTATACTCAAAGATAGCATATTGTAAATAAACCGCAATAATTATCCACTAATGGAAATAAATATTGTTGTAAATGAGATAATTTATATACCTGTTTTAAACAAAAAACAGTTAAAAAATAACTTAGTAAAGAAAGGTACACTAACCCAAATATTAAGGTTAGGTGTAGTGAAATATTTAACAAAATATCATTAATAATAAATATAGTTTTATAATGAAAGAAATAGTGAGAAATAGAAAGAGAAATAATTATAGGGATTACCCACTAAAGAACACTTAGTATAAACAGTGAAAAAGTGCAATAGTGTATGTGTAAAAACCCCAAAGTGTAGTGATAAAGAAGGTACGCTAATTAAATTATAGTTAACTATAAATAATTTAAAAGTGAAGGGGAGGTATAAATGGGAATAGTGTAAGGTATAGAATATAAATATTATGAAAAATAGTGAATGATAATGAAATAAACACTTAATAAATCTATAAAGAACACTAAAGGTTTGACAGTGAAAAATAATAGTGAATAAGTATGTTGTGAAAAATAGTATTAAGTATAAACCATAAAGTAAGATGGATTGAACAGTGGAAAGTGATAATCACAATGTTAATTAAAACCAAAAATATTAGTAATAAGTTTAGAAATATGTAATCATATTTAAAAGGGAGAATCCCAGAAAAGAGTAAATTGAAAGTGTTAACATGGAGGGAATGTAAAGATTGTTTATTAGTTAAGGAGTTAGAGACAAATCTAAAACACCCATGTTATAAGGGATAGTTATAAATTTCATAAAAGTGATGTTGTTTATCACAATATAAATAATATGTATTATAAACAAAAATTAGCAAATAATAAGTTCAAAGGAAGTGATGATGTTTCTCACTCAAAGTAATAGCAAAATAATGAAATATATGTTAAACCAACAGTAACTAATAACTTATAAAGAATTGTTCATTTTAATGTTATGAATAGGATATGGCTGAAAGAAACTTGCAGTCCATAAGCCTAATTGTTATGTTTTAAATATTAAGATAGAGAAAACTATATTGACATGTAATCAGAACACAAACAGAATCAAAACGTAACACAAACAATTATAATAACAAAGTAAAGCCCATCAGGCTGAAATGATGTGATGGTACAATTCTGGTACAATACTAAATTTGTAAAAACATGGTACAAAAGACCATAATTATTGTATTCATTTATTTTAACAATTATTTGGCAATAATTATTTAAATATTTCATAATCCCTGTAAAGTTTTGGTGAGTGGACTATATAATTATTTTATAAAACGCAGATGTGAATTGACAGGATTTCGATCGTTTTCATTGTGACACAGCAAACACCGCAAAAAATCGTATGTCACAGATAGAGATAAAGTGACTAGCCCTGATGACGTCAGTGGAAGGAATGCACATTTTCTGTAAACAAGTCGAAGCTGTAAACAAAGAACAAAAGCCTGATGACGTAGTTTTTGCCCCACCTATGCAATGCTAAACAAAGACTCTGGGTCATTTCCTTCTGGATTGTGAACGCAGCCGGCCGGCAAAAGGTTCACCAAGTGTGAATTTTAACTTTTACACCACCAAAAGTGGTTAAATAACTATTTCAACATATCGGAAATGTTGGTGCGGTAACCGGATCATTGAGTAGGTGTCATCGGCCAAGGGGTCGGCATTTACGTCTGGCTAAATCGGCCAAAGTGTTATCCGAGGGGGGACACTATTGTGTGGGCCCGAAGACGATGTAAAACAACCGATTTTGGCACGGTGGACTGATGTAAGCAGTACGGTGAGACCTACCCAAAAAACCGGCAGCTGAGTATCAGCTGACCGATATTTATACCTTACAGTAAATTCATAATTACAAAATTTTAAAATGACCAAATTTTGCATTTAAATTCACAAAACGAGCTCGTACAACAACTAAAAATTTGTACCAGAGAATGAGAGAGAGAGAGCGAGAGAGAGAGAGAGAGAGAGAGAGAGCGTGAACAAAATCATTTAACAAGTGCTGGGTTGTGCAGATATTATTTATTGTATTGTTTATCATGTTTATTATACAATAGTGGTAACAACTGTTTATTTTGGAGGGTTAAAATGTTCTAAGGGTTTGATGTTTGCTAAACGCCCCATGGCGTAATATGTACGTGTTTGGTACAGCCAGAGTCAGTTTTTCAATATCTATTTAGAGTCATCTTGAAAATAAAAGGTCACTGGTACATTTTATCTTGAGTACGATTATTTCAGGTAATATATTCCACAACCCTGGTTCGTGTTACCCGAATTCTGGCCCTAAATGTAAGCTTGTATGATGTTGCACAATCTGACAACATGGCGTCCGATTTTAAAAGTGAAAGTAATTATTAATAGTACACACAAAATAAATGTAACTAATTAAACAATAAAAGTAGAAAGTTACAAATGGCGCCCAAACAGGGACTCGACATAAAACGTAATTTTATGTGGAGTAACACCTACCAGGAAAGCAAAATAATTACCTGAACTAATTGCGAAAGTACGCAAACACATGGGTAAAATAGGGTTATTGCGCTTACTTGTACTGTTGACAATGAGTGTGTAAGGTATTTTGATTTTATGGGTGTAATTATAGGATAATAGTGGGTTTTTAAAAAGGGTATATTATAAATATAATTTGTTTAACATGGCTGAGGCAGAAGAAACGTTTGCGGAGAAATGGGAGAAATTCCGTGACAGTTTCGAGAGGTATTTGGAAGAAAGGACTGATGATGATCGGCGTGAATTTAATGAGAGGGTTAAACGAATTCCGGAATTATACAAATTATTAAGAGAGAATAGTGGTGGCACTATTAGTGATGACACTAGTAAACGAAGTAACGAGGTAAGTGAGGTGAATACAAGTGAAAATCAGGAAGAGGTTAGTTTAAGTGCAAAAAAGGTGCTAATCAATAAGGTAAGTAACAATGATAATTTGAATAATGAGTTTACAGGTAGTAAGAATGATATGGTGTTAGAAAAAGATAATGAGAGTATTATGAGTGAAAATGAGGTGTTTGAGTGTATTGAGTCAGAGAGAGAGCTTGGAGAAAGTATTTTTGTAAAAGGGGTGCAGGGGTTAGAATTTTCCTTTGATGTTGTGTTAGGGGGTGAAGTCAAGTCTTCACGTATTTTTAATAAGGACGAGAGTTCCTTAAATTTATATTTGGGAGACGAAAGGTCTACAAATAAAGTTCCTTGGTGTTTTTGCGTACCTCATAGGTGGTACAGTAATTTTGAGTTAGTGACCCCTGCATATTTGGAGAGAGAGAGAGTGTAACTTGGTGTTATGGTGAGAAATATATTAAGAGAGAAAGTGTAGAGAAGTATTGTGAGAGATATGGTGAGAGAAAGAGAGTAATAGAAATTTTTAAAGTAAATAGAAAGTACAGAGAAATGGTAGAAAGGTTAGGAGTAGAGAGGGTGAATGAAAATAGTAAATACTTACCTTGTAGTAACAGTGAAATTGAAATAACAATAAATAATGAGAATAATGGTATCAAGTACTTACCTGTGGTAGTAATGGATGTAGCAGGAGATAATTACGATAATAACAAGATTATAACATATGATCTTACTGATGTAGACAGAACCATACTCGATCGTGACTTGATATATGATATTGAAATTGTGAATGAATATGAAATGTTTGATAATTATTATGATTATAATGTTTCTAATAATAAAATGTATTCACTAAAAAATAATATAAATAGACCTAAGATTAGAATGTTATTCAACGATGGAGGATAGATTGTTTTATTGTGTAATGAACATTTAATATATGTGAACAGTGGTATTGAATTGGACTGCTATGGACTGATTTTGATTAATGACAAAATAATGAGTTTGGAGTGTATATTTTTCATTGTTTTATATGTGTTTATATCAATGTATTTATGTATTTTGATGTTGTGTATTACAGGTAAATTTAACATGTACAACATGTATGTTTTAATAATTGTGTTAATAATTAACAATTAACATGTTTTGTTTAACTAAACAAGTTTAAATAATTGAATAATAGTTAAAGGTTTATTACTGAATTAAAATGGTACAAAAGAAAGTTGTACTAACTTTGTAATAGAAGTTGTAAATTATTAATTGTAATAGAAAGTTTCTAATGAAGTTAAAGTATTAATTAATTTGTAATGGATAAAAAATTTCTAATGAATAATAATAAATGATTAAGTAAGAATATATATATTGAGATGTACTGTTATGATTAGGTGAGAGATAAGTTTTATAAGACAATTGTCAATGATTACAGTAAGGTAGAATGTTTAAAAAGGAATAGTGCCTGGGTATAGATAAAGGCAGGTGAGTTATTTAACTGGAGTTAGATAGATAAGAATTTTAAAGAAAACAATACAAAGAGAGTATTAGATATTTAGGGACACAGTAGTTAGTGATTATTTGTAGAGGTGAGTAAAGTAAAGGTTAAACATTTATATTGTTGTTGATGATATTTTGTAGTGGGGGTGAGGTGATAAGGAGTAGCCAACGTATAGCGTTGTGGCAGGTAATAGCGTAGTTTAAGGGAGTATTTGCCGAATTTTTTGGAAGGGCAAAATATTATGAATGTATATAGCCAGTTAGGGAACACCCATCTCTGTACAAAGACGCGCGGTGCTATAGGATTTATCGTCGGAATGAAATTAGTAAAAGTGTTTATAATTGAGAAATTGGTGTCATGATAGGTAAATTTGGTTGTTAGTTAGAAGAAAGGCGAGTAAGATTATAATAAGTAAAAGCATAGTGAATACAGGAGTCACCCAGACTAAACAATGATTAGAATGTGAAAGGTTAGGTAGTCAGGTAGGTAGAAAGTTCAGAGTAGGAAGGGAATAAGAAATGAATGATAAAATAATAATGTAATCTGAATATTAATATTAAATTTGAGATAAATTAATAATAACTAATTGATGGCTAATTAATGAAAGTTTAGAATTAATGAATTAATTAATTGAAATTGTAATTTTTATAATTTAAATGCAAACTTAAATAGATAGAATGTGTAAATTCTAATCAAGATTAAATGTGAATTAACTATTTCAATGTATTAATGTGGAATATAATGATAATGTGTATTATTATGTATTATGTATTAACATAGAAATTTTAACATGATGTATAGGAAATAGTGTGTGTGGAGGAGAGAGAGGGGTAAATATTATTGACAGCGCCAGTTATTAACTGTTAATAATAATAATAATAATATTCATTTCAATAAGATTTTATTAATTATTTTTCTATAATTTGTTTTTCTCCATGTTTAAGTAATATTGGGGATTTATATGGGGATTTCCATATTTCTTTTATAATTAAATTAAATTCTTTTTCATATAAATATTTGTTTCTTTTATAATTACATTAATTATGAAACAGAAAGAGTTAATTATTATCGATGGGAATCAAAACAATTTTTACAATTCAGGGTAGTCCATGAAGAGAATGGCAATTCAATGTAATTCTTGTATCTTATATTTTTTTTATATATTTGTATTTTTTATATTTTTCTAGTATTTCAAGCAAACCCAGTGCTTATTAACACAAACCAGCACATAGCTAAGGGGAAACAGATCAGTTAAGGATAGAGTAGTATACCAAGCCACTATTTTGATATTTTTAATTTATTGTTTCAGTGTTTGGTGATGTTATGATGGCGGTCCTGAGCTGGCCAGTGCGTCAGAGCAGGAGCGTTACGTGCCTGATTGGCCTTATGGTGTTGGGATCTCGAAGGAGAAGTCCAGTAAGGTCATGCAGGTTCTGTCATCGTCATCAGACCACGGGTGAGTTATTGATTTTCTTTTCTTTTATATAAATTATAAGGGGGTTGTGGCGACATATCCTGGCTGATCCCTTTAGGAAGTACGAATGTGTCAATGAAAGTTTTTATGCTTCGGCACAAAATCTTTCATTGAGGGGGTTTTGTGATGGTACAATTCTGGTACAATACTAAATTTGTAAAAACATGGTACAAAAGACCATAATTATTGTATTCATTTATTTTAACAATTATTTGGCAGTAATTATTTAAATATTTCATAATCCCTGTAAAGTTTTGGTGAGTGGACTATATAATTATTTTATAAAACGCAGATGTGAATTGACAGGATTTCGATCGTTTTCATTGTGACACAGCAAACACCGCAAAAAATCGTATGTCACAGATAGGGATAAAGTGACTAGCCCTGATGACGTCAGTGGAAGGAATGCACATTTTCTGTAAACAAGTCGAAGCTGTAAACAAAGAACAAAAGCCTGATGACGTAGTTTTTGCCCCACCTACGCAATGCTAAACAAAGACTCTGGGTCATTTCCTTCTGGATTGTGAACGAAGCCGGCCGGCAAAAGGTTCACCAAGTGTGAATTTTAACTTTTACACCACCAAAAGTGGTTAAATAACTATTTCAACATATCGGAAATGTTGGTGCGGTAACCGGATCATTGAGTAGGTGTCATCGGCCAAGGGGTCGGCATTTACGTGTGGCTAAATCGGCCAAAGTGTTATCCGAGGGGGGACACTACTGTGTGGGCCCGAAGACGATGTAAACAACCGATTTTGGCATGGTGGACTGATCTAAGCAGTACGGTGAGACCTACCCAAAAAACCGGCAGCTGAGTATCAGCTGACCGATATTTATACCTTACAGTAAATTCATAATTACAAAATTTTAAAATGACCAAATTTTGCATTTAAATTCACAAAACGAGCTCGTACAACAACTAAAAATTTGTACCAGAGAATGAGAGAGAGAGAGCGAGAGAGAGAGAGAGAGAGAGAGAGAGAGAGAGAGAGAGAGAGAGAGAGAGAGAGAGAGAGAGAGAGGGAGAGATCGTGAACAAAATCATTTAACAAGTGCTGGGTTGTGCAGATATTATTTATTGTATTGTTTATCATGTTCATTATACAATAGTGGTAACAACTGTTTATTTTGGAGGGTTAAAATGTTCTAAGGGTTTGATGTTTGCTAAACGCCCCATGGCGTAATATGTACGTGTTTGGTACAGCCAGAGTCAGTTTTCAATATGTATTTAGAGTCGTCTTAAAAATAAAAGGTCACTGGTACATTTTATCTTGAGTACGATTATTTCAGGTAATATATTCCCCAACCCTGGTTCGTGTTACCCGAATTCTGGCCCTAAATGTAAGCTTGTATGATGTTGCACAATCTGACAACATGGCGTCCGATTTTAAAAGTGAAAGTAATTATTAATAGTACACGCAAAATAAATGTAACTAATTAAACAATAAAAGTAGAAAGTTACAATGAAATGTAATTAAATGAAATAAGTCAAATACCATAAGGGCTACTTATGCCTATGAAAATGCATAACTGTCAGACACACACAAATGTCAATTGTAACAAATTCACAAGGAAATTTATAAACCTAAGGCAAGTAAATAGCCAGTAATTATGTGTAAATCATTTTAAAAGAGAGATGTTACTATAAAAGTTTAATTTAAAAGAGATATGTAATTATCAAATGTCAACATAGTTAGACAAAAATTAATATACAATAGAACATGACCTTATGAGGTATTGTTATAATCTTTGAAAGGAAATAAATACAATAGTGATAATATTTAATACCCCAAAGGGAAGATAGAAGAATAAAATCAGTCAGAAAATATATAATAAATTTGAATAAAAATTTCAAATATCTTAACAATGCTTTTAATCGAGGCCTTAACCGATCAAAGGATTTCAGTTACCATAGAAACGGGATACTAACTTTCCGTTAAATTTATTAGACTTGAAAAAATGACGCGTGGGTAAGCAGTACGCAAGATTGAGGTGACCAAAATTTTACTTTAAAAAGTTCAAAAGACGTTTAGAAGACGACAGTATGGACCATTGACGAGTAGATGAAGAGCTTCAAATATTAACAGATGTCCAGGAACCAAATAAACCAAATTAAATAACAGAAATTCCCAAGACGAGATAGAAGAAGATGCCAGCAGCTTAAATCAGCCCAAAATTGACGAATTTCCAATATCCCTGAACGACAACACATCGTAACCTTCTGAACTGATAAGTATCAATTAAATGAAATAATCCCAAGAATAAAAACACATTAAATATTTCTCAAATCAATCAAAATTTCTCACTATTAAACCAAATTCATTTTCTTTCAAAGGTTCAATAAATATAAACTTAAATGGTCAATTATTAACTGAGAAATAACCTCGCATTGGAGTGCGAATTTTGTAACAACTAATACGACACTACCGAACAATTTGTAAAAACACTTTATACTATTTAAGTACAGATAAGTTACGGTAGTATACTTTTTTAATGTAACCAGCTTTTATGTTTTATTTATAATCCAAAGAACCCCAGATTTTGAACAAATTAAAATATTGTGTGTAAACAGAAGCCATGACGGCATCAGAATAGTTCATTTCAAAATCAATTTCGCCAACCTAGAGATATATATGTTTCATGTTCTAAGCCGGAGCAATTTTATTAAAAAATAGTTTATAATACTTTTGTCATATTGATTAATGATCAAATCAGAATTAAAATTACAGTACAGAGTATTACCATTGTTTTATTTCGTAGGAAGTTGTATGATATATGTGTGTGTTAGCAATTTATTACTGAGGAATCAACTAGCTCTCGGGCCAAGTGGACAATACAACAAGATGTACAGCGGCGGGAATCATTTGAACGCTCCAGCCGTCAACGCTGACCACACCTATTTAATCAGTAAATTCACAAATTTAATTGTTTTAAAGTAAACAATTTGGCGCCACCCGGGATTCGCAACTCCTATGAATAAACAGGTAGGTTGTACTGATAATTGAGACCACGCTACAGACTTCAGTAGTGACAACCATTATTGTAACGACCGGTGTGAGGCGAACACACCACATTAACACTTACTACACATAAAAAACAAGTGTACACATTTTACAGATACGACCGAGTCTTCTACTTCGTTACAGATTGGCGACCAACATAGTGACGCTAGGAAAGGACGACTAGCAGCGGTTATGAATAGACATAGTATGGTTACAAGGCTTAAAAGTAAGGAAGCATCAAACCAAGAAGAAATGGAAGAAGTTGAGGAAATGATTGGAGGATTGTTTGAAGAACATTCACAGGAGGACCAACTGGAAAATCCAAATCTACCGGAACCAGAAATGGAAACAGAAGTAATAGTAAACAACCAACCAGTCAAACCAACTGAAGAAGCGAAATTAGATAGCTTGATGAGAATGATGATGGAGCAACTCGTAGAAAGAAGACAAGACAAGGAAGATTTGAATAAAAAATTAGAGTCATTGCAAGAAGGAAGGAAAGAAGACAGGGAATTCTTGAATGAAAAACTGGACCAAAACAGTGAAGAATTGAAGAAGCAAATCAAGGAGAACATGGAACTGCTAAATAATAAAATGGAGAGCAACCATGAGGCATTGAAAAGAAGTCAGGAGACGTTGGAAAAGAAGAGTGAAGAGCTGAAGAAACAGATCAAGAAGGATCTGGAGATAGTGCATAAGAAGATCGAAAATAGTAATGAAACACTCCAACAGAAATTGAAGGAAGACAGCGAAAAAACCAAGGAGGAACTGAAGCAACAACTGATAGAATGTCGGGAGGAGATCAGACAAACAGTAACCGAAACAAATGAGACTGTGATACAAATCCGGGAAGAGTTAAACCACAAAATCAGCAATGTCGAGGAGGAAGGTAGAATGAGGGCGACAGAATTTTATCAAGTCACCACCGAAGAATGCCAGAGAAATAAACAGGAGGTGATTAAGAAACTGGAGGAGAGGCATCAAGAAATACAGATAGATGTAAATAATCGTGTGGAAAAGGTTTATACCGCCATCAACAAAATAGACGGACAAACCAAGGAAAACAAGGAGAGGATCCAGGGAATCAGCCAAAGGGAGAGGCAAATGCAAGAAGAGCTGGATGCACTGAGGGAGAAACCCTGCCATAATACACACATAATAACCAACGAAAATAGAGAGGTGATCAACTTCCGCAGTTACCCGAGGAATCCAATAGAATTCCTCAAAAGAGTAGAGGAGTTAATAGAGAAAAATAGAGAAACCAGGTGGTCAAGCGTGAGAAGCCTCATAGACAAAATGTTCCGAGACACCCACGACAACTGGTGGACAGCGACTCGACCCGAAATCAATAATACTCAGGAATTTAAAAAACAATTCCGGGAGAAATATTGGTCGGAGTCCACCCAAAATGTAGTCCAAAATGACATTAGTAATGGGAGATACGAACCACAAGCAGGACACACTCTAACGTCCTACTTTTTAGGAAAGGTGTGTTTAGCCCGAAACCTAGAACCCAAGATACCTGAGGAATCTTTGGTGATACAGCTTGTGTACCATTATGAGGAAGCTGTACAGAAAGCCAGGAGGCAAGGGCAAATAAAGACGATCCAAGGAATGGCAAGTTTGTTGGAGGACCATGAGAACGATGGACAATACAAGAAAAATCGGCTAATGAATCAACGGTATAACAAATGGAGTGACAATAATAATATACCCAATGTCAACCTACCCTACAATCACACACAGAACGGCAACCGGAACAATGTGAACCGGAAAAGTAACAACTATAATAATGAACAGCCATTTAACAGGAATACACAGAATCATTCTCCGAATAACCAACCATCTAACACAGGTCCACCAAACAATCATCCGGGAAACCAAAATAACAACAGGAACATCCCAAATAATAATCAACCAAACCATAGCTACAGGGGGCTGAACCAGAACCACGCACAAATGGTCACCCCAACAACAATAACTACTATGGCAACCGGTACAATCATAATTATCAGTACAACCGGGGACCAGGGGGAAACCAAAATAGAGGCGACGGCAGGCGCCAGGTAAATTTCATTCATGGGCGGAGGCAAAGTAATCACAGGAGATTCAGCCCGAACTGGCACACAAACCCATGGTATCACGAATCAAATAATAACAACAATCAGACATCAGAGAGTAGGAATAACGAACCACCCAGGGATGAAAACAACCAGCAACAAGGACTGGGCAACGAGACGAACGACCAGTCGAATAGCCTGGCCACAAACCAACAACCACCTTTAAACTAAACAGGTCAGTGGAAAAATATAGACACCCTTCACATGACCAATCACTTGGGTTAATACGTCACGTAATGTCGAAAGAGAAAAACAAAGTAATTACAATAATATACAACAACTATCTAAATAATATCCGAGAGGAACTTCTCGAAGAAGAGGCCAACCAAATACAACAAACTAATAGCGAAATTGTCCATATAAAGGCTACCATAAACGGCACAATAACCATAATTATGGTGGATACGGGATCTAACATATCTCTCATAAACCAGCCTGAATTAGAACGAATTCAAGCCAACTCTCGAACACCAATCCCTACACTGCCAATAAACAATATAATAATCATTGGCGCCACTGGTAAACAAAACAAGACGGTGAGAAAGCAAGTTTCTTTAGAACCAGACAATCAAAAATCAACCATCCCTATTATATTTCTTGTTGCAAATGGGCTACCATTCAGCATGCTTATAGGATGTGATGTATTAAGAAGATATTTGGCAGTTATCAACCTGCAAAAGGGAGTCGTGTTGCTAACTTCAGAACAGGGAACCTGGTCTGCAAATATTATAAATTGTAATCAACTCCAACCGCTCTGAATCAAGACCCAGGATTCAAGAGTTATTATTGTCAAAGGTGTGAACTGTCCATCACTATGGCCGAGGAAGAGGAAAGCAGAGCCTTGTGGGAACAGAAACTAGAAGAAATAAGAAATTTCCAAAGAGAACGGACTCAACAAGGAATCAGTGAACAACAGTCCAAAAAACTAATTGCAATTTATAACAAATATCAACATGTCTTCTCGAATACTCCTGGAAAAGTTAAAGGATACCAGTGTAAAATTAACTTCAGGGAACGTGTAGACTTCCACAGGAAATCATATCCCATAGCATACTCCCTGAAAAATGAAGTCAGGACGGAGATAAACCGAATGATAGCAGAGGATATTATTGAGTATAGCCAATCTCAATACACCAGCCCAATAGTAGCTATACCCAAGAAGAATGGCAAAGTACGGATTTGCTTGGACGCCCGAGAAATCAATAAAATCATTGTCAATGACCGGACCTCACCGGGAGAAATTGAGGAAATTTTAAAAAGATTTCATGGAATAAAATACATTAGTACCTGGGATACTGTATGTGGGTACTGGCAGGTGGAGCTGCACCCACACAGTAGGCAATACATGGCCTTTATATTTGATGGTAGAAATTACCAATTTAAAAGATTACCATTTGGACTCATCAATTCCGTAGCAGTGTTCGTAAAGTGCATGGACCAAGTTTTAGGTCAAGAGGCACTGGAATTCACCACAGTGTACGTTGACGACCTGCTCATAACGTCAGCAGACTGGGACGAACACTGCGAAAGAGTCAAACATGTATTAAAAAAGTTGTCCAATAATAATATTACACTTAAATTGGATAAGTCAAAATTTATTGCAAATGAAGTAAAGTTCTTAGGTTTCAACTTGACCGAAAAGGGAATCTCTCCATCCCAAGAGAAAGTTGAAGCCATCCAAAAATTCCCCTCACCAAAAAACAAGAAGCAATTGCAGTCATTCTTAGGAATATGCAATTACTATAGGAAGTTTCAAACAAACTACTCCCACCTAACAGCGAAATTTTCTAAGCAACTTTCTTCAAAAGAAAAATGGACTTGGGGAACTGAACAAGAGGAAGTACTCACCTTAATTAAACAAAAATTTTTCGAAACTGTCATGTTACACCACCCCAATTTCGAAAAACCATTCTACCTAAATTCCGACGCTAGTGATTTAAGTCTAGGCGCAGAATTGTACCAGGAAGACAGTGATGGAAACCACCTGGTCATTAGCTTCGCCAGCCGAATACTAAATAGTTGCGAGCGTAACTACAATGTTACAGAAAAAGAGTTGCTCAGCATAGTATTCGCGTGTGGCAAGTTTAGAACATACATACTAGGATATCCTATCACAGTCAGAAGCGATCATAAATCAATATCGTTTCTCAAACAATGTAAATTGAGTCATGGTCGACTTACTCGATGGATACTTGCTCTGCAAGAATACCACATTACATGGGAATATATTCCAGGCCGAAAAAACATAGTGGCCGACGTGTTATCCAGAATAAATGTAGAAGATCAGACATTTGAAGGAGAAAAGGGGAAGATAGCAAAAGTGTATCATATATTGAAAGATAGGAAAGACCTGGAAAATATTGTAAACAAAATAGTGTTACAACAAGAGCAAGATACCAAAATATCAAACATACGAAAAAGACTGATGGAATCTGAAGCAGTTATAAATAAATTTTACTGTATATACAAAGACATATTATTCATAAAAACAAAAAGAACCAAGACACATGGAAACTAGTAATTCCTCATTCATTAGAAAATCAGATCATCAAAGATTACCATGTAAGATACGGATACATGGGAACACTCAAATTAGTAAAAGCTTTAGAGGAAGATTTGTTTATAAAAAATATCACAAGAAAGGTAAATAAAAATATAAAAACCTGCACGTTATGTCAGATGGTCAAAACCAATAATGAAAAGAAGAATGGAACGATGATACCCATCACGTCAAATGCCAAACTAGAGAAGGTATTCCTCGACGTATGTGGACCATTCCCACGCAGCGGAGGAAGACATGGATACAAGTTCATCGTAATTATACTTGACCATTACACTAAGTACACCAAACTATACGCTATAAACAGAGCCACAACAAATAAAATATTAGATATTATTAAAAATAAATACATGTCAGAGATTGGAAAACCGTACATGATAATAACCGATCACGGAACACAGTTCAAGGGAAAAAGGTGGAGAGAAGAATTAATAAAACTGAACATCAAAACCTATAAAACTTCCGTATACCACCCTAGTAGTAATCCAGCAGAAAGGATGTTGAGAGAGGTGGGACGCATTTTAAGAACTTATTGCCATAATAACCAGAAGGAATGGTGCAAATATTTAACTTCAACCGAAGTGTTTCTAAATATCAGCTATCACCAATTTACTGAGAATACACCATACTTAATGATGTTCAAGAGGAAGCCAAATAGAGAGATACAAGAGATAATAGAATTCCCAAAAAACCCAGAAGACCCGTATGATAAAAACAAATGGTACAGCCTAATAATGGAAAAGATTGAGAAACAAAAGGCCAAATGTGCCAAAAACCAACCCAAAATAATCAAATATAAAGAGGGAGAAAAGATATTAATCAAAAATCGTGAACTGCCATGAACTGCCAAGTACAATGGAAGGTATAGCAAAGAAATTGTTATTGCTTTATACTGGACCGTACGTTATCACAAAGGATAATGGTAATAACACTTACCAAATAAGTAATGTAAACACAAGAAAAATGAAGGGAGTTTACTACCAAGCTTCAATAAAAAAGTTTTATGAAGAAGAAAAATAAATAAATCGAAATGAAATAAACAAATTTCAAAATTCAAAAAGTTTGTAAGAACAACTTACTACCTTGTTTAGATGAGATATGCGGAATGGAAAAAAATAATATAAATTAATAAAAATGTAAAAAAAACAAAGGAATCAGTTACACGAATTCCTATCAAGTTAAATCAACTTACAGCCTATTAAAAGGTTGATATATGAAGTATAAAATAAAAAAGTGAGATAATAAGGAATAAGTTACACAAATTCCTAAATAAAAAAGTAAGAATCACAAACTTACGATAATAATTAAACAAAAAGTAACTAAAAAGGAATACGCTACAAAAATTCCTATAAAGTAAGAGAATTAACTTACAAAGAATTATCAAAACTGATAACTAAAACAAAATAAGCTAAACAAAAATAAAATCAAGCTAAAAACTGATAAGATAAATACCTGAAATAATAATGAGTTTAATGTATTATAAAAAAAAAAAAAAAAATCTGAACTGGTACAAAGAAAAATAGAAGTTACGTATAAATCAAATATACAAACTATGGCTAAAGCAGAATATTGCTAAATAACTAAGAAAATATAAATAAGAAGATAATTAAAATGATCACAAGGAGAATAGAAAAACAAACTAATGAAAAGTTAGATATGATGAAATTAACATATGAATAAATAATAAACAATCAACTGTATGAGTAGATGACAGTAAATAGCAAAGGTACAGTGGAAGGAAGAATGAGTAAAAGGCCAAAGTGATCTAAGAACAAACCCCAAGGTGGACAATCCCAAAATATATTATTATTAAGTCACAAGTTGACAAAAAAGGTATTTAAGATTGACTGTTGAAAAGTCCAGCAATCAAATAAACTGAGCAGAGACGATATTCCTCTGGTCTCAGAAAAAATGAGTAGTAATGGGAGAAACCAGCTACTAAAAAGTTAGGGAAAAAATTGTGTATAAGGGAGAACACACTAATGGAAACAAATAAAAACAAATCCAAATAAAATGGAATGAATTAAGTAAGAAGAGAAATAAGAATGGAGAAACAAACAAGCGAGAAAGGAAAAAGATTATATATAACTGATAATTTCATAAAAAACTATGCTAGTGTTTTATTAAAATGATCAATTTTGAAGGAGAGGCATTATGTTACAACACAAATAAGCCACCTCAGTACCAGGGATAAAAAAGATAATTATTAATTTAAATATACTTCATATCAAATAAAATAATTAAATATAAATAAAATATAAAAATTATAACACGACGAACGACGACATTACCCAACCCAAGTGATTGACCCAACAACAGGAAATAAAAGAAGAAGGGAACCACGAAAAATACACAAAGCAAAAAAGGTGATTGACCAAACCAATAGGAACTAACAAAAGAAGGGAAGAAACGAGAACCAAAAAAGAATAAAGACAATTAAAGGAAGTGAACGAATTCCTACAACTGAATAAAATTAAACCAGACGAGAAGAAGAGAACCGAATCAAAATGAAGACAACTGAAAATCAAGAAGATGAAGGAGAAGAAGAAGAATGAAGAGGAAACGAAGTGAAACCAAGAAATAAGAGACACCACATATAAAAGGGAGAAATGGTATACTCAAAGATAGCATATTGTAAATAAACCGCAATAATTATCCACTAATGGAAATAAATATTGTTGTAAATGAGATAATTTATATACCTGTTTTAAACAAAAAACAGTTAAAAAATAACTTAGTAAAGAAAGGTACACTAACCCAAATATTAAGGTTAGGTGTAGTGAAATATTTAACAAAATGTCATTAATAATAAGTATAGTTATATAATGAAAGAAATAGTGAGAAATAGAAAGAGAAATAATTATAGGGATTACCCACTAAAGAACACTTAGTATAAACAGTGAAAAAGTGCAACAGTGTATGTACAGTAGCGCGGTAATTTTTACTTCATAGGTTGGCTAATCTGCGCTTTAATTTTTACTCTAATCTGATCAATTCACGTCCGTGCTCCACACAGTTCGTCACAGACGCTCGCAAGCGGCAGTCGGCTCGCGCCCGCAGCCTTACTGTCACATTTTTCTTGTCGCTACAATTAATGTAGGCCTTAGGCCAACACTTCATATATGGCCCTTTAGGCCCGTTCATTAAATTAATTTAAATGTGATACGAATTGTATTCACGATATGCTTATTAGCCAATCTTAGTCAAAAATGAAACCTAACAATTTCTAGTGTAAATGTGAACATTAAATAAATGAATTAATTACAGTCCACTCGCTTCATCATTCTGCATCCTGGCGAATCAACTTACAGTATATAGAACACTTCACACTTAACATTCTTCTACTTAACATTTTTTGGTCCACGCGGACCGGATACTAACCATTTTTTGGTCGCTCCGGACCTGGATTTCCGGATATATTATTCACACTTATTATTTTTCTGCCCCTATTTCTGGCCATCACGGGCGAATCAGCATATCCGCTGATACGACCGTGGCGTGATTCGATCAGCACTTCGCTCGTCGCCTTTGAGCCTCCTCACGACATCATCGCAAGAGCCTGCTAGCTTCAGTACGTCAGACAAGGCTGTCATCTCTCCGAGCTGTGTGTTTGCCATCTTCTCCACGGCGTCGACGCTTCAGGACATCGCCTACAAGGTATCACCTCACTAACATCATATCAAGGTGCGTACAATGGCTGAAGAAGGCCTCAAAGTGTTAGTCAGAAAGAGAGGCGGCTTAAAGTCCGCAATAGTGCGCATACAATCAGCTGTCAGTAACTTTGATACAAATTCTAACACAAAACACTTTTTAACAGTAAGACTTGAAAGTTTGAAAAGCTTGGCATCGAAGTACGACGAGGTACAATCTGAAATCGAACTTATTTGTAAAGACATAAACGCTGCTCAAGAAGACCGAGTTGAGGTCGAAGAAATGCTATATTCTACGGAAGCAAATATTTTACAATTGATTGATACCTTTAATTTTCAGACTTTTCCTCCCGTATTATCGACCCATATGCAATTAAAACCAATAGGTTTGCCCTGCTTCACAGGCAATATCTTGGAATGGCAGCATTTTCATTCAATTTTTACGGACTTGGCGCATACAAGATCCGACCTAACGCCAGTGCAGAAACTACATTATTTACATTCTTCTTTAAAAAATGAACCGTTAGACTTAATTAAATCACTACCTATTTGTAATGAAAATTACTCGATAGCGTTGAGTTTGCTGTCCGCAAGGTATGACAACAAGTTCATACTAGCAAAATACTACATTCAAAATTTACTTCAAGTTAAGTCGACAATTAAAGACTCTGTCCAAAGTTTATCAGAATTCACAAATACGATAACGTCTTCCGTTAATTCACTGGCGGCAATGCAACTGTCAGTGAATTCATTTGAACTTATTACTATACAATTATTATCAACTAAACTCGACCCTACTACTTTTAAATTATGGAAGGAGTCTATAGACCCTGATAATTTTCCTAACTTTCAAGATTTCACTCATTTTTTAAACGCACGTAGACAGCTGTTAGAAAATACACTGCCTATCGATGCCGGACAGCAACTCAACAAGCCGAGTTTAAGACTCAACAATAAATCTGATAAATATAAATCACGAAACGCTGCTGGCAGTACTACATTTAACAGTTATCACTCAGCGTCAAGCAATTATTCATGTTTGTGTTGTAAATCTAATCATCCGCTTTACATATGTGATAAATTTCGTGCATTAAGCACCGCGCGCGATTACGCAGACTTTATTAATGAATATAATAATCTTGGCCACATGACGCTTATCGATAATTGCTCTATCAATTCAGGAGTGTCAAATACTTACTATCTGCCTCACCATGCCGTGTTTAAGCAGTCTAGCTTGACCACAAAACTGCGCGTCGTTTTTGATGGTTCGTCCAAAACTACCAATGGCCTTTCTCTCAATGACATATTGTTGGTAGGCCCGAATGTTCAACAAGACCTTTTTTCTATTCTTTTACGTTTCCGCATGCATAAATATGTTCTCATCGCCGACATCGAGAAGATGTATCGACAAATTCGCGTAGCTGAAAAGGATTGTCACTATCAACGTATTCTGTGGCGTGACTCTCCCCTCGAACAATTTAAACACTTTGCATTGCGAACGGTAACCTACGGCACGGCTAGTGCTTCGTTTTTGGCCACTCGCTGTCTTATTCAAATTGGTAGGGACCGTCAAGCTTCTTTTCCTGATGCGGCGTTAGCTATAACAAATGATTTCTATGTCGACGATCTGCTTACCGGTGCTGACACCATCTCTGATCTGACTAAGTTGAAATCTGACTTAGGTGCGTTATTGAGTCAATACGGTCTCACGTTGCATAAATGGGCATCTAATGAACCCAGAGTGGTCGCAAGTCATGACAATTTATCACTCCCCTTAAACAAACAGGACAATGTGCGTACCCTGGGCATTCTCTGGAATAACACTGCCGATTCATTTCGGTTTGACATTAAATCATTCCCCGTTGAATCAAGCATCTCCAAGAGGAGAATTCTTTCGATTATCGCAGGCATATACGATCCACTTGGACTCATCGGTCCCGCTGTTTTCTTGTACAAACAGTTTATGCAGCAACTCTGGCTTTGCAATCTTGGTTGGGATGAACCGATCTCCGGGCAATCACGTTTGGATTGGCATTCATTGTGCGACAAATTGTGTCTGATTAGCAAAATTGTTGTCCCACGTTCTATTCGTTGCAAGTTTGAGGCAAGTACAGTTGAATTACATGGTTTTTCGGATGGCTCTGAAAAGGGGTTTGGGTGCTGTATTTATATTAGAGTCATTTATCAAGATTCATCGGCCTCTTGTCATCTCCTGTGTTCTAAATCTCGCGTGGCTCCCCTACGACAGGTGTCATTACCTCGCATCGAACTCTGCGCTTGCTTGTTGTTATCGCGACTCGTATCTAAGGTCGTTCCTGCGCTTTATTCGTTTATTAATAGTGTTCATTTATATTCTGACTCTATGGTGTCTCTTTACTGGATTCATGCCCAGTCCACGAGGTGGAAAACCTACGTTGCTAATCGTGTTGCTGAAATTCACCGTCTTACGCAAGCCTATACATGGCATCACATCAATTCTAGACACAATCCTGCTGCTATTATCTCTAGGGGGTGTCTCCCTGACGTTTTGCGCGATTGTTCGCTTTGGTGGCACGGTCCCACTTGTTTGTCTCAATCTTCCGAGTCCAATTCCTTTCCACCCTTTTTACCTTCTAATCCGTCGTCTTCTGAAGTCACTGCGGAAGAGAAACAAACCCATAACCTTTCTCTAATGTCTACCCTGGCTATCGACCTTTCTAAGGACTTTTCTTCGTTGCATCGTCTGACACGCGTATACGCTTACTGTTTTCGGTTCATCAAAAATATTAGACTCTCCAGTGCTGACAAATTTACGGGCGATCTTACCCCTGTCGAAATTCATCATGCTCTTAATTTCTTCATAAAACAATCTCAGTCGATCCACTTTGCAGCCGAAATTAATTGTCTTCGTAATGGGTCTTCTGTCTCTATTAGGAGTAAGTTGGCTTCTTTCGACCCGTTTCTTGATGATTCTGGAGTGATACGCGTAGGCGGGCGATTACAGCAGTCGCAATTACCTTACGACACTAAACATCCTATTGTCTTACATCCATCGGCTCATATTACTCGCCTCATCATTGAACGCGAACACATTCGTCTACTTCACGCTGGTGCTCAACTCGTGCATCACTCACTTCGTCAACGTTGGTGGATTGTTAATGCCAGGTTAGTCATTCGCTCCATCATTCGCAAATGTGTCAAGTGTCTCAGGTTTAGTGCCAAACAGCAGGTTCAGAGGCTTGGTATTTTACCATCTCCTAGAGTCACTCCATCACGGCCGTTTCTATTCTGCGCGGTTGATTATGGTGGTCCCTTCATGATTCGTCATGGCGGGCAGAAATCCAGAACTCTCTCTAAGGCATACGTGTCTTTGTTAATTTGCTTAGCCACCAGGGCCATTCACTTGGAATTGTTTTCCGACCTTACAGCCAGTGCGTTTATAGCTGCCTTACGTCGTTTTATGGCCCGCAGGGGCATACCCAGGCAGTTATATTCTGATAATGGCACAAACGTTAGGAAGGCCCGCAATATTTTACATGACCTCTACAATCTTTGGCATAATAAGGATGCCACCTCATCACTCAAATTATTCACGTCCTCTCAGGGTATTTCATGGTCATTTATTCCGCCCTCGTCACCTCATTTTGGTGGCCTCTGGGAGAGCGGCATAAAGAGTTTGAAGTTTCATCTGCGCCGCGTGGTAGGCAAGTCTATACTCACCTTCGAGGAGTTTACGACAGTTTTGTCTCAGATAGAGGCATGTCTAAACTCTCGCCCTTTATTTGCCATCTCTTCGGATGTAAATGATCCGGTGCCACTTACACCTGGCCATTTTTTGATTTGCGCACCATTAACGGCGATACCGGACCCAGACATCTCATATTCCTATCTCTCGTCTTGGGCGTTGGCAACGTCTCCAGAAGTTTGTCCAAGTCATTTGGAAGGCGTGGTCTCGCGACTATTTACACCAGTTACAACAGCGTCACAAATGGAAATTCGCTAAGGATAATGTTTCCATTGGGGACCTAGTTTTACTTATTGAGGATAACCTACCTCCATTAGCCTGGAAATTTGGTGTAATTACCGCCACATTTCCCAGCCCAGATAACTTAATTAGAGTCGTAGACATTCGCACGTCTACTGGTGTTTTGCGGAGACCAGTACATAAGTTATGTCTGTTGCCAGCGCGGGACGAGATTTGACACAAGATTATTATGATCATTTAGCACAATGCTATTTTACTCAGCCATTGGCTTATTACTTTATTATATGACCATTTGGTCAACTTAATTGTGATGTATTATCACAGCATTTTCATGACAATTTGCGCCATTGCGTGTTTCTATACTCATCATAGTTTTATGGTGGTATATTTGCTATTTTGTATTTATATGTTAATATTTTGTGTGGCATACTATGGCCTACACATTTACATTTTGATGTATTGGGTATGTGTCATGTTTTCGGTGGTATTGTTTTATAAAAATTTGTTACATAATATTTACATGTTTTGCAGTTGTGCAACCATGCATGCATTTTTTGCACAGTTGTTAATATGTGTGATTTGTTGTTCTATGAATGTCTTTCTCAATTGTTCAATTCATGTATTACATTTGTAATCACAGTGTCCTATTTGTTACTTATGCCATTGCGCTTATTCATATTTGTAATTAACTAAATTGGTGTTTATTATATTTATTATATAACTTGCATTTATGTAAAACATATTGTTTTTTGTGTCTACTGTATGTAACCATGCCACACCTAGATTTATTTTATATTGTATTTTTATATGGTATTTTGTATTTTGTGATTATGCATTGCACGATTATTATTTCTGCTTAAATTATGACATACATGTCATCACATATGTGCTTGCAATCAGTCAGCTATCTATAGCTTGTTCTCACACAACAACATATTGTAAGTTCCTGAAACTTCAGGTATAGCATGACTCGTTCAAATATATAACGCCATGCTAGATTTACGTTTAAACATGTATAATTTGTGACAATTTTTGTTCATGTAAGCAATACTCTGTACAGGTCTACTGGCCTCAACTATTTCACGGTAACCCTATGACTTGCATAGGGTTACAATTTATCGGGCCATTATGTGATGAGCTTCCGATCATACATTATTAAACATTGTCAAATTATGTATTTATCATGTTTCATAACGTTCAATATTGTATACATACAATATATGTGGGCAATACATTGCCAACGCAAACATTTTTATTCATGCATGAAATCAGTTTGCTCGCCAACCTTGGCCTACCAAACGCTTATCTTTAAAGCTTATCTTATTCATGCTTATCGCTAAACCGTTAACGTATAGCTGTTATCTAAGATTACAACTCAAGGTTCAATTCAGCCTTGCGATTAACTTTCATTAATAAGAACTCTGTATGTTATATAATAAGTTACCAAAATGTATAATAAGTTACTAAAATGTAGTAAAAACTCTACTGATTTTTGATGGGCAGTTTATGTACAGTAGCGCGGTAATTTTTACTTCATAGGTTGGCTAATCTGCGCTTTAATTTTTACTCTAATCTGATCAATTCATGTCCGTGCTCCACACAGTTCGTCACAGACACTCGCAAGCGGCAGTCGGCTCGCGCCCGCAGCCTTACCGTCACATTTTTCTTGTCGCGACAATTAATGTAGGCCTTAGGCCTACACTTTATATATGGCCCTTTAGGCCCGTTCATTAAATTAATTTAAATGTGATACGAATTGTATTCACGATATGCTTATTAGCCAATCTTAGTCAAAAATGAAACCTAACAATTTCTAGTGTAAATGTGAACATTAAATAAATGAATTAATTACAGTCCACTCGCTTCATCATTTCTGCATCCTGGCGAATCAACTTACAGTATATAGAACACTTCACACTTAACATTCTTCTACTTAACATTTTTTGGTCCACGCGGACCGGATACTAACCAGTGTATGTGTAAAAACCCCAAACTGTAGTGATAAAAAAGGTACGCTAATTAAATTATAGTTAACTATAAATAATTTATATTCATAAATTTATTATTTATTCATAATAAATAATTTAAAAGTGAAGGGGAGGTATAAATGGGAATAGTGTAAGATATAGAATATAAATATTATGAAAAATAGTGAATGATAATGAAAATAAACACTTAATAAATCTATAAAGAACACTAAAGGTTTGACAGTGAAAAATAATAGTGAATAAGTATGTTGTGAAAAATAGTATTACGTATAAACCATAAAGTAAGATGGATTGAATACTGGAAAGTGATAATCACAATGTTAATTAAAACCAAAAATATTAGTAATAAGTTTAGAAATATGTAATCATATTTAAAAGGGAGAATCCCAGGAAAGAGTAAATTGAAAGTGTTAACATGGAGGGAATGTAAAGATTCTTTAATAGTTAAGGAGTTAGAGACAAATCTTAAACATCCATGTTATAAGGGATAGTTATAAATTTCATAAAAGTGATGTTGTTTATCACAATATAAATAATATGTATTATAAACAAAAATTAGCAAATAATAAGTTCAAAGGAAGTGATGATGTTTCTCACTCAAAGTAATAGCAAAAGAATGAAATATATGTTAAACCTACAGTAACTAATAACTTATAAAGAATTGTTCGTTTTAATGTTATGAATAGGATATGGCTGAAAGAAACTTGCAGTTCATAAGCCTAATTTTTATGTTTTAAATATTAAGATAGAGAAAACTATATTGACAATTAATCAGAACACAAACAGAATCAAAACGCAACACAAACAATTATAATAACAAAGTAAAGCCCATCAGGCTGAAATTAAATGTAATTAAATGAAATAAGTCAAATACCATAAGGGCTACTTATGCCTATGAAAATGCATAACTGTCAGACACACACAAATGTCAATTGTAACAAATTCACAAGGAAATTTACAAACCTAAGGCAAGTAAATAGCCAGTAATTATGTGTAAATCATTTTAAAAGAGAGATGTTACTATAAAAGTTTAATTTAAAAGAGATATGTAATTATCAAATGTCAACATAGTTAGACAAAAATTAATATACAATAGAACATGACCTTATGAGGTATTGTTATAATCTTTGAAAGGAAAGAAATACAATAGTGATAATATTTAATACCCCAAAGGGAAGATAGAAGAATAAAATCAGTCAGAAAATATATAATAAATTTGAATAAAAATTTCAAATATCTTAACAATGCTTTTAATCGAGGCCTTAACCAATCAAAGGATTTCAGTTACCATAGAAACGGGCCGTTGGATACTAATTTTCCGTTAAATTTATTAGACTTGAAAAAACGACGCGTGGGTAAGCGGTACGCAAGATTGAGGTGACCAAAATTTTACTTTAAAAAGTTCAAAAGATGTTTAGAAGACGACAGTATGGACCATTGACGAGTAGATGAAGAGCTTCAAATATTAACAGATGTCCAGGAACCAAATAAACCAAATTAAATAACAGAAATTCCCAAGACGAGATAGAAGAAGATGCCAGCAGTTTAAATCAGCCCAAAATTGACAAATTTCCAATATCCCTGAACGACAACACATCGTAACCTTCTGAACTGATAAGTATCAATTAAATGAAATAATCCCAAGAATAAAAACACATTAAATATTTCTCAAATCAATCAAAATTTCTCACTATTAAACCAAATTTATTTTCTTTCAAAGGTTGAATAAATATAAACTTACGTAGACAATTATTAACTGAGAAATAACCTCGCATTAGAGTGCGAATTTTGTAACAACTAATACGACACTACCGAACAATTTGTAAAAACACTTTATACTATTTAAGTATGGATAAGGTACGGTAGTGTACTTTTTTAATGTAACCAGCTTTTATATTTTATTTATAATCCAAAGAACCCCAGATTTTGAACAAATTAAAATATTGTGTGTAAACAGAAGCCATGATGGCATCAGAATAGTTCATTTCAAAATCAATTTCGCCACCCTAGAGGTATATATGTTTCATGTTCTAAGCCGGAGCAATTTTATTACAAAATAATTTATAATACTTTTGTCATATTGATTAATGATCAAATCAGAATTAAAATTACAGTACAGAGTATTACCATTGTTTTATTTCGTAGGAAGTTGTATGATATATGTTATAACCAACGAATATTAGGGTTCTTCCTTTATTGTTAAAGCCCCGCGTTGGAGTCGTCAATTTATAACGTAACGATTATTGGGTGTGTTTAAAATTAAGGTTTATTATTATTGAGGTTTATTAAAATCAAATTTAAGTTACGTTTAAATTCCGTTTAACAGCCACACTGTTGGTCTTGCCTATTTGTAATAAAATAAAAACGTGTGTGTTTACAGTTGACTTGAAATAAAATAAATGTGTGGTTATTTAAACTTATATTCGTGTTTAAAATATTAAAAGTCTCGTTAAAACAAAGTTCAATTATGTGTGAAATATTCCTTTGAGATAAATCAATGTTTGGAATAGTTGTTTCTAATCGAAGGTTACTAATGTAGTAAAGTAATTTAAAATAAAACATTCAAAGTTACTCACAGTGTTTACAATGGTTTAATTATACTTGTTTAAAAAGAATTCCCTTATATTAAATAAATAAAATAGTGAGGTTGATTATAATTAAATGCTAAATTAGCTTAGGTTGAAACGTAAAGTACAGCAGTTGGTTGCTTGATAATGGTTATCGTCTGGTTGAAACTGGCAGTGAAACTTCTTCTCCAGATTGCAGGTAGTCTGAGTGTGTCACGTCTCGTAATGTCTGGACAATATCATAAACAAAAATATACTTTTACGTACCTGGTCGTGTTTACTAGAAGTTCACTAAACTGTCAACTCAGTTTACAAACACCAACTCACTTTGGTTGCAAGGTTAGATTACCTTGTTTATTAATTAGTGGGCGCCACACGGATTTATTCAGGGAAAATCCTGTGTAAAACCCACACATAGAATTGCTGAATGATTAGAAAATTTAAAATAATTGAGTGTATCACCCTTTGGCAATGCTATTCCAAAATATTAAACACAACAGAAGGTTGTTTAAGTTTTTTTTTTAAAGAAAATATTTAATTATCCTATAGAAATAAATCAAATCAGGTGATGCTGTTAGTAATGGGTTTTATTTATACCCTCATAAAGAATTCAAAAACAAATATAAAGCAAACATACAAAGTTGTACAATTAAAAGTCAGTTATTATATGCCTCATACGGCTTGCTCAGAACATGAATTATAAATCTGGCTAAGTCCAGATGTTATTTATTTTTAACATTAAAATTATGAAAATCTCAGTAGTACAAAGTTGTACAATTAAAAGTCAGTTATTATATGCCTCATACGGCTTGCTCAGAACATGAATTATAAATCTGGCTAAGTCCAGATGTTATTTATTTTTAACATTTATAAAAATCTCAGTAGTGAATTCTTTGAGACACGAAGAAAAACAATTATGCCTACACAATATCCAATAATCTTTTTGATATAAAATTGATCAACAAAGTTTTTAGGTTACTTTCGTAAAGTAAACAAAATAAAAATGATCTGTTGAAAGATCGCGCGTTTCATCAACGCTTGCTTTTTTAGTGACAATATTTATCATGTGAGAACCCTTACAACTAACATATAGCTTAATTCATAATAACAAATTCATATAATAAATTAAGACGTGGTGTAATCTTAAAATGTTTTTGTGTTTTGCGTCAGTACAGACTAGTGTTGAAAAAAGTACAGGTTATGGCGCTCAGGTAAAAATTAGTAATGATTGCACTGTTACCTTCTGAGTTTTAATTATTTAATTAAAACTTATTAATCACTTCAGTAATCGGATTATAATGATTACTGGGTTTTGGCACTAAACTCGCACAAGAACAGAATAATGCGATCCTCTTCTGATTAAAATGGATCGTGAATAATAACAATAAATTATTTTCTGTTCGTTATTCCCGCACGAAATTAAAATGATACTGCACTTAATCACTGTTGTTTGCTGTAGATTAACTTGAAGTAGTCGTTTCTTGGTGTTGAACTATTTGTTTCAATGTAATATGCAGATGACGCTAAGAGTTATTAAAAATGTAGAGATGGCGGGCACACGTCTGTGCTATATGCTGGTCAGTAAGAGTCTGCCTCAAAATTCGCTGTTCCGTTCTTATATACCCCCTTCTTTGATCGGTCTTAGGTAAAAATGTTAATTACTAACTAATTTTCTGATTGGCTCTGGCAGGTGTGTCGGTATGACGTATCACTTTTTGGCAGTTGATAACGGTTTTTTCTAACCGTCGAATGCAGAGGTGACAGCTAGCTGTCATTGTTGTTGTTATTATTCATAAACAGTTTTCTGATGCACATTTTTAGAATGATGCTAACATCTCTCCCGCACTAAATACAGTTGCGATTGGGTTGATATCATTATCAAATTAAAGATCGTTTTTTCTTCTTTAATTTGATATCACTCGATATCGAATTACGTTCACTTTGACCGACATTGTTATAAAACCAATGTTCGGGTACATCACTTTCACTGTCGTCTGCTTTTTCTGAGTCGCCGATTTTACACTTTTGGTTAATATTGTTTGTGTTCACTAAATATCACTATAATATTGACGACTCGGAACACAATGTTTTTTATAAGTAAAAACGTAAAGTTTTACCTTACAGCCTAAACCGGCTTTCACCTATAGAAGGCTTCATCAGAGGTTGTCGTTAGTAGCGCTGCTCGTCTTGTTGTTGGCGACGAGAAAGTGTTTCGAAAGATTGAAGCTGTGTGTGTGTGGTGAGATGTGTTCGAATAATGCGTGCGATTTGAATTGTGTCTGTTCGTTTAGGATGTCGTTTTTATTTGTTTTTGTGTGTTTGTATATTTCTAATTGTTCTAGAGTGTCTAGTTTTCGGCCTTTTGTGTGTACGTGTAGTATGTTCATGTTATTGTCGATGTTTTTATATGTGTGGTTTGCTTCAATGAGGTGGTTTGCGAAGGTAGATTCTGTAGTGGTGTGGAGTGCTTTAGTGTGTTCAATGTATCTCTGTTTGAAGCTACGTCCTGTCTGGCCTATGTAGAATTTACTGCAATTTGAACAATTTAGTTTATATACACCGGGTAGATCGAATTTGTTTTGTGCTTTGGGCATGCGTTTTGATAGTGTGTGTTCTGTTTTGTTAGTAGTTTTGTAAGCGATTCTGTATCCTGCTTTTTTGAATTTGTGGGCAATTTTTTCTGTTTGTTTGTTGATGTATGTTAGTGTTATGAATTTGTTGTTTTCTGTCTTTGTCTGTTGTTTGTTTTGTGTTTTGTGTAGGAGTTTACTGACTATTGTTCTGTCATAACCGTTAGATTCTGCTAGATATTTTATCGTGTTTAGTTCGTCTTTGTAGTCTATTTCATCTAAGGGGATGTTGTTAAGTCTATGTATCATGGTTCTAAAAGCAGCTAGTTTGTGTTGTATTGGGTGATTGGAGGTGTTGTGTATTAGTGTGTCAGTTGTAGTTGGTTTTCTGTATATACTGAATTTGTGCCTGTGTTCTAGTTTTGTGATGGAGAGGTGTAAGAAGTTTATGGTGTTGTTGTGTTCGTATTCGGCAGTGAAGGTTATGTTTTTATGTATTTTGTTTATGTGCGTTAGTAACTGTTCACATTGTCTTTTGTTTCCCCTGTATAGTATTAGAATGTCATCAACGTATCTGTGCCAATATAGTATTTTATGTGAGTGTCTGTCATTGTTTGTGAGTATTTTTGTTTTTTCTAAGTGTTGGAGGAAGACTTCTGCTAGAATGCTGGATATGGGGGAGCCCATGGGTAGGCCGTCGTTCTGTGTGTAGTATTTATTGTTATAAGTAAAGTAGTTTTGTTTTGTGATAATGTTCAGAGTTTCTGTTATTTCATTGATAAGTTCGTCTGGTGTGTTGTTCTGTTTGAGTTTGTTTTGTAGGATGGTGATTGTTTCAGAGATGGGGATGTTTGTGTACAGGTTTTTAATGTCAAAGGAGGCTAATGTGGCGTTATGGGGGATGTGTATGTCTTTTATTTTTGTTACTAGGTCAGTGTTGTTTTTTACTGCAATGTTGTTGTCTATTTGTGTGTGTTGTCTAATAATTTTGTCTAGATATTTTGCCAGTTTGTGTGCAGGGGCATTACGGTAGTTGATAATGGGGCGGATCGGAATGTCTTCTTTATGGATTTTGGGGAGCGCTTGGAGTGTAGGTGCTGATGGTCGGATTTGTTTCATGTAGGGCTTTTGTTTATGTGTCATAATGTGTTTGGCTTTGTTGACTATTTGTTTTACTGAGTTTTGGTATCTGTCGGTGGGGTCGTGTTTTAGTTCTGTAATGTTGTTCTGTTCTATGAAGTCTTGTACTTTTTTGTGTAGGTTGTCTGTGGGGATAATTACAGTCGTGTTGCCTTTGTCAGCTTTTACAAATGTGATGTTGTGTTTGTGTGCCTTTTCCCTCAGTTTGATGGCTGTGTGTATTTCTGAGTTGTGGTTGTTGTTGTCTGGTGTCTTATGTACTCCTATTGTGTTGTTTATATTATGTCTTAATGTGTCTTGATGTTCTGGTGCTGTGTTTTGTATATTTGTTTCTGTGTCAATTATGAGCTTTGTTAGTGTTTGGTTGTTATGTTTGTAATGTATGTTATGTTTTAGGCCTTTATCAAGGAGTGTTTGTTCGTTTTTTGTGAGTGTGACGTTCGTGAGGTTTACTGTACGTGGGTAGAATTTGTGCGAGGGAATTATATCTGTTTTGATTGGTGTCAGGTTTTTTATTTTTCTGTCGTGTTTTGTCTGTATGATATGTATTTGTTTTTTGTCCATTCATTTGTGTGATGTATTAGTTCAGTCATGTAATTGTGTCCGTATGTGTTGGCGATATGTAGGTGTAGTGTTAATGCTTTGCGGTTAAGAGCGTCTTTTTTCTTATATAGTTGTTTAATTGATTCTTTTATGTATGTTCTTTGTGCGATGATTTGTGTTATTCGGGCGGCCTGGTTGTTATGTTTAATTTTTATTTGGGCATATTTAGGTGTTAGTGAATTGTTTATGCATGTTTTGTTGAAATTTATGTGAGCTACAATCTTTCTAACCTTCAAAGTTGTGAACTCGTACGCTTGGACATTGGCTCGTCTTGCTGAGTTAAATTCTTGGATTTCGTTGTCCATGACGTGTCCGTTACTTAACTAAATATCACTATAATATTGACGACTCGGAACACAATGTTTTTTATAAGTAAAAACGTAAAGTTTTACCTTACAGCCTAAACCGGCTTTCACCTATAGAAGGCTTCATCAGAGGCTGTCGTTAGTAGCGCTGCTCGTCTTGTTGTTGGCGACGAGAAAGTGTTTCGAAAGATTGAAGCTGTGTGTGTGTGGTGAGATGTGTTCGAATAATGCGTGCGATTTGAATTGTGTCTGTTCGTTTAGGATGTCGTTTTTATTTGTTTTTGTGTGTTTGTATATTTCTAATTGTTCTAGATTGTCTAGTTTTCGGCCTTTTGTGTGTACGTGTAGTATGTTCATGTTATTGTCGATGTTTTTATATGTGTGGTTTGCTTCAATGAGGTGGTTTGCGAAGGTAGATTCTGTAGTGGTGTGGAGTGCTTTAGTGTGTTCAATGTATCTCTGTTTGAAGCTACGTCCTGTCTGGCCTATGTAGAATTTATTGCAATTTGAACAATTTAGTTTATATACACCGGGTAGATCGAATTTGTTTTGTGCTTTGGGCATGCGTTTTGATAGTGTGTGTTCTGTTTTGTTAGTAGTTTTGTAAGCGATTCTGTATCCTGCTTTTTTGAATTTGTGGGCAATTTTTTCTGTTTGTTTGTTGATGTATGTTAGTGTTATGAATTTGTTGTTTTCTGTCTTTGTCTGTTGTTTGTTTTGTGTAGGAGTTTACTGACTATTGTTCTGTCATAACCGTTAGATTCTGCTAGATATTTTATCGTGTTTAGTTCGTCTTTGTAGTCTATTTCATCTATTTCATCTTTGTAGTCTATTTGCACCTACACTCCAAGCGCTCCCAAAAATCCATAAAGAAGACATTCCGATCCGCCCCATTATCAACTACAGTAATGCCCCTGCACACAAACTGGCAAAATATCTAGACAAAATTATTAGACAACACACACAAATAGACAACAACATTGCAGTAAAAAACAACACTGACCTAGTAACAAAAATAAAAGACATACACATCCCCCATAACGCCACATTAGCCTCCTTTGACATTAAAAACCTGTACACAAACATCCCCATCTCTGAAACAATCACCATCCTACAAAACAAACTCAAACAGAACAACACACCAGACGAACTTATCAATGAAATAACAGAAACTCTGAACATTATCACAAAACAAAACTACTTTACTTATAACAATAAATACTACACACAGAACGACGGCCTACCCATGGGCTCCCCCATATCCAGCATTCTAGCAGAAGTCTTCCTCCAACACTTAGAAAAAACAAAAATACTCACAAACAATGACAGACACTCACATAAAATACTATATTGGCACAGATACGTTGATGACATTCTAATACTATACAGGGGAAACAAAAGACAATGTGAACAGTTACTAACGCACATAAACAAAATACATAAAAACATCACCTTCACTGCCGAATACGAACACAACAATACCATAAACTTCTTAGACCTCTCCATCACAAAACTAGAACACAGGCACAAATTCAGTATATACAGAAAACCAACTACAACTGACACACTAATACACAACACCTCCAATCACCCAATACAACACAAACTAGCTGCTTTTAGAACCATGATACATAGACTTAACAACATCCCCTTAGATGAAATAGACTACAAAGACGAACTAAACACGATAAAATATCTAGCAGAATCTAACGGTTATGACAGAACAATAGTCAGTAAACTCCTACACAAAACACAAAACAAACAACAGACAAAGACAGAAAACAACAAATTCATAACACTAACATACATCAACAAACAAACAGAAAAAATTGCCCACAAATTCAAAAAAGCAGGATACAGAATCGCTTACAAAACTACTAACAAAACAGAACACACACTATCAAAACGCATGCCCAAAGCACAAAACAAATTCGATCTACCCGGTGTATATAAACTAAATTGTTCAAATTGCAGTAAATTCTACATAGGCCAGACAGGACGTAGCTTCAAACAGAGATACATTGAACACACAAAAGCACTCCACACCACTACAGAATCTACCTTCGCAAACCACCTCATTGAAGCAAACCACACATATAAAAACATCGACAATAACTTACTTTTTTCGTCGGACGCGTTTCGGCTTAGTATCCGCCTTCTTCAGCTTTTAGTCAGACTGCCATCATTTCGTAACGGTTTTTGTGTGGAAGGTGTAGTGGGGGTGGTGTGTGGAGGAAGGGGATTGGCGCAGGGATTCAACTTGATGTTTGTTTTTTGTAAAATTGTGTCAAAAAGTGTATGTGATTTATATTGCAATTGATCGTTGAGTATGTTGTTTGGTTGTGTTGTGTGGTGTTTATATATTTCGTATTGTTCAGTTGTGTTGAGTTTTCGGCCTTTAGGTAAGTAATGTAAAATTTCGAGATTGGTGTCTATGTTGGTGTAACTATGGTTTTCTGTGTGTATGTGTGTGGTAAATGCGGAGTGTATATGGTTGTTGGTTAGAGCTTTTAAATGTTCAGAATAACGGGATGAAAAAGATCTTCCTGTCTGGCCGATGTAGAAACTATTGCAGTCATTACATTTTAATTTGTAAACACCTGTTTTGTTATATTTGTAAATATCACTATAATATTGACGACTCGGAACACAAAGTTTTTTATAAGTAAAAACGTAAAGTTTTACCTTACAGCCTAAACCGGCTTTCACCTATAGAAGGCTTCATCAGAGGCTGTCGTTAGTAGCGCTGCTCGTCTTGTTGTTGGCGACGAGAAAGTGTTTCGAAAGATTGAAGCTGTGTGTGTGTGGTGAGATGTGTTCGAATAATGCGTGCGATTTGAATTGTGTCTGTTCGTTTAGGATGTCGTTTTTATTTGTTTTTGTGTGTTTGTATATTTCTAATTGTTCTAGAGTGTCTAGTTTTCGGCCTTTTGTGTGTACGTGTAGTATGTTCATGTTATTGTCGATGTTTTTATATGTGTGGTTTGCTTCAATGAGGTGGTTTGCGAAGGTAGATTCTGTAGTGGTGTGGAGTGCTTTAGTGTGTTCAATGTATCTCTGTTTGAAGCTACGTCCTGTCTGGCCTATGTAGAATTTACTGCAATTTGAACAATTTAGTTTATATACACCGGGTAGATCGAATTTGTTTTGTGCTTTGGGCATGCGTTTTGATAGTGTGTGTTCTGTTTTGTTAGTAGTTTTGTAAGCGATTCTGTATCCTGCTTTTTTGAATTTGTGGGCAATTTTTTCTGTTTGTTTGTTGATGTATGTTAGTGTTATGAATTTGTTGTTTTCTGTCTTTGTCTGTTGTTTGTTTTGTGTTTTGTGTAGGAGTTTACTGACTATTGTTCTGTCATAACCGTTAGATTCTGCTAGATATTTTATCGTGTTTAGTTCGTCTTTGTAGTCTATTTCATCTAAGGGGATGTTGTTAAGTCTATGTATCATGGTTCTAAAAGCAGCTAGTTTGTGTTGTATTGGGTGATTGGAGGTGTTGTGTATTAGTGTGTCAGTTGTAGTTGGTTTTCTGTATATACTGAATTTGTGCCTGTGTTCTAGTTTTGTGATGGAGAGGTCTAAGAAGTTTATGGTATTGTTGTGTTCGTATTCGGCAGTGAAGGTTATGTTTTTATGTATTTTGTTTATGTGCGTTAGTAACTGTTCACATTGTCTTTTGTTTCCCCTGTATAGTATTAGAATGTCATCAACGTATCTGTGCCAATATAGTATTTTATGTGAGTGTCTGTCATTGTTTGTGAGTATTTTTGTTTTTTCTAAGTGTTGGAGGAAGACTTCTGCTAGAATGCTGGATATGGGGGAGCCCATGGGTAGGCCGTCGTTCTGTGTGTAGTATTTATTGTTATAAGTAAAGTAGTTTTGTTTTGTGATAATGTTCAGAGTTTCTGTTATTTCATTGATAAGTTCGTCTGGTGTGTTGTTCTGTTTGAGTTTGTTTTGTAGGATGGTGATTGTTTCAGAGATGGGGATGTTTGTGTACAGGTTTTTAATGTCAAAGGAGGCTAATGTGGCGTTATGGGGGATGTGTATGTCTTTTATTTTTGTTACTAGGTCAGTGTTGTTTTTTACTGCAATGTTGTTGTCTATTTGTGTGTGTTGTCTAATAATTTTGTCTAGATATTTTGCCAGTTTGTGTGCAGGGGCATTACTGTAGTTGATAATGGGGCGGATCGGAATGTCTTCTTTATGGATTTTGGGAAGCGCTTGGAGTGTAGGTGCTGATGGTCGGATTTGTTTCAAACAATATCACATTTTCGGAAAAGGCACACAAACACAACATCACATTTGTAAAAGCTGACAAAGGCAACACGGCTGTAATTATCCCCACAGATAACCTACACAAAAAAGTACAAGACTTCATAGAACAGAACAACATCACAGAACTAAAACACGACCCCACCGACAGATACCAAAACTCAGTAAAACAAATAGTCAACAAAGCCAAACACATTATGACACATAAACAAAAGCCCTACATGAAACTATCAAAACGCATGCCCAAAGCACAAAACAAATTCGATCTACCCGGTGTATATAAACTAAATTGTTCAAATTGCAGTAAATTCTACATAGGCCAGACAGGACGTAGCTTCAAACAGAGATACATTGAACACACTAAAGCACTCCACACCACTACAGAATCTACCTTCGCAAACCACCTCATTGAAGCAAACCACACATATAAAAACATCGACAATAACATGAACATACTACACGTACACACAAAAGGCCGAAAACTAGACACTCTAGAACAATTAGAAATATACAAACACACAAAAACAAATAAAAACGACATCCTAAACGAACAGACACAATTCAAATCGCACGCATTATTCGAACACATCTCACCACACACACACAGCTTCAATCTTTCGAAACACTTTCTCGTCGCCAACAACAAGACGAGCAGCGCTACTAACGACAGCCTCTGATGAAGCCTTCTATAGGTGAAAGCCGGTTTAGGCTGTAAGGTAAAACTTTACGTTTTTACTTATAAAAAACTTTGTGTTCCGAGTCGTCAATATTATAGTGATATTTAGTTAAGTAACGGACACGTCATGGACAACGAAATCCAAGTTATATTTGTCTATGTCTGTGTTTGTATTATTGATGTGTTTTGTAATGGTATTGGTTGTTCTGTATGCTATTTTGTATTTGTGTTTTCTGAATGTGTTGGCGATTTTGTGTGTGTAGGAGTTGTGGTATGTGAGTGTGATGTATTTATTGTGTTGTGTGCTGATGGTATTTTGTGTTTTGTTGTTTTTGTTTTTGATGCGTTTGTGTAGCGTGTTTATTAAATTAGGGTTGTAACCGTTTCTGATTGCTATGTATTTTATATATAATATAACCTAATAACCTAATTTAATAAACACGCTACACAAACGCATCAAAAACAAAAACAACAAAACACAAAATACCATCAGCACACAACACAATAAATACATCACACTCACATACCACAACTCCTACACACACAAAATCGCCAACACATTCAGAAAACACAAATACAAAATAGCATACAGAACAACCAATACCATTACAAAACACATCAATAATACAAACACAGACATAGACAAATATAACAAAACAGGTGTTTACAAATTAAAATGTAATGACTGCAATAGTTTCTACATCGGCCAGACAGGAAGATCTTTTTCATCCCGTTATTCTGAACATTTAAAAGCTCTAACCAACAACAATATACACTCCGCATTTGCCACACACATACACACAGAAAACCATAGTTACACCAACATAGACACCAATCTCGAAATTTTACATTACTTACCTAAAGGCCGAAAACTCAACACAACTGAACAATACGAAATATATAAACACCACACAACACAACCAAACAACATACTCAACGATCAATTGCAATATAAATCACATACACTTTTTGACACAATTTTACAAAAAACAAACATTCGGTTGAATCCCTGCGCCAATCCCCTTCCTCCACACACCGCCCCCACTACACCTTCCACACAAAAACCGTTACGAAATGATGGCAATCTGACTAAAAGCTGAAGAAGGCGGATACTAAGCCGAAACGCGTCCGACGAAAAAAGTAAGTTTTTCACAAGATAAAGTTCATTTTTAGTAAAGTGATAGTGCTGTGAAAGAAGAGATGACCAATCAAGACAACTATCGACAATAACATGAACATACTACACGTACACACAAAAGGCCGAAAACTAGACACTCTAGAACAATTAGAAATATACAAACACACAAAAACAAATAAAAACGACATCCTAAACGAACAGACACAATTCAAATCGCACGCATTATTCGAACACATCTCACCACACACACACACACAGCTTCAATCTTTCGAAACACTTTCTCGTCGCCAACAAGACGAGCAGCGCTACTAACGACAGCCTCTGATGAAGCCTTCTATAGGTGAAAGCCGGTTTAGGCTGTAAGGTAAAACTTTACGTTTTTACTTATAAAAAACATTGTGTTCCGAGTCGTCAATATTATAGTGATATTTAGTTAAGTAACGGACACGTCATGGACAACGAAATCCAAGAGTTTGTGTTCACATATCATTTTATTATTCAAATGTTTATGTGGGAACACCATTAATTCTGTACTGACATCTTTATTGAACATTTTGTGTACACCTAAACTCTATACATTGTAATGAATGATCCTACTTACTATGACATTTAGTTTTATGCTAACTCGTTCTAATCTACTGTTTAACAATTAAAATTATGATTAAACCTATTGTTTTAATAATGTTTTTTGTTATGTCAGGGCATAACCATTGTTCGGTGTATTTTAATTTACACTTATGTTAATTCTCCATAGTCAATTTACTGACTAATGTTTGGTCTGAGCGTTGTTAAGACATATCGCCTATATTGGAATTTTTGCCTTAATAACACTTATTGGTTCTCAATTCGGTAATTTTTGGAGGTCTCTTATTTGTATAAGATTCTCTCTTATAAATAGTTCTCTTTTCTCACAAGTATATTTGATGCTGAAATACATCTTTGTTCTCACTATGTAGCCATTGTTAATTTTAGTTTTGGCATTCATAATTTACTGGTCATTGTCAAATCTATTATCAGCAAAATGCTAATTCTGCTTTCACAGTATTTAACTGCTTATTAATTCATTTTTTATTTACATATAACATTCGGTTTACATCAACTACTGACTGGATTGACAGCTGAATGTAAATTTACTCTGTCCATCAGTTCGTCTCAGTCTTAGTCTAGTTGTAGTGTCAAACAGCCTTTGGGTTACTGTTTCATGTGGCACTTCTGCTTCATTCTTCTTTCTTGGTTTCTCCTTTCTTGGTTATTTTTACTATTATATTCCTATTTACATGGTTGTTTTGTCCTTATAAAATCTGATAACATACACTTAGGTTAGGTAACATCTTGTGATGTTACAATGTGTGTGTTAGCAATTTATTATTGAGGAACCAAATAGCTCTCAGGCCGAGTGGACAATACAACAAGCTGTACAGCGGCGGGAATCATTTGAACGCTCCAGCCGTCAACGCTGACCACACCTATTTAATCAGTAAATTCACAAATTTAATTGTTTTAAAGTAAACAATTTGGCGCCACCCGGGATTCGCAACTCCTATGAATAAACAGGTAGGTTGTACTGATAATTGAGACCACGCTACAGACTTCAGTAGTGACAACCATTATTGTAACGACCTGTGTGAGGCGAACACACCACATTAACACTTACTACACATAAAAAACAAGTGTACACATTTTACAGATACGACCGAGTCTTCTACTTCGTTACAGATTGGCGACCAACATAGTGACGCTAGGAAAGGACGACTAGCAGCGGTTATGAATAGACATAGTATGGTTACAAGGCTTAAAAGTAAGGAAGCATCAAACCAAGAAGAAATGGAAGAAGTTGAGGAAATGATTGGAGGATTGTTTGAAGAACATCCACAGGAGGACCAACTGGAAAATCCAAATCTACCGGAACCAGAAATGGAAACAGAAGTAATAGTAAACAACCAACCAGTCAAACCAACTGAAGAAGCGAAATTAGATAGCTTGATGAGAATGATGATGGAGCAACTCGTAGAAAGAAGACAAGACAAGGAAGATTTGAATAAAAAATTAGAGTCATTGCAAGAAGGAAGGAAAGAAGACAGGGAATTCTTGAATGAAAAACTGGACCGAAACAGTAAAGAATTGAAGAAGCAAATCAAGGAGAACATGGAACTGCTAAATAATAAAATGGAGAGCAACCATGAGGCATTGAAAAGAAGTCAGGAGACGTTGGAAAAGAAGAGTGAAGAGCTGAAGAAACAGATTAAGAAGGATCTGGAGATAGTGCATAAGAAGATCGAAAATAGTAATGAAACACTCCAACAGAAATTGAAGGAAGACAGCGAAAAAACCAAGGAGGAACTGAAGCAACAACTGATAGAATGTCGGGAGGAGATCAGACAAACAGTAACCGAAACAAATGAGACTGTGTTACAAATCCGGGAAGAGTTAAACCACAAAATCAGCAATGTCGAGGAGGAAGGTAGAATGAGGGCAACAGAATTTTATCAAGTCACCACCGAAGAATGCCAGAGAAATAAACAGGAGGTGATTAAGAAACTGGAAGAGAGGCATCAAGAAATACAGATAGATGTAAATAATCGTGTGGAAAAGGTTTACACCGCCATCAAAAAATAGACGGACAAACCAAGGAAAACAAGGAGAGGAGGGAATCAGCCAAAGGGAGAGACAAATGCAAGAAGAGCTGGATGCACTGAGGGAGAAACCCTGCCATAATACACACATAATAACCAACGAAAATAGAGAGGTGATCAACTTCCGCAGTTACCGGAGGAATCCAATAAAGTTCCTCAAAAGAGTAGAGGAGTTAATAGAGAAAAATAGAGAAACCAGGTGGTCAAGCGTGAGAAGCCTCATAGACGAAATGTTCTGAGACACCCACGACAACTGGTGGACAGTGACTCGACCCAAAATCAATAATACTCAGAAATTTAAAAAACAATTCCTGGAGAAATATTGGTTGGAGTCCACCCAAAATGTAGTCCGAAATGACATTAGTAATGGGAGATACGAACCACAAGCAGGACACACTCTAACGTCCTACTTTTTAGGAAAGGTTTGTTTAGCCCAAAACCTAGAACCCAAGATACCTGAGGAATCTTTGGTGGTACAGCTTGGTTACCATTATGAGGAAGCTGTACAGAAAGCCAGGAGGCAAGGGCAAATAAAGACGATCCAAGGAATGGCAAGTTTGTTGGAGGACCATGAGAACGATGGACAATACAAGAAAAATGGGCTAATGAATCAACGGTATAACAAATGGAGTGACAATAATAATATACCCAATGTCAACCTACCATACAATCACACACAGAATGGCAACCGGAACAATGTGAACCGGAACAGTAACAACTATAATAATGAACAGCCATTTAACAGGAATACACAGAATCATTCTCCGAATAACCAACCATCTAACAGAGTTCCACCAAACAATCATCCGGGAAACCAAAATAACAACAGGAACATCCCAAATAATAACCAAACCATAGCTACAGGGGAGCTGAACCAGAACCACGCACAAATGGACACCCCAACAACAATAACTACTATGGAAACCGGTACAATCCTAATTATCAGTACAACCGGGGACCCGGGGGAAATAAAAATAGTGGCGACGGCAGGCGCCAGGTAAATTTCATTCATGGGCGGAGGCAAAGTAACCACAGGAGATACAGCCCGAACTGGCACACAAACCCATGGTATCACGAATCAAATAATAACAACAATCAGTCATCAGAGAGTAGGAATAACGAACCACCCAGGGATGAAAACAACCAGCAACAAGGACTGGGCAACGAGACGAACGACCAGTCGAATAGCCTGGCCACAAACCAACAACCACCTTTAAACTAAACAGGTCAGTGGAAAAATATAGACACCCTTCACATGACCAATCACTTGGGTTAGTACGTCGCGTAATGTCAAAAGAGAAAAACAAAGTAATTACAATAATATACAACAACTATCTAAAGAAGATCCGAGAGGAACTTCTCGAAGAAGAGGCCAACCAAATACAACAAACTAATAGTCGGCATATGATTCAATCAACCGGAAAATGCTATATAGAGCTATGAAGGAGTTGAATATACCATCTAAGTTGGTGCGTATGGTTGGAGTAGTTATGTCCAATTCTAAGTGCCAAATCAGAATACAATTAAATCTATCTAACTCCTTAAAAACATTGAATGGGTTGAAACAAGGAGATGCCTTAGCGTGTCTGTTGTTCAACATAGCTCTAGAAAAGGTCATCAGGGATTCAGGAATTCAAACTAGCGGACACATATTTCACAAGGAGGTACAGCTTCTGGCCTATGCCGATGACATTGACATCATAAGTAGGTCTGAATCTGGCTTAAAGGAAGCCTTTCAGGAACTGGAGTTGTCCGCTAAGGCTATGGGCTTGGTTATAAACCAAAGCAAAACCAAATATATGGTTGTAGGTGCCAACACTCGTGCCCTGTCCCTGCGCATTAACGATTATGAATTTGAAAAGGTTCAGGGTTTTCCATATCTCGGGTCATATGTGGACTCTGGAAATGACTCCTCTAGAGATATTGAAAAACGGATATTATCTGCTAATAGGTGTTACTACGGACTGGTGAAACATTTTAATTCAAAATTAATAAGTAAGGATACAAAAGCCACCCTATACAAGACCTTGATTAGACCAGTCCTGATGTATGGCTCGGAATGCTGGGTGTTAAAAAAACTAGATGAGCAGAAACTATCCGTTTTTGAGAGGAGGGTACTGAGGAGAATCTATGGCCCTGTGAGGGGAAAACGACATTTGGAGGCGACTGCATAATCGAGAGTTGTACGAAAGGTTTAAAGATCTTCCGATCGTGCAACTCATACAAATTAACAGATTGCGTTGGGCTGGTCATGTGCAGAGAATGGCGGAGGATAGAAACCCAAAAAGAGTGATGAATTATTTGCCGATGGGAAGGAGAAGGAAGGGAAGACCGCGTACAAGATGGCTGGACCAGGTTGGTAAGGAGGCAGTGAGGCTGGGTGCAGCAAACTGGTGGACATTGGCCGGGAGTGGAGACCAGTGGGGAAGATTTCTTTTGGAGGCCAGGGTCCGGACTGGGCTGTAGCGCCAAGGATGTATGTATGTATGTATGTATCTAAAGAATATCCGAGAGGAACTTCTCGAAGAAGAGGCCAACCAAATACAACAAACTAATAGCGAAATTGTCCATATGAAGGCTACCATAAATGGCACAATAACCATAATTATGGTGGATACGGGATCTAACATATCTCTCATAAACCAGCCTGAATTAGAACGAATTCAAGCCAACTCTCGAACACCAATCCCTACACTGCCAGTAAACAATATAATAATCATTGGCGCCACTGGTAAACAAAACAAGACGGTGAGAAAGCAAGTTTCTTTAGAATTAGACAATCAAAAATCAACCATCCCTATTATATTTCTTGTGGTAAATGGGCTACCATTCAGTATGCTTATAGGATGTGATGTATTAAGAAGATATTTGGCAGTTATCAACCTGCAAAAGGGAGTCGTGTTGCTAACTTCAGAACAGGGAACCTGGTCTGCAAATATTATAAATTGTAATCCAACTCCAACCGCTCTGAATCAAAACCCAGGATTGAAGAGTTATTATTGTCAAAGGCGTGAACTGTCCATCACTATGGCCGAGGAAGAGGAAAGCAGAGCCTTGTGGGAACAGAAACTAGAAGAAATAAGAAATTTCCAAAGAGAACGGCCTCAACAAGAAATCAGTGAACAACAGTCCAAAAAACTAATTGCAATTTATAACAAATATCAACATGTCTTCTCGAATACTCCTTGAAAAGTTAAAGGTTACCAGTGTAAAATTAACTTCAGGGAACGTGTAGACTTCCACAGGAAATCATATCCCATAGCGTGCTCCCTGAAAAATGAAGTCAGGACGGAGATAAACCGAATGATAGCAAAGGATATTATTGAGTATAGCCAATCTCAATACACCAGCCCAATAGTAGCTATACCAAGAAGAATGGCAAAGTACGGATTTGCTTGGATGCCCGAGAAATCAATAAAATGATTGTCAATGACCGGACCTCACTGGGAGAAATTGAGGAAATTTTAAAAAGATTTCATGGAATAAAATACATTAGTACCTGGGATACTGTATATGGGTACTGGCAGGTGGAGCTACACCCACACAGTAGGCAATACATGGCCTTTATATTTGATGGTAGAAATTACCAATTTAAAAGATTACCATTTGGACTCATCAATTCCGTAGCAGTGTTCGTAAAGTGCATGGATCAAGTTTTAGGTCAAGAGGCACTGGAATTCGCCACAGTGTACGTTGACGACCTGCTCATAACGTCAGCAGACTGGGACGAACACTGCGAAAGAGTCGAACATGTATTAAAAAACTTGTCCAATAATAATATTACACTTAAATTGGATAAGTCAAAATTTATTGCAAATGAAGTAAAGTTCTTAGGGTTCAACTTGACCGAAAAGGGAATCTCTCCATCCCAAGAGAAAGTTGAAGCCATCCAAAAATTCCCCTCACCAAAAAACAAGAAGCAATTGCAGTCATTCTTAGGAATATGCAATTACTATAGGAAGTTTCAAACAAACTACTCCCACCTAACAGCGAAATTTTCTAAGCAACTTTCTTCAAAAGAAAAATGGACTTGGGGAACTGAACAAGAGGAAGTACTCACCTTAATTAAACAAAACTTTTTCGAAACTGTCATGTTACACCACCCCATTTTCGAAAAACCATTCTACCTAAATTGCGACGCTAGTGATGTAAGTCTAGGCGCAGAATTGTACCAGGAAGACAGTGATGGAAACCACCTGGTCATTAGCTTCGCCAGCCGAATACTAAATAGTTGCGAGCGTAACTACAATGTTACAGAAAAAGAGTTGCTCAGCATAGTATTCGCGTGTGGCAAGTTTAGAACATACATACTAGGATATCCTATCACAGTCAGAAGCGATCATAAATCAATATCGTTTCTCAAACAATGTAAATTGAGTCATGGTCGACTTACTCGATGGATACTTGCTCTGCAAGAATACCACATTACATGGGAATATATTCCAGGCCAAAAAAACATAGTGGCCGACGTGTTATCCAGAATAAATGTAGAAGATCAGACATTTGAAGGAGAAAAGGGGAAGATAGCAAAAGTGTATCATATATTGAAAGATAGGAAAGACCTGGAAAATATTGTAAACAAAATAGTGTTACAACAAGAGCAAGATACCAAAATATCAAACATACGAAAAAGACTGATGGAATCTGAAGCAGTTATAAATAAATTTTACTGTATATACAAAGACATATTATTCATAAAAACAAAAAGAACCAAGACACATGGAAACTAGTAATTCCTCATTTATTAGAAAATCAGATCATCAAAGATTACCATGTAAGATACGGACACATGGGAACACTCAAATTAGTAAAAGCTTTAGAGGAAGATTTGTTTATAAAAAATATCACAAGAAAGGTAAATAAAAATATAAAAACCTGCACGTTATGTCAGATGGTCAAAACCAATAATGAAAAGAAGAATGGAACGATGATACCCATCACGTCAAATGCCAAACTAGAGAAGGTATTCCTCGACATATGTGGACCATTCCCACGCAGCGGAGGAAGACATGGATACAAGTTCATCGTAATTATACTTGACCATTACACTAAGTACACCAAACTATACGCTATAAACAGAGCCACAACAAATAAAATATTAGATATTATTAAAAATAAATACATGTCAGAGATTGGAAAACCGTACATGATAATAACCGATCACGGAACACAGTTCAAGGGAAAAAGGTGGAGAGAAGAATTAATAAAACTGAACATCAAAACCTATAAAACTTCCGTATACCACCCTAGTAGTAATCCAGCAGAAAGGATGTTGAGAGAGGTGGGACGCATTGTAAGAACTTATTGCCATAATAACCAGAAGGAATGGTGCAAATATTAACTTCAACTGAAGTGTTTCTAAATATCAGCCATCACCAATTTACTGAGAATACACCATACTTAATGATGTTCAAGAGGAAGCCAAATAGAGAGATACAAGAGATAATAGAATTCCCAAAAAACCCAGAAGACCCGTATGATAAAAACAAATGGTACAGCCTAATAATGGAAAAGATTGAGAAACAAAAGGCCAAATATGCCAAAAACCAACCCAAAATAATCAAATATAAAGAGGGAGAAAAGATAGTAATCAAAAATCGTGAACTGCCAAGTACAATGAAAGGTATAGCAAAGAAATTGTTATTGCTTTATACTGGACCGTACGTTATCACAAAGGATAATGGTAATAACACTTACCAAATAAGTAATGTAAACACAAGAAAAATAAAGGGAGTTTACAACCAAGCTTCAATAAAAAAGTTTTATGAAGAAGAAAAATAAATAAATCGAAAAGAAATAAACAAATTTCAAAATTCAAAAAGTTTGTAAGAACAACTTACTACCTTGTTTAGATGAGATATGCGGAATGGAAAAAAATAATATAAATGAATAAAAATGTAAAAAAAACAAAGGAATCAGTTACACGAATTCCTATCAAGTTAAATCAACTTACAGCCTATTAAAAGGTTGATATATGAAGTATAAAATAAAAAAGTGAGATAATAAGGAATAAGTTACACAAATTCCTAAATAAAAAAGTAAGAATCACTAACTTACTATAATAATTAAACAAAAAGTAACTAAAAAGGAATACGCTACAAAAATTCCTATAAAGTAAGAGAATTAACTTACAAAGAATTATCAAAACTGATAACTAAAACAAAATAAGCTAAACAAAAATAAAATCAAGCTAAAAACTGATAAGATAAATACCTGAAATAATAATGAGTTTAATATATTCTAAAAAAAAAAAAAAAAAAAAAAAATCTGAACTGGTACAGAGAAAAAGAGAAGTTACGTATAAATCAAATATACAAACTATGGCTAAAGCAGAATATTGCTAAATAACTAAGAAAATAATACAAATGTCTAAGATAATTAAAATGATCACAAGAAGAATAGAAAACAAACTAATGAAAAGTTAGATATGATGAAATTAACATATGAATAAATAAAAAACAATCAACTGTATGAGTAGATGACAGTAAATAGCAAAGGTACAGCGGAAGGAAGAATGAGTAAAAGGCCAAAGTGATCTAAAAACAAACCACAAGGTGGACAATCCCAAAATATATTATTATTAAGTCACAAGTTGCCAAAAAAGGTATTTAAGATTGACTGTTGAAAAGTCCAGCAATCAAGTAAACTGAGCAGAGATGATATTCCTCTGGTCTCAGAAAAAATGAGTAGTAATGGGAGAAATCAGCTACTAAAAAGTTAGGGAAAAAATTGTGTATAAGGGAGAACACACTAATGGAAACAAATAAAAACAGATCCAAATAAAATGGAATGAATTAAGTAAGAAGAGAAATAAGAATGGAGAAACAAACAAGCGAGAAAGGGAAAAAGATTATATATAACTGATAATTTCATAAAAAACTATGCTAGTGTTTCATTAAAATGATAAATTTTGAAGGAGAGGCATTATGTTACAACACAAATAAGCCACCCCAGTACCAGGGATAAAAAAGATAATTATTAATGTAAATATACTTCATATCAAATAAAATAATTAAATATAAATAAAATATAAAAATTATAACACGACGAACGACGACATTACCCAACCCAAGTGATTGACCCAACAACAGGAAATAAAAGAAGAAGGGAACCACGAAAAATACACAAAGCAAAAAAGGTGATTGACCAAACCAATAGGAACTAACAAAAGAAGGGAAGAAACCAGAACCAAAAAAGAATAAAGACAATTAAAGGAAGTGAACGAATTCCTACAACTGAATAAAATTAAACCAGACGAGAAGAAGAGAACCAAATCAAAATGAAGACAACTGGAAATGAAGAAGATGAAGGAGAAGAAGAAGAATGAAGAGGAAACGAAGTGAAACCAAGAAATAAGAGACACCACATATAAAAGGGAGAAATGGTATACTCAAAGATAGCATATTGTAAATAAACCCCAATAATTATCCACTAATGGAAATAAATATTGTTGTAAATTAGATAATTTATATACCTGTTTTAAACAAAAAACAGTTAAAAAATAACTTAGTAAAGAAAGGTACACTAACCCAAATATTAAGGTTAGGTGTTGTGACGATTTAAATTGTAACAATAATAAAAAATTTTAAAAATTATGGTTGCGAGCCATTAAGCCATTTAAATCTCACTATAATAACGTAAGAAACCTGTATGTACTCAGTATGAGAGGAAGAAGTAATTAATAAGCCCAAAGAAACTTTAATAAAAAGACAAATTGTAAATAGTTATTATTGTCGTATTTAACCCTTTGGTGTTATCAGGCGCTGACCTGTTAATTCCGGACTCGACATGTTTTCCGAGTCGTTTGGAATTTAGATTAAGATAAAAAAACATAAGGTTAATAATAAAAAATCTGAGGACACAGATAGTCGCTAAAACAACTTATTTAAATTATGTACATTTATTTAGGTATAGTTTGTGTAATTAAAAAAGGTTTACTTAAAGAGAGACAGGGACTATATTCTCGCGCAGTAATTGCCCCTTTACCTCTTGTTCAGTACCAGTCGAAGCGGGCGAAAAATTCGCTCTCTCGCTATGTTAACTTCATGCAGTGCAGACGTACGAGCGAAAGCTCTAACACTATGTTGCCGTTACTTTTGTTTTACTTTAATATTGTATCCGAGAAATTGCTGCTGAAAGCATATGTTATGTATTAATCAGTATAGTTATGTGAAAACAAAAGACTTAACTTATAACAAGAAATATAAAAAATGGTGTAATACAAGATGACTGCTAACTTCAAGAACTAACAACACTTTCAACATCATACCTGGAGATGTGAACTACCAGAACTTACAAACTCTAGTAGACACGAGAGAATATGCAGATCAGGACATCCGAGAATCTACAAGTACCATCGTAGAAGCTTCAATCTACCCTACGGACTGTCGAGCCCTCTAATGACGAAGACCAGACCGAGATGATTACGGCATTTTAAGGATTCCCAAGACGGACACCCCAGGACGAGGTTTCTACATACCAATTTAAAGGTGACTCGATAGCCTGGCTATCGAGAGTTAATAATATTTGTTACACAACACACTTTAAAAGAGACTTTTCAGAGACTATTAACTTTGTAAAGATTAAAAGATTAAATCTAAGAGTTTTAATGTAACCATTCAAACATCATACGTTGTAACAGTTTATATGTTAATGTATCGTAGTATAATTCAAGTAATAATACCATTCTTCAAATGGAATAATAATAAACCAAAAAAACAAAAGGTCTTGCAAGCTAATATCTTGAATTGATTATAACTAGTAGTGTAAATGACTAAATATCGAAGGTTACCCGGATCCGAGGTATAGCTAAATGAAATCAATTTTGATCCCAAAGATTAAAGAAAGCATTCAAATAACTTTAATAATTTAATTAGTAATGTCATGGGATCTGTCAGTAAATGTTTTTAAATGTTAAATAAAGAGAAGTCGTCTTGTTACACACATATAATGAGTGCGTACATCAATAGTATACCTTCCCTTGTTTCCTTACACAGTTAGTAAGTAAATTGTTAAGTTAATTATTTGTGGATACATACTGTTGCAACGTAGGCAGCCCATCTAATTGACGGAGCTTAGTTAAGATGGGTTCCCTGGATTTGTAACGCGGCAATACGTTACAGTGTAGTGAAATATTTAACAAAATCTCATTAATAATAAGTATAGTTTTATAATGAAAGAAATAGTGAGAAATAGAAAGAGAAATAATTATAGGGATTACCCACTAAAGAACACTTAGTATAAACAGTGAAAAAGTGCAATAGTGTATGTGTAAAAACCCCAAAGTGTAGTGATAAAGAAGGTACGCTAATTAAATTATAGTTAACTATAAATAATTTAAAAGTGAAGGGGAGGTATAAATGGGAATAGTGTAAGATATAGAATATGAATATTATGAAAAATAGTGAATGATAATGAAAATAAACACTTAATAAATCTATAAAGAACACTAAAGGTTTGACAGTGAAAAATAATAGTGAATAAGTATGTTGTGAAAAATAGTATTAAGTATAAACCATAAAGTAAGATGGATTGAACACTGGAAAGTGATAATCACAATGTTAATTAAAACCAAAAATATTACTAATAAGTTTAGAAATATGTAATCATATTTAAAAGGGAGAATCCCAGGAAAGAGTGAATTGAAAGTGTTAACATGGAGGGAATGTAAAGATTGTTTAATAGTTAAGGAGTTAGAGACAAATCTAAAACACCCATGTTATAAGGGATAGTTATAAATTTCATAAAAGTGATGTTGTTTATCACAATATAAATAATATGTATTATAAACAAAAATTAGCAAATAATAAGTTCAAAGGAAGTGATGATGTTTCTCACTCGAAGTAATAGCAAAAGAATGAAATATATTGCTACGACAGCGTAGAACAATCTAGGCCTTTATCGAATGTCCCAGAAAGATCTCGACGTAAGCGTGTGGTGTACGTGCTACTAAACGCATGTTGCGAGAATTTTCTCGCACTTTGCCAGCCTTCGCTCGGGCGCTCGGATTGTGTCAAGGCCGCAGCAATTACGTAGTTCGCGAGAGATAAGACGCAGTTTGGAAGCTTCTGGTGTGTCTGCGTAACTATAAATACATCGCGTCGCGGCTTTAGTTTTCAGTTCAATGCGAGATTTTTGACTGTGCGGTTCGAGAGTATTAGTGCGATATATTTACAGAGCGGTTGAGTTATTACGGTGTACGTTCAAGTAGTTATTAGTGAAGTGTTGCGTTTTATATTCGGACGGTATAATTGTAATACAGTTGAGTTTTAATATTAGTGGACATTTTATTGCGTATGAACAATTTCATTTGATTTGTTGTAGACACTGTGTTATTAATTACGAACTGTTTTACTATAACAATTAAAGGTGTGATTAGTGACTTAATTGGTGTCTTGTGCTTATTTTGTTTCCACTGTACCTACGACGATCGAGTAGACCGTCGTAACAGTGGTGTCAGAACTGGGATAGAACGGTTAACAGTGGAAACAGTGGATACTTTGTACAAGACGAGTGTAATTCGTAATTAATCGAAAAACAATGGATGCCAGTCAGATGATGGAAAATTTCCAGGCGCTGTTGTTGCAGACAGAAGAACGACGACGACAGGATGCAGAGAAAGCGGAAGAGAGACAGAAAACCCTCCTGCTGGAAGCAGAGGAGAAACGCAGACAGGAGGCGGAAGAAGCAGAAAAACGACAGGATGAAAAACGCAGGCAGGAAAGAGAAGAAGCTGAGGAACGTCAGAAAGCACTAATGCTAGAAACAGAAGAAAGACAAAAAGATAAAACGGAAGCTCTCTTTGAAACTATGCAGAAACAGTTACAAGAACACAGTACCGCAGAATTGGGTATCCTACGAGGTGAGCTTAATAAACAAGTTACTAAAATATCGGAGGTACAAGAGTCAATGACATTAAAAATAGCTGAAGTAGAAAAATCTGTCTTGACTGTTGAAGAATCGATGTCTACAAAAATATCTGTTATAGAAGAATCTGTGTCAAATAAAATATCTGCAGTAGAAAACTCAATGGCAAACATAAGAGAACAAATTAAAACTGAAGTTGAACAGTGCATGAAGATTCAACCAAAACAAATTTCTGAACAGACTGTACCAGTGATCAAGACAGAAAATAAGTTAACAGAGAAAGTCACTTTGCCTGCAGTAGGGACAGTTCATGTCAAAGCTCCAACCTTTGACGGAAGCACTCACTGGGCAACGTACCTCCGCCAATTTGAAGCTGCTGCATGCGCAAATAATTGGACAGAAAAAGACAAGGCTGTTTCACTTGTTCTTGCATTAAAAGGACCCGCGGCAGAACTACTACAGAAAGTGCCACCTGACAGCCAGAACACCTATGCCGAGTTGATAAAAGCTCTAGAATTACGGTATGGTGATAAACATTTGCGAGAGGTGTACTACGCTCAGTTGAGAACAAGACGACAACGTTCCGGGGAAAGTCTTCAAGAATTTGAAGCAAGTATCGACAGATTGATTAGATTGGCCTATCCTGAAGCACCAGAAGACTTCCGAATAAGGTTTACGGTGCAGACATTTATTTATGGCATCGGAGATTGTGAACTTCAGCAAGTGTTACGAATGGCAAGACACCGAGATAGCTCAGAAGCTCTTGTTCACGCCCTAGAGTTTGAAGCTGCCAAGTCAGCGTCCCGCTACATTAATGGGTTTGTGCCATCACGTTGCAGTCAGAAGATCCCTGTATCACATTACCGTTACGATGGGTGCAGAAAAACAGTGTTGTCGGACAAACAATTCAAAAGTTCAAGGGAGTCGCAACGATTTGAAAAAGACAGAAGACCGAAATGTTACAACTGTGGGAAACGTGGTCATCTACAGGTAGACTGTTGGGAGAAGAAAATACCGAGAGAAGAGACTGATCGCACCAATTGGAGAAGTAAAGGCCCAGAACAGCACACAGTTTCCACGCTACATAAGATCAGTGGAAACTTGATTGTTAATGGATTTGCGGATGGTAAACCAACATCATTTACAGTTGACACGGGCGCAACAGTGTCCATTGTGCGCCCTGACTTAGTCTGTAACCGCCATCCTCTAATTAGCTCTTGTACAATACAGACTGTGACTGGAAGCCCCGTCAAGGTGCTAGGAAAGGTAGACGTATGTGTACGCCTGGGTCTTCTTGAGTTTAGCCACCAAATGCTCGTTGCAGACATTGTCGATGAAGTGATTCTTGGCACGGACATTATGAATGCCTACGGATTCGTTGTGGACTTAAGAGAGAATGTCCTGAAAGTTGGCCACGAGAAGATAAAGCTTTGCATGGCTAAAATGACAGGGTCTACCAACCATTCGATTAAGCGAGTGGCATTAGTCGAAGAAAAATTCAACAAGTCTGGTCAAGAGGAAACCTCCCTGTTGCAAGCGGAAATGGAGGAAGAACTAGCAGAGGAAGTACAAATAAGTATAACGACAAAAGAAGTGATTGGAGAGCCAACTATGGGTGTCGAGACAAAACTCTTGCTTGTTCCTGAGCTGATAGAAGCGGCCGAGGGTAAAGTGGCTGAAGATGAGGTTACGCAAGAGGTTGTTGACGAGAACCAAACAAACTTGGATCAGCCAGTGGTATTTAGGTCATTAGTACATGACGCAACGAGAGTGATTCCAGCGAAGCTAGTGGTTGCGCGAAAGATTCGCATTCCTGGGAACGTCATGTTCGGATCACACGAGACTGAATTCGAAGAACGGGAAAATTATCCTTCGCAAGGATGGCCACCTAGATCGCCTGGTCGAGTATTACTTCGAAGACGCTTTGCCAGTTCGGGACGAACAGGCTTAAGGAGGGGGGCGTGCTACGACAGCGTAGAACAATCTAGGCGTTTATCGAATGTCCCAGAAAGATCTCGACGTAAGCATGTGGTGTACGTGCTACTAAACGCATGTTGCGAGAATTTTCTCGCACTTTGCCAGCCTTCGCTCGGGCGCTCGGATTGTGTCAAGGCCGCAGCAATTACGTAGTTCGCGAGAGATAAGACGCAGTTTGGAAGCTTCTGGTGTGTCTGCGTAACTATAAATACATCGCGTCGCGGCTTTAGTTTTCAGTTCAATGCGAGATTTTTGACTGTGCGGTTCGAGAGTATTAGTGCGATATATTTACAGAGCGGTTGAGTTATTACGGTGTACGTTCAAGTAGTTATTAGTGAAGTGTTGCGTTTTATATTCGGACGGTATAATTGTAATACAGTTGAGTTTTAATATTAGTGGACATTTTATTGCGTATGAACAATTTCATTTGATTTGTTGTAGACACTGTGTTATTAATTACGAACTGTTTTACTATAACAATTAAAGGTGTGATTAGTGACTTAATTGGTGTCTTGTGCTTATTTTGTTTCCACTGTACCTACGACGATCGAGTAGACCGTCGTAACAATATGTTAAACCAACAGTAACTAATAACTTATAAAGAATTGTTCGTTTTAATGTTATGATTAGGATATGGCTGAAAGAAACTTGCAGTCCATAAGCCTAATTGTTATGTTTTAAATATTAAGATAGAGAAAACTATATTGACATGTAATCAGAACACAAACAGAATCAAAACGCAACACAAACAATTATAATAACAAAGTAAAGCCCATCAGGCTGAAATGAAATGTAATTAAATGAAATAAGTCAAATACCATAAGGGCTACTTATGCCTATGAAAATGCATAACTGTCAGACACACACAAATGTCAATTGTAACAAATTCACAAGGAAATTTACAAACCTCAGGCAAGTAAATAGCCAGTAATTATGTGTAAATCATTTTAAAAGAGAGATGTTACTATAAAAGTTTAATTTACAAGAGATATGTAATTATCAAATGTCAACATAGTTAGACAAAAATTAATATACAATAGAACATGACCTTATGAGGTATTGTTATAATCTTTGAAAGGAAAGAAATACAATAGTGATAATATTTAATACCCCAAAGGGAAGATAGAAGAATAAAATCGGTCAGAAAATATATAATAAATTTGAATAAAAATTTCAAATATCTTAACAATGCTTTTAATCGAGGCCTTAACCAATCAAAGGATTTCAATTACCATAGAAACAGGCCGTTGGATACTAATTTTCCGTTAAATTAATTAGACTTGAAAAAATGACGCGTGGGTAAGCGGTACGCAAGATTGAGGTGACCAAAATTTTACTTTAAAAAGTTCAAAAGACGTTTAGAAGACGACAGTATGGACCATTGACAAGTAGATGAAGAGCTTCAAATATTAACAGATGTCCAGGAACCAAATAAACCAAATTAAATAACAGAAATTCCCAAGACGAGATAGAAGAAGATGCCAGCAGCTTAAATCAGCCCAAAATTGACAAATTTCCAATATCCCTGAACGACAACACATCGTAACCTTCTGAACTGATAAGTATCAATTAAATGAAATAATCCCAAGAATAAAAACACATTAAATATTTCTCAAATCAATCAAAATTTCTCACTATTAAACCAAATTTATTTTCTTTCAAAGGTTGAATAAATATAAAATTACGTAGACAATTATTAACTGAGAAATAACCTCGCATTAGAGTGCAAATTTTGTAACAACTAATACGACACTACCGAACAATTTGTAAAAACACTTTATACTATTTAAGTACAGATAAGGTACGGTAGTGTAATTTTTTAATGTAACCAGCTTTTATGTTTTATTTATAATCCAAAGAACCCCAGATTTTGAACAAATTAAAATATTGTGTGTAAACAGAAGCCATGACGGCTTCAGAATAGTTCATTTCAAAATCAATTTCGCCAACCTAAAGATATATATGTTTCATGTTCTAAGCCGGAGCAATTTTATTAAAAAATAATTTATAATACTTTTGTCATATTGATTAATGATCAAATCAGAATTAAAATTACAGTACAGAGTATTACCATTGTTTTATTTCGTAGGAAGTTGTATGATATATGTGTGTGTCAACAATTTATTACTGAGGAACCAACTAGCTCTCGGGCCGAGTGCACAATACAACAAGCTGTACAGCGGCGGGAATCATTTGAACGCTCCAGCCGTCAATGCTGACCACACCTATTTAATCAGTAAATTCACAAATTTAATTGTTTTAAAGTAAACAATTTGGCGCCACCCGGGATTCGCAACTCCTATGAATAAACAGGTAGGTTGTACTGATAATTGAGACCACGCTACAGACTTCAGTAGTGACAACCATTATTGTAACAACCTGTGTGAGGCGAATACACCACATTAACACTTACTACACATAAAAAACAAGTGTATACATTTTACAGTACGACCGAGTCTTCTACTTCGTTACAGATTGGCGACCAACATAGTGACGCTAGGAAAGGACGACTAGCGGCGGTTATGAATAGACATAGTATGGTTACAAGGCTTAAAAGTAAGGAAGCATCAAACCAAGAAGAAATGGAAGAAGTTGAGGAAATGATTGGAGGATTGTTTGAAGAACATCCACAGGAGGACCAACTGGAAAATCCAAATCTACCGGAACCAGAAATGGAAACAGAAGTAATAGTAAAAACCAACCAGTCAAACCAACTGAAGAAGCGAAATTAGATAGCTTGATGAGAATGATGATGGAGCAACTCGTAGAAAGAAGACAAGACAAGGAAGATTTGAATAAAAAATTAGTCATTGCAAGAAGGAAGGAAAGAAGACAGGGAATTCTTGAATGAAAAACTGGACCGAAACAGTGAAGAATTGAAGAAGCAAATCAAGGAGAACATGGAACTGCTAAATAATAAAATGGAGAGCAACCATGAGGCATTGAAAAGAAGTCAGGAGACGTTGGAAAAGAAGAGTGAAGAGCTGAAGAAACAGATCAAGAAGGATCTGGTGATAGTGCATAAGAAGATCGAAAATAGTAATGAAACACTCCAACAGAAATTGAAGGAAGTCAGCGAAAAAACCAAGGAGGAACTGAAGCAACAACTGATAGAATGTCGGGAGGAGATACGACAAACAGTAACCGAAACAAATGAGACTGTGTTACAAATCCGGGAAGAGTTAAACCACAAAATCAGCAATGTCGAGGAGGAAGGTAGAATGAGGGCAACAGAATTTTATCAAGTCACCACCGAAGAATGCCAGAGAAATAAACAGGAGGTGATTAAGAAACTGGAAGAGAGGCATCAAGAAATACAGATAGATGTAAATAATCGTGTGGAAAAGGTTTACACCGCCATCAACAAAATAGATGGACAAACCAAGGAAAACAAGGAGAGGATCCAGGGAATCAGCCAAAGGGAGAGACAAATGCAAGAAGAGCTGGATGCACTGAGGGAGAAACCCTGCCATAATATAAACATAATAACCAACGAAAATAGAGAGGTGATCAACTTCCGCAGTTACCGGAGGAATCCAATAGAATTCCTCAAAAGAGTAGAGGAGTTAATAGAGAAAAATAGAGAAACCAGGTGGTCAAGCGTGAGAAGCCTCATAGACGAAATGTTCCGAGACACCCACGACAACTGGTGGACAGCGACTCGACCCGAAATCAATAATACTCAGGAATTTAAAAAACAATTCCGGGAGAAATATTGGTCAGAGTCCACCCAAAATGTAGTACGAAATGACACTAGTAATGGGAGATACGAACCACAAGCAGGACACACTCTAACATCCTACTTTTTAGGAAAGGTGTGTTTAGCCCGAAACCTAGAACCCAAGATACCTGAGCAATCTTTGGTGATACAGCTTGTGTACCATTATGAGGAAGCTGTACAGAAAGCCAGGAGGCAAGGGCAAATAAAGACGATCCAAGGAATGGCAAGTTTATTGGAGGACCATGAGAACGATGGACAATACAAGAAAAATGGGCTAATGAATCAACGGTATAACAAATGGAGTGACAATAATAATATACCCAATGTCAACCTACCATACAATCACACACAGAACGGCAACCGGAACAATGTGAACCGGAACAGTAACAACTATAATAATGAACAGCCATTTAACAGGAATACACAGAATCATTCTCTGAATAAACAACCATCTAACAGAGGTCCACCAAACAATCATCCGGGAAACCAAAATAACAACAGGAACATCCCAAATAATAATCAACCAAACCATAGCTACAGGGGAGCTGAACCAGAACCACGCACAAATGGTCACCCCAACAACAATAACTACTATGGCAACCGGTACAATCCTAATTATCAGTACAACCGGGGACCCAGGGGAAATAAAAATAGAGGCGACGGCAGGCGCCAGGTAAATTTCATTTTTGGGCGGAGGCAAAGTAACCACAGGAGATACAGCCCGAACTGGCACACAAACCCATGGTATCACGAATCAAATAATAACAACAATCAGTCATCAGAGAGTAGGAATAACGAACCACCCAGGGATGAAAACAACCAGCAACAAGGACTGGGCAACGAGACGAACGACCAGTCGAATAGCCTGGCCACAAACCAACAACCACCTTTAAACTAAACAGGTCAGTGGAAAAATATAGACACCCTTCACATGACCAATCACTTGGGTTAATACGTCGCGTAATGTCAAAAGAGAAAAACAAAGTAATTACAATAATATACAACAACTATCTAAAGAATATCCGAGAGGAACTTCTCGAAGAAGAGGCCAACCAAATACAACAAACTAATTGTCGGCATATGATTCAATCAACCGGAAAATGCTATATAGAGCTATGAAGGAGTTGAATATACCATCTAAGTTGGTGCGTATGGTTGGAGTAGTTATGTCCAATTCTAAGTGCCAAATCAGAATACAATCAAATCTATCTAACTCCTTAAAAACATTGAATGGGTTGAAACAAGGAGATGACTTAGCGTGTCTGTTGTTCAACATAGCTCTAGAAAAGGTCATCAGGGATTCAGGAATTCAAACTAGCGGACACATATTTCACAAGGAGGTACAGCTTCTGGCCTATGCCGATGACATTGACATCATAAGTAGGTCTGAATCTGGCTTAAAGGAAGCCTTTCAGGAACTGGAGTTGTCCGCTAAGGCTATGGGCTTGGTTATAAACCAAAGCAAAACCAAATATATGGTTGTAGGTGCCAACACTCGTGCCCTGTCCCTGCGCATTAACGATTATGAATTTGAAAAGGTTCAGGGTTTTCCATATCTCGGGTCATATGTGGACTCTGGAAATGACTCCTCTAGAGATATTGAAAAACGGATATTATCTGCTAATAGGTGTTACTACGGACTGGTGAAACATTTTAATTCAAAATTAATAAGTAAGGATACAAAAGCCACCCTATACAAGACCTTGATTAGACCAGTCCTGATGTATGGCTCGGAATGCTGGGTGTTAAAAAAACTAGATGAGCAGAAACTATCCGTTTTTGAGAGGAGGGTACTGAGGAGAATCTATGGCCCTGTGAGGGGAAAACGACATTTGGAGGCGACTGCATAATCGAGAGTTGTACGAAAGGTTTAAAGATCTTCCGATCGTGCAACTCATACAAATTAACAGATTGCGTTGGGCTGGTCATGTGCAGAGAATGGCGGAGGATAGAATCCCAAAAAGAGTGATGAATTATTTGCCGATGGGAAGGAGAAAAAAGGGAAGACCACGTACAAGATGGCTGGACCAGGTTGGTAAGGAGGCAGTGAGGCTGGGTGCAGCAAACTGGTGGACATTGGCCGGGAGTGGAGACCAGCGGGGAAGATTTCTTTTGGAGGCCAGGGCCCGGACTGGGCTGTAGCGCCAAGGATGTATGTATGTATGTATGTATCTAAAGAATATCCGAGAGGAACTTCTCGAAGAAGAGGCCAACCAAATACAACAAACTAATAGCGAAATTGTCCATATAAAGGCTACCATAAACGGCACAATAACCATAATTATGGTGGATACGGGATCTAACATATCTCTCATAAACCAGCCTGAATTAGAACGAATTCAAGCCAACTCTCGAACACCAATCCCTACACTTCCAATAAACAATATAATAATCATTGGCGCCACTGGTAAACAAAACAAGACGGTGAGAAAGCAAGTTTCTTTAGAATTAGACAATCAAAAATCAACCATCCCTATTATATTTCTTGTGGCAAATGGGCTACCATTCAGTATGCTTATAGGATGTGATGTATTAAAAAGATATTTGGCAGTTATCAACCTGCAAAAGGGAGTCGTGTTGCTAACTTCAGAACAGGGAACCTGGTCTGCAAATATTATAAATTGTAATCCAACTCCAACCACTCTGAATCAAAACCCAGGATTGAAGAGTTATTATTGTCAAAGGCGTGAACTGTCCATCACTATGGCCGAGGAAGAGGAAAGCAGAGCCTTGTGGGAACAGAAACTAGAAGAAATAAGAAATTTCCAAAGAGAACGGCCTCAACAAGAAATCAGTGAACAACAGTCCAAAAAACTAATTGCAATTTATAACAAATATCAACATGTCTTCTCGAATACTCCTGGAAAAGTTAAAGGATACCAGTGTAAAATTAACTTCAGGGAACGTGTAGACTTCCACAGGAAATCATATCCCATAGCGTACTCCCTGAAAAATGAAGTCAGGACGGAGATAAACCGAATGATAGCAAAGGATATTATTGAGTATAGTCAATCTCAATACACCAGCCCAATAGTAGCTATACCAAGAAGAATGGCAAAGTACGGATTTGCTTGGATGCCCGAGAAATCAATAAAATGATTGTCAATGACCGGACCTCACCGGGAGAAATTGAGGAAATTTTAAAAAGATTTCATGGAATAAAATACATTAGTACCTGGGATACTGTATATGGGTACTGGCAGGTGGAGCTGCACCCACACAGTAGACAATACATGGCCTTTATATTTGATGGTAGAAATTACCAATATAAAAGATTACCATTTGAACTCATCAATTCCGTAGCAGTGTTCGTAAAGTGCATGGATCAAGTTTTAGGTCAAGAGGCACTGGAATTCACCACAGTGTACGTTGACGACCTGCTCATAAAGTCAGCAGACTGGGACGAACACTGCGAAAGAGTCGAACATGTATTAAAAAACTTGTCCAATAATAATATTACACTTAAATTGGATAAGTCAAAATTTATTGCAAATGAAGTAAAGTTCTTAGGTTTCAACTTGACCGAAAAGGGAATCTCTCCATCCCAAGAGAAAGTTGAAGCCATCCAAAAATTCCCCTCACCAAAAAACAAGAAGCAATTGCAGTCATTCTTAGGAATATGCAATTATTACAGGAAGTTTCAAACAAACTACTCCCACCTAACAGCGAAATTTTCTAAGCAACTTTCTTCAAAAGAAAAATGGACTTGGGGAACTGAACAAGAGGAAGTACTCACCTTAATTAAACAAAAATTTTTCGAAACTGTCATGTTACACCACCCCAATTTCGAAAAACCATTCTACCTAAATTGCGACGCTAGTGATGTAAGTCTAGGCGCAGAATTGTACCAGGAAGACAGTGATGGAAACCACCTGGTTCTTAGCTTCGCCAGCCAAATACTAAATAGTTGCGAGCGTAACTACAATGTTACAGAAAAAGAGTTGCTCAGCATAGTATTCGCGTGTGGCAAGTTTAGAACATACATACTAGGATATCCTATCACAGTCAGAAGCGATCATAAATCAATATCGTTTCTCAAACAATGTAAATTGAGTCATGGTCGACTTACCCGATGGATACTTGCTCTGCAAGAATACCACATTACATGGGAATATATTCCAGGCCCAAAAAGCACAGTGGCCGATGTGTTATCCAGAATAAATGTAGAAGATCAGACATTTGAAGGAGAAAAGGGGAAGATAGCAAAAGTGTATCATATATTGAAAGATAGGAAAGACCTGGAAAATATTGTAAACAAAATAGTGTTACAACAAGAGCAAGATACCAAAATATCAAACATACGAAAAAGACTGATGGAATCTGAAGCAGTTATAAATAAATTTTACTGTATATACAAAGATATATTATTCATAAAAACAAAAAAGAACCAAGACACATGGAAACTAGTAATTCCTCATTCATTAGAAAATCAGATCATCAAAAATTACCATGTAAGATATGGACACATGGGAACACTCAAATTAGTAAAAGCTTTAGAGGAAGATTTGTTTATAAAAAATATCACAAGAAAGGTAAATAAAAATATAAAAACCTGCATGTTATGTCAGATGGTCAAAACCAATAATGAAAAGAAGAATGGAACGATGATACCCATCACGTCAAATGCCAAACTAGAGAAGGTATTCCTCGACATATGTGGACCATTCCCACGCAGCGGAGGAAGACATGGATACAAGTTCATCGTAATTATACTTGACCATTACACTAAGTACACCAAACTATACGCTATAAACAGAGCCACAACAAATAAAATATTAGATATAATTAAAAATAAATACATGTCAGAGATTGGAAAACCGTACATGATAATAACCGATCACGGAACACAGTTCAAGGGAAAAAGGTGGAGAGAAGAATTAATAAAACTGAACATCAAAACCTATAAAACTTCCGTATACCACCCTAGTAGTAATCCAGCAGAAAGGATGTTGAGAGAGGTGGGACGCATTTTAAGAACTTATTGCCATAATAACCAGAAGGAATGGTGCAAATATTTAACTTCAACCGAAGTGTTTCTAAATATCAGCTATCACCAATTTACTGAGAATACACCATACTTAATGATGTTCAAGAGGAAGCCAAATAGAGAGATACAAGAGATAATAGAATTCCCAAAAAACCCAGAAGACCCGTATGATAAAAACAAATGGTACAGCCTAATAATGGAAAATATTGAGAAACAAAAGGTCAAATATGCCAAAAACCAACCCAAAATAATCAAATATAAAGAGTGAGAAAAGATATTAATCAAAAATCGTGAACTGCCAAGTACAATGGAAGGTATAGCAAAGAAATTGTTATTGCTTTATACTGGACCGTACGTTATCACAAAGGATAATGGTAATAACACTTACCAAATAAGTAATGTAAACACAAGAAAAATAAAGGGAGTTTACAACCAAGCTTCAATAAAAAAGTTTTATGAAGAAGAAAAATAAATAAATCGAAATGAAATAAACAAATTTCAAAATTCAAAAAGTTTGTAAGAACAACTTACTACCTTGTTTAGATGAGATATGCGGAATGGAAAAAAATAATATAAATGAATAAAAATGTAAAAAAAACAAAGGAATCAGTTACACGAATTCCTATCAAGTTAAATCAACTTACAGCCTATTAAAAGGTTGATATATGAAGTACAAAATAAAAAAGTGAGATAATAAGGAATAAGTTACACAAATTCCTAAATAAAAAAGTAAGAATCACAAACTTACGACAATAATTAAACAAAAAGTAACTAAAAAGGAATACGCTACAAAAATTCCTATAAAGTAAGAGAATTAACTTACAAAGAATTATCAAAACTGATAACTAAAACAAAATAAGCTAAACAAAAATAAAATCAAGCTAAAAACTGATAAGATAAATACCTGAAATAATAATGAGTTTAATATATTCTAAAAAAAAAAAAAAAAAAAAAATCTGAACTGGTACAGAGAAAAAGAGAAGTTACGTATAAATCAAATATACAAACTATGGCTAAAGCAGAATATTGCTAAATAACTAAGAAAATAATACAAATGTCTAAGATAATTAAAATGATCACAAGAAGAATAGAAAAACAAACTAATGAAAAGTTAGATATGATGAAATTAACATATGAATAAATAAAAAACAATCAACTGTATGAGTAGATGACAGTAAATAGCAAAGGTACAGTGGAAGGAAGAATGAGTAAAAGGCCAAAGTGATCTAAAAACAAACCACAAGGTGGACAATCCCAAAATATATTATTATTAAGTCACAAGTTGACAAAAAAGGTATTTAAGATTGACTGTTGAAAAGTCCAGCAATCAAATAAACTGAGCAGAGATGATATTCCTCTGGTCTCAGAAAAAATGAGTAGTAATGGTAGAAACCAGCTACTAAAAAGTTAGGGAAAAACTTGTGTATAAGGGAGAACACACTAATGGAAATAAATAAAAACAGATCCAAATAAAATGGAATGAATTAAGTAAGAAGAGAAATAAGAATGGAGAAACAAACAAGCGAGAAAGGGAAAAAGATTATATATAACTGATAATTTCATAAAAAACTATGCTAGTGTTTTATTAAAATGATCAATTTTGAAGGAGAGGCATTATGTTACAACACAAATAAGCCACCCCAGTACCAGGGATAAAAAAGATAATTATTAATGTAAATATACTTCATATCAAATAAAATAATTAAATATAAATAAAATATAAAAATTATAACACGACGAACGACGACATTACCCAACCCAAGTGATTGACCCAACAACAGGAAATAAAAGAAGAAGGGAACCACGAAAAATACACAAAGCAAAAAAGGTGATTGACCAAACCAATAGGAACTAACAAAAGAAGGGAAGAAACCAGAACCAAAAAAGAATAAAGACAATTAAAGGAAGTGAACGAATTCCTACAACTGAATAAAATTAAACCAGACGAGAAGAAGAGAACCGAATCAAAATGAAGACAACTGAAAATGAAGAAGATGAAGGAGAAGAAGAAGAATGAAGAGGAAACGAAGTGAAACCAAGAAATAAGAGACACCACATATAAAAGGGAGAAATGGTATACTCAAAGATAGCATATTGTAAATAAACCCCAATAATTATCCACTAATGGAAATACATATTGTTGTAAATGAGATAATTTATATACCTGTTTTAAACAAAAAAACAGTTAAAAAATAACTTAGTAAAGAAAGGTACACTAACACAAATATTAAGGTTAGGTGTAGTGAAATATTTAACAAAATCTGATTAATAATAAGTATAGTTTTATAATGAAAGAAATAGTGAGAAATAGAAAGAGAAATAATTATAGGGATTACCCACTAAAGAACACTTAGTATAAACAGTGAAAAAGTGCAATAGTGTATGTGTAAAAACCCCAAAGTGTAGTGATAAAGAAGGTACGCTAATTAAATTATATTCTTCGTATTGTTTAAATTAGCAGCCATCCTTACTATTTCTTTTATGAATTTGCTAACTGCTATAATTTTTTATTGTTCGACTAAGCTTTTCGTCATTACTGACATCTTCAGGTCTTAAACAACCTCATTACTGACATCTTCAGGTCTTAAACAACGTTGTTTAAGACCTGAAGATGTCAGTAATGACAAAAAGCTTAGACGAACAATAAAAAATTATAGCAGTTAGCAAATTCATAAAAGAAATAGTAATTAAATTATAGTTAACTATAAATAATTTAAAAGTGAAGGGGAGGTATAAATGGGAATAGTGTAAGATATAGAATATAAGTATTATAAAAATAGTGAATGATAATGAAAATAAACACTTAATAAATCTATAAAGACACTAAAGGTTTGACAGTGAAAAATAATAGTGAATAAGTATGTTGTGAAAAATAGTATTAAGTATAAACCATAAAGTAAGATGGATTGAACACTGGAAAGTGATAATCACAATGTTAATTAAAACCAAAAATATTACTAATAAGTTTAGAAATATGTAATCATATTTAAAAGGGAGAATCCCAGGAAAGAGTAAATTGAAAGTGTTAACATGGAGGGAATGTAAAGATTGTTTATTAGTTAAGGAGTTAGAGACAAATCTAAAACACCCATGTTATAAGGGATAGTTATAAATTTCATAAAAGTGATGTTGTTTATCACAATATAAATAATATGTATTATAAACAAAAATTAGCAAATAATAAGTTCAAAGGAAGTGATGATGTTTCTCACTCAAAGTAATAGCAAAAGAATGAAATATATGTTAAACCAACAGTAACTAATAACTTATAAAGAATTGTTCGTTTTAATGTTATGATTAGGATATGGCTGAAAGAAACTTGCAGTTCATAAGCCTAATTGTTATGTTTTAAATATTAAGATAGAGAAAACTATATTGACATGTAATCAGAACACAAACAGAATCAAAACGCAACACAAACAATTATAATAACAAAGTAAAGCCCATCAGGCTGAAATGAAATGTAATTAAATGAAATAAGTCAAATACCATAAGGGCTACTTATGCCTATGAAAATGCATAACTGTCAGACACACACAAATGTCAATTGTAACAATTTCACAAGGAAATTTACAAACCTAAGGCAAGTAAATAGCCAGTAATTATGTGTAAATCATTTTAAAAGAGAGATGTTACTATAAAAGTTTAATTTACAAGAGATATGTAATTATCAAATGTCAACATAGTTAGACAAAAATTAATATACAATAGAACATGACCTTATGAGGTATTGTTATAATCTTTGAAAGGAAAGAAATACAATAGTGATAATATTTAATACCCCAAAGGGAAGATAGAAGAATAAAATCAGTCAGAAAATATATAATAAATTTGAATAAAAATTTCAAATATCTTAACAATGCTTTTAATCGAGGCCTTAACCAATCAAAGGATTTCAGTTACCATAGAAATGGGCCGTTGGATACTAATTTTCCGTTAAATTTATTAGACTTGAAAAAACGACGCGTGGGTAAGCGGTACGCAAGATTGAGGTGACCAAAATTTTACTTTAAAAAGTTCAAAAGACGTTTAGAAGACGACAGTATGGACCATTGATGCGTAGATGAAGAGCTTCAAATATTAACAGATGTCCAGGAACCAAATAAACCAAATTAAATAACAGAAATTCCCAAGACGAGATAGAAGAAGATGCCAGCAGTTTAAATCAGCCCAAAATTGACGAATTTCCAACATCCCTGAACGACAACACATCGTAAACTTCTGAACTGATAAGTATCAATTAAATGAAATAATCCTAAGAATAAAAACACATTAAATATTTCTCAAATCAATCAAAATTTCTCACTATTAAACCAAATTCATTTTCTTTCAAAGGTTGAATAAATATAAACTTACGTAGACAATTATTAACTGAGAAATAACCTCGCATTAGAGTGCGAATTTTGTAACAACTAATACGACACTACCGAACAATTTGTAAAAACACTTTATACTATTTAAGTACGGATAAGGTACGGTAGTGTACTTTTTTAATGTAACCAGCTTTTATGTTTTATTTATAACCCCAGATTTTGAACAAATTAAAATATTGTGTGTAAACAGAAGCCATGACGGCATCAGAATAGTTCATTTCAAAATCAATTTCGCCAACCTAGAGATATATATGTTTCATGTTCTAAGCCGGAGCAATTTTATTACAAAATAATTTATAATACTTTTGTCATATTGATTAATGATCAAATCAGAATTAAAATTGTAGTACAGAGTATTACCATTGTTTTATTTCGTAGGAAGTTGTATGATATATGTGTGTGTTAGCAATTTATTACTGAGGAACAACTAGCGCTCGGGCTGAGTGGACAATACAATAAGCTGTACAGCAGCGGGAATCATTTGAACGTTCCAGCCGTCAACGCTGACCACACCTATTTAATCAGTAAATTCACAAATTTAATTGTTTTAAAGTAAACAATTTGGCGCCACCCGGGATTTGCAAACCCTGTGAATAAACAGGTAGGTTGTACTGATAATTGAGACCATGCTACAGACTTCAGTAGTGACAACCATTATTGTAACGACCGGTGTGAGGCGAAAACACCACATTAACACTTACTACACATAAAAAACAAGTGTACACATTTTACAGATACGACCGAGTCTTCTACTTCGTTACAATATTTAACTCAATTTCTTTTCCTTCTGTGCGCTTGCACGAAGTTCCTCTTCATCGCATTTTTGTTTGTTTTTTGTATGATTGCCAGTTAGAAATAATAACCTAGCCCTCAAGTTGGTCGCCAATTTGTAACTCTAGATAACTCGCTTCTTCCTTTTTGTTCTTTTTTACAATGATAATTATTTAGATTCCTGTTAAGCCCACCTTTGTGTGCCAATTTTGGTAAAAATAAATACAATTGCAATGAAAGGAAGTTATCTTCCTAACTATTTGATTTTATAATTTTTATTGTTAAAATAAATAGTCAAACTCCTTATTCTCGTTTTTTCTCAAACTGTTATTTCTTTATTTTACTCCTTTTATTTTGACATTAATTAATCATTGGACATTCAAAATCCTTTTCTAACAGTAGTGGCTCATTAGGTGGTAGAACATGAACAATCTGAATTTCAGGGTTAACGTAAAAGTATAGCTAAAGTATGGTACAATTTATAAAGATAACATAGAATATAATACAGTAAAACCTCTCTAGTCCGACCCCCGGCTGGTCCGACGCTCCGGTTGGTCCGTCCGCGGCTCAGGCACCGACTTGTTGATGACTCGCCAGCTTGTTTACATACTTGTCAGTTGTTTTGCTGCCTCAGAGCCGGCATCTAGTGTCTAGTGCGTGCTAATTACTCGTCCTGTGTGAATTGGTGTACGTAGTAATTGGTGACAGTTTTAGTGTTTACAAATATTTTTTTACATTTTTAATACTGTGTGTGCATACTGTTGTAGTTTTTGCATTATGTCAGGAGCAAATCGTAAACACTTAAATGTAAACAGTAGAAATGATTATTTGGGTTTGAATGACGAATTCATTCGCATTCTCTGTAATTCACAGATATCCTGAGTTGTAGGGGATTATGTAGCCTAACTCGCGTAGACTAACTGATGCCAGACACAAACACAGACTGATGTATCATAATAAAATTGTAAGCATGAGGGTTAAAAGAGGTTCCCCAAAGGGTGAACACTGGTTGAGTTAACATTTCTTTCAATTGTTAAAAATTATTTACTTCCCTGATCTGTCCCGTTACACATTTATTGAACATAACCAATCATATAGCCTGGTAGCCTACTGTATAAGTTTTATTTTATTTTAGACTGTCTCATTTAATGAAATAATAAACATTTTGCATTCTTCTGATAATTCGACCTTTTTTGCGTTTCAACCATACCCCCAGCCCCACAGGTGACGGATTAGCAAGGTTCTACTGTATTTATGAATGAGATTTGGTAATTATGTGTTGTGAATGTCTGTTGAATAGTGGTAGGTTCTTTGGATCATGCAAAATAACAATTAAAAAGAGAATTCTTAATACTAATAACTATCGTATACAAATGTACAAATAAACATTAACTTTTATAGTGTTTATATTGTTTTGGTCATATTATGTGGTTGTAACTCGATCATTAATGTAGTAATGTAGTTCAAATGTCGGGCATAGCTTTGGAGCAATCTCACCAATCTGGTAGTTCTCTTGTGCATTTATTGCTTAATTCTTCACTCCTGGACTTCAAATTTTTTGTACCTTCGATTATAACATTATTCTTCTAGTTTTTTGAATGGTTTTCCTGGATTATCTCATCTTTTATCGGTCATTAATTTATATCAACGTTCAGCAGTAATATTATTATGTTCTGCCTTGTTATAGATTTTTTTCCAACAATATCCTTTCTTTTTTACCAAAACACTAATTACTTAAGTGAAGGCCTTGGCTATGACATGTTATGGGTCACAGGTTCGGTTTCACAATTTCTAATTCACTTGATTCTATTGATCTTTATTTTTTCTTAGTCAATATATTGTTATAAGTTTTTTTGACGTAAGATTTTCTATTTTTTATCTTTTTACTTTGTTTGATTTCACTATATGGGTTATATAACTGGTTCATATACAAGGGTCATTTCATAAATAATGAACATAATTTTTTTTATTTGCTTACATGTTTATTTTCTGACAACATCTCTTTACAGTCCTTCAATATAGTCTCCCTGGTTCTCAATTACCGTGTTCCAACGTTTAGAAAGCTTTGCAATTCCATCTAATACGCCATCTTTGTTCATCTGATGAACGGCTTGGGTAACGAGAGATGAATAACGATGTCCTCGCATGGGTTGTTTCAACTTTGGGAATAAGTCAAAGTCTGGAGGACTCATGTCAGGACTGTAGGGTGGATGAGGTAACACTTCCCAACCGTATTAAAAAATAAAGGCAACATTGCTTCTGTTCAGCACTCAAGCAGTGAGGGACCCATCGCACAGAAATTTTTCTCTTGTTCAAATTTTGTGTCAGAATTCAGAATACGGACGTTGTTGAAATTCCTGTGGCTTCAGAAATTTCCTCACATGTCACACGACGATCTTCTTCAAGAGCATCTGCCACAAGTTTCACACTTCTTTCATCTGTTGCTGTTTTCGGCCTTCCTGGTCTTGCGTCGTCGTTTATGCTTACACGACCTTCAAGAAAATGATTTGCCCAGCGAGAAACTGTACTACAGTCCACTGTTAACGCACCTCACACTTCACTTAAAGCATTGTGAATTTCGGTTGGGTTTTTGCCACGTAAAGTTTCGATCTTAATGTATGATCTTTTGATCCTCAACAGTCACAGTACCCGAGACCGGTGCAGGCTCCATTTCTAAATCCCAGGGGGACATTTCATAAATAATGCACAGGTTGGCAACACTGCGTAGTGAAGGATGCGTCGATAGTGATTTTTACGTCAGTTGTAGTTCAAGGCTTGAGGAAGAAGCACGTGCTTTTGTTTCATCAATACCGTGTATTGTTTTTTAATAACGCGATTCTACGTAGATTATATATCCCCTTCAATGCTCATTATAATCTACGTAGATTATATATCCCCTTCAATGCTCATTATAATTATGTTTCATCACTTTCATTATAAAAAATTTGTCCTTTTTACCTTTTCACTGTTATTCTCACTTTCACGCACTGTCACACTATACAACTTTTATAATCATATTTTGATCTTATTATATTTGTAAAATTTTATATCATTCACTTTCTGTAGTTCCATGACACAAAATAACTGTCTCAGGTGCACAGACCTCATAGTTAAATAGGTTTATTCATAATGTCTTATTACTTACATTCTAGTTTTACACATTTATGTATTATATTTCTATTATTTTATAAATTACTATGCACTTTTTTTTTTTCATTTGATCTCCACTTCTGGGTATTTTGGTAATCGTCAGTCATTGTTTGTCACTGTCATTAAATTATTTACTCCCAGAGTTTTAATTCTCTATTTCTCAATTATTTATTTATTATACTATTTCTCTTTTTGTTTTGATTACTTAAATGGATTGCGTTTATGCATATTTTACCGTGAATTTTGATGGTACATTTGTTTTTCCTTTGAGGTATATTTTTGTTATGTTATATATTGCCCCCGACACAAAAGTGATTATTTCGGAATACCAAAATTTTTTGTAATGATGAAATAATAAACTTATTTTCGTTGCGGTTCTTTGAATGTGATTTTGCATTGGTAATTTTTTACCTTCACTGCTGCATCAGAGAAAACATGTCGATACCTCTCATAAATACTGATTAAAGACTCTACCTGTTGATCAGTTAAATTAGCATCTGTCTTGTCGGATTTCGTCTAATTTCTGCTTCCATAAATAATCATGGTCTACTTGGTAGACTGTCTTGTCGCATGGTGTATTCTCCTATGGTCGAATTTACTAATTACATGCTTTAATGAGTGACCGCTAGATGGTGACAAGTGACAGCAGACATAGTTAGTTTAAAAAAGCGAATGAGGCAACGTGAACCTGCCTCAGCGTTTTTTGTAAACATCGTATGTAAGCAATGTGTTGGCGCGACGGGGAAGTGCGGGGAGCTGGGGATTGACCCACGCTCCCACACACATAGCGTTGAGGCATGTCTCACTGCTGTGCTGTGAACAGAAAAGCGCGCTGTGTTGTTTATAATCGTGTTAATTTTATGCGAAGTGTGCCCGTCATTCCTCTGAACTAATAGACGGTCAAGATTGTCATTTAAATTATTTGTGACATTAAACATATATATAGAAAGTAATCAAGTTATAAATTTGTAAGTTCAATGAGTTATATTGTTGTGTATGACTAATAAGTGTGTCGCCCGAAATGAGAGAACGCGGTCCTTCTAATACTTTGTCAGATCTTTTGAACTTATTAAAATGTAATCCGTTTTCTTCTTGGACTTACGAAGAAAAATGTGGTGTTAAAAACAAGAGATTTACGCCTAATTTAGACATTAAACATTTTGATGGTAAAGTATCTAAAAAAATTTCAGTTTTCTTAGTACGAGCGATATTCGTGGTTGACAGGCTGTTCCGAAACCAACAGACTTTTTTGTTATACATGTATCTTGTTTTCTGGTGAAAAAGAATGGATTTTACATGGAGTAACGGTTACAAAAACCTTTCTTAGGAAAGCAGACAAACACCAGAATTCAAGTAAACATATTCAAAATGAAGAGCGGTACCGTTTTCTGGGACGCATGAGTATTGAACATACTCTCTCTGATGGGGCTAGAATTCGAGCTGTTAAACATAATGAAGTTGTAAAACAAAATAGACTTGTTGACACGGTGTGTTTTCTCGGGAAACAGGCGCTTGAGTTTCGAGGTCATTTCGAAGGGGAAGACTCAGTCAACCGGGGTAATTATCTAGAATTGTTAGATCTTTTTTCTAAGCAGGAGCAGTACGTTCGAGATCATCTCCAGTCTACGTCAGGGTTTAAAGGTACATCAAGCGATATTCAGAATGAATTAGTTGAATCTGTAACTGATATAATTCAAGACAAGATTAAGGCAGAGTTAGATTCTTGCGATTTTATTGGAATTCAGGCAGATGAAACTTTAGACGTATCAAGTAGATCTCAAGTCAGCATAATTTTTAGATTTTGTTCAAAAGAAGGTCCAATAGAAAGGTTCATTGGGTTTTATGATGTTTCAGTAGATAAGACTGCATCAGGCTTATCAGAATTAATTTTTGACGTTTTAAAAAAATGGGGTGTTACTGAGAAGGTAGTCTGTCAAACATATTATGGAGCCTCTGTAATGGCTGGAAAGCATGGAGGTGTTCAGCACTTTGTAAAACAGACTTGCCCAAGAGCATTATTTCTACACTGCTATGCTCACAAGTTAAACCTTGTACTTCTCCATTGCACGAAAACGACAAAATTCGTTAGGTTCTTCATTCACAATCTGACAGCATTTCACACATTTTTTTGTAGATCCTCAAAGAGATCACAGCTTCTAGAATCTAGAGGATTTAAACTTCCACAATCATCCACTACCCATTGGAACTTCCGTTCCAGAGCAGTTCATACCATATTTTTCCCATTATGGTGACTTGAGACAGATTTTTGAGGACGTTACAGAGAATGATGAAGGATGGGATAGTGATTCGTACAATTCTGCTGTTGGATTGCTTAACATACTCAAAAAGACCCATTTCATATACATACTTTGTTTTTATAGGGAAATATTCATTTATACTGACCATCTCTTTTCTTTACTGCAACACAAAACTACTGCTATACTCAAGGACATGAGATCAGAAAACACTGTGTCGTCTTGCATTGAAAAATGTCACCAAATAAGTAGTGAGGTAAATATAGATGACAGTAACAAGAAACTGCTGAAAACGTTAACTTATGAAGTTCTTGATACTTTGATTATGCAGCTGGAGGTGTGGTTCAGTGATTTAGAAAGTATCCAGTTTGTTGAGTTGTTGGATCCAAATCACTTCATTCCTTACAAAGAGTTTTCCTTCTACTAAATTGAACAGCCTTATAAATAAATACCCTTTTTTCAATACTGAAAGACTGGAAAATGAATTAAAAAATATTTACTCAGATACTGGAAAACATATTTGTTGCATCAAAGACTTTTACATTTTATAGTTCTTAATGACTTAGAACCAGTGTACGTGGAAGTTTCAAAATTAATTCGTTTGATTTTAACGTTTCCTGTTACCATGGATTCTTCAGAAAGGAGTATGAGTACTTTGAAAAGAATAAAAAACTACTTGCGCAATACGATGACCAATAAAAGACTTAACTCTCTTAGCACCATTGCTATTGAAAAAAAATTTGTGAAGGAATTGATGAGTGACCAGCTGTTGAAAGACCGTGTAGTTGATAATTTTGCAAACAAAAAAACTTGCCGTGTTGAACTACTCTACAAAAAATTTAAGGTAAGACTTTTACCTACCCATTCATTAACTACTAGCTTCGCCACTGATTCAGGGTGAAAATTCTGTTATGCTACAGTGTTAACAGAAACTGCACATTGCTTTTTATTGCATTATGTTGAAAAAATGATTTTAATGTACTTGTTTGGTTATAGGCCTACGTTAGATTGTACTGTGTTCTAAATTGGAAGTAGGTTTTAATTCCGGTACTTCGAATAAATACAGCCTTTAATGTATATACAGCCTTTTATCCATACAATAAATACAGCCTTTGAATGTACACTAACTAAGGAAATGTTTGTTAAGTCTAATTAATTTTAAAAATCTAAAAGGTTAAGTTAGATAATTAAACGTAGACACAACCTCCCAAAATCGTCTCTGTACCATAATTATGTGCGATAAATGGAAACTAATTTCTGTACTTCCAATAAATAGGCCTACACCCTTTTAATAAAATATGCACCAATAACGTAGCCTAATAGGTTATACGTTGTAAATTGGAAGTAGGTTTTAATTCCGGTACTTGTAATAAATACAGCCTTTAATGTTATGTACAGCCTTTTATCCATACAATAATTTAATGTACACTAACAAAGGAAATTGTTGTTAAATCTAATTAATTTAAAAAATCTAAAAGGTTAAGTTACATTGTTAAACGTAGACACAACCTCCAAAAATCGTCTCTGTACCGTAATTATGTGCGATAAATGGAAACTAATTTCTGTACTTCCAATAAATACACCCTTTTATTGTACACTAACAAAGTAAATTTTATTTAAGTTACATTGTCGTACATAACCTCCATAACTTGGGGCATTAGTTACTTGTGAAGAAAACAGTTGTTTAGTACACATCGGACACGGAAATAAAGTACAAACGCGTAAACAGAAGTTTTTGGCGGCAGGTGATCGTGAAAGACCCCCGCTCGATTCTGATTTCATAGGATTGCTAAACATTATGCGTCTGGGAGAAATGGGATTATACCTTCTGTGTGTGTATACCTTGTTGTTATATGTAGTGATATGTAAGTATTTTATACTGTAATGGAGAAGTAGTTAGCTATTTAGCTAAATCTGACTTTAGACATTGTTCGTATATTTGTATATATAATTACGTGTCGTATTATGCTGAAAGATTATTAGTTTGTATGTTGGAATATAATATGTTTGTAAATGAGTTTCTCAATGTTTGATAGATTTAATTTGTATGGCATTGAATTTGAATAATCTGTTAACATGGTGAATAGCGCGGTTTCTATATAATTATTCTTCAGTTAAGTAATGTTAGCGTATTTTCGAAAAGTTTATTACCTGCAGCGGTGTACTAAACAGTTTATGTCCGTGAAACTAATTTATAGCAGCGAAGTATACTTCAGAAGGTGTAAGGTTTGTAATTTTGTTACTTATTTAAAGACAACTGGGCGTTACGTTAAGATTAAAGTAAGGATAGTATTGATTGATAGGTATGAAGAGGGTAATTTCAATATGGATATGTGTTTCTTCGTCGTGTGTTGACAGTATCCACAAGCTTAGAAAAATTGCTCGATTGTACATGAAAACATCTTCCATCACAGTAAAAAAGTTACCAAGGTTTCCTGTTTACTTTTCATTTCCGTTTTAATGTCTGAATGGAATAATTCCAACATTTACAGCGGCAACTACAAATGCCAGCCTTTTCAGGCCTGCATATGATGTAAACACAACCCAATGTCCAGCACCCAATAAGCCTGCACGGTTGGTAGCTCTAAATATAGGCCTACTACTTTAATGTATGCGGATTTAACCAGTATAAGAGTGTGTGAGAAATGTACTGAAAGTAATGGCATAGTCATACTGTTATACAACGTACAGGACAAGTTCAAGAGTAAATGCAACATTATTATAGCTTGCATAACTCACACGTGAGGAAACATAACCTCAACCTCACCTGCGGGCATAATTGAATACTACTGTTGTGGGCGAGCGGTTGTTAAACGGTATTACTTGGTATCGTTACCGTTTGTGCAAGGACAGGGATGGTACACAACCCACAAAGTCCTGATTTAAAATGCACTTTAGTGAACAAACAGAAATCGACACATTAATAAAATCAAATTTATAACAGCTAAAGTTTTGTTATTTAATATTAAAGAAATAGTGGTACACTAGGTGGTAACTTACAGTAGCCTATCTGCCATTTTGTAGCATTCTCGATTAACGGAGCAAGCGCATAACACCAAAATAATAATGTTAAAAAGTGCCAATTATAATGATGTCGATAGTAAAAATAAAAGAGAAAGCCAAATAAGCCCCAATTATTGGGTGGCACTTAGTTTTATAGATATTCGAATGTGCCACCACTATACAGGGATCGCACCCTGGAAGAGTATTTTTCGAATTAGCTATATTTGAGCAGTTTGCCAAATAGTTGCCAATCAGGAATGGACTGTGACATCGATAATAGCCAGTCATATGCAGTTTAATAATGATAAGATAATTTAAATAGAAGATTCCTTGTTTGTCTTAACACAGGAAGTTGAGTTTCTGTGGTGATGTTATGGTTTTGCTATTCAACTGTAAAACGGTCATTTCGACAATTAAAATATGTGTAAATTTAAACAAAAGAAAAGCCCAGAAATAATGGACAATTTTAAGATTTATTATGTAGTAAATAATACTGCTTACGCGACCTGGGCATTGCACTAACATAAGGTGAACAAATCCTTGTCAGCGTTTAGAAAATTGCGTTAAGTAGTAAAAGTTGGCTATAATCAAGTGGTATTTCAAGCAAAACTAAAAAGATTTATAGTTACAGAGTGAAATCGAATGATATGTTTACTCTGTGTGTGTGTGTGTGGGGGGGGGGTATTCTTGTCACAATTTCTTGTGATGATGTGAATATTAACTGACTTAGCTTATACACTTAGTAGTTTAGTAATATCTACTGTGTACAATTACTAATATGACTGTGTAGGTTGTGATTTGTCTTTTGTTTTATAAAAATGCAGGGCAGCCATTCCAGGTTCCGTACGGGACACTTAGACTGTGTTTTGTAAGAGAAAACTTGCTGAAACTTCTAAACTAAGGAATTCAAAGCCATAAATAAAATAGACTTAGGCAAAAGATAAACAGATTACTTTACTGAATCAATTTCAAAGGCGTAACTTAACTAGTTACAGCTTAATACCTGTTTGATTCAAGGTTCCGTACGGGACAACTTTTGGCACACCTCTGTGCATCATAAGCATCAATTCCAAAACTGTGATGTTTTTTAACATTTACCACTGTAATCATACACTTAGATTCATGAGATTGCACTTTTTCCAGAAATGTTAATTTGTTCAATACTTTATTTGCAAATAAAATGATATAAGTTAAAATAGACAGTTCCGTACGGGACACATACTGGTTCCGTACGGGACACGTGTGAAATATCCTAAACAATTCCTGTATTAATTTGTTTGGAAATAAAACATGGACTCTAATGAATGTGAAATACATTTATTTAAATTATTATAATAGTTTTTCCTTAAATTAATTGAAATATTCATGAAAATGTACCAATAAAGTAATTCGGCCTACTTGAAGTTTTAATGCCACAAACAAAATTAAAAAGTAGGCTAAAAATGTTACATACTCCCAAAACTATGTACGATACTCAACTTAATTAAAAACATATTACTTAAGTAGGCCCTGTTAAAATAAATATAATTTAAAATGAAGTGTATGCCCTGATATGTTTTTCGTAACGTTAACCCTTTGCAGTATTTTAAGTGGCTGAAACCTGTTCTTATAGCACTCTGTTAAAAGGTGAATACACATAACAATCCTTAGAACACTTTTCTTAAGAACACTACACAACAGGGGTTAGGCTGAAAATATTAGGCTAAACATTCATTTTTTGGAAAATCTCATCGTATAGGCATATTCCGTTGATCTCAAAATGTCGATTTGACACTGGGTATGGTGGCTCCTTGATCCTGCACATTATATTTCCATGATACAGTGTTTGGATATCTGGTCTTGATGGCCAAAAGAATCTTTGATCCACTCTGGCCATGAAGGAGACAGTTATGTCTTGTTCCGATTTCTTCTCAACAATTCCTGTAAAAAAAAATTAACTCTTAAGTTAAAAATTTAAAAAAATGTGTTTTAATTTTAAGATTGGCATGTGAATTTTTTAAAATTCTTAATTAGCTCTAACCTAGGCTATGTACAGTTATTTATTCAATAAATATTAAACATCATTTAGATTAACTTAAAATTTTTTTCATTACCTGGACACCAGTGGCTGTCGTATATCACTCCAACCCATGATCCTACTGCCACCTCTTCGCCATTATTTGGTAGTGTAGTAGGTGTAAGCGTACAAATTTCCTCATGATCAGATTCATCGGAATAGGCATCCTTATAGCGTAGGCTTGAATCAATTTGCCTTGGGAGGTCTTCTTCGGCTGTGGAAATATTGTATTTGTTCATTAATGATTTTGCAGTCCGTGCTACAAGTATGCTCATGGAGTCATAAGGCATAAAGTAATGGCATTGCCGAATTTCAGGAATTGATTTTATGTCTGCCCATTTTTTCTCCATTTCCTGTGCGTGAAGTTGTATGTCTTCTTGAGACTGAAAGAAAGAAAATATGCGTCCCCTTTATTTCTTCTTTGGCACATTTATAAAACTCAAAAGGATTTGATATAATTCTTTTCCTTGACCTGATTTTGATCCATACTCGATGCTTTATTGCTCCCCCTATCGCATCAACAGAGCCTTTTCCATGAGAAGTTGCAAAAAACAACCAGTCAAAGTCAATTTTAAAATCATTTTGCAGCGAGCACAACAGTGAAGCTGTATATTTGTTTTTAAATTGAGATGAGGGACCATCAGAGAATATTGAGAGCATTTCTAGACTAGGGAACCTCTTAAGAATGTCTTCAACTAGTTTATACAGAAAAACGTTAATGCTCAGTTTTTCATGTGATAGGTCATCACACACTATGGTGTATGAAGTTGTTGCAGTACCAGTCCAAACACAAGCTCTAAAGAAAGTTACCTGTTGATGAGACCAATGTGCGGACTGTATCTCATCCTGTGAGATGAGGGAAAAGTTTTCTGCAAAATCAATCTGCAGAACTCCTGACTTTGGATCATTGTTGATTTTCCTTGATTCAAATTCTTCTGATTGCACATTTTTAACATAACAATGAACTCTTAATGTAGGCAATTGTTTTTTTATTTCACATATAACATCCTTAACTGTACCGCTGTGCTCAACTTGTTTTGGCCTTTTTTCAATATCTATCCATTGTTTCCAGACGATTTTTTTCTCTTCATCATAATCATTGATGGTTAACACATTTTCAAGGTCAACCACACTTTTGCACTGAGAACAAGTTCCTAACATACAGTTTTCTTCCTCAATGCTGCATACAAGTTTTCTTAATAGTTCTTTACCATTTGGTACAAGTTCATTGTTTAGTATTTTATTACTATGTAAAGATTCTAACAAATAATTAAAATTTCCATGATATTTACACACACATACTGTATGTGGTGTATCACCAACTAAAAGGACATGTTTGGGTCGCAGCTCGTAAAATGTGGTCTTGGTCACTTGGTGCATGCCTGTTTCTTTAATAAACTGTTGATAGGCTTCTTTGACGGACATGACAAGAAACCTTTTTTGCACATTAATTATTTTGTTTGTTACTGTATCCTTTATTGATTTCGTATCCCTTTTTCCAGGAGCCTGGTAGCTTATATCATCTCTAGTAAAAAAATCCTTGACAGTTTGCTTCACTTCATCGGAAAGTTTAGATTTACATTTACGAGGTTTTTTTTGTCAATATCAGATTTGGGTATTCTAGAACCAGTTTTCTGACAACAGCTTGCTTTTTAGAGGGACTCTCTGGTAACAATTTCTTAATCCTATTCACAGCCTTTCCTAAGCTCTGTGGCCTTTTATACGAGCCAAGTTCTAGAGCTACATTAGGACAGTTTGAATTCTCTCCTAATTTAGCCAACCTTTTCCGCTCTTGTTGTTTTTGTTTTCTTAATGTTTCTACTTTTCTTTTATTTTCTAAAATATCTGGCCTATCTTTAAGAAGATCTCTCTCTTTAGTTCTTATGGCTTTAATCCGTTGTCTTTCCTTTTCCCGATGTGCAGCAAGTCGCTGGGGATCCATCTCAACTTCTCAAAATATCTTTTCTTCTTTTCTTTGTTGTCCATTTTCTGAAAAAAATAAATACATATAAATGGTTTAGCCCTAGGTTTGAATAAGATAGGCCTATATTAACTAAGGCTCTTGTTGACATTTGGCTGTAAAACATTTAAATAGACATTGTAGGTGACTTTTGCACCCATTATACAAATGTCCCGTACGGAACCACTGTTTCATATAAAATTACTGTGTTTGAAAAACATTAAGTGTATGAATGTATTGATAACTTTACTTACCTAACTTTTGGAGATTGTTAAGATTCAGTCTTGGTTAGTTTTCTCACAAAGTTAACTTTTCCAAGTTTTTGGTTCCGTACAGGACACCATGATCACTTCTATTTTTACACCCATTATACAAATGTCCCGTACGGAACCACTGTTTCATATAAAAATACTGTGTTTGAAAAAACATTAAGTGTATGAATGTATTGATAACTTTACTTACCTAACTTTTGGAGATTGTTAAGATTCAGTCTTGGTTAGTTTTCTCACAAAGTTAACTTTTCCAAGTTTTTGGTTCCGTACAGGACACCATGATCACTTCTAGTAGAGTTGATATTTGTTTAACAGTTCTGAACTCACAAACAAGTAAACTGAGGTTGACAGTGTTTGTTTTTGAGGTTATGTTAATGTAAACAACAAAACATGAGATTTGGAGGGAAATAAAGAGGAAGTCAGGTGTGCCAACTTAAGTACATTTAAAGACTGTCTGATGAATACAGCTAGTCCAACTTTAGTGGTACAAAAAACCTAATCAACAGGAAAATTTTTTAATTTTTCCTTTTGATTTTGTTTTTTTTTTAGGCTGTTTTAATGCCTTTTCTAATAAAACATTATAATATAATTAAATTTTAATTTTTTGCGCTCGGGCTCATTATTTCTGGAATGGCTGAGGGGTGAAATGACTATGAATAAATTACATCAAAAATACAGTAACATTGAAACATACAGTGAATACAGAATGTTACTGTTAATGGCGCTTATCGAATGTAACAGGTTTACAGTAGATGAATGTATATTTAGGTATGTGAATATGAGTAAATTGAGAAGTTACGATTATATAAAAAATATCAATAGATAAATAAATAAATTTATTTATCTTACAAAATTCAAATTTCCCCTTGTTATGTGTTGATTCTTACCTTGTTTGGGTCCAGGGTCTTTCACGCGAACTCGTGACCTGTAAGTGTGATTATGGGTTTGTATTACTTAATAAACTCGACTCTCATCGATAGCATTTAACTAACTTGTTTATTAACATCATTTTAACTGAGAAGTTACTTTTACTCTGCTTTTCATTTTTATCTTACTCTCTATGACATCATTATGGACGCTTACTTATTTTACACAAAAAAATTAACTATTAAGCAATTTGCTTATCCAGCTAATTATATTATATAGGCATTCTCAGACTATCCAGTGCTTTGCTCGTGCACTCTCTCTCTTTCACACTTCTCACCCCCCTTTATTTTAGAGCTCTTTCTTTGACTTTCATTTGTTTAAATTTAAAATGGTTACTTTCCTGTGATGGGGTCCAACACGTGGTGGCAACACTCCCGGGTTTTGTTCTTTGTTCATGTGGTTTGTCCGAAATACACTCTAACTCGTTAAATTTTGATCACTGGTTGTTGTCTGATGTTTCACTGTTATTGTAACCCTTTATCCCATTTTTATTTATAGTCTATTCACATTTTCTACAGATTTTAGTATTATTTGGCTCGCGAGCCCGTTTACACTGAACCGCGCGGTTCTGCTAGATGACGCTAAGTGCGCGGTTTCGAGTTTCGACGCCGACTGATGCTTATGTATGGTTTATTAACACAATTTTCACATTTTCGGCCGGTCGGTCTACATTGTTGAATAGATTTTAGGCGAACCGCGCATTAACGTATCTGCGCGGTTCCGAAGTTATAAGCCGACTGCCGCTTTTCAAGATGGCCAAGCGTCCCCTTGTGGCTACTTGGCTTCTCATTGGCTGAGCGCATCTATCGCAAAATCTCGTTATTTAACGTCGTCTCGCTGCCAGCGACCAGGGAATCTGTATGTACTCTTCACGATGTCAAAATCGGCACATGCGCACTCGGACACATTCTGATGCTCCAGGTTTCGTTGCATGTTGCCTGGCTTATTGTACAAACTGACAACAGGGTGTTTCAAAAGTGAGCTTCGATTATTAAAACTGAGGCTCTGTGTGGGTGACTCCCCGTTATTACCATTGATGAAAGCATAAAATAAATCATATACTTCTGTACCATTACAATACCCCCCCCAATGAGAGGTTTTCTGCCGAAACAGAAAAACTCTCATTGCTAAAACCTAAGAGGACCAGCTAGGATATGGCGCCAACAACCCCCCTTAAATCCTTACCAAAATCATGGGTAACTTACCCCCCTAGTCCGGTGACTGAGGCTGCACCGGAATGACATTACTGGACTTCCCTTATCGAGATCCCAACACCATAAAATCAGACAGGCACCCGTCACAGTATAACCTGACTTCGTAACATTTCAGATAAATTGTCACTAAATGGCCTTACACTAAACCAGATCCTCAACTGATGTATTTCCGTCTTAGAAGTACTGGATTACCTTTAGCAAAGTACTGGTTGCGTATATACGTGCTTTCTTAATACAAACAATATTCTTATTCCACAAAACCTAACCTCAAAACAAACATTACTAACTTTAAGTTAACGTAAACATTTCATCTTTACATCTAAATAAAATTCACTCACATTACTCAACTTTTAATTGTTTTCTATTAATTAAACCTTTTAACTGTTTGTCTGGCATTATCATCTCAAATCAAAAATAAATTATTTAAATTTCAATCCTTAATCCAAATAAATTTAAGTTCATTATCAAAGTTCACATTTTAAATTAATTAGGTCACCTCTTTCAATTAATTATTTTAATTGCATTATTCAAAACCAGTCAGTTAATTTAACTTCATTTTGTATTTATTCATGTTCATCATAAAATTTATCTATCATCTTTGTAACCTTCAAATAAAAACTGATTAAACAATTTACTACTAACATTTCTAAAAAAAATTTTTTTTCCAATGAATTAAATGAATTTAACTTCTAGAAATATATATATCGACAATTAATTTAAAAAAAAAACTTACTATTACCATAAATTCAACTGCAACTACATATTGATTACACAAAGTATACTATACATATAACACCATGCATCAGCTGATGTTTTATCAACATGTGAACATAACCTTACTCTAAGTACACTGAATACAAGTATACAAATCATCAAATGTTCTTGCCAACTATCAAATCATTACAGTATTGAGTACCGTACTTCAAACCACTAATTCTCATAATTGAATGTTCATTAATAACGGTTTGATCACCATTCTTGAAAATTAACTTTCCGTGTAATACAAAACAATGCATAACCATTACAACAGCAAGTGAGTCATAACAATAACAACTTCTCTAGTCAGAGCAAAGCAGACTTGATTTTACCGTTGTTACGGTCAGTAATTCTTAACTGATTATTCAGTTACTTCTTCTACTTCCACATCAATTCATTATATTCCCCCCAACACAGTTACAATTAGGTAAATCACCTGCCGGGTAGACCGGACTAGGCATTTACCTGGTTGCATAAATACTCTATTATTTACGCCCCTGGCTTGTAACAGCCAGCTCCTTTTCCATACACTCTATTGTTTACTGATGTTGGACTGTAGCGTCCATTTGCTTCCACAAGAACTGAAGTTTGTTTACGGTGTAGACGCTGCCTACACCGTTCTTGCTTCCGCGTTACAAAACATTCGGCATTACTGATGTCCGAGGACACCAGTAATCCTACTAAAATTTAGATATATGCCCTTAAACTGTCCACCATCCTATTCGATGGCTATCCGCTGTTCCATAGTTATGGTGATTCCCCTAAGTTACCCCCCCCCCCCGGTTAATTTCTAAAGTCACCAATTTTGAAAATAATAACAAGTATGCCTAGGGTACAATATGCCCAACCACACTTGTTACCAATAATCCCAATCCACGGTCAGGGTTCGGTGACGCAGTGACCGCCCGAAAGTGGGGAATCACATGTGAAATACACTACATACATGTTTTAGATCCCTGCACTTACATAATCAACATATACAACATAATAAACACTTGACTTGAACATTAATCATTACATTAACATAAACATTTCAAATTTAAATTTTTCCCAAAATTTACACACCTTCCCTCAGTTAAATTCTTTCAGACTCATTTAATTTCATTATTAAAACATTTTACTTTTCTTCAATTGTATTATAAAATTCCTACTTACACATAGTCAATCATAAACTCAAAACTATAAACATTTATTGCAACCAATATAACGTACATAACCCTATGTACCTTCTGATACGTCATAACAATCATATGACTCAACAACTAAACACATTCTACGTGTACTCATTTACTATTTATTATAAAGTTCAAATCTCAGAAAAATCATTTAAATTTATTACTAAAGTTCATTTATACAAGATTAATTAATTCATTCATTCATCTCAAATTTATTTAATTTCATCCGTTTTTTTTTTCAAAATACTATAAATTACTTCAATTATTTTATTCAAAACACTTTAAATTCACTTAATTTGATCAAAACTATAAATCGATCATACAAATACCAGGTACATACCAACAACATAATCTTCATGCAATACATTTAACATAAATATAAATTTATTTACACTCTACGTCATATCATATTATTGTTTATCACACCTCATTACATAAGTTAGCCAAGTAATTACACCATAAACTAAAATAATCAAATGTTCATTCACTATTTATCTAACCACCATCATCGAAAATACCTATATCTATTCTCCACACTCCCATCCTCTCAATATTCTGTTCTAATTCGTTAAATTTAGTTTCAGATATCTCATCGGTTTTATCAAAACGTTTATTAACTTGCTTTATTGAATTTCTAATTTCATTAAAATTATTTTTGTTTGTATCAAAACGATTATGTTTATCGAACTTTTCATCAAAATTACTCTTAATTTCATTAAAACTACTTTCACATTTTATTTTTTGTTCATGGATCTCACTTTTTAACTCATGAAATTTAACATTCTGTTCATCGAATTTCACACACAACATTGCATTCATGCCGCACAAATACCTCATCACATCACTATTGTCAGATTGATTATTTTTATTAGTTGAGATTGGGGTTATTTGAATCCCAGAGTCATCTATAACATTTGACTCGTCTAATTTATTGTCTTGACCTACCTTCGGAGTTGAATGAACTCCAAAGCCGCTCATGACAGCTGACTCATTAACACCATTCACGTCAATTACATTGCTTTCATTATTATCTTCCATCTTTTTTAATTTGCTTATTTTCATATATCTTAAAAATCCTTATCTTAAATGCATTCAGTGGTATTCTATATCATATAAGTATCCCTTAAATATAACATAGTATAGCATAACATCATTTTTCGTAATTAGTACGCCATACCACTTAACCTCCAAATCACATCTTACACCCACGAGTAAGCGTGGCTTGTACCAAAATTAATTTGCACAAACTGTCTGAAGGTCGAGGCACCATTGAGAAGTTACGATTATATGAAAAATATCAATAAATAAATAAATAAATTTATTTATCTTACAAAATTCAAATTTCCCCTTGTTCTGTGTTGATTCTTACCTTGTTTGGGTCCAGGGTCTTTCACGCGAACTCGTGACCTGTAAGTGTGATTATGGGTTTGTATTACTTAATAAACTCGACTCTCATCGATAGCATTTAACTAACTTGTTTATTAACATCATTTTAACTGAGAAGTTACTTTTACTCTACTTTTCATTTTATCTTACTCCTCTATGACATCATTATGGACGCGTACTTATTTTACACAAAAAATTAACTATTGAGCAATTTGCTTATCCAACTAATTATATTATATAGGCATTCTCAGACTATCCAGTGCTTTGCTCGTGCACTCTCTCTCTTTCACACTTCTCACCCCCCTTTATTTTAGAGCTCTTTCTTTGACTTTCGTTTGTTTAAATTTAAAATGGTTACTTTCCTGTGATGGAGTCCGACACGCGGTGGCAACACTCCCGGGTTTTGTTCTTTGTTCATGTGGTTTGTCCGAAATATACTCTAACTCGTTAAATTTTGATCACTGGTTGTTGTCTGATGTTTCACTGTTATTGTAACCCTTTATCCCATTTTTATTTATAGTCTATTCACATTTTCTACAGATTTTAGTATTATTTGGCTCGCGAGCCCGTTTACACTGAACCGCGCGGTTCTGCTAGATGACGCTAAGTGCGCGGTTTCGAGTTTTGACGCCGACTGACGCTTATTTATGGTTTATTAACACAATTTTCACATTTTCGGCCAGTCGGTCTACATTGTTGAATAGATTTTAGGCGAACCGCGCATTAACGTATCTGCGCAGTTCCGAAGTTATAAGCCGACTGCCGCTTTTCAAGATGGCCAAGCGTCCCCTTGTGTCTGGCTACTTGGCTCCTCATTGGCTGAGCACATCTATCGCAAAATCTCGTTATTTAACGTCATCTCGCTGCCGGTGACCAGGGAATCTGTACAGCACGATGTCAAAATCGGCACACGCGCGCTCGGACACATTCCGATGCTCCAGGGTTCGTTGCATGTTGCCTGGCTTATTGTACAAACTGACAACAGGGTGTTTCAAAAGTGAGCTTCGATTATTAAAACTGAGGCTCTGTGTGGGTGACTCCCCGTTATTACCATTGATGAAAGCATAAAATAAATCACATACTTCTGTACCATTACATGATGATTTATCAAAACTATGCATTTGTGATAATGTTTTCACAGTGATTCAGTACACATGAAAAATTGAATTGTAGTTACTCAAGTTAATGACAAATTGGAAATGACAAATTTATTAAAATTATTACTAATGAAAACAATATGATGCTCAGTATATTATAATTGAAACTATTTATTATATTTATAATTTGTATTGAACTGAATAGTACCAAAAAGAAAGTTGTGTAGACTTTCAAAATCAAATAAAACTTTCAGATTCTGAACACTTTTTGTTTAGACATTATTGTCGATATGTGTTTTATGTTTGTAATACCCATTTTTACTTAAGTCAATGTGTTTAATGTAAAGGCAGTGTAGTTCAGCTTGAACAGTAACAATAATGGAACCATGTTATGTCGTGCATGAAATAGCTTTGTGGAGGGGGGATAATAAAGTTGTATTATAGTTTTTGAAGAAAATTTATTTTCAGAAGTGATTGTGTATAATATTTCTGGTTTGGTCAGTATTGTATTGTATTAAGGCAATAAATGACATTTGATATTATTAAAAGACACAATGTAAACTAAAAGTCTATTACACAAATGTATATGATAACCAGCTACTGAATATTATTATTTGGCCATCCACAGCCATTGATTATAAACAAACAGTTCAATATAAACATAATGTGATTGAACTTGGATAACCCAATTTTCACTATGTTAAACAGTGAAAATTAAGATGCATTTTTCTGAGAAATCATAAAACAAACTATAATTTTGTTTAATCCTACAATATCATTATATAACCTCCATACTGACACTTGGGAACAGAGAAGCAATGCAGATTCAGTGCCATTCACAGCTCACGTTAAGATGTCTCTTCCCATACGAATAAACTAATGTTGGCAGATCTTATCAGTGTACACAAACATCTCTTTTCAATAATATAATTCTTCACATTTTGGATCTCTTAGCAGGTTTTTTATGTGGTTTGTTTTAGTAATGTGTTATTAGGCTGTCAGTAATTATATCAGTGCCATGAATATTACTAAGGTTACCCTTTATTTTAATGGAAATTCTTCAAAGTGGTCTCAGTGGATCATGAATTCAGTCAATTCCATTTCTTCTTTTTACTTGCAGTTTATAAACTTTGAAATAGTGTTCCATTCTCCATTGTGGTATTTCAAGTCGTTATAATTTCTACACATTTTCTAATATTATTCGTCTGAAAAATATTCTGTTTAAAACAAGATTAAGTTAACTGCACTCTAAAAGCTGTAAATAAGATGAAACGCATCTCCAGATTAGTTAAAGCAGAACAAATATTTCAACTGCTTAAATCTGTCAAATGCTTAAAACTTGTATTATAAACAACAGTTTGTTGTTAGGCAGCTTGTAGTATTGTAGTGTATAACTGTCAATTTAGATGTTATATGAAACAGAATATACAGTATAACTTCTACAAATATTTTAACTCTGAGGTTTCATAAAAATTTTTTGCATTCAGTTAATAAGAAAATGTTCCTTCCTTCTCAAAGTAATTCTAAAATGATGTCAAAAGGCTTATAATTTGTGGTAAATAGGAATTTAAAACAACGTATAATAGGAATAATTTGTGGTAAATATGAATTATATGCAACATATAATGATGAACTAATAAAAAAACTGTGGACACATGTTATATGGTTTCAAAGAAAAGTGTACTTTTATGGGGAAAACATTATCCAGGAAACATCATTATAGTTGGCACTGTGGTTTAAATACTCTTCTATACATTAGTTAATTCCAGTTGCGTATGCAGAATTAGTGTGACTTATCTCTACATAAGTAGTCTTGTATCTCCTTTCAGCCCGGAACACTATATTAATAATGAAGTACTGTACCCAAACTAAGATAAGGCATCCTTATTGGTTAAAATGAGGTCTGGCAATTGAAGACGTTATGTATTAATAAAGATATGTGCATTTAATTGAAAAGTGTTTTTAATCGGATGTTTTTCTAGTGCTAACTTGTGTGTGATGTACATGATGTACATTTAGTCTTCATTGACTGCCAACTTATTTTCATTTGTTTCAGGTGTTAACAAGCACACTTTATCCATCATAAGACAAATGGAAGAGGTCAAATTTGAGGACAAGGTATACAGTTCAGAAATAAAAAACATTTGTTACTGTTAGTATATGCCTAAGTATTAAATTGATACACATGTTATGTACACTTATATACACATTCATTTCATGGCACTTTTTTCAGCCGCCCACTAGGGGGGGGGGGTCATCTTCCAAACGTGCATAACCATTTTTAAATGCAGTAGGCTAAACCCTTTTTTTGACTGGAGTAAATGAAGGTTACTCACCCTGTACGTATTTCATCAGATTACAGAATATGATTTATAATATATTCTTTTGTGTAGGATTCACATTGACAATATGCATTTTCCATAACCTCCTAACTTTCAACCAATTCTCCTCCTCCTCCTCCTCCTCCCCCTCCCTTGTTCAATTTAGGCTCATAGTCTGTTAGGTGCAAAGAATCTTTCCAACTTTTCCGTGATCTGCCAGTCCTCCGTCGATGCATTGGCTAATTATGTCAGCATACTCCATACTCATACTATTCTATTATGACTCATTCTCTTGTGTTGGTTGTATTTTATCTTTCTTCTTGCCAACCTCTTCTCTGTGTTGTCCAATCTGCAAGTCTTCCTGGTATTCTCCTGAAGTCCACATTTGTGACGTCTCAATTTGCTGTTTTGACTTGTACTCCCAGTTTCTGCAGAATACATCAGTGTCAATATTAGACATATTGTTATGTATATATTCATACCTTTGTGTCCTGTCTCAGATGTTTGTTAGCCAGATAATATGAGCCAGGCACACAATTAACTATTCTGTGAGCATTTGTGACTTGCATTTGAAGTTTTTATCCAACCAACCGCTCTTGTGCCAAGTTGGGGAGTCAAAAATTCACCAATTATTGCGCACTCTTAAGGTTATCATAACTCTTACCTATACAGTTGCTTCCTTCAGATTTTATGTACATGACCTAGCTAATTGTAGGGGGGGGGGGAGTAACCCTTCTGGCTAAGCCACTGCTCTCTAGATTAGTTATAAACAAGTCAGTCAAGAACACATGTAGGCATGCTGCTTGTAACTGTATAATAAACCAACAATTAATGGAAAAATTATGTTAATAAGTTTACACTACAGTAGCCAGTAGATATTTAATTACATTTGACATAATTAAATTGTTATCTGACTTCAATTAAAATTCACATCACCTTATCATAACTAATAAACTTTGTGTAACATATATGAATAAAATCTGTTTGAAACATGGCTTTTTGTAATTAAGGTCATTTATCCTTTCATATACCTTTCGGGTATGTACTAGGGGAATTTGAAAAGTTCACGACCTGTTAATGAAAGACTTACTTTTTCTTTCTGGAATCATTTTTTTTTATATTTCAGCATAGTCTCTGTGTAGTTCAACACACTTGGTCCAGCGATGCTCCAGTGCTTTTATCCGATTGCAGAAGTTTGATTGTTCTAGGTCCTCAGAAAACTGTTTACTGCTGATTTCAGCTCATCATCTTAGGACCCCCCCCGGAATTTTTGAGTTTTGGGAATAGTTAAAAGTTAGATGGAGCTAAATCTTTTCTTTTTTTTTTAATGAAATGGTGGCACAGGTTTTATTAGTAATTACAAATCTACAAATAAAATCTATTTGATCTTTTTGATTCATGAGAAGCTTGTATTCGAATGCATATTTGATCAGTTAAAAAATTCAGCACAAATTCTTGCATACAGGTTTCTCATACCTAATTCCTCAGGAGTGTGATATAACTCTGTTTCTGAGATGTTCAAACAGTCTGAGAAGTCTTAGCAGTTTCAGACATCTTCAAACAGAGATCTGCCAAAACAATATCTTGCACTTTGTTGATGACTTCTGGTGTAGTGGCACTTTTTTCAGCCGCCCACTAGGGGGGGGGGGGGGTCATCTTCCAAACGTGCATAACCATTTTTAAATGCAGTAGGCTAAACCCTTTTTTTGACTGGAGTAAATGAAGGTTACTCACCCTGTACGTATTTCATCAGATTAAATATATACATTGGAATTAAACCTTGTTTCAGTAAAAAAAATGTGATGATTGCACAATGTTAAATCTTCCCTGTTTTCAAAAGTGCACTGAAAGTTGACTTTGTTTACATGACTGTTTGTAATTAACAATGCAGCAGACCAACATGATGCTTTACAGCAGCTGTTCATGAGACAGATATGGTGTAACGAACAGTACTTGATTGGTCTGATGGGATTCTCAGACTCTTCATATCTTGAGCCAACATCTTTATCTGTGAATGCGTACAGCATCCCATAAGCTGGGTACTTCAGTCGATTGGGTCTCTGCAGTACTTCCCACTCACTAGGCTCCTATCAGCAAAGTCATTACTGCATGGTGTCATCAAACTGCCTCATCTTCACAAACCTTTCTGTTCAGCCATTGTTCCAGAAACTGTTCATTTTTGTTTTCTAATTACTTTGTCCATTCAGTATATTTTGAATATTCTTATAATATAGTAGCAGATTTCAACTGCTTCTGTGTTTGTGCCTTCAACCTTTTCCTACTGTCTAGGTTTTTATAACAGGATGAAACATATAACTTGAGACATTTCTTCCCTAGTTCCTAATCCAGTATTTGATAGTAACAAATTTGATTCTCCATTTGGCCTGCACTGTGATATTGATTCCTCTGAGTTAACCTTCCCAGTTTTATACTTACATAGTCCCTACTTTTGTTCCTGATTTCTGTTCTTCTCTTAATATTTTTTCTATGATATTCAATACTGTTTCTAAATTTGCCTTGTTTTCTACAATTGAAAACCATATCATCAGTAAATCTTGATAGTTTTTGTACTCTTTCCATGAAACGTTATTGCAGTCTTATGCATCTTTTTTATTTCCTTCATATTCTCTTGTAAATAATTCTCCTGTAATGTTAATAAATTTGTATAAAAGTAATCTTAATTCCCTGTTATTTGTAGGATGTTTTAATGGTCAGTATAAAGAAAGAAGCAGATGTAGAAGAAGCTGAGACTGAACAGGTAATGTGCATAAATATGATTATTAAGCTCATAGCTAATGTGTTAGGTTGTTCAGTGTCATGTACCACTTGAGGTTTAGATCACATCCATTTGTAGATATTTAATTACAAATCAACAGACTGCACAAACTGTATCATACGAGGGCTATTCGGAAAGTAATCTCCGTTTGACTATAAATATAACGCAGACGTAGATACATAAATTTTATTATATACTTAAAACTACAGGTTTCCTCTATTTTCTACATAATCGCCATTTAAATGTAAGCATTTGTCATAGCATTTGACCAGTTTGGAAATCCCCTCTTCATAAAATTCTGCTGCTGGGGATCGCAGCCAGCCTGTCACAGCATCGTGAAGTTTTTCGTCATTATCAAAGCGCTGAGAACCAAGCCACTTCTTCATGTTCATAAACAGATGAAAATCACTGGGAGCCAAATCCTGGCTTCTTGTGTTTGCCGAGCGGTGTGAGCGCAAGCGATGTCATGCAAAAACACGACACCAGAAGTCAGCAGACCTCAGCAATTGTTCTGGATGTCTCTTCTTAGTTTTTTAAAGCCTCACAGTAGACTTCAGAATTGATGGTCGCTCCACGTTCCATGAACTCCAGAAGCAGTACTTCTTTCACATCCCAAAAAACGGTTGTCAAAACCTTCCTGGCAGATAAAGTTTTCCAGGCTTTCTTTGGTTTGTTTGGTAAGGCGGTATGATCCCATACAATTGACTGTTGCTTTGTCTCAGCGTTTATGTACGACACCCAAGTCTCATCGCCAGTCACAGTTGTGTTGAGAAACGTGTCTCCTTCCGCAACGTAACGTGAAAGAAAGTCCAAGGCAGAGCCCATTCATTGTGTTTTGTGTTTCTTGGGAAGCACTTTCAGTACCCACCAAGCACAGAATTTCCGGTAGCCTAAGCTTTCTGTGACTACCTCGCACAAAACAGTCCGAGAAATTTGTGCAAATTGTTCATAAAGTTCAGAGATTGTGAACCGCCGGTTTTCATGGACTTTTTCATAAATTTTCTGAACGAGTTCATCACTGACTACGGATGGCCTGCCACTCTTTTCCTCATCATGGATGTTTGTTCTTCCACTTTTAAACAAACTAACCCACTGATGCACACCCTCACTCATAACATATTGGCCATATACAGTACACAGTGCACGATGAATGTTTGCGCTGAAAGGTTTTCTGCCATCAGAAATCTTATCACAACATGCACATTGTATTTGGCAGGCTTTTCTATTGCAGCACTCATTTTGAAAGGCTATAATGTATGAAAGAATGACAGCGCAACCTCGCAACTATACAGCACAGGAATGCCACCACTTCCCCAGTTACTTTTCTCGCTACGCGGCAATGGAGGTTACTTTCCGAATACTGCTCGTAGTATTGTATACATATAAACTACGTGGGATTAAGTAAGTAAAATCCCACACACATATCGCACGCGCGCGCGCGCGCACACACACACACACACACACACACACATGTAAGTACATAGTTTGGATATTTATTGCAAAAATTGATGGTTGATTCTGTATATTACATATTTAGTATTGATCACCTCTTTATATACCAGTACTCTATAAATCACTGAAAAGACGAAGTAAATTTTATAATTGTTCAATTTACAGGATGTATTGCCAATTGTAAATTCTGTCCTAAAAGATGAACTGCATGTAAAAGAAGAAATTAAAGAAGAGAATGAACAGTTTATTGATCAGGTATAGTAGGTAGTTATACACTTGTTTATAATAACAAGCATTTATTGTTGTAAAGAGCAGCATTGTTGTTATTTGTAAACTTATTGGTTAAAACTGTTGGAGCCGTTTGGGGTCCCGTGGAAGTCATTTTTATGTGCACTTTCAGTCCATACGATTTAGCTGAAACACTTACCAGTTACTATTTTGTAATTTTCAAAGTGGCACTTTGAAGTCTGTGTCTATTCCTTGATGAATTATTTGGGGCTTATCTTCTTTGTAAATTGGTATGTTCCTATTATTTCTATGCTTTAATCAAATTTACCTTTGGACTGACTCCATGATTGTTTTATTTTAGTATGGTGGAACAGAGAGTTCTGAGCGAAAGTGATATAACCCCCCACCATATGGTGGGAAATTTGAAATTGATGAAGTCACATTGGTGGGAGTACCACATGACATCCTGTTGGGATCACGTGACATGGGTGGGGGAAGAACGTGGTCATGTGGGTGTAACATGTGACAGTGGTGGGGTACCGCAGGACTGGTGTGAAGTGTGATGATTGGTCAGCCATTTTTAATGTATGTGCGCCATGTTAATATATGTGCCATCATGCAGCGGGATCAGTTGTAATTGGTGTGTTTGAATGGCGGTAGTCGGTGTGGCCAACGTTGATAAGGGAGGAGAAAATTACCTCTAGAAGGGAAATAGGTTGAAGAACGATGTGTGAGGGAAAATTTAGCATAACTACCACCACCAGCGTATCTACATCATGGTGGGAACTAATTTATGTTCCCTTGACGAGTGTATCCAACGTGTCTGTGGCCATCTTGTCCTCTGCTTGTCTTGATTTAGTAGGGAGGTGTCGTGTGAGACTTGAAAATTGTGTAACTTAATGTGTGTGTGCATGCGTGTGTGTGAAGGAGAATGAAGTGTCCAGCTGCTGCTCTTCTCCTAGTCTTGACCGATGTGGGAGTCTTGAACAATTGTGTAATTTAATGTATATGTGCATATATGGATGGAAAAGAAGATTCATAGAGGAAAAAAGAGGGAGTATATGATGGGATAGATAAAAAAGATAGAGGAATTTAAGAGTAAAAGACAGCCGAGATATGTACAGGAAGGTGAATGATATGAGACAGGAATTTCAGCCTAGAACAAATGCCTGTAGGGATAATAATGGTGGCCTTGTGAGTGATACTGCTGGCGTAATCAAGAGATGGACAGAACCCTTCGAAGAGCTGCTGGGCTCAGTTAGGAAGGCTTCAATGGAGGCATCTGAGGATGAAGAGGAAGCAGGAGAATTTGAGGATGATAGAGAGGAGTTGGTGCCATCCTATGACGAGGTGTATGAAGCTCTAGAAAAGCTTAAAAATAACAAGGCAGCAGGTTCCGATGGTTTACCAGGGGAACTATTAAAGAGTGCAGGAGGAGATTTCATAAAAGAATTCGCCATCTCAGAGAGCGATTATGGCTAGAGGAGGTAATGCCTGATGAGTGGAACAATGGGGTGGTGTGTTTAATACATAAAAAGGGTGATCCGCTCATATGTAAAAATTATAGGGGCATCTCTCTACTTAATACAGCATATAAGGTATTATCCAACATCATATTTTCTAGGCTGCTTCCCTACGCTGAAGAAACCATAAAAGAATATCAATGTGGATTCACTAGGAATAGGTCAACAACAGACCAAATATTTACACTTAAGTCAAATCCTGGAAAACGGAATATGTTTGGAGTAGCACTCACCATCTCTTTGTGGATTTCCAGTCAGCATATGATTCAATATACCGGAAAATGCTATACGAGGGGGGACCCAAAAGTAACGAGAATTTTTTTGTGGCAGTTGGTAGAACGCTAGTTCCGACTTCTCCCGCTAGGAGCCTTTACTAGACACCATTTTGTATCAGTTGCCCTAGCGGCATTGTTGTGGAAACATTAGCGCGGTCAGTGTGACTATTTTTTGTAAGTGCTATTTCACGTTTTCGGCGATTTGTCAATGGCAGACATTAAATACCAACGTGCTAACATCAGGTTCTGTTTCCTGTTGGGGAAATCAGCAGCAGAAACTGTCGCAATGCTTCGGACGGCTTATGGGGAGGAATCTTTGAGCCAGGCAAGGATTTTGAGCTGACAAGAAAGCACACGCAGAACGAATTTTGCTGCAACACGTTTCATCTTCAGATCTTCAGTCAAAATTCGTTGGCATGAACTCAGGATATTCCAGTCATTTCCTCCAATTCATCGATTGTTCTACGACGATCAAACATGATTGCAACACGGATTTTTTCAATGTTTTCGTCCGTTTTGGAAGTCGAGGGACGTCCTGGTCGTGGTTCGTCTTCAATTGACAGTTGACCACTTTTAAAACGAGAAAACCACTCGTAAATCCTTGCCTGGCTCAAAGCTTCCTCCCCATAAGCCGTCCGAAGCATTGCGACAGTTTCTGCCGCTGATTTCCCTAACAGGAAACAGAACCTGATGTTAGCATGTTGGTATTTAATGTCTGCCATTGACAAATCGCCGAAAACGTGAAACCGCTTACAAAAAATAGTCACACTGACCGCGGTAATGTTTCCACAACAATGCCGCTAGGGCAACTGATACAAAATGGTGTCTAGTGAAGGCACCTAGCGGGAGAAGTCGGAACTAGCGTTCTACCAACTGCCAGAGAAAAATTCTCGTTACTTTTGGGTCCCCCCCTCGTATAGAGCTATGAAGGAGTTCAATATACCATCTAAGTTGGTGCGTATGGTTGGAGTAGTTATGTCCAATTGTAAGTGCCAAATCAGAATACAATCAAATCTATCTAACTGCTTAAAAACATTGAATGGGCTGAAACAAGGTGATGCCTTAGCATATCTGTTGTTCGACATAGCTCTAGAAAAAGCCATCAGGAATTCAAAGTAGCGGACATATTTCACAAGGAGGTACAGCTTCTGGTATATGCCGATGACATTGACGTCATAAGTAGGTATGAATCTGGCTTAAAGGAAGCCTTTCAAGAACTGGAGTTGTCCGCTAAGGGTATGGGCTTGGTTGTAAACCAAAGCAAAACTAAATATATTGCAACGAATCACAGGATCATGATAAGTGGGGCAAGCTCATATAATACACAGACTATGGACATTCATGTTTATATTGGTAGATGGTTAAATTTGGTTATGTTATCAGTTGTATTTTAGTAAGGATGAGGGTTTAGTTTAGTAAAACTGTGCATTATTTATTTATTGTTATTCATGTACTGTGTTTGTGGAAATGTGTGCGCGTGCGCGAGTGGTAAACGTTTCCCGGGCGGTGCGTGAATTAATTATCGTTGTGTTGACATTGAACTGAACTTAGACATATGTATTGCTACAGTCCCTATATATTTCTGACTATTGTTTACGTTCATATATGATATTAGTAAAGTATGCAGTTGTGCATGAGATAAGGGTATTCTGATTACCGCTATGCATGCTCTTACAAAGTAAATGCACTTTACAGCATGAAAAGTGCATGTCATGTGTACTAACCATGTGACTTCCGTCCACCAATAGAATGCTGAATGGTGGTTGGAAATTTCTTAAGCCTGTTGTTACACCGGTAGTTCTTCTCCGCAAGCTACCGCGAAGGGGACATGCAATCCTTGTACAAGATTCTACCGCTTGCAAGGTGTTGTAAAGTATATTCGTCGATAGTGAAGCGTGAAGACTCAGAACTGTGTGTGTATTACACCTACACACCGTATTGTTTTAACGCATTGTGCATATAATTACGACAGTTCTTCACTGCTAGCTACCGCGGACGGGACGTGCAATTCTTGTACAAGATTCTATCGCTTGCAAGAAGTTGTAAAGACTATTCGTCGATAGTAACGCGTGAAGACTCCGAGTTGTTCGTATTTTACAACTGTACACAGTGTTATTATTACAGCAGTGTGTGCATAATTACGAGAGTTATTCTCTACCCACTATCACGATCGGGTCATGCAGTTCTTGTACAAGATTCTGTCGCTTGCAAGAATCTGTTAAGACTATTCGGCGATAGTAACGCGTGTTGACGCAGAACAGTTGAATATTAACTCTTTACACACGATATTAGTATTATAGTATTACGTGTGTAATAAGTGAGTGTAACTGTATCACTGTGTGAGATTTTCTGCAGTGTCTGTAAAATTTTATGATTACGCAATAGTAAGTTGTTTCATCAGGAAGTTTCCGTGTTAGTGGAAGATTTCCGCATAGGGAGGTTTGCTGATCGTGGTAGACCTTGTTATTCGCGTGAACACTTGAAGAGTCCGGAGTGGTATAAGTTCAATATACCGTTATTAGAATAAACTCACTGTCACCTGAGATACTACTTGGTCATAAACTCTATATAAATTTTACGAGTAATAAGATCCATAGTACCGTTGTGTGTGCGAAGCGTCAGATTCATCGTGGGAATTCAGGACACCAGCCCAGCTGACAGGACACCAGCCCAGCTGTTACAGGACATCAGCCCAGCTGTTACAGGACACCAGCCCAGCTGTAAGCATTTCAGGGTGTACGTCTGTCATTTATAAGCCACACCTGACGACCCAACTACACAGCAAAGACCTGCCGTTCTCTTCAGCAACATCATCATAGGAATCTTCTTTATGTAACGTATCACATCATGTGTATAAACAGTATTTAACATTTTTAAAAAGAAAGACTATATCAAACACTACATTCTGTACATATCAAATATACCATATAAACAATTACTTATGTCTTGTGCAATAAATAATCTTAAACCCTCCAATATAGACTTTTAATTTAAGATGCACATACTGTCATATCCTATGCGCCAATAGTTTAGTAATTTGTGTTGTCGCATAGAGATATTTTGGCGCTTAGCAACGTGGGGCTCGTAAAATAGCGGTAATTTTACGCTATTATATATTTGTCTACGAGTATAAAATTTGTTGGTAAAAATCCGACGTATAATTATAATTAACGTAATCATTGTATGTGTATAGCATATGAAAATCTGAGGGTATAATTTATCAATTGTGCATATTCTCGTGTATGTCATATATGAACAGATTTTATCAGTATATTGGAGGTAGATTATTAGTTGTTGTGTGTTAGATAAGGTTTATTTACATGTTGATATTTTGAACTGCTTTCTCTGTGTGTATAAGCTGATTACACTACGTTAATAATCTGGTGATAATAATAATTTTCTTTGCGTATAAATCAGTGAATTTAAATTTACTAAATTTTAAATTACTTTGTGATCACTATGGCGGAGTCAAAAAGGGGTAGAGAATCTTTAGCTGCCATGTTAGCGAAGCTCGAAACCAGGTCTGAAGAAATTTTAGCTGGTAGAGAAAAGATGATAGCGGATGTGCAGAGAATCGCGGAAGAAAATAAAGCTGATATGCAGCAACTCGCAGAGGAAATTAGAGCCTGCCATGAGAGGATGAAAGCCGAAAATGAAGAACTTGACGCCATTAGGCAGAACATTTGGAATGAATTGGACGCCGATAGAGAGGGGAGGATGGCGAAACTACAGGAAATGTCAGCTGATCTTGAAGTGGATTTAACTGTTGGGTATAGTGTACCTTGTGATAATTTTGAAGTACCGAATGTTCTGGTTGAACATACTCTCAACGAAAGTAATATGGAAGTTAACCAAGATGTGACATCTGAAGGATTAACGGAGAACAGTAGCGTAGTAAATGAAATTGAAAGTGATTATACAGAAACCACCGTATTAGGGCCTAGTAGTTCATATCTCGGTAAAGTCGAGTATGTAGATTCTGCATCAAATTGTAGTGAAGATAACAGAAATGAAATTAGTAGTAACAACACTATTAGTCTGGAACATACTTCAGGTAAGTGCTGTGATGAGGTGATAGTTTATAGTGTAACAGATATAGCATGCGAGAACCGTGAACGTATGGTAGAATTTGAAGCTATCATGGATGCGGACAGTGTATGCATAACACATAAAAATCCCGAACCAGTAGTAGAGCCTGGAACTAGTATGGATACTAACGGTGCAGGTATTTATGACACATGTCATAATGATGAGGTACTAGATGAATTTATATCAGATACTGAGGTGTTTATGGAGGATGGAGAGGTGAATGATACTGGTGACAATAAGGTGACAACAATTATGGTAAATAATAATGAACCGCCGCGTAATCAGTTTCATGTTCAAACACCACAAAATCAGCCGCAATCACAACATAAAAATACAACTCAGCAAATTAATACCAACTTATTAGCAACAGTTACTGAAAATGATTCAGTTGAAAAGCAGTTCAATCAATCAAGTATGAAAAATGTTAGTTATAAGAATGAAACTGTTATGTCTGGCCTATATCCTGCAGCAATTAGGGATAATTTAGTGTGTAATAATGATAATAGTAATAAACATGAGGGAAATATTAGTATTGAAAATTGCACCGACCTTATTGTCGAAGCAAAAATCAGTGGTTATGTTGACGAGATGTTGTTCGACAGCGGCACAGAAATATCGCTGTTGGACGAGCAGTTACGAAAGAGGTGTAAAAACCACTTTATACAAATGCCGATTCTGCCGGTAAGTCACACAAGGATAAAATCAGCAACGTGTGAGTCGCAGATAGTTGAAAAACAGGCACGTATAACAAGATACGTGCAGGGAACGAAAATAGATGCGACCGTACTTGGAGTTAGAAAATTCGGACATAATATTATGTTGGAAGTCGACAAATTGAATAAACAGCACGCTACGTTTGGATTTCTGAACGAAACATTGCAAAATAAAGTAGATAGTGTACCGCACATTATCAGACTGGGACGCTCGAAAGATAAGATAACGAGTAACTCGCTGACCTGCAAGGTTCCGTTAGTGAGTTGCGAGATAAAGTAAATACGGCGTATATTAGACAAATTCAAATCTATATTTCCAAGTAAACGTGTGCGTTCCAAAACTGAGAAAAATTTATACAAAAAACTTAGAAATAAATGTCAGGATATAGGGGTAAGAATGTGTAGCTATTTAAATATGTCAGTTCAAGTTTAAATGTTATATGTAAGATGACTCTGTGAATGAACAATAATCTAGTTAAGATAAGGAATGCCGTCTGTGTACTTTGTGACCCTACGTAAAATTTTGTTAACTGCTTGTCAAGAGCATGTGTATTTGTTTTGGTTTTAAGGTTACCACGTGTCTTTGATTTTGTGCTTCTGTCAAAGTGACAGTTAGGAAATGTTAGTATTGATTTGAGGATGTTTATTTGATTTTAGTTTGAGGATATTAGTATTATTGTTCCTGGATTGGAAATTGTTTTGGTTATATCGAGAAAAAAAATTTTATGTTTTGTTAGTTAACTAAAAAAAAAAAAAAAAAAAAAATTTTATGCGGGAAGGGGTTAATCCTGCAACGAATCACAGGATCATGATAAGCGGGGCAAGCTCATATAATACACAGACTATGGACATTCATGTTTATATTGGTAGATGGTTAAATTTGGTTATGTTATCAGTTGTATTTTAGTAAGGATAAGGGTTTAGTTTAGTAAAACTGTGCATTATTTATTTATTGTTATTCATGTACTGTGTTTGTGGAAATGTGCGCGAGTGGTAAACGTTTCCCGGGCGGTGCGTGAATTAATTATCATTGTGTTGACATTGAACTGAACTTAGACATATGTATTGCTACAATCCCTATATATTTCTGACTATTGTTTACGTTCATGTATGATATTAGTAAAGTATGCAGTTATGCATGAGATAAGGGTATTCTGATTACCGCTATGCATGCTCTTACAAAGTAAATGCACTTTACAGCATGAAAAATGCATGTCATGTGTACTAACCATGTGACTTCCGTCCACCAATAGAATGCTGAATGGTGGTTGGAAATTTCTTAAGCCTGTTGTTACACAGGTAGTTCTTCTCCGCCAGCTACCGCGAAGGGGACGTGCAATCCTTGTACAAGATTCTACCGCTTGCAAGGTGTTGTAAAGACTATTCGTCGATAGTGAAGCGTGAAGACTCAGAACTGTGTGTGTATTACACCTACACACCGTATTGTTTTAACGCATTGTGCATATAATTACGACAGTTCTTCACTGCTAGCTACCGCGGATGGGACGTGGAATTCTTGTACAAGATTCTATCGCTTGCAAGAAGTTGTAAAGACTATTCGTCGATAGTAACGCGTGAAGACTCCGAGTTGTTCGTGTTTTACAACTGTACACAGTGTTATTATTACAGCAGTGTGTGCATAATTACGAGAGTTATTCTCTACCCGCTATCACGATCGGGTCACGCAGTTCTTGTACAAGATTCTGTCGCTTGCAAGAATCTGTTAAGACTATTCGGCGATAGTAACGTGTGTTGACGCAGAACAGTTGAATATTAACTCTTTACACACGATATTAGTATTATAGTATTACGTGTGTAATAAGCGAGTGTAACTATCACTGTGTGAGATTTTCTGCAGTGTCAGTATAATTTTATGATTACGCAATAGTAAGTTGTTTCATCAGGAAGTTTCCGTGTTAGTGGAAGATTTCCGCATAGGGAGGTTTGCTGATCGTGGTAGACCTTGTTATTCGCGTGAACACTTGAAGAGTCCGGAGTGGTATAAGTTCAATATACCGTTATTAGAATAAACTCACTGTCACCTGAGATACTACTTGGTCATAAACTCTATATAAATTTTACGAGTAATAAGATCCATAGTACCGTTGTGTGTGCGAAGCGTCAGATTCATCGTGGGAATTCAGGACACCAGCCCAGCTGACAGGACACCAGCCCAGCTGTTACAGGACACCAGCCCAGCTGTTACAGGACATCAGCCCAGCTGTTACAGGACACCAGCCCAGCTGTAAGCGTTTCAGGGTGTACGTCTGTCATTTATAAGCCACACCTGACGACCCAACTACACAGCAAAGACCTGCCATTCTCTTCAGCAACATCATCGTGGGAATCTTTATGTAACGTATCACGTCATGTGTATAAACAGTATTTAACATTTTTAAAAAGAAAGACTATATCAAACACTACATTCTGTACATATCAAATATACCATATAAACAATTACTTATGTCTTGTGCAATAAATAATCTTAAACCCTCCAATATAGACTTTTAATTTAAGATACACATACTATCATATCCTATGCGCCAATAGTTTAGTAATTTGTGTTGTCGCAATATGGTTGTAGGTGCCAACACTCGTGCCCTGTCCCTGCGCATTAATGATTACGAATTTGAAAAAGTTCAAGGTTTTCCATATCTTGGTCATATGTGGACTCTGGAAATGACTCCTCTAAAGACATTGAAAAACGAATATTATCTGCTAATAGGTGTTGCTACGGACTAGTGAAATATTTTAAATCAAAATTAATAAGTAAGGAGACAAAAGCCACGCTCTACAAGACCTTGATCAGACCAGTTCTGATGTATAGCTCGGAATGCTGGCTGCTAAAATAAACTAGATGAGCAGAAACTAGCCGTGTTTGAGAGGAAGGTACTGAGGAGAATCTATGGTCCTGTGAAGGAAAACGAGATTTGGAGGCGACTGCATAATCGAGAGTTGTACGAAAGGTTTAAAGATCTTCCGATCGTGCAATTCATACAAATTAACAGATTGTGTTGGGCCGGACATGTGCAGAGTATGGCGGAGGATAGAATCCCCAAAAAAAAATCATGAATTATTTGCCGATGGGAAGGAAAAGGATGGGAAGACCGTGTACAAGTTGGCTGGACCAGGTTAGTAAGGAGGCGGTGAGGCTGGGTGCAGCAAACTGGTGGATATTGGCCGGGAGTAGAGACCAGTGGTGATGATTTCTTTTGGAGGCCAGGGCCCGGACCGGGCTGTAGCGCCGAGAATGTATGTATGCATGTAATGTATATGTGCGTATGAAAGAAAGTAATGTGTCCAGTTCTTGCTCTTCGTCTTCTTGTCTTGTTTTTTCCTATGTTCAAAAATAAGGTTAACATTCATGCACGGTGTGTGTGTGTGTGTGTGTGTGGAGTAAAACACTGTGTCTTGACTGCTCTTCTTGTCTTTGTTGCAGGTTTTTTTTCTGTATTCAAAAATAAGGTTAACCTTCATGCAAATAATTAATGAGTGTTGAGGAAAAAAAGGAATGTATATGTGGGAACGTTGTATGTCTGTGTAGAGATAAAATGTGTGGGTCTGGTAGCCTTCGTGTAAAAGCACCTTGATGTGTATGTGTGCACCTAGATCTTGTGTATTGTTGAAATATAAAATCAATCATTCTCCTCGCTCACAATGGGAAACGGTATGTGTGAAATAAAACACGACATGAGTCATTATGTATAAGTATAATTACAACATTAAAAACGGTACAATAAATACACACAGATACGCATTACACAATACAATAAAAACACACACATGCATACAATATAGAATTGGGAGATGGTTTTAAGATCAGCAGTGAATCTGTAACAGATGTCAATGTACGGATTTAGAGAAGTACAAATGAAACAACTGTAGAATGAATAATAGAAAACCACTAGCACTTGCCTTACAGAAAAACAAATGTAAAACTTCATGTTCACACGACATTGAACGATGTAGTAAGTGTGCAACCAAGCTGCGAAATCCAGTGCACGCTGCTCCATTTCTCAAATACAAATGATCCAATGGCAAACCACTTCCTCCTCCTCCTCCTCTTCCACTGCACTGTAACAAGTGCATAAACAAGTTAGGTAAGTTCCAAACGATGTGTCAAACAGTCAACTGTATTTTTAGAAACAAGGTACAACATTAAAGTTTTAAAAAGTCATGGCAGTCCTTGTACTGTCCTATGTGTGTGAATTAGGACAACAACCAAAAAACAACACTAAAATACAGGCCTCGGAAATGGCATTCTTAAGAGAAGTTAAAAGGTGTTATAAACTTGACCGTATAAGAAATGAGGCCCGTAAGAGAAGAGTTACAAGTTTTTAACTTGAAAGAAAAATTAAAAGATTACAAACAACAGTGGAAGAAACACTTAGAAAAAATGTCAGATTCCAGACTGGCCAAGCAAGTCTAGAAATACAAATCCATAGGACACAGGTGTGTGGGTAGACCCAGGAAGAGATGGCTGGAGAATTTTTGAAGACGGAACAGGCAGCACCTTGCCTATGCCATGTTGTGATGATGATGATGATGATGATGATGTGTCAAGCATGTCAGTAAATCTGTGTTATTTCTAGGCTAGCAGTTTATTTCATATTTTAACATGTTCCTGTTACGGATTGTTTCCAAGTTAAGGGTTTATAACACACATGTTGTTAGTTGTTTCTTTTTTAGCTTTGCACTATTGTACTTATCTGTGGTTTCTCCTTACTTCACAATGTTACATAACCATATGTGCCAACAGTACAAATGGGCCACGTGTTTACCATGAGTGAGCTGACAGGCAACTCGCTCATTTTATTGTGTGAAGTTTCATTTCTATGACAGCCAAATGTATGTATATATTTTGTAACGCACATGCTTTGTTCTAATATTATGACCTTCCCTCTCATTGATTACACAATTTGCATAATTCTGCAACTGCCCATTAGAAGTCCTATTAACAGCAAGTAGATTCACAGTTGTTAACTAAATACTTCTTCATAGCTATTTCTTCAGACATCGGACCAAAATTTCTCTACCATACCAATAATATATATGTGTATTGCAACATTACAATTTATATATTATGTTTTGAAGTATACTCAACATAACTATTTAATAACCTGCCACCTAGGTTGTGGGACTTTGTGTTTGTTATGTTAATCCCCTTTTGTTGCACAATAAATTTTACGTTAGAAGAGAGGAGGAAAATTTTGTGGTGTGGAATAAATGCTAACAAAACATTAATTAAAAAAAATTCTTTAAAATTTAAAAAGAAATGTATTAAAAGCTGCCTTTTAAGAGAAGCTGTTTTACATTTATTAGTCATTATTACATGTAATTGTCTTATAATTTGATATAATAAAAGTCTTATAATTTGATTGTCTTATAATCAAAACAATGTTTGCTTTTTGATATTTAAATGTTAAGTATATGTTTACATGTTTAATAATACTCTAATTGAGTTTTATGCCTTACATTTAATATAAATGTATTGTAGGCCTAGTTAATGCAAAATCATTATTTTAAAAATGTGTGTAATCTTTCTGAACTTTCTGCATGTCAGGGAAATTTCTTGAAACCGTCAGGGAAATTAATTTTGAAAATTTTGTGGAACCCTGTAGTCATTTATACACATAATTTACACATAAATAATATGCAAACAAATAAAATAAAGATATGAACAAGTAAATAATAAACATAAACGCATAGATTTAAAACAATTGTAAAATTGTTATAAAAAAAATTATAAAATTGATTCAATTACTTGGGTGTCTGACATTTAAAAAAATATAGAATTCAACTAATTATTTTCAATGTTGCAAATCATACATCAATTAAATATTTATTATAAAAAATGAGATGTTTTATTTTAGTAGTTTAATCAAAAATAATATTTACTTTATTTCAATAAATATTAATTATTGTGCACCCATTTTAACTAACTAGGAAAATTACTCAAAAACAAATGTTACAATTATATACTTAAATTATATTAATTATTTAAATTGTTGTAATTACGCTATGTGCAATTTTAAAACTATGTACAATTGTTTATATTTATTTTATATGTACAAATAAATTACCCTGGGTGAATATGCTAGTATGCATCGTTAGTAGTTATTCTTTGTTACTGCTGGGACAAGGTCATTGACCCCGGAAGTAAACAAAGATAACCTTGAGGTCAAGGACAAGGTTGGTTATGATGCACGTTTGCTTTCTGAACACGTGGTGTTGCATAATATCCGCATATTTTTCTTGGGTGTGGTTTAACCCAAAGGTCGATTGGTTTTCAATGACGTTCACTTTCTGAACATGTGTTGTTACATATTTTTTCTTGGGTGCAGTTTATATGAAAGGTTGGTCGGTTGCTAGGCGTATTATACATTTGAAAAATAAAATAAAAAATACGAATTAATCGGGATCGAACCTATGAAACTATACATTGAATTAAGAAACAACGATTTAACCTACACGGCTAATTCGTATTTTGAATATCTTACTAAATCTAATACAGTTATGTATCAATGTGTTTTTGTTCTTTAGGTAAATAAAAAATAAATAAGAAAAACCTTTAAAACATATATTTTACATTATCTCTTTCAGTATAAACATACGTGTTTTTATATAATGTTGATAACTACATTTACAGTTATGTATCAATGTGTTTTTGTTCTTTAGGTAAATAAAATTAAAATAAGAAAAACCTTTAAAACATACATATTTTTTCTTTATTATAATATATTCTACATTATCTCTTTCAGTATAAACATACAATTATAATGTTTTTATATAATGATAACTACATTTATTAACTTTTTGCTGGTTATAAAGACCACTAGCAGTGTCACATATACTATCAACCTGCTCGAATTGATTATGACGTATGTTTAACATCGCTTTGTACTCATCCCACCTTTTCAGGTATAAATTTAATTATTTTACAATTACACATTAAAATTTTTAAGTCCAATATTTTTAGTATCATAAATGTTATTAACTATATTCTTCTGTTGATTATATTTTCTTCGCGTTTTAAAAACTTGTTCCATAATTCACCAAGGAATAATGACCGTAGGGTAGTGTATCTATTTTATTATCACAAACGTTTCTTTTATTGTCTAAATTACTTAACGCCAATTTGTTGCACACAATTGTTTCAACTAAATGTTTTTTTGATCGGAATAATTTCATTATTCTATAGTTATTTATTTTATTATTATCTTTATAGTTACGGGTTCATTATTTTTAAAACGGTTTTAGAATAGACACACTCTTTAAAATCTTCAAAGCTAATATGTTTTCTAACAACGTTTTTTTTAATTCCTTTTGCCCTTTTTTTAATTTTGTTATCTGTCGTTTTAAATGTGTATAATTTAGAGCGTAATCCGATAAATTCTTTAATTGGTACACCTAAACATTCATCTTTAAATTTACTGATAACTTTTTTATTTTCGATTGAATAGCACGGATGATTGGGCGAATAATCTGACGTATCAAAGTGAATAAATAAATCTCGATCTAATATATCTTTATAAAAATCTTCCGTAAGAATTTCATTAAAAAAACTGTCTGTATCAGTATACAAGAGCGAAATTTTTTCGCCGTATTTTTTCTTCATTATATCATAATGGAAATCATACATTAACGTTTTACTTACTTCTAATACGCTAAATCCGATATATATTGGTTTATCTAAAAATAAGTGTTTTTTATCTGATAATACTGCACATAACGATTTATTATAAATTATTCTGTCTTTAAATACCGGTTGTGTAACTAATTTCAATAATTTTTTTTCATCACTTACAAGTTTAAGGTCGATTCTTTTTCTAACGTTCTCCATACATTTACCGAACACCGAGTTGTTTAATAATTTAAAAAAATCTTTTTCAAAATTATTTTTAGCTTGTTTTCGTTTTTCTGTATTTAAGTCGATATACGTTTTTAACCAAAGGCCTTGCAAAAATTCTAAAATACGATGAATTTTTATAATTTTTAAACCGTGCTTAACAGCCTGTTTTAAATTAATATAATGACATACATATTTTTCTTTATTTTCTAATGTTGTTAACAATTTTTGTTGGTTTGTACCTTTAACACATTCATTAACCGGTAAAAACGGCAAATCGCTGTGATGATTATGTAGGTGATGAGGATACTCAACGTCTACTTCTAAAATATAACCAACGGGAGAATCATCTGCAATATCTAATATATTAAAATTATCGTTAGGATCTTTTCAAGTAAAACCGCCATATGGCATATATTTACTCATCGCCCAACCGTACAGATTATTCGCGTCTAAATAAGTTAAAAATTTAATTGGGTTAGTTACATCAAATGTTTCTGGAATATATTTATTATTGGCAACGGATTCTTTTTTTATGCAAACACTAATTCCCCCACGCACCCCATTTTCAATTATTAGGTACATTTCATAATCTGTTAATAATTCCAGTTTAATTTTAGTATAATTTAACATAGCATCAAAAGCAAAACCTGGTACTGTAAAGTAATGTGCACAGTCCAGTTTATGAGATTGTATACAAAGAGATCTAAAATTTTCAAAAATATCGCATAATATTAAAAATCAATTTTTAAATATAGATCACTATACTCCCCAAGAGTTTGTATATTAAAATGATTCCAAACTTTACACGCATGTTCATAATCATCATTCCCAATTTCTGAATCATTTAGCGAACTATAAAAACATTTTTTGGGGGGTAATCTATGTTCTTCCAATTTTTTCCAGGAATTCGTATATTCATAGGGATACACGCTTTTCCTGGTAACTAGCGGCATACTGTTTGCAGAAAAAAATTTTCCGGTATACAAAAATTTATCCTTAGGCAGATTATTACTGAGTTCAGCCAACGAACAATTCATAAACCGATAAGTATCAATAAATCTAATATTTAAACCCGAACGTGTTGTTTTCGCGAAAGAAATATACTTTTCTCTAGTATTAGGAATTACATGAATATTTCTTATATCATAACCCAATTGACGTATTATAAAATGCGAATCGTAATTAGAACTACCATGTATGAAAATAGGTACAAATTTTTGTTGTTGTCGTTTCAGGTTACACGTATTACATAATGTTGCACAAAATTGACCTGTTAAATGACAATGATTGCGAACTTTAGGATATAATAACGTAAATTCTTTGTCACACATCTCACAGTGTGTAGCCATTTTAAATTTTATTTTATCATCCCGATTCATATGTAACGGAATATTCTGTTTAATAAGTGAACCGATTAAATTAATTTTTTCAACTAAATATATCATAAATTTTTCCGCAGCATTTTCGCCTCGATATAAGTATGGTTCCGAAGGTAATCGGTTTCTAATACTTTTAGGGATATTTATATCTATAACAAAATACACGCAAAAACTCATCGGAACATGAAATTCGTTAACTGCAGTAAAATTTTTTTCGGGGTTAGGCAAACAAGTACTAACAGGCTTTAAAATACATTCAAAATCTGCGTATACCACAATAGGAACTCTATATTGATAATGAAAATTTTTAAATTTTAATATGTTGTCAGCAGTTGGTAATACTATTTTTACGGGTGAATATTTTCCACAATATCTACTATGAATTTTCAATTTTTTTTATTTTGTAGTAAAAAACGAAAAAAGACGTTTACATATTTCAATTTTTTCGTTGTGTTTTGTTAACTATGATCTTATTAACTTGGAAAAATCCTTTATATAACAATAATGATAATTAACATTATTCGGTTTATTTAATACTAAAAGGTCAAAATGATTATTCTTTTCTTCCCTACACACTTTAAGAGGAAAAATCGATTTATTTTCATCAATAGCGTAAATATTAATAGAAACGTTATTATTTTTTTCGAAACGAGTAATTTGACTTAAAGGTGTAGGAAAGTCTATATGTTTAAAATTAAACTTGTTTTCTAAATTAAAATAACGAAAATTAATGTGTTCAATGTGTGGCCCAGTAACATAGCGAGAGAGGATCGCCCATTTGAAACAATAACTATCTGTATTTTTTGGATTTATTATGCATTTTTTAATCTGTAAAAATTTTGGAAGTTCAGTATATGAAGCTCCTCTTAATGGTTTAAATCGATTTATACGTACTAAAATCCCGTCTATACGGTGAAGACTCCATCCGGAACCTTTTCCCATATATATATGTCTTCATCATAACAAATGTCTCTGATTGCGTTGTTTATTGTCATATTTAAATTATCGTTATCTATAATTGGAATATTTTTTGTTTTAAATGATCTATCTTGTGTTTCATTAATGACGGGTTTTATATACGTACATTCGACAACAATGTTAAGTTTTATCGGGCCAAACATTGAAATAATGTTACTTAAAATTGTAACGATATTTAATTTAATATAATCTAATAATAAGCAAATATCTTTATAATTATTATTAGTATTTTTATAAAAATATGTTTTTAAATTGCCTCTAAAGGTGTTTTCTATTTCTATGAAACTATTAGATTCTACAATTTGTTGTAGTCTAATAGATTTTAATTTAAAATTTAACGTTGATGATGATGATGATGATGATGATGATGCCTGAGATGTTGGAGGTGTTGACCATGTCGATGTTGACCACGCTTGACTGTGTAACAGACCTAAATCTGGCGCGCGTGATGGACCAGGTTGTGGTGAAGGTGCTCTTGCGTGTGATGATGAAGTATCCATCACCTGTTCTTGCTCAACGACATCTCTCACACTTTGTCGTTTTTTAAACGGAAGATTTTTGTCCATTATAATCTATAAGAATATATTTAAATAAAAAAATATTCGTATCAGTTCCGTATTTATAAAAAAAATAAGTTTTATACTTACGTTTAGTTAATTTTTTGTCGGCATGTTCTTTTCTGTCTGTATTGTCCGTCTTCATCCAATTTTTGTCGGCGTGTCCGTCTTTATATATCCGCGTAAAAAGACTAGAAAAAGTAGGTTACGGAAAATAACAACAGCACAGAGAGTGTGATTTCATCTTTATACTTTTGGAATATTGCCAACTGGGTTAGGTAACAACTCTGTAAACACGTGCTGATTTGCATACTTGCAGCGAAAGGATTTTTCTATAGCGAGAAATAGTATATAAAGCGTCTCGAAATTACGTTGTACACGCTCAAACCGCATCAAGAGTAATCAGAACGTTGTTGACATCACATCATCTTTATATCAACTCTATCAGGTAATTATTTTTTGTATAGGCCTACTTTTAAACTCTATTTTCAAAATAGTTATATAACAAAAAACGATTATTTGTATGTTATAGAACAATAATGGCCGCATCAATTCTTTATTTTAAAAAATTATCTGAGAACGCTTATCCTCCCGAAAAGTTAACTAATCAGTCGGCGGGGTTTGATCTCCGTAGCGCATACAATTACAAAGTTAATCCTTATAGTAAAGAATTGATAAAAACAGATTTGGCCGTAAAAATACCTGATGGTTGTTATGGTAGAATTGCGCCACGTTCAGGATTGGCTCTTAAGTACCACATCAACGTTGGAGCTGGTGTGGTAGATAGAGATTATAGAGGGAACATTGGTGTAGTTCTTTTTAATCATTCATCGATGTATTTTAACATAAGTAAAGGAGATCGAATCGCACAACTGATTTGTGAGAACATTGAAGAACCAAAACTGAGAGAGATATCAACCTTAGATAATACTAAGAGAGGTGACAACGGTTTTGGTTCTACGGGGGGAATAAGCGGTTTAAATGATAATGATGAAAATAAAGAATTATTGTTAGAAATCGATAAATTTTTAGCAGAAAGCTAATAAATTTTTTGTTTTTCTAGCAATGGACATTGCTGCAGGACCATCTCATCGCACCGACGAACATGTTTCTTTAGAAGATGTAGTTAAATTATTATATTTTTATGGGTTGTCATCATTATACTTATGGGAGGATGCTATAAAGAATATTAAAACTAATATTATTAATTTAGATGATTTAGATGTTTTTAATTTGTATATTAGGTTACCAGACATAACCAAAAAAATTAGACTTGCTTTAGAATTGTCAGTTGTAAATTCACAAAAGGATCTACTATCAGTAAATAATTATCTTTTTGATATTGATGAAATTTGTGATTATTTAAGTGTAAATATTCCTAATTTTACGGAAAAAATATATTAAAATCTAGTTATAGTTATATTAGTGCTTTAATTAAACAAAATACAAATATAGAAGAAGATGACAAAATAGAAATTGATGAATCAGATAAATTAGAAATTGTCGAAGAACCTGATAGTACCGACGAATTAGATCAAGTTTTTACCACATTAAATAAAAAAGATCAGATTTTTCAGCAATTTGTTGCATTTATAAAAAATGGGTCCAGAAAAGTAACACCCGGCAAAAGGGGACCATATTTAATAAAAATTTAAATTTGGGACACAAAAGATATAGCCAATTTAGAAAAAAGTAGCTGGTGGTTGAAAGCCGCATATAGATCTCAATTTTTATTAAATTCGAATAAGGACTCAAAATTTGTTCAATTATATAAAATGTTTTTACAAACCGCAAAAGAATTAACTCTAATAAAAAATGTAAAAAAGAAAAATATTCAACTATGTAATTTGTATTGTATATTCTTATATATTAAATTTGTATTGAATATAATAGTGGTCGGTGGTTGAAAGCAGGACCCAAAATTTGTTCAATTATATAAAATGTAAAAAAGAAAAACATTCAACTTAAGTAATGTGTATTGATGTATATTGATAATGTGTAAAAATATTACATATTTTTTTCTATTTATATGTAATAAAAAAAATTTTTTTTAAACAATCTATTATCATTGTTTTCCTAAAACACAATCCCTCAGTATAAAACACATATAATTACTACAACATATATATTGTTACAACACAAATAAGCCAACCCAGTACCAGGGATAAAAAACTATATTTATAAATATAAAAATACTTCATATCAAATAAACTGATTAATTCAAATAAAATATAAAGAATAATACTCGACAAACGACGACTTTGACCTAACCCAAGTGATTGACCCAATAACATTAAACAAATGAAGAAGGGAACCACACAAATAACCAACGAGAATAAGAGAAGAAAGTGATTGACCCAACAACATTAAACAAATGAAGAAGGGAACCACACAAATAACCAACGAGAATAAGAGAAGAAAGTGATAAACCCAAACAAAAAAGAAACAAATTCATGGGATTAAACGACCCCAAAATACCCAAAGAAAAGGATGGAAAAACCAAAGTATTAATCAAATAATGAAAATGAAGAAGGAGGGAGATAGGTAGAAGTGAAAACCAATAATGATTCACAAAACGAGTAATAAAGCATAGGAGAAGGAGAAATAAAGCACTCAAGAAGAATATTGGAACCAAAACAATGGTTATCCTGAGAAAGGAAAAAGTAACGGTTACTACCCATTAATGGACAAAATGATCTAGAGAAGAAACTATTAAAAACGGTTAAGGATTAAGGTAATAAAAAAGCAACCTAAACCACAAATAAAATTGTTATTAATTATTAAGTATTAATTGTTATTAATCAATTGTTATTAGTATTAAGGATATATTGTAATGAAAGAGAAATAAGTATAGGGATCACCCACTAAAAAACACATAGTATAAACAGTGATACAGTGCAATAGGGTATGTGTAAAAACCCCAAAGTGAAGTGATAAGATACGCTAGTTAAATTATAATTAACCATAGATAATTTAAAAGTGAAGGTGAGATATAAGTGGGAATAGGGTAAGATTTAGAATATAACTATTATAAGAAATAGTGAATAATGAAGAAAGTAGACACTTCATAAATCTGTGAAAAAACACTAAAGGCTTAAAAGTGGAAAAATAACAGTGAATAAATAGCTGGTGAAAAATAGTATTAAGTGTGAATTGTAGAATAAGATATGATAAACACTAGAAAGTGATGATGACATTATTATTTAAGAAAAAATGTTTAATAGATTTAAGTTTAATTATAGCTGGTAGTAAGTAAAAAGGGAGGATTCCAGGAAATAATAAATTGAAGTTGTTAACATGGAGAGAATGTAAAGATTGTTTAAAGATTAAGAAATCAGAGACAGAACAAAGACACCCATGTTATAAGGGACTGTTATAAATTTAATAAAAGTGATGTTGTTTATCACAATAAAAATAATATGTATTGTAAACAAAAAAATTAGCAAATAATGATAAGTTGGAAGGAAGTGATGATATTTCTCACTCAAAGTAATAACTCTAATAACTTATAAAGAATTGTTCATGTTAATGTTATGAATAGGATATGGCTGAATGAAATTTGCAGTCCATAAGCCTAATGTTATGTTTTAAAGATTAAAATAGAGAAAGCAATATTGACATGTAATCAACACACCAACAGACTCAAAATACAACACAACCAATAAAAATAAAGTAAAGCCCATTAGGCTGAAACAAAATGTGATTTAAATGGAATAAGTAAAATACTATAATGGCTACTCAGGCCTAGGAAAGGCATAACTGTCATAACCAAACAACCAAAAAATTATAACAAATTGAATAAGAATTTAGAAAATCTGAGGTGAAGGAATCACCAAGAATAAATTGTAAATCATTTGTAACACAAAATATTGTAATAAGCATTTTTATACAAAAAGAAATGTAATTAACAAGCATTAACATAATTGTAAAAACATAAAATCTGAAATTACCCAAGCTTGTGGGGTATCAAAATAATCTATGAAAGGAAATAAATACTATAGTGACAATATTTAATAACCAGGAAGGAATATGGAGGAATAACAGCAATCAGAAGAAATACGAAGAATTCGAATTTTGATAACAATACATCATCTCAAAATCAACCAATCAAAAATCGTACAGTTACCATGGAAACTGCAGTTGAAAATGAAATTACCATTGGAATTAAGAGAAAAGCGAAGCGTCATTAAGCGAATACAGATGCCAATATTTGGAAGAACGTTTTTTCAGTGAAAATAATGCAAAAAAGTATTTAAAAGTTACTAACCATGATAGCTTGAGAAGCAGACGACCGTTTGTAGCAGCCAATTCAAGACCCAAGGCCAATTAAACGGAAAATATACTTGAAAAGAACATCTAGACCCATGATGAAAAAGTCGCTCAATCTATTGAAGCCCCAAAATCCATGAAAACTGAACTTATGCAGCCACATCCTACCCGATTAAACAAACGAAGGCACCGAGATGCTGAGGTGTTAAGTACAATCAAATTATTTATTTTCCAAAAACCCTAATCACTTTAAATATTATTAAAAGGTAAATCTACCTCACTATAGAACCAATATTTCTCTTTCATAGAATATTTAAGCAAAATAACACTTAATAGAAACTTGTTAACGTTGAATATAACCTATGAATTAAACACGAACTTACAAAACACTTTTACGACACAACAGAACAGATTGTAACAGCACACATTATTATTTATGTACACGTAGAATAAGGTAATATATATTTTTATTGTAACCATTGGAGTTCTTTAGCTCATAGTCACAAGAATCCACGATTTTGGAAACAAAAACTATTGTAATACTTCAATATACACAGCAATGCAAACGCTGAGCGTTTCCTTGATCATATTCGCCAAACCTGGAGGCAAGAATCTCATCTAGTCAGTCGGTGCAAATTTATTATTGTATATTATCAATGTGAATGTTTTAAATTATCACCTATTAAAAAATAACTACTACAGGGAGTAACTGTCGTTATCATTTCATAGGGAGTGCTATTTATATTACTTGTATTTAGTTAAGAAATAAATTTGACGAGAGCGAACAAGTCATTCACGCAACAGCAACGACAATTGAGGCGGCAGTGCAAGCGGGAATTATTTGAATGCCCAATACCGCAACGGTGATAGCTCGTCTGACAATAATTTTAGTTGTTTTATAAAACGACTTGGCGCCACCCGGGACTAACACGCCCCTATGAATAACAGGTAAGGTTACTGCCGTGTGATACAGGTGAATACTTCAACGCTACGGACATCGCTAGCCACAACATTACTGTAACGACTCGGTGCGAGGCGAACGCACTAATTATAATTACACAAACAAAAGAGGTGTATACATTTTGCAGGTACGAACAGATTCACTTGTTACAATATATATATATATATATATATATATATAATTACAGATATGGAACCGACTGAGGTTTTCATCAATTTCTTCATCTTGTTGATGGTGACGATATATTCGTCTCAGTCGAGTCGCAAAGACCTGTAGCCGTCGTAAGACCGATGCGTCGGCGGTTACCATCACCACCACCAGTACAAAATGTACGGCCACGAAGGGGACCGTCACCACCACCACCAGATGAAGAGACAATACAGATTATTGATAATGAGGAGGATAATATAATAATATTAGATTAGTTTCAAAAATACAAATTTTTATTATTTACATAAAGTTTATACATTTTTATTTATATCCACTACACAGTCCCAACATCTAAGTCTTTTAACTTTTTGGTGTTTATCACATTCACTGTTCCAATAATACATCAACCATTCGCTTATATAACAAACATTATTTAAAGGACATTTATTTACATTATGTTTATAAGGACAGTTAACACTATATACACTCTACTGTTTCAAAATATTTAAAGACGGACATCCTAAAGTTTCGATATCGACAATTCCAGCATGCGAATTTAGTTGTGTTTCCAACAACAGCTTCTTTTCCGATCCTTTCACATAGATACGTTTAATTTTGGATAATTTATTGAAAATCGTTTGTAGTTCAGAGTATTCTTGAAGCCCGCAGTTCCAACTAAATCCGTGTAATCTCTCTTTAAGCCAGTTTGTATGTTTTTTCTTTCTATTTGATAAATGTTTATAATCAAATGGCGGTAAAAATAAATGTTGTTCTCTAACGCCAACAAGCTTGGTGTTTTCTATTTTTTGCATACACAACTCTTTAATAATAAAGTTTTTTCCGTCATCTCGGAAACCTTGAAAATCAACAACGTATTCAACCATTCTTATTGAATGCAAAAGCGTGAATACTGTAAAAATATTCTTCATGCTTCATTATAAAACGATTAGATAAGCGATTTTCTTACGGAACCAGATAATGGTGTGTATTGCATAATTGTATCATAGATAATAAGACAGTAGATTGCAGTTTTTTCGGGTATATTTTGAGATGTTTCTATTTCAAGACGGACATCTATTGAACCCGTTTTTAATGAATCATTTTGCTTACAACAATCAATAACAAACAGAGGTGTATGAGTTATAAAATTTTCACGATTCATCATTGGCGCATCCTTACTACCATAGTAATATGAAGATTGAAATCGTCTATAAAATTCGTGTAAAAGTAACAATTGACCATTTAGATTGTCGTATGGATAGTATTCTGAATTCAAATATAATTTAATATTACGTAATGATACGGAATCGAAATTTGCCGAATTCTTGTGTATATTATTTTTCCTATCGGACTGAAAGCCGACAATAACGTAACGAGGTTTTTCTGCTTGTGACGACGTTTTGACAGTCCAAGTGTGCTGCTTCGCTTGTGGTGTAGACGGATATTCATAAAGCTCCCATTTCCTAAAAGGGATCAATATAGGTTTATCACGCTCTATTATTTAAAAAAAATCATATTTTTTTTCATCATTTACATACACATACGGCATTATCCATGATATCTGTTTTATTTACATCCGGTCACCGATTCTGGTAAAACAACGGCATTACTATCGGTCGATGCTCTTATTAAAACTAGTTCTTGTTTTATATTTAGCAGAATACGTTTATAATCCTCAACGAATCCAAACAACGTTTTTAATGGGATACAGAATAAGAGATCTTTTTCAGATGGCGATAGGGCCCCATATAAATTTTCATTCCAAGCGGCATTTTCTAAAGTATTAACTTCATAAGGTTTAATTGTTAATAGATTCTTCATCGTTGTCGTTATTCCAACATTTTTAATTCGATCAATTTCTGACCCACATATTTCATATCTAATTTCATCAAATAAAAATGCTACAGCGTTTGAAACTAATTTATACGTTTGATCAAATACACCTACATTATTTGTGTATTCTAATAGTATATAGAGATAACTATCGTGTGGAAATGTAAAAACATCTTGTTGGTTGATTGGTATTCTAATTTCATCGTTATTATTATACGTGCTTGAAGTATACGGATAATGGGTCTGATATTTTAATCTTACTATTTGCATCATCTTCATATACGGGATTGTTTAATATATTTAAAATACTATTACTCATTTTTTCGAATATTCACTTATTACTGTAACCCTAATAATTGTAAAAATTTCTTATTTTGAGGTGTTAACCGTTTAATATTTTTATCTCTACTGATCTTATTCATATCGTAAACTGTCGTTTTATCGATGTTACCATAAGAAAAAATAAGCCTCATTTTTATAGTTTTCTCAGATGTAAGCGTAACGTTATTATCTCGTCTCTAAAATTAATTGGTCTTCCTTGTTGATCTTCTAATCTTACTGTAATATGATGTATTCTCGATGTGTTTACTGGCAGATAAATTACATTTGTTGGTATTTCAACGATTTTAAATCCTGGCGGAACCGCGGGATAAAATTCGTGTATTATATGACCTTCAATACCGTTATTAAATGAATAACTGACGAGATTGCAAACTAATCGAACTGACTCTACTCGAACAATACTTATTGGTAAGGTTGAGCTGTGCCATATATTAGGCTCAAGCACACATTCTTCAAATCCTAATATGGAGGCGAGAGAATTAGGTTTTTTAAAATCAATTTTTACATTAGAAATAATTTCGCTTTTCAACGTATTGTTATTCGCCTTTACCGTCACTTGAACATTTTCATAATTTCTAATTAAGTAATCATTAATATATGTCGCAATGTCTGATATTTCGTAAGAACCTGTAGGTAATTGAATTTTCTTATCATTATCAAAATATTATTTACTCCTTCCACGTTTGGTATCGAATTGTATGTCATGAAATCGATTAATCCAAGTTCCCATTTTGCGTTATTATTTAGTTCAATTGGTGGAAAAATGTTGCATTTCAATTCAGGTCCTTTACCACTTAAACAAAACATTGTCTGCAAGAAATTGAAGACACAAGTGGCCACAATTAACTGAACCCAATTTTTGCTTTCGTGCATAATTATAACTGATTTCGATAGGACGTTCTATGGATGAAGAAAAATAGTTAATCAGCTCAGTGGGCGGTTTTAAATTGCAAAAACTATCAAAATAATTAATTTTATTCTTATGTTTTACATAACATACCCAATGCGTACCTCGACCGTAAATACTGTCTAAATTAACAATTCCAACCTCATTTTTCCATATTCCACCGTTTAGAGGTAATGTATCACGCATAAACACACCTCTAAAATTAGGAATTTTTAATCGTGTAACATATAGCAATAATTCGCTTGTTGAAAGCGATATGTTTAATTATTTCCACCGCCGTCGATTTTTTTTTTTTTTTTAATACCTCCGCCAGTTTTTTTATACGGTCGTAAGTATAATCCTTTACCTTTCAAACATTTTTTTTTTGAAACCTTCTTCTTTACACCTCCACCAAATTTGCTTTTCGCCTTCATAATATTAGTTACAGCCCACGCGGCGGCCTTGTGAAGCGTCTTTTGATTTAACACGTTCCCAAGCTCTTTCAGCCAAGTCTTTATCTCCTATAGCGCGATTTATAGAATCTGAATATTTAGAATAGGCAATATCGTGTTGTTTACACGCGGCGTCGAGCTTATTAATTCCAGGATCTCCTCGTTGCAAGCGTTTAACCAACTTCGTGCCGGGTCCCCAATATTGATAACCTGGTATATGAAGTTCAACCGGTAATAAGTCGATCGATTTGTTAATAACTGTACCAAGAACGTTGCCCACTAGCCCGCTTCCCTCTTTATCGTTCCGATACACACGCATTTATGATTATTCATACAAACTCTGTACCATATATATAATATAGAACTCGTGTTCACTTTTAACGGGTTTGTCTGTAGTAAGTTCTTTATATAACTTATACAATATTTTTAGTAATTTTTTATCATATTCAAGAAACTGATTATATACATATTTTTTATTTACAACGTCATAATCACTTTCAGGCTCGCTAATATTAACAAGTTTAGCTTTTTTAAAACCCAGCTCACCATCACTATTAAAATCTACTCTTTGTCTATGTATTCTTCAATCTCATGTTTTAAAGTGTTCAAAGTACTGTCTAAAGTTTGCTTATTTATACCATCAGTTAAGTCAACAGGTTCAGCCACGTTGATTAATCTATTATTTCTAAAGTCGCAACACCCAGGTTGTACAAGCGAATCAGGTAATTTATTATCCACATAAAATTTATTTGCGGCGCCTTGTTCTTTAGGAATTTGTAGTCGTTTGATAACGTGATTCTCAACATCAAAAGAGTTTCTTTTTTTATTAAATATAATAGTATTATTTCTTAGATATTCCACATTTACAACATCAAGTTTAGAAATGGGCGAAGCAACATTTGTAACACGATTATTTTTAAACGAATAAACAGGATTGTCTTTCACTTTAATCGGAATTCTATTAATTAAAGAAGTTTTCGTTGTATTTTCACAATATATTTTATTTACGGCATCGAAAGGTTCTTGTGGATCGGCTAAATTGGTAATTTTTTTCATTTCAACATCAAAATGATTACTATTATTTGATAAAGTAATCGAGTTGTTTCATATATTTAACGTTCACAGCTTCACTATCAGTCTTTGGGTCTCCAACATTACACAACCTTTTGTTATTTATATTAAAATTTCCATCCTTTGTTAATTTAAATCCCTCACCTGGCGGACTGCGTTGAATTTTTGATCCTGTCGCCAGTTCTCCGCTATAGTGTCCAAATTTGTCAACGCTCATTTTGAAAATATTGCTTCAAATGATGCACCGTCTTCTTTTATTATCCCCGCCTCATGTAACTCTTCTATAATCGATAATATCTCGTGTTATGACCTGAATGGCCGGCGCTTTGGGAAGCGATTAATAACTGTAGTCTTTTACATAGTTCATTTACATCATCCCAATAAACATAATTAGGTTTATTGTTATTTAATTTTAATAAACCTCGACCGCGATTTTCTGGCAATCTTGTGCCGGATGTTTTAGATGTTGGTAATTGTGAAATAATTGGCTTAATTATATTTTTATATTTGTAACTGGCGCTACTTTTTACTCTATTTGTTGTTAAATTTAAATATGCTCCTGTTTTACCTATCATATGCGAATATGCGTTTAAGTCTTCTTCCGTATATAAATATGCGTCTGGGTGTTTTTTGAAAATAAGATCGTACAAACCGGGCGTACCTTTATATGTAAAACTGTTGATTATAATATCGTCATTTTCTTCAATTTTCATAGGGTATTTACCCAACATTAATGTAGTACCATTCGTAAAATACGGACCAAAAACGTGATCGATATCATGATCGTCATCATTAAAAAATTTACGCATATATTGTCTCTCTAGCAGTCCTTTAAACCAAATATCAATGTAATCATCAATCTATTTTCGTCCTACTGGTGTTGATATTAATTCTTCTGCTGTAGGTAGCGTTTCATACGTTGTTTCTTCTTCACGCGGTAACGGACGCGGCGTATTTGGATCTAGTACAGGACGTTTGTTTGATAATGTATTGTTTTCAGATTCGTCTGAAAACCTTTTGTTTTTTAATCGCCCCTGAATATCATCTATTTCAACATCTGCATCTCGTTCTTTCTCCTTACTTGGCAGTGTAACAGCGTTCTTTTCTTGTACTAACTTTTGTAATGGAGCGACAACGGGCCTTAACGATTTTTCTGCAAGCTGTTCTGCATCAATAATGTTTTGTGTTAAAGTCTGATGTTTTTTTCGAAATTCTTATCTTCCCAATCTCTTTAGCGAGCTTCTCGCACTCATCTACAGAACGCGACTTTCTCGGTGCCATAATGAAAAATAATTGACCGATCAATTACAAATCCTTAATATAGATATCAAAATCAAAACGATAACGCCCCCCACATTTCATATCGCTTTCTTTATCTATTACAATAAAACCTTTTTTCCGTCGTGACCACGCTTTTATACAAATATCTTTAAACATTTCAAACGTCATATCTGTATTCACGTGATTACTATATATATGTTTTAAATTTAAATCGTCCTGTTTAAAAATAATTATTAAATTCGCATTATCACGTATCAAATGTTTTGGTATTCGAACATAAGTTTGGCATATATAAATAACATTTTTTTTATGTCTACACATTGTAAAATGGTTTCTAATGTCCTGTTGCGCGCACGCTACATCAAATATAATAACCGAATTTGATTTAGCATCGTCAGGATGAATCACTTGATCATTTTCAGAAAATTTATAATAATCTATTTCCGACATCGGATAAAACCATATCTAAAAATTTATATTTTGTTTGATAGAGCGATTTTCAGAAAATATATACATTTTCAAAATATAACCCGTTAGGATCAAACAGCAGATTTAGCATTAAATTTGTCTTTCCCCTGTGTCACTTGGGCCTATGATAAGAGCCCTGACATCATTTGGTAATAAATCGCTATGGCCTTTGTTCTCTTTTTCTATCGATTTGCCAAAGTTGCGGATACGCAGTCTCTTTGTTTGTTGTACAAACTTCATTTTGATAATAACTAATACAGATTAAATAACACGATTTTTATCAATCCAGCTATTGCTAGATTTATCATATCCCAACCACTTAACAAATAATTTATTACCTCTACGCTTTAATATTTTTTCGATTAAAAATATATCTCCAAATTTTGTTTTACTAATTTCTTGTTTGTAAAACCCCCCATCTAATACGATTCCTTTATCATCTCTTAAAATATAAGTTCTGGGTACTGTCGGTTTAATACTATCAACTGTAAATATTTCGTTTGTCCAATTTGGTAAATAACCCTTTGTAAATACTTTCTTATATTTACTAATTCTTACTCTATCGCCAACTTTAAATTTTGGCGGTTTCTTATTATGTAGTAATCGGTTTTTATTTATTCGTGAAAGAACTAACTCTTCATTATGTAAGCCCACATCTATTGGTTTCATCTTAATAGTTCTGTGTATACTATTATTATATCTGTGTAATAAGTCTGGAAGAATTTCAATCCATGTATATTTCCCGCTAGAAGTAAACCACTTCCACATATAGTTTTTTAAAACGCTCGATTATGGACGCTTTTTTATCAGAATAAGTAGAATAATGGTTTATATTATAATAACCAAGCAATCGTTGAACGTGTGAATTATAAAACTCTGTTCCATGGTCGGTTTGTAATTGTTTCATTTTGTTCGCTCGTAAGATAGGTGAAAGAGCTTTTACAATATCGTTTGACGATTTTGTTTTTAAAGGAATGGCGAACGCATATTTACTAAAGCAGTTTATTATTGTTAATATATACTTATAACCTTTATTTAACTTTGAAAACGATATCATGTCTATACGAGATCGGCTTGGTACAAGTCGTGAACGCCTTTCAGCTCAACATTACGTGTTGGAAAATTCCGTCTGGCTTGTTTGTGTAGTTCATCGCTGATAATCTGTCTGACACTCATTATTATTGTAAATACAGTAACAAAGTGATTAAATAGGTTGAAAAATCAGTTAATAAACGCATACTATTTCTATTATCACAATTTTTATTTTACAATTGCGAATTATGTAATTTTACTAGCAAACAATTTGGTGATGCTTTTTGATGTTCTGTCCAAGGGTCATCAGTTGCTTCCCACTCGTCAAGAACAACTTTACATTCTACACACATTACTTCATCACTATTTCCTGTATAAAAAAATCCTGCTAATAAAAGCTTATCGGCGGATGGTAAACGTTTTGGCCAAGCACAGAATGTAGCTTCCATCATTTCCTCAGTTACACTGACACACATCTTTGCATCTGAATAATCTGCAATACACTTTTTAGATTTAGCATAGTTTTCATATTTATAAGGCAAATAACGAACTCTTTTACATTTTGGGTGTGAAAGTTTATGTATAAATTGAATATGTGTGATAGTAAAATAATTTTTTGTTTTAAATCCACACTCGCTACAAACAATAATTCTTGAACCTGGCGTATGAACAAAACCCTCATTTTCAAAAAAATCGAATAAAAACTTTTCGCATATTGTCGCCATCTTGAACCGATTATATCTTTTGTTTCTTCTTCACAGTCTATGTCTATTAGTATTTGGTAACGACATCTTTCCAATTTTCTCAACACATCTGTATATGAATAAGATACTGGAAAATGAATCTTAATTATACACTCTTTCCTTTCAAATTTGATAACATCCGCTTCAGAAAATTCGTTAATTATTAGATAACACACATCGTTAAAAGAATACTCGCCTAAACCTAAGTGATCTACAAAATAAACGCGCCAATTCAAAGCGTGCACGTTTTCCGTATCACTGCAAAGCCATACTGAATGCAACTTCTAAAAAGAGGATATAATATATATATACCCTCACAGGAAGCGTATGATGAAAAATATATAAATATGAGATTAAAAATAAAATATCTAAACAAAAAATTTTTAAAACTATAAATCCTTTATTAATTCTTTTATAAACGGTCTTATTGTCGAGTCTGGTCTATCAACCATAGATTTTAGTTTAATGATTTCCCCAGGCATCAGACGTTTCGGTGAGAAAAACCATTTATTTAGGAGACGCTCCTCCTCCTTCTCCTCCTTCCGTTTAACGTTCTCTTGATCCATTGAGGCGAGCTTTCGTTTTACGTTCTCTTGATCTAGCAAGCGTTAACGCCTCGGTGTGCTTTGTGTAAAATCGAATACAGTTTATATAGCGAGTCGAACACGTGCTGTTTTTTGCAATGCAAACTAATTTTCTTGGGTGCGGTTTAACCAGTTTTCAACGCGTGTTATTACATAATATCCGCATATTTCTTCTTAGGTCGATCCCTAATGATTGTTGACTCTGTATAATTTTTTAATTTTTCCTTTGTATTATTAACCTCTGTATTAGTTCCTTTAACTGATGTAATACGTCATCATTTACACATTCCAATCCAAATACTGAAAGGTTGTTTCTTTCCGTTTTTGATAGCTTACCAGTAAATTCATTAAACGCGAAGATGGTATTATTCTTAAAAAAATATATATTGCCATCTATGAACCTGAACGACGAATCAATATTAGGAGGTATCCCTGGAAAACGTTGAGATATATACCCCCACGATCTAATTGTAAACGTACATTCATCAACCTCTCTAAAATAATTATCGTTATGAAATATAAAAGTTTTACCTGTATAACTATTGAATACAGTATGCATTTTATTTGGTTGGATATTAAACACTGATGAAACATGTTTTGGATAACCATGAGTTAATCGAAGACTTACTAAGTCGAACATATAAACAAGCGAAACAACAAACATCACTATCTCACCAGACGGGCGTTGATAGATGGCTAAAACTCTTGAAAAATTGTTCGGTAAAAATGTTAACCAATCCGTTATAACAATCGGTTTAGAATATATCATATCATCAATATTTACTATCCATAACCATTTTTCGTATAATATATATAATCGTTTGTCCGCTATTAGAAACGTGTTTAGGTTTTTAAGATGACAAAGATCAATTTCATTAACAACAATGGAATAATTATCTTCTATAGTTGGTAACATAGGTGTTGTAGAAACTGATGATGTATTTTGTTGTGGTTTACCATACAAATTTTGGATAGCCAAAACATCATCATCGCTTAATTCAATTTCACCGTTATAATATGCAAACCTAACAGAATCTGGCACATCGGAATGTGATAATCCTATCGCATGTCCAATTTCGTGAATTAACGTTGAAAACAGATTTGAATAACCAGGTAATTGAATTTTGTCACTAGAATATGACCATATCTCATCCTCGTCTATATGAATTTCCTGTCTCGAATTTACATAATCTGGAAAAAACGCATGTGCTAACGACCCCGATTTACCATCAAACTCTCTCATACACTGTTAATTGTGTTTGCATCATATGTTTCAGACGTTTATTAGAAATTAAAATGTCTGTATTCGTTCTATCATGTTTAAAACGGATACCAGATTTTTGTTCCCATACTGTAAAAGCTTTACTTGCTAGTTCCAAAACCTCCTGAGTGGCTAAATAGTAATGCCATGTAACTAATTGTTTATTCCATTTAAAAGCTGTTAATCGAAAATCGGATATATTATCTTCATTACCGCATCGGGGTTTTAGCATCAAATCTTGAGTTTCATTATTTAATTTTCCATCTGCAGGCAACTTGTAATATTCTTGAAAAATAAGTAACGCGTTTGAAATATTCGTTTCATTTATTAATTCTAAAGAAGTATTATCTTTCACTTGAAGATAACCGTATTTATATAAATACAATTTTACTTGCTCCCACGTTGCATTATCCGTTAAACAGCCCGTTAGTAGTGGCGAAATAAATACTAAAATTATAATAATTTTCATGTTCACACAACACAAACAACTGTTGATTAATCACAGCTGAAAAATAGTAATATTGAAAAACAAGCGCGCCATCTAGGAAAACAAAAAAATAAAAATTTATATTCGTTTTTATTTATTCAGTATCCATTTTTCAATATATGTATAAACATCAGAAATCGTTGTACCACTTATATCTAAATATATAATATTACAAATTTCTGCAATAGTTTTAAAATAATAATTTTGTAACAAAAAATATTCGTCTGTTGCTAAATTGACGTCAAAACCATTTCTTTTTAATAATCGTTCCTTAACACTTTTAATATCTGAATCAATTAAAATCAACACTTTAGACGATTTAAAATAATCTAACATCCATGAGGGTATAATTTCTTGCAACTCTTGAACACTTAATTTTTCGCCTTTTTTATTAACTATACCATAAACAAACGAGGCTACGGGCGATCTATCACAACACATTATCTTATAATTTTTTCCAATTTCACCATTTAAAAATAGCTGTGTCTGATACATAGAGTACCAACTAATTGTATTAAATTGTATTCCATCGGTGCGGGTATACAACTCTGGAAATTCGTGCCGCAACTGTGTCAAGTCGGATGAGGATGTGAAACAGACCCTATTTTGATAAAGATTTGTTAATATGCTCGATTTAAAACATGCGGCTGTCCCATCTAAATAATATACAATTTTTCCAGACATAACTATTTTTTTAATGTATCGCCGTATACCCTTCTTTTCTTTAGAATGTTTTCAACTACTTCATCACATTTTGGAGACCATTTCTCATGTTCATCGAACGGATCATCGCCAACTTTCCAAAAACCTAATTCGAGGCCACAGGAATAACAGCGTACTCTGTCGTCCGGTCTGCTATTACCACAGTCGCAATAATCGTAAGAAACTCGCGGATAATAATAAAACCCCGAAACAGCTAAAGCCAATGTAGAAATATATGATAGAGGCCAATTCCTAAATGACCACCTCCTCTCGTATAACTCGGTATATGATTTATCGGGGGCGGCTGTAGAATTGGCAACATCGAATTTCACTCTTTTGCGGGTAGATGTACAATCGATCATACTGCACTCTTTAAATAGACCGTTCTCCTTATTATCACCTGTTGACCCCTTCTCTTCCTCCATTATATAAAAGTAAAATAAACGAGACTTTCAATATCACGTTTTACTATAGAATGTTGCTTACGTGCAAACACGTGTACTCAAACGTATGTTGTGTTGAAAACTGGTTGACCTTTCATATAAACCGCACCCAAGAAAAATATGTAACAACACGTGTTCAGAAAGTGAACGTCATAGAAAATCGGTCGACCTTTGGGTTAAACCACGCCCAAGAAAAATATACGGATATTATGCAACACCACGTGTTCAGAAAGCGAACGTGCGTCATAACCAACCTTGACCTCGACCCTGACCTTGTCCTTGACCTCAATGTTCTCTTTGTTTGCTTCCGGGGTCAATGACCTTGTCCCAGCAGTAACAAAGAATAACTACTATCGTTGCATATATTCCCCAGGTGGAAATCATTAAAATTTTATTAACATCTCAACATATGTAATTATAATACAACAGTAGGTTTAAATAACAGGCTTCTTATAAAAGTTGATAGTTTATCGATGTGTAAGAAACATTTGCATGGTGGACAGAAAAAATGCTGTCCCTATTCTAATGTAGTAGTGCATAAACATCCTGTGTTCCATTGTTATGTATTACAGCATACTTCCTTTATAGAGGTTTAAAGGTAAGAACATTCTGCCTCTTTCTCTTTCCCTCCTCCGTGTGACACGGCTCTTTGTCGTTATAGAAGATACACGTCCTGCATTAAACTTTTTCCTATCTCACCATGAGTAAGCTCATGTTTGTTATGTTAAGTCCCTTTTTTGCACAATAAATTTTATGTTAAAAGAGAGGAGGAAAGTTTTGTGGTGTGGAATAAATGATAATAAAACATTAATTAAAAAGAAAAAACATTCTTTAAAATTTAAAAAGAAATATGTATTAAAAGGTGCCTTTTAAGAGAAGCTGTTTTACATTTATTAGTCATTATTAAAGTAGCGGCTTTCAAATGAATTTTTAAATTCTTTATAGGTCGTTAAGTTGTCTCGGGCTGTATGTTACAAATTTAAATTGTCGTTTTATGTATACTGATATGTGGTACACGATGACTCTACTGGTTCTTTACTTAAAGTTATTTATTTTATTTTGTCTGTTATTGTTAATTATTATGGCACCATTTTCTCTCCTCTTATGTTTGTTGAGCACCAGTTCTGAAAATCATAACAGTAATAGATTTATAATAAGAACATCAAATACACTATAACAATGATAAAGCATAATCATTATCATGCTCCACATTGGGCGCCAATTTATTATGCAACATTACAATTTTTATATTTTGTATTTGAAGTGTACTCAAAGTTACCTATCTAATAACCTACCAGCTAGGTCGTGGGATTTCTGTATTGGTTACGGTAAGTCCCTTTTGTTGCACAATAAATTTTACGTGAGAAGACAGGAGAAAGATTTTGTGTCATGGAATAAAACTTTAATTTATAAAAAAAAACAAATTTTTTAAAATTTAAAAAGAAATATATATTAAAAGTTGCTTGCCTTTCAAGAGAAGTCGTTTTAATCATAGGATACACCTTATAAATTACACACAAATGATATGCAAACAAATAAAATAAACAAAGATATGAACATGTAAATAATAAACATAAACATTATATATATATACAATTATAAATTTTTATAAAAACAATTATTAAATTGGTTCAGTTACTTGGGTGTCTGACATTAAAAAAATATATAGAATCAAGTAATTATTTTTAACGTTCCAAATCATACATCAATTAAATATTTATTATAATAAATAAATTAATATTATTTTTATTATAAAAATCTACAGAGAAGTTTTATTTGTAGTTTTTTATTCAAAAATAATATTTACTCTATTTTAATAAATATTAATTATTGTGCAAATTTTATGTGAGAAGATAGAAAGATTTTGTGGCATGGAACAAAACATAATTTATAAAAAACAAATTTTTTAAAATTTAAAAAGAAATATGTATTAAAAGTTGCCTGCCTTTCAAGAGAAGTAGTTTTAGTCATAATATACACCTTATAGATTACAGACAAATGATATGCAAACAAATAAAATAAACAAAGATGTGAATGTGTAAATAATAAACATAAACATTGTAAGGGTACATATCTTCAACATACATTTATGAAGCAACATGATAAGAATAAAATACTAAATGATTAACACTATGAATTAAAAGGGATGAGTCAGAGATAAAGGAATGGGTAGTTAACATAATTATGCGATCAAACAGATAAAGGTAATAATAAAAGTAACCTCTGATAAGAGAAATGTAGCAAGCAACGAAGCAAAACTTGAAAACAATAGTACAATGCGATTTGACCAAAAGACCCAATAGATATGGTAAGTGAGTAGGTAGAACAAGCCCCAACCCCAGTGATAGGACATATAAAGACAAATGAAATAATCAAAGGTAGACAAACAATACCAAAACACAAATAATAAAGCAAAAAATAGTAACAAGTATTATATAGAGTATGTAAACAAAAAATACACTACCAATAGTAATTAAGGGAAAACATTTGTTCATAGAATATATGTATTATTAATAACTATAAAAATGACTATAAAACTGTGTTTTAAAACCCGATCTAAGAGTGAGAGATAGGTAGGGAGTGGTAACCATAATCAGTGAAGTGGTGATAATATTAAAATAAACAACTTATAATTTTAAGGAAAAGAATAGTGACCCAGTGTAACAAACCAAAACCATAACCAAATGGTGAATAAGAAAATAAGTGAATTGTGTTAAACTGTAAGAAACAGCGTAGGTGTGAGGGTAAGAAATATGAAAACATATTCTATTACCAAAAGAATAACTAGAAGGTTTATCTATATAGAATAGAGGATATCAATACAATACTCACAAAATTGTTATGTTATTAATTAAATGAAAATTAATTTGTTTGTTTAATGTTTAAAGGAGTGTAAACCCAGAAGGCAGAAGTTTACAATAATATGTTTGTATTTATATATAAGTAAGGAAGGTATAAGGAGATGAATAGTATGAACATTTTAATTAATGACATACAATATAATAATTGTGTTCAAAAAAGAAGTTATTTCTATGAATAATATGAAGTTACATATTATGAATAGTATGAACATTTTAAGTAGTGACATCAAATATAATAATAGTATTTAATAAGAAAAAACATGGCTGAACAATATACAGACCATCAAGCTATTTATATGTTATGTTTTGTTAATAGATTTAAGTTAAATAGATGTGTGAGAAATGGGAGTAGGTATAAAACTAGTAATGACATAAATTTAACAAGCAACAAAGTAATAACTATAATATAAATAGAAAGCAAAATATCAAATAAGAAATAATTTTGTAAAAGTATAATAACATCAATAGATTGCAAAACGGTTCCAAGATAATTCAAAAGACAATAAGCACGAATGCAAATAAGCAAACCATATGTGCTTAGTAAATAATGTTTAAATAGAGCAAATTAAGAAATTCTAAGATGTTACAGTTTAGGCCTATAAATGACATAGCTGTATAAGTTCAGAAAACCAATTATAAACAATTGAATAATATATTTGAATGATATGACCAAGTAAATTATGTAATTACAATTAAATAACCAGAATAACATGTCAGAATTGTGATAAATAGTATAAATAAGTAAAATATGTATTAAAATAGATTTATCAATTTTGTACAAAAACATTAGTACATGGCCTAGACCAGCCTTATGAGATGTCAAATTGATTATTGAAAGAAAATAGGGACATCTATATTAATATTTAAAGCATTGGAAATATCCCAAAGGAAAAATAACATTTATAAAATATTTATTTATTTTTGAACAGAAAACCAGGATTTATAACAATAGTTTCAAATGTACTTAACCAATCAGAGCCAAGCCGGTTATCATAGAAACGGAACGTTATTATAATTTTGACCGTTAGGTAAGATTCCATTATTAACAATTCAGAGGTATAGACGCTATATTGATGTGGACCTTTTAAAAAGCTCCACATCCTTTAAAAAGTAAGAAGATCAAAAAGAATTGAAACCAAATTGAATACCATAAGTAAACAATAGTTCCAGCAACACATGGAGGAAGAATAAACGAAGTTACAAGATTAATAAATAACTAAATATTGTAATAAAAGAAACAGATGCCAACGAAGACGACAACCCTATCCTTGAGATTAAATGAATGCATGAACAACAGTGAAGAAACCATTGATGATCCATAACACTAACACCGTGATTGTGTGAAGTATAAATTAAATTATAATTAATTAAAAAACTAAAACTGATCAACTTTTTTCACAATAGAAAACTCTCACTGAACTTTGAACACCAATTTCTTTCAAAGATTAATGAAACATATTTATTAACACCTGAAGTAACTATAAGATAACCTATGTCTAAAACGATAAAACTGATACACTTTTAACACAACAGAGTTGAATTTAATGTAAACCTTTTTAATATTTAAGTACCACAATTGTAAGGTGGTATACTTTATTTAAACATCTTGTTTTTAAACCTTTTTTTTGTACTCAAAAGAATTCACTGGCAATTTAATTTGTATAAATAAGAAGACACGGCGACCATTACGTCGTCAAACTAACTTTGTGCTGCCACCCTGCTCTCTGCTGAGTAAAAAAAAAAAATAATTTATTGCCGAGGCTAAAAGTTATTATAATCTCAATTGTACAACAATTATTGAAAATTAACGAGCTGTCAAGTCAAATAAATAAGTACGAATCTTTACTAGCTGTCCTGTAATTATTTCAAATGTATTATATATGTTGTGTTCTGTACCAGTGAATAGAATTTTTTAACCAAATTTTATGTTGGCAACACGTCCCCCCAGACAAGCGAAATTCGAGTTCCCGCCAGTCTGCGAGTAACTCGAATTATTCATCACAGTACCGTAAACAAACTGATATTGAATCTTTTAATTGTTTTTTCTGGAAAACAATTTGGCGCCTATCGGGAAGAAAAACCCAGTGAGTAAGGACAGGTAAGGACTAACAGACAACAACAAGATTCGGGACGGTTTATTAGCGCGTTCGCGATCATCATCGTCAGCGACAGCTTTATCACAAATTGACACCTACAATAGTGTGGCTGTTAAACCATACTACAGATTATATAACAAATTGACACATCCAACGTGTGGCAAATTAACACGGGCGATACATAAGGATATTTGATTTTATATCAACATATATATATTGTATTCAAACCGTAGTCGTACCCGTTCAAGTCCCAAGTCGCTTGTGTCAATTTATTATCTTACTGAAGTTGTATATTTTTATTTCCCGATTTAAGGCGCCAAATTGTTTTATTTAAAAAAAAAAAAATTAAAATTCTTCTTATCTATTTATCCTTTTCCCTTATTTTAATTTAGTTCACTCACCTTTGACTTGTAGCCTAATTTGAATTTCATTCCTAAAAAATAGGGGTTACCAACCTCTGTTTTCTCATAAAAAATTTCCACCTTGGCTATATTAAGGAATAAAATGTCATTAACATTAAAATAAATCAAATATACTATAGAAATTAAAACTTTTTAAACATTATATTTGCCTCCAGAAGCGGTTAAGATTATAAAACAGGTTAATTACCTACTGTCGCGCTTCTTAAAATCCAAATACAGGATAACTCGAGTTTCGACAACTAATGTGTCATCATCAGATCCTCATGAATATGGTTAAAACTACATTTATCGATGTTTACAAACCTCGTTGAATAATAAAAACAACACATACATAGTACAAAATATTAAATAATTTAACACACAGTAAAAACAAAAAAATAAAACAATGAAACACAATACACACAGCCGCCGCGAACCTGCACAGGAACACGTTACACGGTAAAACTAATCGGCACCGACTTGACCTTCGATAAACTTTATCGATCTGACATAGCTAGTTTCTCGTTCTATATCATTGACTCTATTGAATAAAATATTATTTTTATGTACTGATTTTTCATTTAGGACGCGATCATAATTCTCTTTGGTGGCTTTATATATCTCAAACCGTTCGAGAGTGTCCAGTTTAAGTGATTTCTTGCATTTATGTAATATGTCCAAACTCTCCTTAATACTTTTTATGTTGTGATCTTGTAAACTTAAATGTTCAGCAAATGTAGATCTTCCTATATTTGACTTAGAGCTTGGGATGTGTTCTTTATAACGCAATTTGAACGAACGACCCGTTTGTCCTATGTAGAATTGTGGACAATCTGAACAATTAAGCCTGTATACACCAGTACCGTCATATTTGTCAAAAGATTAATTTTTGTTTTTAAACTTAAGTTTGTTCTTGAGCTTATTATCTGCTTTTCAAGCCAATACAATATCTTGTTTTTTAATTGGTTTTTTAACGTGTGATGTAACATTTCGCCATACTCTATTGCCAATATATTTTACTTTTTCTTTAGGCACGTCAATATTTATTGGCCTATTTTGTTTCTTATTTATTATTTTATCTATTATGTTACTTTTATATCCATTGGCTATAACTCGAGTCAAAACTCGAGTTATCCTGTATTTGGATTTTAAGAAATGCGACAGAAGGTAATTAACCTGTTTTATAATCTTAACCGCTTCTGGAGGCAAATAAAATGTTTAAATTGGAAGCCAGTCAGGCAAAAATTGCCTATCAATATATGAATATTAGGTTAAAACTATTAAAAACAACACTAAATATCAGATACAACAAACATGTCTAGATTTGCGGATCGTACCGAAATTTGTCCAGATAAAAATAATATCTAAGTCCTATAGTGCTAAAAAAACTAAAGAATTAGCTACAAAGTTATGTATCAAAAATGAAATCAAACAATTATATAGTAAAAATTGCTTACATAATATGGCATTTATGAAAAACATCTCGAACTGTTACAGAACTTACATCCATCAATCACTCGTAAATGAAATCTTGAACGCTGAAACGGCAATAAATTCTATATCCGACGAGGAAATAAAAACAGTTGTAAGACATGCAGTTGATAATAAAATAAAGAAAGTTTTGAAAGCCGAAAATATAAAAACTTGTTACAATAAAGAAACCAAAGTATTTAATGAAATAAAAAGGAAATTGATAGACAATAACGGCATTGTCACAAAAGCGGACAAAGGCCAGACACTCGTAATTTTAACTCACGAGGATTATAAATGTAAAATACATGAATTTATCATAAACAATAACATTATTGAAATTAAGAGCGACCCCACCTATAGATTTAATAATAATGTGAATTCAGTGTTAAATAAAACCAAACGTATTATAACGAATGAAGAGAAAAAATATTTAAAAATGATAGATTCTAAAGCACCTAGACTTAGAGGCCTTCCAAAAATACACAAAAATAATATGCCTGTCTGTCCTTTAGTAAATTTCACATCTGCACCAGCGTATAAAATTGCCAAAAAACTTGATAAAATTTTAAGACAACATATAGTGTTCAATAAGAACTATAGTTTGAAAAATAGTTTAGAACTGGTGGATCTCACAAAAGAACTTACAATTGAACCAAGACACACCATTGCTTCATTCAACATAATCAATTTGTACACGAATGTACCAATTGATGAAACATTGGAAATAACAAAAAGTTTATTACTATCAAAAGCCACATTAAACCACGAAATAGTCGATGAGCTTATTAATTTGACAAAAGTAGTATTGAAACAAAATTATTTTACTTTCGATAATAAATATTATTTACAGCGAGATGGGTTAAGCAATGGGATCCCCACTATCAAGTATCATGGCAGAAATTTATTTAAACTACATCGAAACTAACGAAATATTATCACCTAACAACAAACATTATAACAAAATCTTATTTTATTGTCGATACGTGGATGACACGATAGTGATCTATAAAGGCAATTGCAGACAACCAGAGCTACTTAATAAATATTTGAATACCATAACAAACAGTTTGCAATTTACATTAGAAACGGAAAAGAATAATAAAATAAATTTCTTAGATTTGACTTTAACAAAAATAGATAACAAAATTAACTTTAATATTTATAGAAAACCGACAACGACAGATCATGCTACTCATGCCTCATCTTATCATCCTTTTTCACACAAAATGGCATTTTTCAATAGCATGATACATAGATTTCTGTCATTGCCCCTCTCCACAGAAGACTATAAAAACGAAATTGACGTTATTAAACACATAGCGATAGCCAATGGATATAAAAGTAAAATAATAAATAAGAAACAAAACAGACCAATAAATATTGACATGCCTAAAGAAAAAGTAAAATATATTGCAATAGAGTATAGCAAAATGTTACATCATACCTTAAAAAAACAAAATATTGTATTGGCTTCAAAAGCAAATAATAAGCTTGAGAACAAACTTAAGTTTAAAAACAAAAATAAATCTTTCGACGAATATGACGGTACTGGTGTATACAGGCTTATTTGTTCAGATTGTCCACAATTCTACATAGGACAAACTACGAGTTCGTTCAAATTGCGTTATAAAGAACACATCCCAAGCTCTAAGTCAAATATAGGAAGATCTACATTTGCTGAACATTTAAGTTTACAAGATCACAACATAATAAGTATTAATGAGAGTTTGGACATATTACATAAATGCAAGAAATCACTTAAACTGGACACTCTCGAATGGTTTGAGATATATAAAGCCACTAAACAGAATTACGATCGCATCCTAAATGAAAAATCAGTACATAAAAATAATATCTTATTCAATAGAGTCAATGATATAGAACGAGAAAGTAGCTATGTCAGACGAAGGTCAAGTCGGTATCGATTAGTTTTACCGTGTAATGTGTTCCTGTGCAGGTTCGCGGCGGCCGTGTGTATTCTGTTTTATTTTATTGTTTTTACTGTGTTAAATTATTTAATACAGTATTTTGTACTATGTATGTGTTGTTTTTATTATTCGACGAGATGTGTAAACATCGACAAATATAGTTTTAACCATATTCATGAGGATCTGATGATGACACATTAGTTGTCGAAACTCTTATCCTGTATTTGGATTTTAAGAAGCGCGACAGAAGGTAATTAACCTGTTTTATAATAATTATCAGGAGCCTCCAGGTGGTCTAGTGGCTAACGCGGGCGATTGATGCGCTCGTGGTCCCAGGTTCAATTCCCGGCGGAGGTTCTGTATGGCGTGCACTCAGCGTCGTGAGGCAAACTGAGTAGGCGCTGAGATAACAGCGCCGCCTCCTGGCTGTGAATACCGCAACTAGCGGCTGGTGGCGCGTAGTACTAGCCATACACCGTCACACTAACACAAAAGCCGCGCGGTACGCCTTGGTCCCTTAACGGACTGTTGAGCGGAGGTTTTTTTATAATAAATATAGAAATTAGTCAATACTGTATTATTTCTTTAGTGCTTTTATTTCTATCTTTACCAAACAAATGAAATATTTGTATAATTTAATGTTTGCTCCAGCTCTTGTTTTTTTACTTGCTCAGCGGTTGGCAATGACCAGGGCCTTACCAAATAAAATAATCTGTTTTATTTTGGTTATTTTAAATGAGTTGGGTTCTTGTGATTACAGAAAAATTAACAAAAGATCTTTAGAAAGTACAAAACTTCACATAAAACATAATTAAATAATATACAGTTTCTTAATAAATTAATTCTTAGGTTATATGGTATGTGTTGGACCAAAGTTGGTGAATTTAGGTTAACAGTTCGTTTTAAGAGAAGATTACAATGTCTAATAAGTTGATCACCATAAATTAAAAAGTGAATAATGATATAAACTGATTGTCACTAGTTTATTTATTAATTGAGTTTTTAAATAAAGTTTATTAGTGAGTGAAAAAGTGTCAAAGTGTAGACTAGTCCTTTTCTTATTTAGTTTTTAATTCAATTTTATACTTAGCACATTCCTTCACATCTGAGGTTTCACTTCATGTTCGTTTTCTTTTATAATTTGTAAGGCAGATTTATTCTTTCAATTTTTAGTGATTTGGTTTTAATTATTTCCTCTTGTCATATTATTAACATACATAGTATTTTAATTCATTACTATCCCATTTCTATTATTATTTATTTCTTTTATATTATTATATTGAGCTGCATGGATTTTTTAATCTGCTCTTCTCTGAATCTAATAATGGACTCATGAATTTTTCTGTTAATGTTTGGTTGTCAAGGCAGCAAGCCTAATAATCCTATTGGTTGAAAAAATTGTTTACATTATTAGACATTGCTCCTGATTTTTTACAAAATTAAATTTTTAAATTAGTATAATCTTCTCATACTACTATGAATTCTCAAGATAATAACACTATTGCATTGCATTTCTTTTATAAATTAATTAGAAACCAAGCATGAATAGTTTCTGTTCAGTATTTATCTAGTTACTAGTTTAACAATTTTGTTTTTATATTAATTAATTTATAACTGATTCTTTTGGTATACATTTTGAGTCTTGAAAGTTATATAATTATACCTATTAGTATTACCTACATTTTGCACTTAATTATTACTGTTATATCAAATTTTACAAATTACTGTTTTTTACAATAGACTCCTTATGCCTATTCCAACTGATTTTCTTTAGACAGTTATTCGAACAAATTCCTTTGTTTTTATGAAACTGAACTTTTTTCAACACAGCTATAATAAACTAACATATAAAGGTACAATTTCGAAACTCGCCGCCAAGGCAGCTCGCTGCCGCTGCCAGGACGAAGCAGCATTGGCGGCGCTGCCACGCCGGTTTTGGTGTTTTCATTTCTCGCTGCCAAAGCGGTGGCAGCGCTGTAGTAAATAATAATACTATATTCATAATCCGCTCAGTGCGCAGTTCTTACTGACGTATACAGTACCAGTATATCGTTCATCGCTTCTAAAAAACTAAAATTAATGAAATTACTGCAAGAAGAAGAAGACGATGACACTTTACTAATGCTAGCTTCATTTATCCACAAACGAAAAAGGAGAGCCACCAAAGAAGTCTTCAAAAGGCGTGAAGAAGAAGGATGTTTTAAAATATTAATAGAAAGGCACTTAAAACAGGATGAAGAGCTGTTTAGACAATACTGCAGACTCAGTTATGATCAGTTCGATATGGTGCTGAGTTTGGTTGCTGAAGACTTTAAGCCTTCTACAACACGACAGTGTATTAGTGCCCAACAAAAACTTTTCCTAACCCTACGGTAAGTAAACTTTTTCAAACAAAAGTAAACTTTTTTACTTTACTTACTTTACTTTATAAAACGATATTCGACAAGTAATGCAAGCATGCACATGTGTAGGTAATACATACAAACTCGTATGCACCCACTTAAAGATAGTTCCTTAATTTAGTAAACACAACAAATACACGAGTTTCACTGTATGTTTGTATGGTATTTGACAGTAAAAATTTGAGTTTTATATGGACTTGTTTTTTATGCATTACACACTTTTTCCACTTTTTATTCATAATCCACAGTTAATAACATGCACGCGATTAAACGATTAAATCTCAATTTTTATTATAAAAATATACAAAAATTTACTTGCTTATTACATTTTGTAATGAGTAAAGTCCAAGTATTGTTCATTTGTTACATTCTCAAGTAGAACCGGATTTGTCCCAGAGAAGTCTTGTATGTTGCTGTTGTGTGCTGATACGGCACTTGCTGGCGAGTAGACTGGCGTCGAGTCCTCAGTCCCTGGAATAGATGCCGCATTTAGAAGTTCATATTTTGTTAGTATGTTGAACATTTCAGATTTTGCTTGGATCATCATTGAAGGAGGTAGGCCGCTCAGCACTGTTTTAACGTGTTCACCAAAAGTTTCGATTGACGAATTAAATTTAGTGAGATTCAGTATATCTTGTTGTCTCTGCTCCTCTCTCCTTTTTAAAAGCGTAACCAATTCAACATGTTGATCATCACCATCGCATTTTCTTTTTTTTTTGCACGTATATTGTGTTTTTTTAATTGTTTTGGACTCGACGCTGGTTGTTCTTCAGTGTTTGTCATTGGTTCTTCAGTGTTCGTCATGGCGCCGGGCATTAAATATCCCTGAAGATAATTTCCTACCTGGCACTAACATATTAGCCCCACATGTAGTTGTAGGCGACGAAGCCTTTGCTTTGGATACATTTATGATGAAACCTTACTAAAAAAATAACGCCAGAAACTGTTCAATGAAATCTATTTTCAATTATCGCTTGTGTCGAGCAAGGAGAGTTACTGGAAATGCATTTGCAATTCTCTGCCAAGTTTTCAGAGTATTTTACACACCTGTTGCTTGTATGCCCCAAACTTGCGACTATCTCATATCAGTCGCATGTTGTTTACATAATATGTTATGGGATGGATACCTCAAAAAACAGTGCAAACCGCATTACGTCTCATTTGACACAACTACAGTCCCACAAGAAAACATGATACCATTTGATCGAAGGGGTGGGTACGCAAATGCTAGTGGTTTTGAAGTGAGAGACAAATTCAAAGACTTTTTCTCCAGTCCTACTGGGCAAGTGCCTTGGCAAAACAACATAGTACAAAGAACTGGCTAGTGAAATATCTAAACTGTGTTAAAAACATATTTGTTGAGAGTGAGTTATAAAGAAATAATTATAATTAAGTATAATAAAGTGTTTTTAACTACTTACCAAGCTTGTTTAAATTTTCTCCAATCTCTTTCCAAATGTTGTCTCACATTATTGCGTCTTTATAACCGGCCACACTTGCGTCATATAAAACAGCATATTTTGAAACAAACTCCGCGAGTTTCTCATCATCAGAAGGTGAAAAAGACATATTTATTCCAAGTGCAGCGTGCCGCCAAGCTGCCAGACTGCTACTGACGCCGCCCGGCAGCGCTGCTGCACTGGCAGCGCTGCTAAGGCAGCAGCGGCGGAGTTCGAAACGTATCCCTACTAAAATGCATTGGAGCAGTAGTGATCGTACACTGCCAAGGCAGCACGCCGCCTTTGCGGCGGCAGCGAGCAGCTATGGCAGCGTGGTTCGAAATCGTACCTTGACATTTGATTATTCATAATCATTTTTAAAACATAATACTATCCTTTTCAACATGCTATGCACATGCTATTCTTTAATACCTTACATACATTCCTACTCCCATTGACTGTCATTCATTAAACATGCTTTTTTACCCTCATATACTCTTTTTAACACAAACAAATAACTATAACTATTACTTAACTATTATTTCTTTTTTTTTAACATGATCATTAATTCTAACTATTTCACTTGTATAGGCTTATTATGCCTTAGTTTTTTAACAGTATACATTTCTCATTTTTTCATCAAGCATTATTTATTATTCACTTTACACTTTATTATTATTACTACTGATTGTCAGTTAGTATAATTTTCTTGGTTCTTTTATGCCCTTTAGGATTATATTATTCACTATTTTTCTTTCTCTTATTAACTTTGAACTAACCACACAACTCACCTTATCATTAAAATTGTGTATTTATTAGTACAATAGTTTTATTCCCTTTATATTTTAATAACAATATTACTTATCATTACTCAATCTACATTTATGTATTGATAGTTTTACATGGAATTACTTATACTTCTATTTATAGCTTTGTACTTCCATTATTATCTCTACTATATTATTATTATTGGAAAAGGGTTTGTGTTGTGGTCAGAAAGTTATTCATTTTTATCTTTCCCTTTGCCAATCACTTGGGTTTTGTCATCGTCTTAGTCCTTGTCTAGTTTCTATGTCAGTATTGTTACATTCTAATACTACTATTCATTAATTCTTTGATATTTTGTTTTTCTTTATTCCTTCAGTGTTGGAACTTATGGGTGTCTGACATAAAAAAATATAGAATTCAAGTACCGGTAATTATTTTTAATGTTCCAAATCAATTAAATATTTATTATAATAAATAAATTAATATTATTTTTATTATAAAAATCTACAAAGACGTTTTATTTGTAGTTTTTTAATCAAAAATAATATTTACTCTATTTTAATAAAATAAAGTGCACCCATTTTAATTAACTAGAAAAATTACTTGAAAACATGTTACGATTACATACTTAAATTATATTAATTATTTAAATTGTTGTAATTACGCTGTGTACAGTTTATAAACTATGTACAACTATTTATATTTATTTTATATGTACAAATAAATTACTCTGGCCGAATGTGTAAAATATGTATTGTTGCAATATTATTTTTGAGTGTTTGAGTGCTATAGAGAAAAGTGGGTGTTGTTTAAATAAAATACTTGCTCATGTTGAGTTTGAAAATAATTTTAAAATGTATTAATAAAAATTTCAATATTTCACACTTAAAAATTCGTTACTATTATTTACATAATGTGTGTTTCTTGTGCGTGTTCGGCATAATACATAATTATTGTAAATATACAAAAATAACATTGCCATAAAGTATTGATATAGTACACACAAAATATAAATTTACATACACAAATAAACAAGTATAAATATAAGTTCTTATAATACTAAAATGTGTTCTCGACTTGCTCAGATATTCTTTTAAAATGCATTTATTTTAAATCATTTCTTTTAATCATTACTTTACTTTGTGCATGTAAATGACAATACAATATTAAGGAAATATCAATCAAATCTCAGATCAATAAAATATCTATAATACATTACAATATTAAAAAATAATTAAAATTTTACAAGTGTTAAAATCATTATAAAATTGTGCAATCTATTACTATAATTTAACAGTATAAAATTTACAATTACTAATATGTACAAAATTAGTGTATACAGTCTATCAGAGGCTCTTATACTCTTTTTTAATGTCATTTATGAACCGTTTGGTGGTGAGTAATATGGTTTTGTGTCACCTTATTATTGGTGAGGTGATACTCTGTGACTTCTCGTCATGATCCTGTGTCTTTGTCCAGCATCAATCCTCCATCGTCCTCTGGTCCTTCTCGAATCCATTCGTGTCATTCGTGATGGCTCTGCATTCTGTCGTTTCCTCTCCTGGTCTGGTCAGCAACAGATGGCTCTTATAGTGTTACTGCTCCATACATACTTGGATATATAAAACTTTGCTATGCAGTCGGGCATAGCCTTTGGCTGCACAAATGTACTAGTAGACTGCCTCGAGGCTCGCGATGCCTTGCTTATTTATAGTGTCAGGCGCAAAAATCATATTTCAGCAATTGTGAACAAGATTTGAATTCTCAAAGTTTGTTGAACGACCCTTTACATATTCGTTTATTTTATTCGTACTTATTTTAATTCTTTTCGCAACATGCAAAGTCTTTTGGTTATGACACTGTGTTCAAAAGATTGGTATTTTTCTTGTGTATAATCGTATATTAATAGTTTTTGCACATTTTAATTATTATGATTGTTATTCACTTTTATTTACTTTGCATAAAAATGCATTCTTTGTTTTGAACTAGATTTTACATATATGTGCGTCTTTATATTATTAATACCGTGGCATAATTCGTTTTGTCATATATTTCGCGTACTTGCCAAAATTTAAATAAATTAGTTTGTTAATTTACATTTATTCAAGGTTGGAGTCAAACTGTTTTGTACTTATTTCACACACACACACACACACACACACACACACACATACATATCACTAACACTATATACACTCTTAGTTTGTGTGGCGTGATTTTCCGGTACCTACCTGTTCAGTCAGTCTCCTCTCCCATTCAATGGTTATTTACAGTTTTCAATATGCAGTTTTATATTGACAGTATTAATTATTTATAATGATTTTGCAGTTTCTAATAAATTCTGTCATTGCACAGTAATGTACGCAGACATACTGTTGCATTATATACGTACATATATATCTCACACCAATTTAAACAGTTGTAGTAAATGTGTATAATTTGTTAAAACAGCTCTAAAGGCAGTATTACATTGGAAAAATTAATAATTTCTTTTTGGGTAGATATTTTATTGTTAACAGAAGCACATGTGTAGTTCAGATGTAAATATAAATGTTAGGCTTTGCCTTATTTAAATCAAAAGAAAGACTGATCCAACTAATTGTTGGTAAGTAATATTTATTTTGTTACAGTATTATTTGCAAGACATCACTACAATTATAAAGGATGAAATGGTTTTAGAAGAAGTGGAAAAAGAAGAGAATACACAAGAGGTGAAGTTTTTTTTTAAATATACAATCAATATGTAGGTGAACAAGTGAAATTCATGATAGAGCAGTCTTCAATTGAAGGCTGTCACTTAATTAACAAAATATTTTTGAAGTTGAAGTTGATTTGTAGTTGAAAATTAGATTCGGTCTTAAAACATGGAGACACCTGAGATGTCTTGCATTGGTGGTGTCACCCAATATTATATTACATTAATAATTGAATGAACGAATCGAGTTTTGTTTTTACTCGACTTTTTTTGGCATTTGTCTTTCTGTCTGATAGGGTATGTCTCACAATTATTTTTCAATGCATCAACTGATTTTCGTAAACCTTGGCCTGTGTGTGTGTGTGTGTACTTCTACCCTAAAGAATCCTATAATTTTGGCACTGATCTCACAAAATGTAGGTGGGCAGGTGGCAAAAATGTGCGAGGGTGAAAGTTTTGAAAAAAATTACAAATGGTTATGTGAAATATCAAATTAAAGAGAACTATAACTATTATGAATTTAGCTGTAATTTTAAAAATCTCAAAATTTTAGGATGCCAGGGGCAAAAGGGGGGAAATTCTGATAAAATTTAAAAGGATTATTGGACATGTGGCATATCAAGAGGAATATTAACTACTGAATGTAGTGGTGAGCTTTAGAAATTTCAATATTTTGGAATGCAGCTTTGTTAACACAGCACCCTAGAATGGAATCAACAATTTGTAAACATCCAGTTGGAGTCAGACTAAAGAATATTTTAACACAAATTAGATTGTTTAGAATGTTTAGCCTGTATTGTATGCTTACTATACATTTGTTACTTTTCTGATAAAAAAATGGTAATTGGGATATTCTGATAATTGAAAATGATCTAACATAAAAGTTCATTCTGTAATAAATGTACTTTGTTCAAAATAGTAAGCAAGTTCTGCAGGTCAGGAAGCATATTAGTGTTGCTGCATGTCCCATAGCTGTCTCTCACGTGTCCAAACAGGTTTTATGATTGAGAGAGGCTTACACAGAGTTGACTGCCTGGCAACTATTGTTTTTTATTCATGTGATAGCTCATTTTGTTGAGTGTAGCAAACTGATTACAAAACTATACACACAGGAGAAGTGCCACCGCATGTAAGAATGTTACAGCATATCATTTCAAACAGGTTTATATGTCTTCATGTCTGATAATATACCGAGCTCCCATTTTTTGTTGTTGTGAAGTGTATAAGTTGTGTATTGTCTAGGCGCTTCATTCCTCCAATTCCTTGTACTGAATACTGCCCGTTTTCCTGCTGCTTAACTCTGGACCTACAATCTCTCTGTAGATGGCCAGGTTCCCCACGTCTAAAAGAACATCAGAGCAGTCTTTTATTCTTTCTTTCTTCATACTGTGGTGCCAAACTTTGGCTCTCTGTCCCTTGTTGTTTCTCTTCATCGCGTATGTTCACAATCTTTTAGTGTACACACTTTATGATTTGCCCAACAAGACTTGGCGATCTCAAACTGTAGAGGATGGACAAGGGCATCTGCATTATTTTGGTATCTTTCCATTTGTAACACTTCTTGTAGTTCACTGTTCACTGACACCGACAGTAAACATCTTTATTGCAGATGTTATTGAAAAATCCTGTGGTGCTTCAGGATGGGCCAGTCTAACTAGTAAGCCAATACTTGCTTCAAACTGTTTGTGACTCTCTGGAATACTGTTACCTTGCTCTTAACTGAGTGCAGTACTCATTCTGTAATGAGTTCTGCATAAGAGCTCTGACTGTCAGGTGACACTTTCTGTAGTAGCTCTAAGGCAGGTCACTTAAAGTGAGAAAAAGTGAAACCAATGATGTGTGCTTGCGATTTCAAATTGCTGAAGATACGTTGTCCAGTGAGTGCTTCTGTCAAATGTTGGGGCCTTGACATGAATTGGCCCCAGAAATTCGACTTTCTCTGATATCTTATTTTGTATCTTTTTTGGACTTTACCGTTGGTACAGTCTGTTCAGGAATTTGACTGGAAACACAGGGTTGTGCTCAACTGTTCAATTTCTGTTTTTACCTGTTCTTTTATATTTGTAATTCATTCGTCTACTACAGACAATCTTACCTCTTGCCCAATGAGATCACTGTGTAATTCACCTATGTCTCCACCAGAGATGTACAAAATGGTTTGATAAAAATATTTAAATACAAAATACAAATACTTTTTGTGTTTTCCATTTCAAATGCAAATACAAAATAGTTTCTTCGTTTTGTATTTAAATACTAAATGCAAAATAGGTGTTTTTAAAATACGTTTTTCAAATAAAATGCTTTTATAAAGACAAATTATCAGTTTTCTTTATTGATATCAATATTGCTTATAAAGATCATGAGGCCTTGAAGCCTCATAGACAAATTGAAAAGAGTACTTATATAGGTATATTGTAATCCAGACTTGAACACAACAATTTGTTCAAATAAATTATCAGTCATCTTTCTTGTATGAGGCCTCATGATCATGCCACCAAAGGAAAATAAACGCTCTACTGGTGCAGAACTTGGCAAGCACGTATTAAATTTTAGGAACACTTTTTTGATATTTGGGTATTTGTTTAGTGAATCCAAACTCGTATCGTCATCTTTAAAATATTGAAGCGTCTCTAAATCAATTGTGGTGTTAGCCATGTCACTAGCTGCAGAAGAGTCGGAATCCTGTACAAACATGTAGTATGACTCGTTTTTTTCTCTTATTTTTTCATACTGATTAGGTTTTTTATGTCTTCATTTTTCATCTTTCTTACTTCTGCAACAAACAATTCTTTCACAAACTACCTACTTCCTTTCGGCACCCATTTCAGTTTAAAAAAGGGATATGATACAGATGCCAACACACTTTCTTTAGCTCTAAGCTCCTCGAATGAATAAAATTTTTCAAAACGCTTTTCTAGACTCTTCTTGATTACATCTATAAGCACACCACAATATGCTGGATTATCCATTTTTAATGAGTCTAGTTGTAGCGGGGCATTTTTGGGCATACCTGGGGTAATGACATAATTTGTATCTTTTCATAAATAATAAATAACATAATTGGCGATAGGGACAGAAATTATAGACTTGGGTAAATTTCCTGTTTAAAACGAGAATAACAGTGGCAGCATTGACTGTGACAATTGTTTAATAATATTGTGTGGACAGTTTTAATAACAGCCAACAACTGTACCAAGGTCAACAAATGACGAACACGAAACAAGTAAACACGTTACACAACCAGACATCAGGCGATGTGTTGCGTCAGCAACTTACATAACAACTGTGTGTCATCGGTTCGTAAGAGCCTATCCTGGGTGTGTCACGCCAGCAACATGGTGACACAACAGAACAAAGTCAGTCGGAAATCAACATCTACTAGAGACAGACGAAAAAAAACAACTGTCGCGTCTGCCCGGCTCTAGCCGGTTTTCGGGCGAAGTTATCGTGTGTTTGCCGACGGGCCCGCAGAACCACAAAAATGTAAATTTCAGTATTTAAACAGTTTCTTTATTTTACAAAAATGAAGTAGAGGCAGTGAGTACAATTGAATATAAATTAACAGTTCGGACATAAAATGTGAAGCACGAGGACTGTAAACCACAAGTTAATATCTACGCCGCAATAGCTGGAAAGTAGACATTTTTTGTTCTTAAATCATTCAAAATACTAAATTCTTTTCTTTTTCAAAAATTGAGCTCAATAAATAAAAAATACAGTATGACCTAGTATGGGGTATATGTTTGCGTGAGAGTGTGTGTGTAGGTACCTAAATTAATATAACGTAAAGTGCTGGTTTCCGTTTTGTAAATGAATACTAAGTTTATAATATGTATTTAGTTCTAAGTTCTAATCATGCATAATGAATGTTATTTTTTTGTTTTTTTTTTTGTTTTCTATAAGATCGCCAAAGTAGGAGAAGGGAGGGGGAACATTTTTCTATATAACATTTGCAATTAGGTTACGTGATATACTGTCATGTTTTTCTTTATTTAATACGAAAATGAATTAAAATAGTTGTCATGGTAAGTCAATTGTATTTTCTTAAATAACCTGTTCTGCACTTCCCGGTCCGCTGAACCGAACCTGGGTAAATATTCACAGATGGTAACAAAGATGGCGCCCGACAGTAAACAGTGAATACAGTAACCGTAGAATCAGTTTAACCATGTTTTGATATATTTTATAATATCAAGAGATATTGAAAAGTATCAATGGCTTCTGGAACAGGGACAATTTATATAATTATATAAATACAGCCCACTGGGAAAGCAGAACGGTTGTTTGAGGTAAAATAAATTTTTTTTTTGCATACGTAAAATAGACGTATAGAATAAGGTTATGTCATGTTTTGTAGTATGAGTGAGCAGAACATTTTTTTTCTTTTCTCAATAATAATTATGTATGACAAAATAATATTTTGCTAAGAAATATATATAAAAAATTTTAAGAAAAATGGCAGATAATAATGATGTTAGTTTATCTGATAGTCAAACTGAAAGTCAAATAAATAACAATTCAAGTGAAATAGAATTAAGAATTATGGATGAAGGAATTCATTCAACGCCAATTCAGAATAAAAACTCAGATAACAATGATATGATGAAATATTTATGTAGCATGGTGTGCAGTATGAAAGAGAGTTCAGACAAGCAGCAGGCGATGTTAGAGTTAAAATTTAAAGAACAAAAGAGCGATTCTGACGCTAAATTCAATATGCAAAATTTAATAATCAATAAATTTGATGAATTAAAAAGTGAGATACAAGAAATTAATAAACATTTAGAAAGCGCTAACGAAACAATAAGAAACAGTTTAAATAAATTAGAACGGAATGTTGAGAAATTAGGTGACCATGTTTTAAATATGTAAAAATGACGAAATAGTAGACGATTCTGAGAGTATAGTGGGGGTGAAGAATAATGTAGAAGCAAATGAGGAAAATATAATAACAAATAGTACTGATGAAGTTTTAGAATGCGATAATGAAATGTTAATGAGTGTTTATGAAGTAGAGAGAGAGTGGAAGAATAATGTAGTAATTAAATGGGGACAGAGGGCAAATTTTCCCCTTATTGTTTATAATGATGATGATGATTTAATGTTGTTTTTTCAGGGCAAGAGACCCTTATTGTTAAATGAATTAATGTTGTATAATGTTGTACCCTCTGTCCGTAATAATTGTGAGAGTGTGATGTGGTGCTATGAAGAAAGAGAGTTATATGTTGAGAATGAAATAGAAATATATAAGTTAGAAAGAAAGTATGATGAATTGAGAAAATTACTAGAAGGGGTGACGATGAATCATGTGAAATACGTACCTGTTGAAAGAGAGACAGAGAATAGTTTTGATAATATCTTACCTGACTATAATGACTTACCTGACGTAGTAGTTGAGGAATACAAAACCGAGAAAACGATTTACCTGACATTAACAAATAACACTGATATAGACTGGACAATCCTAACTTATGGTAACAAGATTTATAGTGGTACAATGGATGAAATAGAATGGATGGATTATTATGATAGTAATGATAACAAATTGTATGTTGATAAAAATGATGAATGTTACAAATACACTAGATATATATATGACGATGGTGGGTGAGCTAAAAGATCAGTGTTGGGACATTTTTAAATATTGTAAATTTTTGGTAATGACCTTGCTGATTTGGACATCTGAAGTGAGATACACTTGAACAGTTTTGACGCATATTTTGTAAATAATATTGAATTCATTTGTGTGTATTGTGAAATGTTAGAAAAGTAATGTGTATATGTTTTAGAAAATGTTGTATTAATAATAATAATATTATTAATATTTTTGCATTCTAATTAAATAATAAAATAATAATGAAGACAATAATTAATGATTTATAGAATGTTGATAATAATTGAAATATGTTATTTTAATAATCAAAGGAATATTCAATCTTGAATAAGTTGAGATTTTTAGATATTGTGATTGAATGTTATGTGTTTGAATTTTATAAGGTAATTAAATTGTTGGGTGAGATTTTGATTTAATAATAATTAATAAATAAATAAATGTTAAATGGTCTATTTTGTGGAATAACTTAATGATTAAAAATATGTGTTAATAATAAATTTTAAGGAAATTTTGAAAATCTGATTGCAACACAGGATAAGTCAATAATGATGATAAATAAAAAGAGTTAATGAAACATTTTAAATAATAATGTTTATAGATTTTTATATAAATTATTTAAAAGAGAATTGTTTGTTTGATGTATGCTAATAATCCAGATTTATTGCTATTTGTGTATTGTGTTATGTGATGTATTATAACAGTGTAGTGTGGAACTGCTATGGGGGAAGGTTGTAGATTTTGTATTTAATATTTTATGTTAATAATGGTTAAGCTTCCATATAAAGTGGGTTAAAACCCCATCTAAATTAATATTGTCATTTAAATATAAATTCATAAATTTAATATTACGAAAGATATTTTACTTGTGATTCCCCAACTTTTCGGGCGGTCACGGCCTCACCGAACCCTGACCGTGGAATTGGTTTATCTTTAACAGCTATGGTTGGGGCACATTACGATTACGCGCTGACCATAACTGGCCATAGCTGTTATCGTTGTAAAGGTGTATTTTGAAATTGATGGGGGGTAATAAAAGGGGAATCACCAAACTATGGAACAGCGGCTGCCACTCCGTTCGAGGAGGAACAGCAGAGCCAGGTGGTAGATCCGTTTAAGGGTGCTTGATTATTAACGAGAACATGTTGATGTTCACCAATTTTAAACTTAACAGCGGAAGCAGAGACACGGAGAGGTAAAACCCTGCTCCAAAATTATACAGTCTCTGTGGAAGCGAAAGGGCGAGACAGTCCTCCATAATCTGAAATAGTGTGTGTGGCTGGGAGGTTATCCAAGGGGATAACGTATTAAAAATTTGATATATTTTAATTAATAATGATGATTTGCTACTCAATAATTTTGTTTGAATTTAAAAAAAAATAGATGCACTAAATACTTCTTATATTGTGTTATTATGTCTTAGTGTGTTGATTGCATTTAGTATGTTAGGAATAAGAATTAATAAAAATATGATGATAGGTTTTCAACGTGTTTATAGATTTTAAAATAAAATGAAAAATAGTTGTGATAGGTAAAATTTTCAATGGGTTGTAAAAGATAGAAATGGGTGATAGTAATTAGTTGAATAAAATGTTTGAGTCAATTCAAGTTGAATTTTGTGGGACATATAGATCTGTTCAAATCGAAGTAAAAGTTAAAGAGAATGAGAGATGAAAATAATGCAATGTTGTTTTGAGTTAGTATATGTTATAGAATTTTGAGAAGTATAAGTGGAGACACAGTAGAAATGGAGAATTTATGTAGAGATTTGAGTGATATATTGTTGTTTATTTGTTGATGTTAATTTGTTGTAATTGTAGTGAGGTTATGAGATTGAGATTTTTTGGGGATGGCAATTTTGTAGTAGTGGTAGTGTAATGTGGGAGTCCGCAACATAAGGGTTGGGACGGGATTTGGTATAGTTTTAGTGGGAAGGGGCCGCCTTAGGTAAAAATCCAGGGGCCAGAGAACGGGAATTGAGCTTTTTTGGAGGGGGGGGGGAAACACGTATCCTATGTACAAAGGGTTAGAGAGTATTTTTTTATATATAAGAGTAGAAGGTGGCGATTGGAGTTAAAATAGTAAGTAGTTAGAGGTAGAGAAGGGTTAGTAAAATTTTGATAGTGGGGTGTCATACTAGTTAAAGATTTTGTAAGGGAGCGTTAGAGTAATAAAAGGGGAAGTTTATGAGTAAATGCCAAGTTGATAAAGTAAATTATAAGGAATAACGTAGAATCACCCAAAGTAATGAAATGGAATAATGATGGCCATAATTGAAAAAAAAAAAAAAAAAAAAAAAAAAAAAAAAAAAAAAAAAAAAAAATTTGTAATTTTGAGAAACGAATGAATAAGAGTAAATCAAGTTTAAAAGTAATTTTTTGATTTTATATGCCAATTTAATGATATAAAGTGTGTAACATTTTAATGGTAGGTTGTTTATTTTAAAATGAATTACTAATGTGCTGTGTTTTCTTATGTTAGGTTATGTTAGGTATTCTGATATATACATGTTAGCGATAAATGAAAAACAAAACCAGTGCTTCTTAGCGCAAACCAGCACCGCTAGGGGGGGACAGATCAGTTGGGGATATGGTGTTGTATAAGGCCACTATTTAATATTTTGATTTGTTGTTTCAGTGTTTGGTGATGCTGTGGCGGCGGACCTGAGCTGGCCTGCGCGTCAGAGCAGGGGCGTGGAGTATCTGTCTGACTCTACGGTGTTGGGATCTCGAGAGAGAAGTCCAGTATTGTCATGCAGATGCGGTCACAGTCACCGGACCAAGGGTGAGTTGATTATTCTTTTTTGTAAACCATACAGGGGGTTGTGGCGACATATCCTGGCTGATCCCTCTAGCAAGTATGAATGTGTCAATGAGATTTTTTATGCTTCGGCATAAAATATCTCATTGAGGGGGTATTGTAGCAGGGCATTTTTGGGCATACCTGGGGTAATGACATAATTTGTATCTTTTCATAAATAATAAATAACAATTGGCGATAGGGACAGAAATTATAGACTTGGGTAAATTTCCTGTTTAAAACGAGAATAACAGTGGCAGCATTGACTGTGACAATTGTTTAATAATATTGTGTGGACAGTTTTAATAACAGCCAACAACTGTACCAAGGTCAACAAATGACGAACACGAAACAAGTAAACACGTTACACAACCAGACATCAGGCGATGTGTTGCGTCAGCAACTTACATAACAACTGTGTGTCATCGGTTCGTAAGAGCCTATCCTGGGTGTGTCACGCCAGCAACATGGTGACACAACAGAACAAAGTCAGTCGGAAATCAACATCTACTAGAGACAGACGAAAAAAAACAACTGTCGCGTCTGCCCGGCTCTAGCCGGTTTTCGGGCGAAGTTATCGTGTGTTTGCCGACGGGCCCGCAGAACCACAAAAATGTAAATTTCAGTATTTAAACAGTTTCTTTATTTTACAAAAATGAAGTAGAGGCAGTGAGTACAATTGAATATAAATTAACAGTTCGGACATAAAATGTGAAGCACGAGGACTGTAAACCACAAGTTAATATCTACGCCGCAATAGCAGGAAAGTAGACATTTTTTGTTCTTAAATCATTCAAAATACTAAATTCTTTTCTTTTTCAAAAATTGAGCTCAATAAATAAAAAATACAGTATGACCTAGTATGGGGTATATGTTTGCGTGAGAGTGTGTGTGTAGGTACCTAAATTAATATAACGTAAAGTGCTGGTTTCCGTTTTGTAAATGAATACTAAGTTTATAATATGTATTTAGTTCTAAGTTCTAATCATGCATAATGAATGTTATTTTTTTGTTTTTTTTTTGTTTTCTATAAGATCGCCAAAGTAGGAGAAGGGAGGGGGAACATTTTTCTATATAACATTTGCAATTAGGTTACGTGATATACTGTCATGTTTTTCTTTATTTAATACGAAAATGAATTAAAATAGTTGTCATGGTAAGTCAATTGTATTTTCTTAAATAACCTGTTCTGCACTTCCCGGTCCGCTGAACCGAACCTGGGTAAATATTCACAGATGGTAACAAAGATGGCGCCCGACAGTAAACAGTGAATACAGTAACCGTAGAATCAGTTTAACCATGTTTTGATATATTTTATAATATCAAGAGATATTGACAAGTATCATAGTATTCTTTTCATTCGCATTAATTCAGGTAGAAGGCATCCGTAAAATGTGTCTTTATCTCCTTCCAAACTCCTGATACCTTCAGCTATGGGCCTTGAGCAATTGGTATATTCAATTAGGAACTGTAATTCAATCTCCTTAAAAACTGCTAAACCTAGTTTTCTCAAAGCTTCATTTATAGTCTCCTGAACCGTCAAAAGATCCATAATACAGTTATAATATGAATTCCATTGTGTTGGGCATGGACTTGTTGGAGATTTTCCTGTAAATTCTAAATATATCTCACACGCTTTAGGCGACCTGGAACACAAATTCCAAACTGCATGGCATTTAGACATTGCTGGATCATGCAGTTTTCTGTATGAATTATTTTGAGATCTGGCCTTATCAATATCACAAGAAGGAATCAGATGTAATGTGTGGGTGGCACATTTTTCATGGTTAGGTAGTTGGTACATGTCATCAAATTCATCAGATCCAGGAAATTCTTTCAAAAGTAATACCCCATCCTCATCATAATCATCATTATCATTATGGTTGTCTTCATTTTCGTTCATTTCAGTATTTTCATTATTAGGTAAATTTCCATCACTTGTGTCTGTTTCCAAATCGGGTTTCCCATATACAGTAGAGCGTCAATAATTCGGATTAATTGGGACCGCACCCCTTCCGGATTATCAAATTGTCCGGATTTTCGAAATGAACCAATAAAAGCGCCGGTAAACGTCTTCAGTAAAAAAAAAACTTGCTAAAATCGTTCATAATTCACTCTGATGGTTACAGAAGTGGAGCGGATGAATAAAACCATTAATTTAGTTAAATTTTTACGTTTTTCAATTACAGAAAAAAATACTGTATGTACAGTATTGCATTTACAGACTGTCTTATTTTATGTACAGTAAATCTAGACCTACAACAAAATACAGTAAAGTACAGTAATAAAAATACGTACAGTAAACCCTTGATTTAACGGACTAATTGGGGCTGAGGGGTGTCCGTAAAATCGAAAGTCCGTTAAATCGCAAATTTTGTTTTTTGAGGATATATTTAAATCAAATAGGCGTATAACACTTGAAATTTTAATACTATTAATATCATGCAAATACCGTATTGTTCCGAATACAAGCCACACTTTTTCTCCTAAAAACATGGTCGCTAATTTGGCCTGCGGCCTTAATTCGCGTGCTAACGAAATTCGAAGTTATACCTGACTTCTGGTGGGACAAACGCTTTTCGTATCTATGAGTTGTTTACTGCCTGAGCAACAGCAGTTTGCCTGGCTGTAGTTAACTCTGGCGTTATGATTTACGACTACAACCGAATGTTTTAACAGAAAACTGAAGAAAGAATAGGAAGATAAAGTGTAAGTGCGTGCGCACGCGCGCGTGCTCGCACCCTTCTGTAGGCAGCAAGACAAAGGATGAGTATAGGGTGTGTAACATGTTTCTAAATAACAGGTAAACTGCCAGTGTGGTTTTCTATTGTAACAGCGACAACATCGCTTATCTATACTTTGTTTTCATTCGGCATTTTTGTAGTGCGTTTGCAGTATGAGTGATATTGTGGAGACGGTAATTGTGCATTATCCGGATTATGCTCAAATTGCGGTGAAATATTTCTTTTCCTATTCTTCTATACTATATAAGCACGAAAAAAATTATTTTAAACGGGGGTCGAACCTATTTACGGAGAAAAAAAATTAAATAATTACTCACATAAGAATGCATGCAAATAGCCGGTGAACGCCATTTTCAGACTGTGAATGTGTGACGGCACGTGACGTCATCAGCTTGTACATCAGCTGTCGCTGCAAATTGGCCTTTGGGATGTATATAATTCTTGCAAAAATGAAGGCGAACCATTTTCCAAACATTTACAAGCGAGTTGGATGAAAAGCGAGTTGAGCCGATGCCTGCCGGTTAGGTTCGGATAGGCGGCCCGAAGGGCCGCGGGATATAGTTCATTGTTCCAGATAATTCTTGCAAAAATTAAGGCGAACCATTTTCCAAACATTTACAAGCGAGTTGGATGAAAAGCGAGTTGTGACGATGCCTGCTGGTTAGGTTCGGAGAGGCGGCCCGAAGGGCCGCGGGATATAGTTCATTGTTCCAGATAATTCTTGCAAAAATTAAGGCGAACCATTTTCCAAACATTTACAAGCGAGTTGAGCCGATGCCTGCCGGTTAGGTTCGGAGAGGCGGCCCGAAGGGCCGCGGGATATAGTTCATTGTTCCAGATAATTCCTCTTGCAAAAATTAAGGCGAACCGCAAAAATTGGACTGTATATAAGGCGAACCGCAAAAATTGGACTGTATGAAAAGCGAGTTGAGTCAATTGCTGAAATCCAGAGGCTGATGTAATGCTGACTTATCATTGGTAGTTGGAAAAAAATCAACGGCTGGGTTCAAAATTTTGTAATATCGCCTTTGTAATTGGTTAAGACAAAACAGCGGTTTCACCGTTGAGAATAAACGCGCGAATTTCACCATAAGTTGCATATTGCATAGTGTGTACTGTCGCCGCGTTAGGTAGTCTGGTGCGTGAATGTTTTTGTGATTATTATTATTGGTATTCAGTGCTTTAGTTTGTGTTTGTGTGGTGTTATTAATTATGGTTTAATTATTTCTGTTGTTTACTATAGCTGTAACATTATAAATTTTAGGTAATACCTAACATTTTACCTTTTTATTCACACAATGGCCTGCTCAGCTATTCCTTGCGAGAAGAAGCCAGACAAATGCGTCCGCATGAGTGATTCTCAGATTATTGACTTTTTAATAGCCCACGAGGTTATTAAAGGGTCAATAAATTGTCCTACGTGTGGCTCCTTACTCGAATTGAATAGAGAGAGATTACATTTTCGATGTCAAAATTTGCGAGAAGTTGGCAAAAAAAAAAAGGAGGTGTAACATCACGTGGTCCGCACGAGAAGGGAGTTTCCTGTCGAATACCCGCCATCCTATCTCAACCTACTTCAACCTGGTCTGCCATTTCCTACATACCAAACCGCCTCGCCAACGCTTTCTCATGTGGAACTGTGGTGTGACCTCCCACTTCATCGTCGACTGGTACAGTTTTTGTCGGGAGGTTTTTATTTTTGACGCCCAGCGCTCCTCAGCCAAACTGGGGGGCCCTGGAAAGACTGTAGAAGTCGACGAGGCCAAATTTGGGCGTCGCAAGTATAATCGGGGCAGGCTTATTAAAGGGCAGTGGGTGTTCGGGGGAGTGGAACGCGGTTCTGGAAAGTGTTTTCTGATACCGGTGGAGCGCCGGGATTCCACTACTCTGCTCAATATCATTGAGAAGTGGATTCTTCCAGGCACAACTATCATAAGCGATTGCTGGCTGGAAAGCATATGATTGCCTGGAAGAAGCGGGGTTCATTCACCAAAGTGTGAATCACCAGCAAAACTTCGTGGTCCCCGCAACCGGCGCTCATACTAACACCGTGGAGAGGGCATGGAGAGAAGTCCGCCATGGTATCCCACGATTCGGCCGGAGAGAAGAACATTTCGCTGGATACCTGGCGGAATACATGTTCAAGCGCCGGTACCCGCTATATGACGGCCATCGCGTGCACGCCTTTTTCAGAGCCACAGCCGATTTGTATCCCCTGACACATTAAGGTAAGATTTTCATCTTTTCATAATTATATGCATGGATTACATTGTGTGTGTGTGTGTGTGTGTGTGTGTGTGTGTGTGTGTGTGTGTGTGTGTGTGAAATATTCAAATTGCCGTGAAATATTTCTTTTTCTATTCTTCTATACTATATAAACACGAGAAAAATAATTTTAAACGGTGGTCGAACCTATTTACGAAGAAAAAAAATTAAATAATTTCTCCCATAAGGCGCCAAAAAACGCTACGTTATTTGCCGCGTAAACTTAGGAAGTACAGCGCTGAGTAGTCTGCGCAATGACGTCATAACTCGTCATTCGCTGTGTAACTGTGCGCCGTTTCATAGATAACATGGCGGTAATTCACTTTACATGCGCGCTTATGGGAGTAATTATTTAATTTTTTTTCTCCGTAAATAGGTTCGACCCCCGTTTAAAATAATTTTTTTCGTGCTTATATAGTATAGAAGAATAGGAAAAGAAATATTTCACCGCAATTTGAGCATAATCCGGATAATGCACAATTACCGTGGAGACTAAAGGCACGCAGTCAAATCAAATTAAACGTAACCCGTACGATGCGAATTATAAATTAATTGTGATACAAAATGTAGAAAAAACATGCAATCGCGAAGCTGCAAGGAAATTCGATATTGATGAATCCTGTATTCGACGATGGAGAAAACAGAAGGAACGACTTTTAAATGGAAATACTACGCAACGAGCATTCGCGCGCGGGACCTCAAGTTGGGCGTTTTGTAGCAGTAGAGTCCAGCGTCTGTGAATACGTACAGTTTTTAAGAAGGCAAGGACTCCCTGTCACTAGACATGTTTTAAAATTAAAAGCTTTAGATATTGCAGAAGAATTAAAAGTCTCCTGTTTTAAAGCCAGCTTCGGGTGTATAAGATGAATGATGCGGCGAAATGGATTTGCGTTTAAATGACGTACATCACTTGCGCTAAAACTACCGAGTGACTACGAAGAAAACTCCTACAGTATCGGTGGTTTGTCATTCATTTACGCAAGAAGCATAATTATTCACTTGAACACATGGGAAATGCCGATGAAACGTCCGTATTTTTTATTTACGTATATTTACGATGGATCAAAAGGAAACCAAATCTGTAACAGTAAAGATTACGGGAAATGAAAAATTACGTGCCACTGTAATGCTTGCTGTATTAGCCGATGGACGAATATTTCACAGTGAAATAAGATGCATATCAGTGTATATTGTTCAGTGTTAGTCGTCATGATGTCTTCCACTGTGCGACGCCTGCGTCAACAACAACGCAAAGACAGGAATACTCCGTTCTCATCAAATACAATTGAAGATGAGAAAATTTGCGTGTTTCAAAACAAGAAGAAAAGAAACGAATAAAGAATGCTGCGATAGCCAAGCAATATCGCCAGAACAGGAGAGTCTGCAGTTTATGCACATTATACGTTTCAAAAGCCTAATACTTTTTTTTTTTCCTGAAGTCCGTTAAATCCGAAGTCTGTTAAACCGAGGTCCGAATTGAGGGTTTACTGTACAGTAAATCATACAGTACTGACAGGGGCAGGGTAGCAGGTATACATGTGACTGTGCGACCTTGACTCTCCCGCTCTCACTGCGCCTCCCGCCTCCACACAACACGCAATTCGCGCTCCACTCTGTAGGGCACAGCGAGTTTTACAGTTGTGCCGACGCTTTTAAACAAATGTATTCACTTCATGCGATTTTTTTTTTCGCCAAAATCGAATCCGGGTTATCGACGATCCGGATTTTTGACGTCCGAATTATTGACGCTCTACTGTACTTTAAAAGCTTTGACCATATTGGAGCCATTATCAGTTACAGTTTTTGTTATTTTTGCCAACCTCAAATCATATTCAGAATGTATATCAATGATCAGTTCTGCTCCTTTGTAGAAAGTATGAGATCCTTTAAATCTCCTACAGGCAAGAATAGCACTTTTCCTTTCAAATGTGTTGGAATCAATCCAATGCACAGTCATACCTAGATAACTTCTCTTTGATGATGACCAAATATCAGCTGTGGTGCAAACATATTCAACATTTTTTAATTTATTTTTTAGATTTTCCTTATATTCAGTAAATCTTTCAGCAATTTTGTTATTACATATACGGCGGCACATAATTTTAGGAGGGTGTGATAATTGTTGAGCTCCTTCAATTAGAGCCCTAAAATAAGCATTTTCCACAACTGATATTGGTGACATTGTATCAACCACAAAATTCACAATCAACTTGTCTAAATTAATAGACTTTGGTAAGGTATTCGACAGAGTTGTTTGTTTCATTTTTTTTTATGTACTTGCTCTATCATCATCTGAATCTGTAACACCACATTTCCTCTTCTTTGTTTGTTGAGATTTGAGATCCTCATATTCTTTGAATAAATCACCATGACCTTTTCGCTGAAAAAACATATTTATTATTAAGGTAAAGGCACCAATTATGAAACACTTAAGGATTTTCACAACTTTAAATTAATAATAAAATAATAATTATGAGGCAAAAGAAAATGAATCATGGATCTTTCAATTACCAAACATTCAAACTTTTTAAATATATTAGTATTTATTATAATTATTTAATAAATTATTAAATTTATAATTAAATTTAAAAAAGCCCAAATCGCCAATAACGGAACAGCTGTATCCAATTATGAAACACTAATTGCACCAATTACGGAACACTTGCTGCAGGATTAGTTTATATTTTTTTAAATGTTATTTGTTGTAATTATAGTATTAATTATGATTATAATATTTTTTACTTATTAAAAGTAATACAATATTACTTATAAATTAATTTATGCAATATAAATAATTAAAACACGCAGTCATTATGAAGATTAGTATTTATTAAAAAATTTTAAATATAGCTTATATATTTCAAGGTTTTTTTTTTCTTATCAAAAAATATTATTACGAAAAAATATTAATAGCACAAATTATTTTTATAAAATTAACAAATAAAATCACCAAAAGTAATTATTTAAATAAAAATTTTAAATGTAAATTTTTTTTTGAGGTTATAACCTCAAAGATTTCTGTTTTTAAATATGTACATAAATTGGTGAATAACCTGTTCAGCTACACCAATATTCGAACACCCCTTAATTTAAATTATGCAAGATATCCGGGCTGTTTGGCCGTGGTCCCTGGTTTAAAACAAAACCAAACGTTTCGGCAGCACCACTGGCTGCCATCATCAGTGGTATAAAATTTCTGCACTTTGAGTGTCTACGTGCAGCCCCACAGTACTGTGGTATAGACTAAAGCTGTCCTGCCATGCTACCTGTACATATAAATTCAGCTAAGTCCCACGTCCGGGTAAAAATGACACCATAAACCAATCACAATAGAGATGCTGTATGATTGGCTCGCACCAAGCTATGCCATAATGTACTCACTTGTTTTCCAAGAAATACTGTGGGGAAGGCTGCTGATCTCCCGCGATGCTACCTGTTTATGTATATTGGGTTTATGGTGTCATTTTTACCTGGACGTGGGACTTAGCTGAAATTATGTTTGGTTTATGGTATCATTTTTACCTGGATGTGGGACTTAGCTGAATTTATATGTACTTTGTTTATGGTGTCATTTTTACCTGGACGTGGGACTTAGCTGAATTTATATGTACAGGTAGCATGGCAGGACAGCTTTAGTCTATACCACAGTACTGTGGGCCTGCACGTAGACACCCAAAGTGCAGAAATTTTATACCACTGATGATGGCAGCCAGTGGTGCTGCCGAAACGTTTGGATTTGTTTTAAACCAGGGACCACGGCCAAACAGCCCGGATATCTTGCATAATTCAAATGACACCGGCCATGAAAGCCTAAGGAATAATTTACCCCTTACTTTAATTTCAGTGTAATAATATTATTAACAAAAATTATTTTGTGAAAATATAACTCTTTGCAGTACAGATAAAATAAAAGTTTTAATATTAATAATTTAAAAATAATTTTATTAATGAATCAAAGTACAGTAAACCCTCGATTTAACGGACTAATTGGGGCTGAGGGGTGTCCGTAAAATCGAAAGTCCGTTAAATCGCAAATTTTGTTTTTTGAGGATATATTTAAATCAAATAGGCCTATAACACTTGAAATTTTAATACTATTAATATCATGTAAATACCGTATTGTTCCGAATACAAGCCGCACTTTTTCTCCTAAAAACATGGTCGCTAATTTGGCATGCAGCTTGCATTCACGCGCTAACGAAATTCGAAGTTATACCTGACTTCTGGTGGGACGAACGCTTTTGCTATCTATGAGTTGTTTACTGCCTAAGCAACAGCAGTTTGCCTGGCTGTAGTTAACTCTGGCGTTATGACTTACGACTACAACCGAATGTTTTAACAGCAAACTGAAGAAAGAATAGGAAGATAGAGTGTAAGTGGTGCGCACACGCGCGTGTTCGCACCCTTCTGTAGGCAGCAAGACAAAGGATGAGTAGAGGGGTGTGAGTAACATGTTTCTAAATAACGGGTAAACTACCAGTGTGGTTTTCTATTGTAACAGCGACAACATCGCTTATCTGTACTTTGTTTTTATTCGGCGTTTTTGTAGTGCGTTTGCGGTATGAGTGATATTGTGGAGACTAAAGGCACGCAGTCAGATCAAATTAAACGTAACCCGTACGATGCGAATTTAAATTAATTGTGATACAAAATGTAGAAAAAACATACAATCGCGAAGCCGCAAGGAAATTCGATATTGATGAATCCTGTATTCGACGATGGAGAAAACAGAAGGAACGACTTTTAAATGCAAACACTGCGCGACGAGCATTCGCGGGACCTCAAGTTTGGCGTTTTGTAGCAGTAGAGTCCAGCGTCTGTGAATACTTAACGGCTTTTAAGAAGGCAAGGACTCCCTGTCACTAGACATGTTTTAAAATTAAAATCTTAATTATTATTAATTATTAAAATTTGTTCTATTAATTCAGTACTCAGATATTACAAGAATTAAGATTATAAAGGAAAATATTATTTTTATTTATTTACTTAAGTAAATAATGTTTGTGTAAGCTAAGTAACACTACTTACTTTTATATGGTTTAAGAAGTTTGTAGTTGCATTAAGACTTCCTTTCAATGTTTTTGAGCATTGCTTGCAAACAGCGGATATATTAATTTCACTTCCAGCATCCTTTTTGACATCTTTAAAACAGTGTTTCAATACAAATGGGATATTTGTATTGTCCCTGAAATAAAAAATAGTGTAACATAAATCCTCATTCCCCTAACATAATAATAATGTACTTGTGCTTTATGAGCAAAAAATTCCAATCTGTCAGATCCCCAAGCTGGGTGATTTTTTTTTTTTTTTTTGAGAAATTTGTTTAAAGTAAAACACGCTTATTTTAACGTATTCTGTATGATAATTGATAAAATAATTTAAAATGGATGCTATAATGACACCATTTTTGCGAAACATTTTCTAAGTTCATCCGTTCTTTAGTACATTATAACGATAGAGGTGGAGTAAACATAACATAATAATAAGTAAAATTTGTGTTAGGTAGTGTAAATAAAACATTATTGCTTTTGTACTTACATTTTGTAGGTTTACTTCACAGAATAACAAAGTAACGTGATGTGCATAGATACAACAGATAACCCCACGCCCACGACGCACAAACCGTAAACAGTCGATCAGAAAGGAACACAATACATACAATTCCACCAATACAATGCAATAACTAGTACTGATAAAACAAACTTGATTCGAAATAAACAAAACAGGCACTGATATCACTGCAATGCAACTTCAATAGTCAGTACCTACATGCAAACTTGTCGCAACTCGAAAACATGGTCCACAGACCACACACAACACACAAAGCTCGTAATATAACTTGACTTGCCACACCTCTAGTGGTCAGTGTGAACAACTTTCGTAAAATTTATATGATAACTTGTAACGTTCGATCGATAATGTTAGTAATATTTGAGAAATGTTTAAAAAATGTATTTTGCATTTAGTAAATAGAAAAGTACGTTCAAAAAAGTATTTGAAATAAAAAACAAAATGCTTTTTTCGAAAAAGTATTTAAATGGAAAATAGAAATAGGTATTTTGCATTTTGTATTTGCATTTTAAATGCAACTATTTCAAATATTTCACATCTCTAGTCTCCACATAGTAGACCCAAATCTGCAGTAGTATGTTCTTGCAAATGTCTTTGTTCCTATATCAGTGCTTTTATGTGTTCTGTTTCATGCTTACATTCTTCTGTTTGTCATTGTCTGACAAGCAGAGATACTTTTTATGATTCCTCTGCTTCTTATTGTTTCTCATCCTGTCATTTCTGTTTTTTTTCTGTCTTATGGTGTCTTAATTTCTCTGCTTCTTCTGCCTTCTGTCATTATTGTACCTCCATTTGCAGTAGCAGCACTTGGAAAGTTTGCATCATTTGACTAGTATCCATTTTTTTTTTCAATTACCGCTAACAAGACTCTTCTACAAAGTCCTTGCTGTTTTTACTACTGCAGGATCTATTCCACTTCCGACCCAAATGTTATGACAGTCTCAGGGTCGTCTTGTCAGCGGAAACAGATTAACTAATAAAATAGGTTATTTACCTTCTGTCGACGTTTCTTAAAATCCTTTTAGGATGACTCGAGTTTCAACACCATTCAGTCATCATCAGATCGGTGAATTAGGTTAAAACATTTCGATGCATATGCATCTCGTTAGATATTTAAAAGATTAAAAACAACACATAACATTATATAAAACAATAAATAAACTATATCACAATAAAATAACATTAATAAAAGAATATAAAAACAACGCGGCCGCAAACGAACCTGTACAGGAACGGTAAGATTAATCAATGCCGGTTTGACCTCGGTTCAATTTCATCAATCTGATATAGCCAATCTCTCGTTCCATAAGATCGATTCTATTAAATAAAACATTATTGTTATGTATTGCTTTTTCATTTAGGACACGATTGTGATCCTTCTTTATGGCTTTGTATATCTCGAATCTTTCAAGGGTGTCCAGCTTTATACAGGATCTCGAAGAATTCGAGATATACAAAGCCATAAAGAAGGATCACAATCGTGTCCTAAATGAAAAAGCAATACATAACAATAATGTTTTATTTAATAGAATCGATCTTATGGAACGAGAGATTGGCTATATCAGAGCGATGAAATTGAACCGAGGTCAAACCGGCATTGATTAATCTTACCGTTCCTGTACAGGTTCGTTTACGGCCGCGTTGTTTTTATATTCTTTTATTAATGTTATTTTATTGTGATATAGTTTATTTATTGTTTTATATAATGTTATGTGTTGTTTTTAATCTTTTAAATATCTAACGAGATGCATATGCATCGAAATGTTTTAACCTAATTCACCGATCTGATGATGACACCAAATGGTGTTGAAACTCGAGTCATCCTAAAAGGATTTTAAGAAACGTCGACAGAAGGTAAATAACCTATTTTATAGTCTTAATCGTTTCTGGAGGCAAGAAAAATGTTTAGATTAACTAACACCAGATGAAGTCACTAATTATTATTTTAATTAGAAGCAAACAGGAGTTAGGAATATCTTCATCCCCGAAAGCAACCAAGAGACCGGGGAGAATATGTATATCATAGGTCAACAATTTAGTTGAGTTACAAACATCAACAGACAGATTAATTATTTTGTATAAACTGTATTCAAAGCTCATAGATTGTTAAAAGTAATAGCATCATTAATAAATCCACTACATTCCAATAATATACAGCTCTGCTACTTATTCTATACAAAACCTATACATAGAATTGAGCACTACAATGTGTTTTGGCTTGATTAGTTGAGAAAATGGTAGTGAATTAAATTTAAAATTGTAAAAATTAAATGAATCGCTGGTTGAATGAGGCAAGTAAATAGTGGTACACCCACACACACACACACACACACACACACCAGTATATTATATACACATTTGTTTATAAAAATCGACAATTCTTTGTGAGAATAGTAATGCACACTATTGCTACTGTAATCATACATAGGGTAAGGTTAATTTTTGCAAGCTGAAAGCTACTTCACGGATAGAACATGGTTTTTAATGCTATTGTCTACTACTCCAGTGTTCTAGTCATTTATTATTACAGTTGCATATTCCTTTGTTCCAGGGTTACTCATTTACACCAGTGAATAATATCTGTACAGAAGTGGATCCTACTCTGGATATGTGCTCAAAATCATTTGCTGAGTCAAGCAATTTGTCACAACACAAGTTAATACATTCTGGCATTAAGAAGTACCAGTGCGATGTTTGTTCAAAATCATTTGCTGAGTCAAGCAATTTGTCACAACACAAGTTAATACATTCTGGCATTAAGAAGTACCAGTGCGATGTTTGTTCAAAATCATTTACTCAGTCAGTCCATTTGTCACAACACAAGTTAATACATTCTGGCATCAAGAAGTACCAGTGCGATGTTTGTTCAAAATCGTTTACTCATTCAGGCTATTTGTCACAACATAAGTTAATACATTCTGGCATTAAGAAATACCAGTGTGATGTTTGTTCAAAATCATTTACTAAGTTATGCAATTTGTCACAACACAAGTTAATACATTCAGGCATTAAGAAATACCAGTGCGATGTTTGTTCAAAATCATTTACTAAGTCATGCAATTTGTCACAACACAAGTTAATACATTCTGGCATCAAGAAGTACCAGTGCGATGTTTGTTCAAAATCGTTTACTCATTCAGGCTATTTGTCAGAACATAAGTTAATACATTCTGGCATTAAGAAATACCAGTGCGATGTTTGTTCAAAATCATTTACTCGGCCATGCAGTTTGTCAGAACATATGTTAATACATTCTGGCATTAAGAAATACCAGTGCGATGTTTGTTCAAAATCATTTACTCGTTCAGGCAATTTGTCACAACACAAGTTAATACATTCTGACATTAAGAAATACCAGTGTGATGTTTGTTCAAAATCATTTACCAAGTCATGCAATTTGTCACAACACAAGTTAATACATTCTGGAAGTATCAATACTTCTTAATACATTAAGAAGTATCAGTGCAATGTTTGTTCAAAATCATTTACTCAGTCAAGCAATTTGTCAGAACACAAGTTAATTAATACATTCTGGCATCAAGAAGTACCAGTGCAATGTTTGTTCAAAATCGTTTACCCATTCAGGCAATTTGTCAGAACAAGTTAATACATTCTGGCATTAAGAAATACCAGTGTGATGTTTGTTCAAAATCATTTACACTCGTGCAATTTGTCAGAACATAGGTTGATACATTCTGCCATTTAGAAATACCAGTGTGATGTTTGTTCAAAATCATTTACTAAGTCATGCAATTTGTCAGAACACAAGTTAATACATTCTGGCATTAAGAATACCAGTGCGATGTTTGTTCAAAATCATTTACTGTCAGGCAGTTTGTCAAGACACATCTTAATACATTCTGTCATTAAGAAGTAATATTGAAATATTTGTGCAAAAATATTCAATGTGGTAGAATGTTGTGTCATGTATAACATTAGCATAAAGTAATAACAGTATGATATATATATAACAAGTTTTTTGTTTGGGTATTTTGTATGAGCATAAATTAATCCATTAGACTATTATGAACCATCGTTGTGTAGTATGTAAGAATAATTTGTATCACCCTAGTAGTTTTAGTAAAGTAATGAAACATCACTAATGTTTATAAACAAAAGCCTCAAAAACCAGTATTATAAACAAATAAATACTGCAATAAGTGTGTGATATTTGGCACTGAAAAACAAGAATGTGAAATTTGTAACAAAATTATCCCCTATAAATTAAAATCATTAATTTATACATTGTGATATAGTGTGAAATTATTGATACACGTTTATCCTGTAATTAAATTTATCACTGCATGAATTACATTGACATTTGTATTTATAGTGATAATCATTTGAAACAGTCTTTTCTTGCCATATGTAGATATACATTACACATATCATACAAGATTTTTGTCTTCCTGTTACAACCTTCCAGATGACAGAGTCTTGGGTCCTAACATGTCTGAGTTATTGCTTGACAAAATGATGGGTGCAGATACGTCCCCAAGTTTATGTGGCTTGACATTTCTGAGTTTTTGTCTGTGTTGTATTTAAACTCCATAGGTTATTTCCGCCAGCATATTTCTAATTGCTGCATGTGTACTGTTTCTTTATAACTCAACATTAGTTCGGTACATTACTGGACAGTTTGTACTGTCCACAATCTCCAAACTACTAATTTCCAATGCTTTATGTGTCAATGTTTGTGATGGCTCCTTGTTGTGAACTACATGTTCAGCATAGTATTGGCTTTGTAATTCTACATTACAAAGTGAGTGATGAGTTCTTGACTGAAGTTAAAGTATTACGGTCTTTAATGACAATTCTGGATCTGAATTGGATGATGTAGAAAATGAAGAGATATTTCGATCCGATAATACAGGTAAGCCTACATAATTCGAGGTTACTTTATCTTATAGTTTATACTGAATATCACAACTCGTTTGTGACTACACTTTTTTTTCCTTAATTTACAAGTTATTTTACTTTGTTTACAATTTTTTGTTTACTTTGTTTAGATTTTATATGCTATTGTGTAACAATTTTATACACTCATTCTGTGATCATCTGTTTAGAGTTATGACTGCTTAAATAATAAAATGAACACTAGCTTCATAGGTTTTTTTGGACACTTTCTGAAAACAAAAAAATGGATTTGACCTTAGGAAACCATATGCATAAACAGACTTATACACAATTTTATACAGGGTGATTTCAAAATTGCATGCCAATCTCTTGGACGCTGGTTCTGTAGCTAAAAATAAGAAAAAATGCATATAAACATAGGTCCGTAAATGGTTTGTTAGCGAGTTACGGCTCATGAACCAGTTTGTCCTGATTTCTACTCCCACGGTAAAATGGCGCCATACTGAAATTCTTGGGGTATAAAGTGAACGGTAAATTTGGTGGTTTCTTGTGGTTTTTGATCTGAACAATTGAAGAAAAGATGTTCCAGAGCGCTGTCTCAATTAGTTTGTTAAGAAAAACTGTAAAACTCGAAACATTTGGGTCGAAAAACAGTTTTAGATTTGGGATACAGTAACTTCGTTAATTTGCTAATAAACAAATACAGAGTTCTAACTAACCTTGTAGAGAATTTAATTATGGAGAAATTAATGTGTATAATGTCTATTAAAAATAAGTACAAATTTGAAAATTTTGACTTTAATTAAAAACAAAAACAAAATTATTTAAAATCTTAATTTAATTTTTCATTCTGGTTAAACTTTTCTGGGGAGTAAAAACAGCAACATTTGTAATTCCTTTTATGATATTATATTTGCAGTTTATATGTTCAACATATTAATTTAAAGATGAAAGGGTATTCTTTATTTTGCAGTAATCACTTATTTCCTATATGTATTGAGTGTTTTGCAGGAGATGTCTGAACATATGTAAAATCTGTACGACTACAAGGTAGCACCCACCTCACAACCTCGATGTAATTGAAAACACATTACAAATAGAAAAATGTTCATACCATTTGTGTGATCGTTTGGAAGTCAGAGGCTCGTCCTCCTCACTGTCATCTGATAGAACAGATCTTGAGAGAGCAGGGATATTTGTTAGAGCTTCAGCAAAATCGAGTCTCTATTTCATCAAGTCACTGTCAGTATGGGAATTATTGGATGTACAGTCTCACACAGGGAGCATCCAGCTGTTCAGAAGTGCCCAGTCTAGGAAGTACAGGATGCATTTTAATGTCCACTTCTTTGTCCTAAACCATATGCCATAGAACTCCATCTGCTAATCACAAATATTTATACCACCCATGCACTGATTATACTTGTGTACAACAAATGGACAAGTCATTGTGTGTCTGTCAGTGTGGGCCAGTGGCATTTCTGCCGCGACTCGTACACGTGGTGTGACATTTACAACTCGCTGATTACAATCCGCTTTTGAAATAACTTCGTTGCCGTTTAAAGAATTCCAAAACACTACAAACTGCTAAGATTACGACGAACACAAAATAATATAATGTAAAAATTACTACTTAGACAAACAATGATGATACCCATAGGCATAACTTGGGAGGGGGAATGGGGGCACTCGCCACCCCATTGTTCCGAGCACTATAAAATTTTGTTTCCAGTTGTTATAAATAAAAACTAACACATAGTCAAACAGGAGACGGTTTCTATGCTTGTGAGCACAGTAAGTACAATTTATCAATGTCTGTACTGTTATCAGATGACTAGTTGCCATAAATTGATTATTCTTATTTCTTTCGAAGAAAATTGTAAGGGAAATGTTAGACAGATTTGAATGATATACGTCAAAATAATATTTCTGTTCGAAAAAAAAAACAAACGCTAGAGACCTAATTAACTGGAATACAATGTGTGGCTTTTACACAAACAAAGACTTGTTTTGGAACACCGCAAGACATCTATGGCTTTGTTCACGAATCTTAAAAGATGGTCATTTGGAACTGTTATTTGTTAATTATTACTGATACAAGTACAATCGGTTACTCAGTCGTGTATGTAGTCCGTTAAATTACACATCGCTTGTCTCTTTCTTAATTTGTTATTGTGATTGTTTTGGTTTTTTGTGTTGATATGTGCTGGGAAATGGGAGGGAGAGATAAGAAACGCAAAGGAGTAACACGGCTTAATTTCTTTGAAAATTGCCTGATTGTGAAATTGAAAATTTCTTTGTGTTGTGACTGATTTGGCTTACTGCTACTACTGCTGAGCATTTTGTGACAGTGTGCCTAAGGGAGAGGATGCATTTATGAAAACTGGGTATAAGAATTGGAAGAACTAAATTGTTTATGTTTATAGGCCTATAGTATATTTGTTCTAGGTAAACATAACTGGAAGTACAACTTATGAAGAAAGGTTTGTTTATCATTAAAAAATGAAATTGTCCCTCGTTTACGAACTGCGAATTATTACTAAACTTTCTAATTTTGTATATAATATATTTTATTAATTGTATTACATAGATGGTCTCACTACACACTTGAATTTATGAAGCTTTACCCTGCCCCCCAAAGTTAGGCCCCAAGTTACTCCCATGACTGTGGGGCCCCAGAATTAGGTCATCAGATGAATCGTAGCATACACGTCCATCAATATTCATTTCGTCGAAAGAAAGGACAAAAATGTTCTCAAGTTCTGTAAAATTTGTAGCCTTAGCTTTCATTAAAGGCTAAACTTACTGAAGGCGCCTCACCTGCATTTAAACTGTCGTGTCCACTTTTCGAGAGTAGAACTAGCAGGTAAGGGGAAATTGTGTTTTTTTAAGTAATTGTAGGTTTTCTTTGATAGTGCTCTTAGTGTGAGTGCATTTGTGATATCTTCTGATGACCACTGAACCCTCTTGTCTTGTAAAGGACATCGAATCTGGCCTGGAGTGAAGCACTTAGACAGGATATCTTTTACATCTTGATTTAATTTCTCCCAGGTTGTTTTTCATGGGAATGCCTTCTTGAGAGATGCTACATATCTTGTTCTTTTGAGTGTTCTTAGAGCAGCTTGTGTTTGTTTTAGTGCAAGGGCATTTTTCTTTTTTAGCTGTAAAATTTGTTCTCGAAGTTTTGCTATTTCTATATATTTTCTATGTCCTGATTTATCTCAGTGCTAGTTTCCTGGTCGATACTTCTTTTCTTTGGGGACAAAATTGTTGCTAGCGCTCGTTTCCTTACAGATCTGACTTCCATGCGGGCCTCTCGATCATTGGAGACCTATATTATAGAGGATAAACAATGCCTTAATTTTTTTATGATTCGGGAGTGAAACATTAAAAAAAATAGGCAAGGATGACATTAAGTGGAGGTAAATTAACTAATAAGTTATCTGAGATGCATAACTCGCTAACATTTTTAAACGAATTAAACCAATCATTACTAGTTTGAGTACAATTAACACTACAAAACCCCAACCCATACTATTGTACTGTTGTTAATTAAATTTATAACCATAATAGTTTATTTTTAGTTTTTAAGTTTATACTTAAAACACACACAAGAGAGTTAAAACTGAAAACTCGCTTTACTCGTTCAATTAAAGACCATAGGCTACATTATTTAGTCCACACCAGCCAGTAATGTGAGGTCTACTGTGTAAATTCTGCTTGGGTAAGGATATTCAGATATAGTCCTATTTTATAAGTCAGTATAAACCCAGAATCAATTTAGCAACAGGGAGGAAACTTATAGCCTGAGTTATGTTGGCTAATAAAATTTGACTAAAATAGTATTACAATTTTTAAACTGAGGACATACACACCTGAGTTGTGCTCTCACTTGAATCTGAGCTGTCGTGCCAATTTGGAATGTACTGGGATGGAATAGCATTTAACCGCAGAATTTTTCTTGTCAGTAAACCAAGAAATTCATTTTTCAAATCCCTTTCATAATCATCTGGGAGAAAGTGCTTAGAACACACTCGGGCAGTAGTAACATTAAATTTTTTCAGTTCGTTTACAACGAGAAAGCCACACACGTCTCAGCTCTTCGCTTTTTGGAAACGTGTGGTATATGGCACCAGATTCCTCAAAGCAACAATTATGACACTGTCCAATAGCACAAGAGGCATTACTACTGCTACCACTTTAATTCATATCAAACTATAGCCTATGTATATTCCAATGTGTAACGTAAGATAAAAACACACACTGACACAACCCAAAACAAAAACACAATGATGCTACAAAAATTAAATTGTGTTTACTCAAACAACTATAATTAACAAAAGAATGCACAAAGAACAAATTACTCAAAAAGAACGCACCGTACAAAATTTCTGATAATTCAGACCACAATTAAGTACCTACTCTCCCTTTGCAATGAAACTCAAAACGCTAAACTGTAGTTCTTCCACGCAGTGACGTCACACATCAACAACAGCTGATCGCTAGGTTAAGCCACTACCTACGATAAGGCGAAGCCTTACAGCGTGATCATCACAAGTCAATGACAATGTGCGTATAGCTGCCATTAGTGCTTTATTTTTCTCACCTGTTAAGGTTGCGATTCCATGTTTATAATTCTTTGTTCGTTCATTTAAGTATTTTATGTTTAAAATCTGGTTGATGCTTTATGTGGGAAGGTATTAAATGTCACCATTTCGTTGTTTGAGAAGATTCAGCGTACAAAAACAACACATTTTTACTGCTGTTGTTAGCAAGGTGAGTAGGCCTAGTAGATGTCATACTATGTATTTTGTTAATTAATAATGATCTTTTTTATACTCTTAGTTAATGATAATGTTAGGTATAGATAAAGAAACTGTAAGCATATTATTACCGTAAAGAACATCTGCTGGTACCTATTTAGAAATTTGTTAGGTTATTGATTATTTTTTCACTTTCTACTTCTTACAAAAAATGAAAGAAAATCATAAACAAACAACTACTTATAATTACAGCTTACTCAGAATGAAGTGATGCTTTATTATTTATTTGTGCTGTAAGTTAATAAGCAATTTTGAGGAAATTCAGATATATTTCTTACTTGAAATTCTTCAAAAGAATTTCGTTTTCATATATCGTAAAAATAAGTAATTTCTGTTACTGCACATGAATTTATTGTATTAATATTTCTGTGGCAGTTATGTTCTATCTTAATTTCACTGTTTTATTTTACTGATATGTTAGAAGTTAAGGGTATGTTTGGTTGTAGTTGTAGTTAGCACTTTGAGTGTTAACTCCGTCAATTGACGGACTAGCGAAACTTCTGTAAAATGTGAAGTCTGTCAATTGACGGAGTCGTGTTTTCAATGCTTTTATACGGGTTAGTCATTCATATGACGGTTTAGCAGCACCATACAGAGTTGGTAATGCACAAGCAGTTCACATTTTTACCGCTAGATCTCATATGCGGCCACATAATAGTCAACAGTTTGAGTTGAACCCAGTTGTTGTTTGGCACTCAAAATGTCGGGACGCGGCTTGACCGTAGACGAAATTCTTGCTGAATTGGAATGCGATTTTAGTGAAAGTGATGGTGATATTGGTGATTGTGGTTTTTCTGATAATACAGATGATGATCCAGATTATGTTCAAGAAGATTTGTATTCAGGTTAGTATTTATAATCATACAATTTATAACCTTTGCATTTGTTGTGAACGTATTTTTTATAAACGTAATTTTTTGTGAACGTATTTTATTTTATTTTTTTATAAATACTTATAGTATTTTGTTTTTTGTGTCAGGGTTCCCAGCGACCTGGAAAGTCAGGGATTGTCAGGGAATTACAAAATTGTCAGGGAAGTCTTTTAAAAATTGGCGTGTGTCAGGGAAGTTGACTCAAATTTGTTATGTGTCAGGTAATTCATACTGATGACAAACTGCAACCTGTGAATCCTTTGAAGCGAGGAAAAGTGATCAATTAATGAGGTAAGTTGAATTTTATTTAAAAAAATTAAAATTGTACATGTTTCGGGCTATGACAGCATTAAAACAAGATGAGTTTGTTGAAATGCTGAACAGTGTTGTGAAGTTACAATACAGTTTAACATATATAAAATACATGAATACAATTTATTGTCACCTACCTGTAACGCTTCTATTCGGGTCCAGAATTCGATCATATGTACGTCAGATGCAAACCTGTGTTAAGGTTGTCGAAATAACTAACTCTACACATTTTTTGAAGAGAAATTCTGATTTTTAATGATCAACTATTGCAACTTTAAATGTTTGTTTTCCAAATACATTTACTTACATGTTTTCAAATGTTGTGTAACTCTTGTTCATCAAATGTTGTGTAACTCTTGTTCATACATTTTATTTTATATACTTAAATAATATTACTTACTCCTAAGAAGATAGCCCAGCCTGCCTCTCACTCACTCTCACATTCCTAAAACAACCCCCGTTACCCTGATTGATTATTATAATGCATTATAAAAAATCCCCGCCTGCAACGCGTTATCCGTGACCTCGTGGCCACTCCGTGGTAAGTTGGTAATCGTCCCGAAAAACAAAAAAAATATAACAAATTTGTATGTTAGTATTCTGAAGTTGTTCCCGCATCACTGCCACTGGTTTAAATAACGATTGATTCACTTTTACTGCCACATGTTTAAATTTTGAGAAGAGCTAACCCCTTCTAAGTGCACCGGCTGGTACTCTTTGAGACGAACTGCGCAACGTTCTTTGCGAGCGGGAGGAAACAGTGGTCCACTGCCAACGGATCTCGTCGTCGTTCACAGTTGATTTGTTGTGGTTTATTGGCTCAGCACATGCTACATAGTGATTGTTTCAGTAGTGTGTGCCGACGATCTCTAGGCACTGCTGGCTTGATGTCACCAAAAGGGGCGGTGCCTAATTTGCGTTTCCTTCAGGTTAGTCAAGTAGATTAAACAGAAACTGTAATTTTCACCATCTTGGCGTTTCCTGGCCGCGTCAGTCTGAGCGTATACCTGTGTCGCGTGTGCGTGCGCACTGTCACATTCATGCACAGTTCTGAGAAAACTTAGGGTGGTACATACTTCAACTGATTTCACAATGGAATATTGCGTCTTGCCTTTGTTCTAAAACTGTTTCAGTCAACATGTGGTCTGTTACAATGGAATTAAAATTTGCACAATATTTTTATGAAACCCTAAAAAATGAAATAAAATAAAATACAAATACCCCATAACTGCAATAAATAAAATTACCCACTTTTGACACGTTACAATACCCCCCCCAATGAGAATTCTTTCTGTCCAGAACAGAAGAAGTCTCATTGATAAAACCCCTAAGAGGACCGGTGAGGAACTGTTACCAACAACCCCCCTTTGTTCTTACTCTGCATGGGTAAACGACCCCCTGGCTCGGTGACCATGGACGCATCTGAACGAGATCACTGGACTTCTCTGTAAGAGATCCCAACACCGAGAAGTCGAACAGACCCGTACCCTAGTGCACCTCACCGTCTAACATGCTACCCCCAAAAATCCTCAATCCCTGGCTCAGATTATGCCAGCTCCTCAACTGATATGTTTCCCCTTATATGCAAGCTGGGCTGCCTTTAGCAGATACTGGGCTCACACACACTCACATTACATGTTATAAATTGAAAATTTCTTTAAAAATTCGTTAAAATACCACTCACTGGTTGTTTCCATTTAAAATCAAATCAAAATTTTGTATATATTTTAAATTATTCTCTTCATTGGTTTTTTCTGTTATTTCTGTTAGTTAACATAAATCAATTTAAACATTTCTTACAATTAAGAAATTCCTTAACCTAACATGGATTACCTAGAATCTAACAATACAATTCAATAAAATAATTCAATAAAAATAAACATGGTTAGTACACCAACAATAAAATAATCAAAGTTTAAATTATCCATTAGCTGGCAGGCGCAAAATCAAGATTTTCTTTTTTTTTTTTTCAAAAAAATATTTTCCAAAAAATTTTAAAATTCAAAGAAAAAATTTAAATTTATTAAAAGGTTTCCTTTACATATAGAAATTATTTAAAATTTGTTTAAATTGATCAAAAAACAAAAGTTGAATTAAATTTCTTACTATTAATTTATATGACCTTACCATCAGCTGATCAAAACTAGGTCAAGTCCACAACCTTGACCTACATACGTTATATACCAGTTATGTCTGAAAATACACTTAACATCTGTAAAATTCTGTCTTGACACACAAAATGTAATAAAACAAAACATTTAAAATAACAAAATATTATTATAAATAATGCTCAAATTGACATTTAAATTATTCAAATAAACTTTACAACTTTACATTTCCAAATTCTATCAAAATTTTGTCACTGGTTTTAATAAAAATTTTATATTTTCTTATTACAAATCTCTTTCTTTATTTGACAATCTCATTCTACATCACTGTGGGTGATCTAAATTATTTATAACAATTCAATTTACCCCTTGGTAGGCCTACATTTATAATCTCTACCCCTCTGACTCTAATACTCATCAACTTCAACTCACATGACACCCATCTCTATCAAACACTCTCTAACCCCAACTTATCATTAAACTCAAATCGCCACCTTCTCTCTATATATATTAAAAAATACTCTCTAACCCTTTGTACTTAGGATACGTGTTCCCCCCCAAAAAAAACTCATTTCCCATTATCTGGTCCCTGGATTCTACCTAAGACGACCCCTTCCCACTAAATCGGTCCCATCCCGTCCCAACCATTATGTTGTTGCGGACTCCCACATTACACTACCTCCTACTACAAAATTGCCATCCCCAAAATCTCAATCTTATTACCTCACTTCAACTACAATAAAAGAACATCATCAATTAATAATATTAATATATAACTCATAACCCTACATATATTTCCCATGACTACTGTGTCAACATCAATATTTCTCAAATTCTATTACATTATCTTGGAACAACACTACATTACTTCAAAACAATATTTCGATCTTTACTACTTCAACTTTAACTTCAACTCGGACTGATCTACTTGTCCCATAAAATATTCATCACCCCAAAACTATCTTTTATTATTTCCGACAATTCCTTTAAAATCCTACCACATTAAATTACTTTTCTCATTATCATAAAATAACACCATTGACACATTAAAACATTATATTTAATATTAGTTACCTGGAACATTTATAAACAATTTTACAGTGACCCTTTCCTACCGATCAGCTGATATTCTTAATAAAGTGAAGACACCTTTCAAAAATTGTGCAGGATTATACTAAATACATATGCTTATCAATACTTACATCTATCATCAATGTTTCCCCTTTCTCTGATTCTGGTAATTTTATGTTGACCGCCTGCCAGTCGGTGTAATCATTTACGTAGTTTCAAAATACACACATTATAAAACACATTTTTTTTTTCAATTCTTATATCTAACCTACTACAATAAAATAATGCATTTAAAACATAGAATGAACACCTTATATTGAATGTCTGAGCATCTAGTTATTTATACAGAACACAAGCATTTTTATTGGATCAAAATTTGAGTTAGCAATTTTTATATTATAGAATTTTAATTCGTGGCTCCTCTGAGCCACCTCCCATCCACACACTCTATTGCAAGCTATGTAAGACTGTAGCGCCTTTTCGCTTCCACAAAGACTGCATATTTTGGAGTAGTTTGACCTCTCCGTGTCTTTGCTTCGGCAGTTACATTTTAATATTTTGAATATCAACATATTCTTGTCTATAATTAAACGCCCTTAAACGGGTCTACCACCCTGGCCTTGCTGTTCCTACTCGGACAGAGTGGTAGCCGGCTGTTCCTTAGTTTGGTGATTCCCCTTAATTCCCCCCTGTCAATTTCCAAGTTCACCTTGACAACGATAACAGCTATGGCCAGTTAAGGCAGAACGTGTCGCAATGAGCCCCAACCATAGCTGTTAAAGCTAAACCAATTCCACGGTCAGGGTTCGGTGAGGCCGTGACCGCCCGAAAAGTTGGGGAATCAAGTAAAATATCTTTTGTAAAACTAAAATTAGCAATTTATATTTAAATGACATTATTAGTTTGGATGGTGTTTTAACCCCCTATATCCCTAGCTCAACCTTCATTAACATAAAATATTAAGTACAAAATTTACAACCTCATAATATTGCAGTTCCACACTACACTGTTATGTCACTTCTTTGAGCACCAATCTACCCCCCAAAATTATCCCCACATCTTGTATTGACAACAAGTCTTTATTTTACTACACATCTTTTCAAACGTTCCCATGCTCACCTATACTAAAACTTGACAATTATATTTGGTCACTTAATTCTAAAATTTACTTAAATTTTAAATTATAAACATCCAGAAACTCTTTTCTTTATTTTTTTTTAAACCTACTTATATTCTATTGGTCAGTACCCTTGGGCCTGAAACGGGGGTGTTTTGTGATGAAGCATAAAAAAGTTCCAGCTCAGATCTACTTTGTGCAGTTACTTCCCCTTTTTGTCCAACTGTACTCCCTTATGGCCCTCATTTCTTCCAACCCGTCGTCTGAACCGGATCTCACTATGCTTCTCCGCAAAACTCTTCGTTTCGGTTTAAACAAAACTACTGTCAATGGCTCAACTTTAATTTTGCCATTGACGCTGAAAATTTTTTTTTAATTTGCACGCACTGCCTTGTATTTAAATGCAGCCTCCATTATGTACAAACAAGCATAAGGCAGTGCAGGCACGTGACAGGTACATCAAGATTGTTGCACCTAGAGTGTGTTAATGATAATTTGTGTCACGTACCTTTTGGGGTCCCCCTCCCCGTTCAAATGTGTAGTTAGTTTTCTAGTTTCTACCAATTTTGGTGGAGCCGGACCATCGTTGTTTTCACTGCCCGAAGGAAGATCCGCCAACCATGGCCCGCCTCCAAGTTCCGAATTCCACGGCCAGGACTGGTAAGATCGTGACCGCCCGAAAATGAGGGAGGATCCCTTCTGTAAGCATACAACAATATTTTAAACATTATTCATAAACATACTTAAAGTGACCGATATAATTTTAAATTCGTCGCATTTTGAGTACCTACTATTTCCTGCGTCGCTGGGTTCCTCAACACATATGCATTCTGCATTTTTATTTCTATGATTTCGTACGGTCCTTCATACAACAAGAAAAACTTCTTTATTTCTTTATCTTGAGCACTGAACAAATCATGCCTTTTTACCAACACTAACTGACCTACCTCGTACTTGGTCCATTTACCCTTAGCATCATGCTTCTGTTTCCTTCGCTCTCCTCTCGTAAGTAGGTTCTCGTTTGCCAATTTAATTTTCATGGTTCTGTCCAAAACTTGACCTTCTGGTGGGTATACGAAAAGTTGTTCCAATATCCTGGGCGGCCTTGTTCCCCTGATCAACTCATGCGGCGTAAATCCTGTGGACTCATGGGTGGTACAATTCAGCCACTCCTCTACTTTCTTCATGTAGGATGGCCATTCTGTGTGTTTGGCGTGACGGTACGCCCGAAATATCCTACCAATCTCTCTCATCACCCGTTCTGCTTGGTTCGACTGAGGATGATACACTGCCGTATGCTTGGGTATGATGCCTTCCCATCCAAGCGTCTGTCGCCACTTGCCGCTTATAAACTGTGGTCCGTGGTCAGATAATATAATTTTCGGTTTTCCAACATTAATCATGTAGTCTCTTACTATTTTTTCACTGAGTACTTTACTCGTCGCTCTCTTAATGCTATATAATTTCACAAATTTTGAAAAAGTGTCTAGAACTACAAATACATACAATACACCCCCTCTACCTCTGGGTAATGGTCCATATAAATCTACTGCAACTAAATCAAACGGTTTCTCAACTTTTATGTAATTCATCTCCCCTTCTACTTTATAATTCGCTACTTTCGATTTCTGACATAAATCACACACTCTTAATACTCTTCTAACTCTCTTTTCCATATTCTTAAATATACATGACTCTTTCAAAACATTAGCACACTTTCTCGCCCCAAAATGACCATACCTTATATGGCAATCCCAAACAATTTTATTTATTAACCCCTCGGGTATAACTAACCTCCAATCACACTCCCCACCCTCTACTCTTTTAAATAAAATGCCTTGGTATACTTGAAATCGCTCATTATATTCAGATCCCTCTACCTCCGTTTCTAAACTAACAATTACTTTACCCAGTTTATTATCAGATCTTTGCCTATTTTTAATGTCACTTAATTCTTCACCAAAAATTCTATCTTCTCTAGTTAATCTAAAAATTTCTATCTCTTTGAGATCCCTACCAGTTTTATTGTCTATAACATCTACTCTAGAAAGTGTATCTGGTACCTTATTATCTGACCCCTTTATATACTCCCATGAAAAGTTATATTCTTGTAAGGCTAATACCCACCTGGTTAATCTGCTATGCGTCAGCTTACATGTATTTAGGAATGATAAGGCCTTATGATCGGTCCTGATGACGGTTTGGTTTCCCAGCAGGTAAGTGCGGAATTTCTTCACAGCAAAAACGATGCTCAGCAATTCCTTTTCGGTAGTTGTGTAGTTCTTTTCTGCTGCCAATAAAGTTCTGCTGGCGAAAGCAATGGTCCTGTGCTCCTGATCCTCACCCTCCTGGTAAAGCTCTGCGCCGAGGGCTATGTTGCTGGCATCCGTCTGTAAATAAAACTTTCTCTGAAAATCGGGGTGATTCATCATAATTGTGTCTATAAATTTCTCTTTAATTTCATTGAAAATAATTCTCTCCTCCTCTCCCCATTTCCATTGCTTATTCTTTTGTAAAACAGCACTTAATTTAGAGGTAATATGCGCATAGTTTCTCTGGAATTTTCTATAAAAATTACATAATCCTAGAAAGCTCTGCAACTGTTTAATATTCTTTGGTTCTGGAAAACGTATGATAGCTTCTACTTTGTTTGGGTTTGCTAAAATTCCCTCTGGAGTGATAATGAAACCCAAAAAAAAAATTTTGGTTTGTAAAAATTTCGACTTGTCCCAATTAACAGTTAATCCCCCTTGTCGCAATTTATTTAAAACGTACTCTATGTGTTCTACGTGTTCAGAGAATGTTCTTGATGCTATTAGTATGTCGTCAACATATACAGTCAAAAAATCTAAGTCTTTCGGTTGTAATATCATGTCTAAACACTTAATAAAACTTGCTACACTAGTGTTAAGCCCAAATGGCAGGCGTTTAAATTGATAGTTTTTCCATTGAAAAGGAATGCAGTAAACTTACGGCTTTCTGGCGCTAATGGGACTTGCCAGTAGCCCGCCGTTAAATCTAAAGACGTCATGTATCTGACTCCACTACACTTTTGAAAAATTTCGTTCATGGCTTCCGGTGATTCCCGGTCAGGTATTATAATCTGATTAATTTTGCTAGCGTCTAAGCACAATCTTACCTTTCCATCCTTTTTGATGACCACTACCAATGGATTCGAGTAAGGCGATATGGATCTTTCGATGATGTCCCCTTCCATCATGCGGTCCAACTCTTCTTGAACGGCTCTCCTCTTCGAAAATGGCACTGGATAACTTCTCTGCATGTAGGGTGAGTGCTCTCGAATCTTCAGCTCGCATACATAGTCCCTGGCTTTCCCAGGCAACTCAGCAAATACATCTCTAAAACGTTCAATAACTGCCCACAACTCCTGTCGTTGGGGACTCCCTACAACTCCACCCTCATTAAAAAATTTGTCTGCCCTATTTTCCCATACTCTCATCATTCTCCATGCTCTCACTCTCTTGACACACATTCACTCTTGTTTCTATAATTCCCTCGCCTACTCGGTTTTGTATCATCTTTACACCCGCAACTCTAGCCTTATCTAACACCGTCTTAAAGTCCACCCTGATTGGTTCATGCCCCTTATTAAATTCCACTATTCTCTGGTTAAAATCAATTACTGCTTTATTTCTCTCCAAAAAATCATTTCCCAGGATTATATCTAAATTCAAACCCTTAACTACTATAAAAGTATTCTCAAATGCTATTCCATTAACATGTATGTTTAATTGAACTTGTTTGGTGACCCGTTTACTTCGTACTCCCATCACCCCCACTACTGTTACTCCCGCTACTGGTAATGATGGAATATTCTTATTTACCCTTTGTAATTCACCCAGTACATTCTCTGAAACTACTGATATCTCACTACCCGTATCAATCAATGTTTTGTAATCCTTACCTTCTATGGTTATGCATACCTCCGTTAGTCCAGGTTTGGTTTCTGTCATTTGTGCAGCGTCCTCCTCCAGTAACTCCTCCGCCATGTCTCTGATAATTATGTTGCTGCGGTAGTTATGCTCCTCTTGGACCCCCAGGTTCTCCTCCGACAATGGACGGGCCCGGTTCTCCATTGTCTCCTCTAGTTTCCCGTGGATGGACCTGCTACTGCCTGGCTGTATCCACCTCTGCCTCTGTTTTCGCTTCCATTTCCCCTCGGTGCTCCTCTGGTGTTCTCAGCTCCTCTCTGCGGTTGATTCTGTTGCTGGTACGTTCTCTCACGGCGTTGACATTCTCTCGGTTGGTGACATCTAAAACAGGTTGTTCTTATAGCATAGTTTTCAACATTTCAACCGGTACATCGCCAACCCTCGCCTCGATTATCATTATTCCCTCCACGTGCCCCTCGGTGAAAGTTGGGTATTCCCCTGGGTTGATTATGATTCCCATTTATATGTGATGCTGGTGTGTTTATCTGCCTACTCATATCCCGTTCTCTTATATTCTGAAATATATCCAATATTTTCTCTAGTTTCGTGATTTCTATAATCTCTCGGGTCATTAATGTAATTTGTATTTCTCTCGGTAAATGCTTACTTATATGACGGACGAATGACCGAAACGGTAACGGTGGTTCTAAATATTTTGCCTCATTATATAGTCGCATTACGTACATAGTCACGTTACCCCCTTGGGTCCCAAAATTACCTGGTCCCATAATTTTACTCCGTAATATTTCTTGTTCCTCCTCCGACCAATATTTCTCTCTAAAAGCCGTCTCAAAACACTGATAATTTACCCAGTCTACTTTATGCACCTCCGCCCATACCGCGGAATTCCCTCTAAAACACTTCATTATTTTTAACAATTGTACTTCCCAGCTACTTCTACAAAACTGATTAAATTCTCTGACTCTATTTAAAAACTGCATAGGGTGTACCCCCCTGTTTTCACAATTAAACAACTCTAAATCAATATCGCTATTCACATCTTTAGTAATGACTATGTGTTCAGTAACCCTATTAAGTTTTTCGTTTATAGCTATATTCAATTCATTTTAACATTAACTATGCTCTGCTCAATTAACACAAATTTATCATTATTTAAATATTCAAATTGTTTATTACTTTTATCTATAGTATTTACTGTATCTTGCATAGCTTGTATCTCTGATTTGCAATTACCTTCTATTTCATTTATTTTGACATTAGTATTAGTTTCATATGTCTTAATGTTATCTCTAACTTCTTCTATTTTCTCTACTGCATAATTAAATTTATATTCACTATCAACGTTACACTGATTTATTTTACTTTCAAAAGTGTCTTTTATTTCTTGGATTTGCTCATTAACTTGTTTTTTGACTGTCTCTGACACTTGTTTGTTTACGTTAATGATATGATTATTCAATTGATCGTTTACTGATTCTATCACTTGTTCTCTGATTGTGTTAAAGCATTCATCCATCTCATTTAGATGCTTATTCATATTAACCTCAAACTTAGCGTTCTGTATATTAATTTCATCAAAACGACTATTTATAATATCAAATTTACTATTCTGTCTGTCAAATTTGTCGTTCAGTTTATTATATTTAACATTGGAGTCACTTTGTTGTTCATCGAACTTATTATTCATGCTACACATCATGCTATATAAACGTGTTAGCATATTGTCCTCATCGGACTTATTTTGGTTGACTGAAATAGGTGTCGATTGATGTTCGACACCTGTCATTATTTTTGATTCGGTTATTTCTACATTACTGTCAGTGAAGCTGACTTCTTCATTATTAGTTGTACAGTCCCTACTCAATTTTGGGGTTATTTGAATCCCTGAATCTTCAGTTACATTGTTTTGGTCTGTTACGTTTATTTCTATTTTGTTTTGACTCGCACTTGGAGTCGAATGTACCTCAAAATCACTCACGTTTGATTCGTCAAGATTTGCGACACTAGTTGTGTCATTTACGTTATTTTTGTTATCTGACATTCTTATTTTTTATAATTGATACTTGTGCGTACATATAATATAATCAGTATGTAATATACTGTAAAGCTAATTTTGTGTGAATGACGCACTATTCCGCTAACCTAAAACACGCGTTTGCATCTTTGTAGATAAGGATTTTATATCAGCACATTTTTTAATTTATAAAATCGTCCCTGTAATCGGTTGCGCCATCTGTGAAGTTACAATACAGTTTAACATATATAAACTACATAAATACAATTTATTGTCACCTACCTGTAACGCTTCTATTCGGGTCCAGAATTCGATCATATGTACGTCAGATGCAAACCTGTGTTAAGGTTGTCGAAATAACTAACTCGACACATTTTTTGAAGAGAAATTCTGATTTTTAATGATCAACTATTGCAACTTTAAATGTTTGTTTTCCAAATACATTTACTTACATGTTTTCAAATGTTGTGTAACTCTTGTTCATCAAATGTTGTGTAACTCTTGTTCATACATTTTATTTTATATACTTAAATAATATTACTTACTCCTAAGAAGATAGCCCAGCCTGCCTCTCACTCACTCTCACATTCCTAAAACAACCCCCGTTACCCTGATTGATTATTATAATGCATTATAAAAAATCCCCGCCTGCAACGCGTTATCCGTGACCTCGTGGCCACTCCGTGGTAAGTTGGTAATCGTCCCTAAAAACAAAAAAAAAATATAACAAATTTGTATGTTAGTATTCTGAAGTTGTTCCCGCATCACTGCCACTGGTTTAAATAATGATTGATTCACTTTTACTGCCACATGTTTAAATTTTGAGAAGAGCTAACCCCTTCTAAGTGCACCGGCCGGTACTCTTTGGGACGAACTGCGCAACGTTCTTTGCGAGCGGGAGGAAACAGTGGTCCACTGCCAACGGATCTCGTCGTCGTTCACAGTTGATTTGTTGTGGTTTATTGGCTCAGCACATGCTACATAGTGATTGTTTCAGTAGTGTGTGCCGACGATCTCTAGGCACTGCTGGCTTGATGTCACCAAAAGGGGCGGTGCCTAATTTGCGTTTCCTTCAGGTTAGTCAAGTAGATTAAACAGAAACTGTAATTTTCACCATCTTGGCGTTTCCTGGCCGCGTCAGTCCGAGCGTATACCTGTGTCGCGCGTGCGTGCGCACTGTCGCATTCACGCACAGTTCTGAGAAAACAGGGTGGTACATACTTCAACTGATTTCACAACGGAATATTGCGTCTTGCCTTTGTTCTAAAACTGTTTCAGTCAACACGTGGTCTGTTACAATGGAATTAAAATTTGCACAATATTTTTATGAAACCCTAAAAAATGAAATAAAATAAAATGCAAATACCCCATAACTGCAATAAATAAAATTACCCAATTTTGACACGTTACAGTGTGTGGCGGCTCTGGCCCTACCAAGCTGTACAAGTATATTTTTATCCCAACAAGGTATCTTTACATTGCTGAGATAAATGTATTTGTGCTTTGATATAGTTTTTGTGTACAATTAACATCCTTTTCTTTTGTTTTAGATTAGGCCTATGCATTAGATAAGATGGCAAGAAAAACAACTTTCAGCTATCAGTGGCTGGATTCAACCCTTAATCCAGAGTTTGTAGATTGGCTCAGTGATGTACCGGACAATAAATTTGAAGCCTACTGTAATGTGTGCAGAAAGAAGTTTAAACTCAGCAATATGGGGCGTCAGGCAATTCATTCACATAGAACTGGACCATAACACACTCAGCCTCAGAATATTAAATCAAGACAGCCATCATTGTCATCATTTTTTGTCAAACCTAGCGCTAGTTCAACAGAATTAAGAAGTGTAGCTACTAGTTCAACAGAAACAAGAAGTGTAGACATTGGACATGGATCTCTTGATAATGCCGCTGTCAAACCGTGTGTTAGTTCAACAGAAACAGTAAAGACTGAGGCAGGGATAGAAAGTGGAAAGTCGGTACACTGTGCTACTTCTTATTTTAATAAAGATGAAGTAGCCAAAGCAGAAATTTTATGGCGTTTAAAGTTGTTGCTAGTAAATACAAGAGGAGTTCATGTGCAGATATACGTGATACATTTATACTTATGTCCCCAGATAGTGCAATTGCATCGAAATTCACCTTTGGTGAAAGTAAGTGTTCCTACATGATTAATCATGGTATTGCACCACATTTCAGTGAGTTATTAACAAACAATTTGAAAACTTGTGAGGATTATGTAGTTTCTTTTGATGAGTCACTCAATAAGGTAACACAACAAGGACAAATGGATCTCATTGTCAGATTTTTTGATATCAACACTCATAAAGTGGTTTCTAGATATTGGAACAGTGTTTTTCTGGGTCGTGCTACTGCCTAAGATCTGCTGCAGAAATTTAATCATGGACTGCAACCTCTTCAAAGAAAAAACTTGTTGCAGGTCTCAATGGATGGGCCTAATGTGAACTTGAGCTTTCTCAGGAAGCTTGAAGTGGAAATGGAGACAGAAAATCCTGATGGGAAAAAGTTATTGAACCTGGGAGTGTGTTGTTTGCATGTCATCAATGGAGCTGTTAAAACAGGTTTAATGACTGTAAATTGGGAGCTTAACTCATTCCTGCGTAACATGTATTATTTATTCAAAGACTCACCAGCTCGCCGGGCCCAGTTCACTGCAGTGACTGGTAGTACAGTGTTCCCACTGAAGTATTGTACAGTACGATGGCTTGAAAATGTTCATTGTCTGGAACGAGCCTTAGAAGTATTTCACCATATCAAGGCATATGTTGCAAATGCTAAGTTGCCAGAAAGTAAGTCCTGTAAAAATATTAAAGAACAAATCCAAGACTCTTTAATAAAATGCAAACTAGCATTTTTCAAAACCATTTCTTTGGAATGTGAGCCTTTTCTCAGGCGATTTCAAAGTAACAAACCGCTTGCTCCATTTTTGTACTCCCATCTGAATGAACTATTAAGAAGTTTGATGAATCGCTTTGTCAAGCGTAGTAAAATGGCAAATGCCATTGATATTGGGAGTGTGATTTTGCTTGATCTACAGGACCCAACAAACTTAATTGAGGTAGGTAAAGTTGATGTTGGATTTAGTATGAAAAAGGTACTTAAAGAACTAAAATTGTCAGAGAGAGAAATTCTTGGTTTTAAACACGAATGTCAGAAAATATTAGTGGCAGTTGTGACAAAACTGTTGGATAAGAGTCCTTTAAAGTAATGATTAGTGAAAGGTCTTACGAGTTTGAACCCACATATAATATATCAGCAACCAAGTCTTGGTCAGACCCGAATGGAATATGTCTTGTAAGCGTTGCATGAAGCTAACAGAATAACTGAAAATGTGGCCGATAGGGCTAAAGCACAATACATTTCTCTGTGTTGTGAATCAAAGGAAGCTTTGGAAACTAAATTCAAAGAATATATCTCAATATCTGATGATAGTATGGGTTTAGACATTTTCTTTGCTGACATTTTAGCAGAAAACAAACAGTATAGTGAACTTTGGCAAGTAATAAAGCTTTGTCTTATACTGTCTCATGGAAATGCTGCAGTGGAGAGTGGCTTTTCTATAAATAAATCAATGTTGGTAGAAAACATGCATGAGGAGTCAATTATTGCACAAAGACAAGTGTATGATTCCATTTTGTACTATGGAGGTGTCAGATGCGTACCAATTAATCATAGAATGTTGTTATCGGTGAGATGTGCTCATAAGAAATACCAGGATTACTTGGAGAAGACACGCCTGAAGGTCAAAGAAGAGGACAGAAAAAAAGCTGAGAAACGAAGAATAAGTGATGAAATAAGAAAGTTGGAAGACGAAAAAAAAGTTAAAAGAATGCAGTCACAAGAATGTGAAGCCAGAATTGAAGATAAAATACGCCTACTTGAAACCAGAAAAGATTGTGTGTAATTTTGTTGTGCTGCATTTTGTTTTTTTTTTTACATTATTACCAACATTGTGTGTTCATTAGTAATTTTAATAGTAATACTTTCATTATTCATGTATAAATAAAATGTATTAACATTTATTATTATCTGGCATATCATTATTAAATTGTATGTACTTTACTGTTCAAAATGTTGTATTTCCTATTTGAGTAATAAATATTGTGTACAGGTGTGTGTTGGACAGCTAATAGGGGTGGAGGAGGCTGTTAAAAATTGTGCAAATGCCAAATTTTTGTCAGGGAAATACAATATTTTGGTCAGGGAAATGTCAGGGAAATTAGTTTGACTTTCTGGCTGGGAACCCTGTGTGTTGTAGATACTGAAAATGAAGAATCGCAGTCTGAAAATGAAAGTGAGCAACAACATTCTGCTCCTGTTCAAGTGAGAGGAAGGCCAATAAATAGTCGTACAGGCAGAGACAGGGCCAGAAGAAGTGACTCAGCCAATGGTTGGACAGCAACTGATCAGGTACCAACTATTGATGTATTCACAGGACAATCAGGTATAACCGATATTACAGAATTAGACGAAAATAGTTCCATAACAGACTTTTTCTGTTACTTCATTGACAATGGGTTTTTGCACCATATCAAGGAACAAACAAATCTGTATGCCCGACAATGTATTAGAAAGATGAGAAGTACAAATTCGTTATCTCCCAAGTCTAGAATGGCAAATTGGAAGGGTGTGACGATTTCTGAATTACGTAAATTTTTTGGCATTATTTTCCATATGAGTGTTAGCCAGAAACCACACATTTCAGATCACTGGTCCAAGAAGGCTGTAATATCATGTAACTTCTGTCCTAATTTGATGAGCCGTGACAGGTTTCTTTTGATTCTTCGCAATTTTCATATAAACGATAATAGTAGCGAAAAAAGAAAGGGGAACCTGGATATGATCCTTTGCATAAAATTCGCCCTTTAGTTGATAAAGTCCGCTTGCGCTTTCAGCAGGCATACCAACCAGCTGAGGACATTACAATCGATGAGGGCATGTGTAAATACAGGGGTAGAATTTTTTTCAAGCAATACATGCCTCAGAAGCCTAATAAATATGGCATCAAATTATACATGCTTTCAGAGTCAGATTCTGGCTATATATGGAATTTTTCTATTTTTTGTGGGCAGAGTAATGTCACTAATGTGAAAAATCTATTAGGAGACTTGCGTGGGAAAGGACACACTTTGTTCACTGATAGATACTACACCAGTCCAACTCTTGCAAGTGAGCTGGAAAATGAAAATACTGCACTGGTGGGAACAACAAATAAAAACAGAAAAGGTATGCCTTTGGCACTGAAAAATCCAACTCTTCAACGGGGAGAACAAATGTACAGACGAAGAGGCAATACTCTGGCTATTTGTTGGAAAGATAAAAGAAATGTATATATGATCAGTACCAGACACTGTGCTGAGATGGTCACATATGTAAACAAAAGAAGGCAAGAAAAAACCAAACCAGCATGTGTAATAGATTACAACAACAACAAAATTGGTGTAGATCTGTCAGACCAAAGATTGTCTTATGGTGTATTTGAACATCGGACAGTAAAATGGTGGAGAAAACTTGCTTTCCAGATTTTCCTTATGTGCATTGTAAACTCAAGTATTTTGTATAATAAAGTGAAAGGTCTGAAGATTCCTGTGACACAATTTATGCAGAATTTGAGTGAAGATCTTGTTGCGGTTGAAGATGATCCACCTATGGCAAGTACCAATGGAAACAGTGGAAATCAGCTTTCTCGGTTGGCCACAGGAAAACATTTCTTGGAGAAGATACCACCACCACCTGGTAAGAAGAGACTACAGAAATGCTGCAAAGTATGTGGAGATAAAGGGAAAAAAGAAACGGGAAAGTTTGTGAGGAAAGACACAAGTTACCAGTGTTGTGAGTGTAAGGTACCATTATGTATAAACCCTTGTTTTAAATTATTTCATTCAAAAAAAAAACTATAAAGTTTGAATTTATTACATACTATATACATATCTTTTTAATTAAATTGAATAAAGTGTTAAAACTAAGTGTAATTGATTAATAAAATTGTAAGTTTAACGCGGTCAAGTTTTAAAAATTTTCAAATACAACTAAATTTGAAATTTGAGAAACATCTTAAGCTTTTCCTGTACAATATTCACAATACAATCACTATAAAGAAGAAAGTATGACCTTTAAAATAAGGTAAGTTATATTTTTCTATCTGTTCTAGTTTATAAGTTACATTAAAATGAAAAGTTCGAAAAATGGCCAGCATTCTTTGCATATTATGAGTAAAAACACACAGCACTATAAGTGTTAGGTTAGATAGTAGAGGTTTAGATTATAGCTTGTTAGATTATGGTATAAGTTATGGCTTGTTCATTTATATTGTTATACTGAAAGTAAATGCATGTGTTGAAATGTTACATGATATTTTGGTGGAGTTACAATTAATTTTGGTTATGGTTGTATTAGGTTGCATTAAAATATTTTTTTAAAGCTTTCCATATTCAGATATTTTTGTACAATATTTAAATTTAATTTGTTCCAAACTGTGCCCCCTGAATTAAATAGGACATTCTCCCCACCGTGTAATATTTGCTTAATCCAAAAACTAGAATTGTAACAGTTTCCAAACTTCTTGAATGGGCCAGGGGAAATACAATGCATGCATTTTTGTGCATGTCAATGAAATGAAAAAGCCCAAGTTATTGTATTTTACTGTGTTGTATATAACACATCTGTGTTAAGAAAGTAGTAACAATTATCTCTAAATTAGGATTATAATTGGTAACTCAGAATAACTTTACTGACTTATGAACTGAAAACTCTATGACATAACTTTCAAATAACACTTTCAGTTGTTTATGTTAATTAAAAATAATTCAAGTTTTGCCAGCACTTATTCACATGATATGGATCTTTAAGTTACAAATACTATGATCATTCAGTTAATCACAGTACAGTAGAAGCCCGATATAGCGCGGTTGTCGGGTGACATACTTTCCCCCGCGTTGTAGGCGTAACCGCGGTATATCGGAAGGTGACCTGTACAGTGACAAATGATGGGGAGGGAGGACCGGGAAAAAGGCTACAGCATAATGCACTACTATATACTGTACGTAAATTACGTCACCAAATGTAGAAATAAAAAATAAGAAAACTATTTTAATCCAATACGTATTTTAATCTATTTTAATCCAATGGAATATAAAATACACTATTTATACATTGCTCACTTGACCTACTGTAGGCCTAATTGTTGGTCTTAAAAAAGTCAGTAATTGTTGTTTGACAGGATAATGCACAGCGTTTCTTTTCCGCGTATTGTTTTATAAACGCGAGGTGCAGCAGATGAACATTATTAGATTCACTTTGCCTCTCCATCCACGAAATTACTTTGTTTATGTGTATTATCACTTCACTAACATTTGGAATAACTTCTTTCACTTCCACCCCATTTTCATTTCATCATCGTCATCGTCTTCTTTTTCTTCGCAATTTGTATTTCGGACTGCATCGATGATATCTTTATATCCTATACATTCTGTAACAGGCTCACCGTTGTCAACTTCTGCCCAGTCATTCAAGTCATCTAGAGTGAAGTTGCAATGCAGAGCACTACTCGCAGACTGTACATCACTATTAGTGAATCCGGCAACAGAGCAGTTACCATCGGCGATGTTTTGTTCAAAGGAACATTTCTTCCAGCAATTCTGAATCGTAGCCGTACTAATACTTTCTCATGCAAGACCTATTGAATACGCAACTGTTTTCAGGTTTATTGACGTAAGGTAAATTTCCATTTCCTCATCAGAATTCACTATAGCACTCAGAAGTTCACGGCGGTAATGCGCTTTAAATGCTTTTATGATGCCTTGATCTAATGGCTGGATCAGTGCTGTAGTGTTTTTCGGCAAGAACATGACTCCGATTTTCCCATCTCTTGACTGTAGCATATCAGCAGGTGGATGTGCTGGACAGTGGTCAAGGGTCAGTACAGCTTTTTCTTCGAGGTTGAGTGACCGCAGGTGGCTTCTCACAGATGGAACAAATTCTTCATGGAACCATTTACCGAAAATATCACTTGTCATCCAGGCATTTTTTGTATTACGATATGTGATGGGTAATGACGTCATGTTAACATGTTGAAAGCATCTAGGATTTCGGCTTTTCCCTATACAGAGAGGTTTAACTTTGTGGCTGCCTGATTTATTTGTGGCAAACAGGAGGGTAACTCTATCCTTATTTATTTTTAATCCAGATTTATTTATTGAATTATTCACATCCAGAGTTCTGGTAGGAAGCATTCGAAAATACAGAGCAGTTTCATCACAGTTATACACTTGATGGTCATTTAAATCGCTATCGATCATTACTTTGTTTAATGCCTGAGGAAAAAGTGCTGCAGCTTCACCGTCACATGATCGTGCTTCCCCTTCAATGCTTATCTGGCTTATACCATGACGAGATTTCCATCGCGAAAACCACCCATCAGATGCATTAAAGTCACTGTTGCCATGTAAATCACTATGGAATTTCACAGCTTGAGCTCTGATAACTGGTCCTGACAGTGGCACACCTTCACTTCGTTTTATTAAAAACCACCTGTACAGACACTCGTCTAGTTCACTATCCTTACCTACTTTAGTCTTTTTTCTTTGCAACCCCACTTCACTTTCAACTGTGTTCACAAAACTTTTAAGTTTATCTTCTTCCTTCATCCACCCTCTAATTGTTCCTTCTGGGATGCCACACTCACGTGATAAACTTGCCTTTGACTCTCCGTTCTTCACACGATCAATTATTTTGAGTTTATCACTCACAGAATATGCTTTTCTTTTCTGCGACATCACAAAACTCTACACTATGCAAATTTATGACAAAGACTATACACTTTGATAAGATGATATCAGAGTATGATCTTATACTGTACTGTAATATGAGGGAGAGAAGGGATTTAGTTGGCTGCTTGCCTTGGCATGAATTCTTAGAAATGTAGAGACTTTAAATAGCTCGGGCAATTGTTTATGTCTACAGGTACACTTGAACTGGCAATTCTGGCTGTTGTTTACAACGCCGTTTCCAACAACAAGCCTTTGTTTACAATAAACACAATGCATTCCAATGTTGTGGCTACGGAAGTCACGATAAACAATTCATAATTTACTCACTCTCTACAAGTAAGAATTTTCGCTAATAACGGGCGACATACTCTTCACCGCGTTATATCCGAATCCGCGGTATATCGGACTGCGCTATATCGGGCTTCTACTGTAGTTTTCTTAATAAAGTAAAAGAATTGCAAGGGAAAATCCATTTCCTTTACAGTTTCATTTTCCGAATACCCAAAATTTATTATAGATTTTATGGTTGAACAACTAAATTTAATTAATTGCAAGCTAGAAAATTACTGCGCTTATCCTCATGAGTTATTCTACTCCAAATCCTCACAAACTCATTTGCGAAGTCCGTATTATTCCATACCTCCCCTGATCCACTCACTTTATTTTCTTGTGCCTCGGCCATGTTCAAAACAATTATTTATAATATACCCTATATATAACGCCCACTATAACCCTTCTAACACACTAATTATTCAGTTTAACTCAAAATACCCCACACATAAACTCGTTATCCAAATATAAAAATAAACAATAATTTCTCAAGCATGTTACGCTACCAAAACATAACCTAGTTTACTCAACGTAATTATATACAATAATTTCACAACTTACGCCGTAACCCAAATCCTATTTTATGTGCTTAAAATAGGTCTACCTCGTATAAAGTTATACTCGGATCCTGGCAGTGAGTCGCCAATTGTTAAGTTACTCCCTAATTATAAATAAATAAATAAAATACTGCCAGAACCTTACCTGCGATCTTTTCTTGCTGACTTACCTTTTTATAAATTCCAACAGAAGTTCAGAGTTGCCACCAATATCTTTGCAGGACAGATATGGAAACCTTTATACTCTACCTTAATTAAAACTGGACAATTTTGCCATCAGACTTCCCCCCCCCCAATTCAGAAGATTCCCGGAAACGTTAGACGAATTTTTCAGCACAGAACACTAGGAAGTGGTAATGACGAAATAACTACGCTAACACATATTTATATCCCTAAACAAACTTGATTTTATTTTATTAAATACAACTAAAAAACATGAATTTGTTTAAACACAAGTTTTATCAACTAATTATTTTCTAGTAACCAGTACTTTTACTAATGATTTCTCCCCTTAAATATTGTAACACCACAAAATGTTACATAACCTAGACATTCACCAAAAGGATAAATAATTACACTGTAGTGACATTAATGAATAGTTTACAATGAATGTAGCAAAGAAGAGAAGGACCAACAAAGAAGAAAGAAGAGGAAGGATCCCAAGAAGCAGTGACGAATACACTGCATGACACTACAACCAATACTATGACTGACTCTAACTAATGGACATGCCAAGTTCACAATAAGCTGTCAAACAAGCCAGTCCATGACATAAATGTAATGTTATGTGTTAAATAAACTAATTAAATAATGACGAAAATAATGTAATATCAGTAACAGCATTTTGGCTGAAAGTAAATGAACCATGACCAGTGAAATGACAAGCCTATGACTAGATTAGCTATGGCCACAATGTGTATTAAAACTAGCATTACAAACCCAGATGTAATATTAGTGAGTAAAAGTAATTATAAAAGGAAACCTTATATGGATGAGTAACTTCCTTATTATACAAAATGTAACTAGTAACAATTGTTAAGGCATAAACCGATGCTAAGAATTTGTCTAGACCATGCCTAAACAAACGTTTGTCAGTAAATTAATAAGGAAAGAGGGCTCCTAGTGAACATAAAATTTACTGAACAATCAATATAACTAAATATAATATGAAATACCACCACTCAATTGTTAATGAATAACGTTAAATTGAGTAGGCCAAACGAAATGTAATTAGAAAATAAGGATTCTTTATAATAATGTATCACCCTATTTATGTTAAGATTTAATATTGTACAGTTATAAATAGCTCTTGAGTATAATCTCAGAGGTATTAGTGTTCAAACAAAGACGTTATAAAGAAAACGCAATGTGAAACACGAAATGTCAAAAGATAGGGAATGCTCGCATTATGCATCGCTAGCAGACGACAGTGAGAAACCATGTTTCTAAACATTCTTTATGAGCATTGTCAAAGAAAACGAGGTTAAAACCTGTGTTAAGCCACATCAAATTGAAGCCCATAAACTAAACTTTAATTTGGTGGTAATAACCTCGTGATCGAAACAATAATAAGTGCATAGTGCGCGTTAGCGTCATTTATTGTTAAAAAATGAGAAATTGTGTGGGTAAAACCAACAACAACGACAGTTGTCAACGTTCGCAGACGGCCGTTATAAAAAACAATACGTCATTTGTAACGGTTATCATAGCCAATCAGAAAAGAGTTTATTAAACGATTTTACCGCCTAAGCCCTATGTAGCGAGGGGGTATATAATAAAAAATGGAGAGAATTCGTTACACTTTTTGTCATCGTCTCGAGCGAGACAGTTGTCGCTCTTCACCGCAATATTTTTTAATAACTGAAATTAGTACAACAATAGTAAACCGTTTAAAATTTTCTTCAAGACATTCAACGATACTGCAATTTACTACAAGTAAGTGCTTCGAATGTAAAGTGAATATTTTAATTTGTGCGTGATTTTAGAACGAGAGAGAGAGTTGTATAATCAGTATTTAACATAGCCCAGATTTAGTCAGAAGAGGGCCAACTCTCCGTTCATAGTTCGTGTGAAGTGTAATTAACCAGTGGTCATTATAATCTGATCACTGGAGTGTTTTTAATAAATTTTAATCTATACGATTAAAAGAAAAAGGTAGCACTGTGACAATTTAATTTATTTCTCTGCTTGCACTGATCATTATTTACCACAAAAATTGTACTGACGCAAGAACAAAAAAACATTCAATTGTATACACCGATTCAATTTACTTAGCGGATTTATCAATCCAATGTAAGATATTTGTATTAGTACTAAGTGTTAAAAATATATGTTAGTTAATAAGTCAGCGTAACAAACGCTAGCCAGGAAAAATAATTACGAGTTTTAAAAAGAGCCAAATAATTTATTATTATTATTAACGTCTGTCAAGGCATAGGATAGTTCTTTATTGTATTTCAAAGAGCCTACCCGTGAGGTATATTATATAATTAAAAGTTAAATTGTTAATAGATATAAGAGTTTATTGTTCTAACTGAGCTAGAACGTATTGTAAACGGACCAAGTAACTTCAAATTTATATTAAGTATCAATTGTATTTTCATTGTTGATTTTATTTTCAAAGGGTAAATAAACCCAGATTTTATTCAGCATAAACCTTGATCATATTTATTTCAAATAGTGAATTAATAATTAACACTGAGTACAGGGAGATAACTCTGAATAGAGACTCTACTATATTAGATTTGAATTGTAGTGAATGCATCAAGCATTTAAACAAAGTTTAAAGTGAATTTATCAAATTCTAAATTTTATTAATTGGTTTTTCATGGGAATTTTCCTAAAATAAACCCATGTGGCGCCCTTATTTCACACAAGGAGTGATATAACCTTGTTGATAAAGCAACCTGGTATTAAGTGCATCTTGACAGCTTATTTTTTTTGGTAAGTGAACTTCAGAACTTCCAGTATCATGAACAGGTACGTGAAAGTGTATATTATTATAAATTATTTGTCCAGACGAGACTTAACGTTACGTACACTGACGACACTTAACCGAGAAGAGGAGTTCCGCTGCAAGATCGACGCTACGGCTACATTCATCCACCGACCAGCGATTAACATATTATTCACTATAATTATCAAACCTTACTAAATAAACAATATTTATCAATTATTACTAAAGATTATTACTGCAAATATTTTAAAGAGAGTTCATTTTGACTTGTAACACGAGATTTCATTATAATCAAATTCTAACTGAACTATTAAATTAAATCAAAATACATTTAATTTTAACAACGAGGGATCTCGTTTTACTACAAATTGGCGACCAACAGAGTGTGGCTTTAAAAATATTAAACAAATAAATTTTTAATATTAAAATTAAGCCCGGCAAATACAATAGAATTATCATGCCTCACACACAAAAGAAGGATGAAGGCTCCACGGGATGGATGGACGAGATTTTTAAAAAATACAGTAAGGTACTAGAAGAATGTGAGAAGAGAATGAGTGATAATGAATGACAACAGATGAGGCAGCAGGCAGAAGAATACCAAAGAGACAAGGAAGGATGGATGCAGAAATTCAGAAACTACAACAAACCAGAACTTAAAGAGGCACCCGAAGATAAAAACGCGGAACAAGTGAGCCCGAAAATCGAAGATCATGAAGAAAAGAAAATCCAAATAATTGAGAGAACGGAAGAAAGGAAGGACGATGGCAAACCGGCGATAGAAGAGGTACCCAATGATGAAACCATGGAAGAATTAAGTCTACAATCCGAAGACAATGGTAAACAAACCGAGAATAAAGAAGACTCAAAAGCATTGTTGCCTGAGGATACACACCACAGGAATGAAGAGAATATTCAGCACAAAGAAGTCATCATTGAAAGTGTAAATAACCGGGTGATTCAGAAAACCGAAGAAAAGGAAATAGAGAACCACATGAGTAAGAAAAAGGAAGAACGAAGAATGGTACGTCCCAAGAAAGTGAGAATTACACGGGAAATATTAGAGATGACTAGGAGTGGCTTAATTAACTTCGTGGACGACCCAATTATCCGTCGTAGAGCAAGAATCAATGGTAAGAAGTATGAACAGAACTTCATAAAAATATTAAAAGTAAATCACCATAAAATAGTGAATAAAAACTTAAATAAAGATATAATTAAATCAAATATGCCAACAAGTGAAAGACACCAGACAAGATCAATTGATTCCTCAAAGAATAACCAAGCATTAAAATATTTAATGAATAATCCAGATGACAGAACGAATAAAACAATGTTACATACCAGTGACTATGTTATGATGGAGAAGGTTATAAACAATGAGGGATTTAAAGTGAATACTCCTAGAAGAAAGATGCTTCGCAAGAAGAAGGAAAACTACCAGAAACAAATGGACCGGATCATTGAAGGATACGCCCAAGCGATCAGAAAATTGCGGCAGGAAAGGAACCAGTTGACGGAGAACTCCAGCCAGAAGACAGGAGACAACGAACCAGAGTTAGAAGAGACACCAGAAATTAATTATAACAAAAACCAGGAGAACACCAGACACCTGGATAACAAAGATAATGAGCTGAAGCAACGAAAGGACATAAGGTAACTGAAGATTTGGTCACAACAAAATGGAAGAGCTGAATGATAGTGAGGTACGCGACCGGGGCTGAAAGAAGCCTGAACATAAGGATGATCCAAACAACAAACACACCGAATATGAATGACTATGGCTAAACATTAGAAACCATCAGCCACTGAAGAAAAGGACAGATATCAAAGATAACCGAGAGGAGCTACCAAAAGTTAAAGAGAATAGAAAACAATCCAAACTATGTGAAACTAGTTAAAGAATATAAAAAGTATTATGTATAAGTCCTTAAATTATTAGTGACTGTCAATCAGTGAATGTTTTAGTGGATGGTTAGTGAGGATCGGTCAATAATACAACTTTTAGTTATTTTGCGTCGACGTTTCGACAATATTTATTGTCATCTTCAGGACCTGTGTATGAATTACAATAGAAATATCAAACATAACGAAACATTAAATATTTGGGTGAACGTGTTGGTGATGTGAGTGTGTGCGTGCGTATGTATGTATCATTTTTTATGTGAAGACTTATGATAGTTTGTTTACATCTTCAAATTTAAGCTTTCTTAAAGATAATTTGAAGATGTAAACAAACTATCATAAGTCTTCACATAAAAAATGATACATACATACGCACGCACACACTCACATCACCAACACGTTCACCCAAATATTTAATGTTTCGTTATGTTTGATATTTCTATTGTAATTCATACACAGGTCCTGAAGATGACAATAAATGTTGTCGAAACGTCGACGCAAAATAACTAAAAGTTGTATTATTGACCGATCCTCACTAACCATCCACTAAAACATTATGTGTAAGGAAATTTATTATAAAATGTAGTGTAAGATGTTAAATATCATAATATATGTCGTACTATAAACAGCTATCAAAAATGGATCCATGAAAACGTAATTGACCCATAATGAACCCAATAGAATGGTGAAGCACAAAGAACCTTGTATATATACTATTGGATAAACCTATTATAATATAAGAGTGAACTACTTTATCATACAGTGAATATAACAAGAGTGTTTATTATATCAAATATCCTTAAAGTGTCTACCATGAAAATGTTAAATAAGTGATACAGAAAAATATTTATCATATTAAATGTATTGAAAATATCTAATTGCATATAACAAGAATGTTTATCATATTATATAATAAAGAAAAATGTTTATCATGTTAAATCATAAAGAAAAATGTCTATTAGAATATACTAAGAATGATTATCATATATTGTATAACAAAAATGTTTGTGAAATAATAATATAATGTTACTCTGACTCTTCAAGTGATTAATTTCAATAAATGAAATAAAACGTCCAGAATAAGTGTTAAAAACCAAACGCTTGAAGGAGTAGAGAAGAAAAACAACAAAGTGTCGCATATTGAAAAGAGATGGATTAAATAAGGAATGAGAAGGATTATCAAATAATAAAGAAAAATGTCTATCATATCAAATGATAAAGAAAAATGTCTAATTGTATAAAACAAAGACGCTTATCATGTATTGTCTATACCAAAAATGTATGTTATATGGTATATAACAAAAATGTATGTCAAATAATAATATAATGTTACTCTGACTTCAAATGATTAATTTCAATAAATGAAATTAAACATCCAAAATAAAGGTTAACAGTCAAACCTTTGAAGGAGCAGAGGAGAAAAACAACCAAGTGTCGCATATTGAAAAGAGAGGGAATAAACAAGGAATGGGAAAGAATGTTAAATAATAAAGAAAAAGGTGTATCGTATAGCATATACCAAGACTGTTTATCATGTTAATTAAATGATAAAGAAAAATACTTATCATATTAAATAATAAAGAAAAATGATTATCATATTGTATAAAGAAGAGAAATATCTATTTATGTATGACCAAAATGTTTATCATATATTATGGATATAACAAAATGTTTACCAAAGAATACTACTATTATTAAGGAATGAGAATGTTAATTGAACGATAAAGAAAAATGTCTTCGTATATACCAAATGTATATCAAATTGTATCTAACAAAAATGTTTATTACGTTAATATTGTAAACCCTGATAATCCAGGATGATAAGGAACCAAATGTCCAAAAATAAAATAAAAACCTAATATACAAACAATGTTAAGAATGAGGGATTGTGAACTCAAGAAGAATTTAAAGACCAACTGCATAATGTTATAGTGATAAATCTAAGTGTGTAATTTAAGAATATTGAGATAAACAAAACAACTTACAACCTAGTATCGAAAAATAGCAACAAGGCTAATAAATAACATAGCCAATATGTCAAGTTAGAGATAAAATAATGACCTGTGAAGAGAAGTATAGTAGATAAAATAATAAAGCATGAAATGTGATAACAATGAAACCTCTAATACCTTGAATGTTATGTTGAATAAGACATCATATTCTTATCTTATTGAAAAAATGAATGATATGTTATATTTTATGTGTTGTGATAGTGCAACTGTTGCTATGTGCAATTTTTTATTGTCCCAGACAGAGATGAGGATTCCTCTGATTCTGAGGATGTGTAGATGAGGAACGGCGGAGTATGGAAGCCAAATAGAGCCCCTCTGATTCCGAACCCATTACAAATGTTAGGGAATTTGACACTGTGAGGTAAAAATGAAAGAACCAAAGAGTTTGTCACAAGAATCAAGAGGTGTTTAATGATAAACAAAAATGTATTATTGTAAGACAGGAAATTGTTAATTTAAGAAATAAGACCTGTTATAACTAAATGACTAAGAAGGTAAGAAACTTGAAAAAATACTAGTAAGCTAAAAAATCACACTAGCCAAGAACTCAATCTAGTGCAACACACCAACAAACTATTAAAATCAATGCAGAAAGAAGCAGTAATAGTATAATAAAACCAAAATGAAATGATAATTTCTTCAAATGTAATATTTCTCTCAAATTATCAATTTTGAGAGGGGAGTATATGTAACACCACAAAATGTTACATAACCTAGACATTCACCAAAAGGATAAATAATTACACTGTAGTGACATTAATGAATAGTTTACAATGAATGTAGCAAAAAAGAGAAGGACCAAGAAAGAAGAGGAAGGATCCCAAGAAGCAGTGACGAATACACTGCATGACACTACAACCAATACTATGACTTACTCTAACTAATGGACATGCCAAGTTCACAATAAGCTGTCAAACAAGCCAGTCCATGACATAAATGTAATGTTATGTGTTAAATAAACTAATTAAATAATGACGAAAATAATGTAATATCAGTAACAGCATTTTGGCTGAAAGTAAATGAACCATGACCAGTGAAATGACAAGCCTATGACTAGATTAGCTATGGCCACAATGTGTATTAAAACTAGCATTACAAACCCAGATGTAATATTAGTGAGTAAAAGTAATTATAAAAGGAAACCTTATATGGATGAGTAACTTCCTTATTATACAAAATGTAACTAGTAACAATTGTTAAGGCATAAACCGATGCTAAGAATTTGTCTAGACCATGCCTAAACAAACGTTTGTCAGTAAATTAATAAGGAAAGAGGGCTCCTAGTGAACATAAAATTTACTGAACAATCAATATAACTAAATATAATATGAAATACCACCACTCAATTGTTAATGAATAACGTTAAATTGAGTAGGCCAAACGAAATGTAATTAGAAAATAAGGATTCTTTATAATAATGTATCACCCTATTTATGTTAAGATTTAATATTGTACAGTTATAAATAGCTCTTAAGTATAATCTCAGAGGTATTAGTGTTCAAACAAAGACGTTATAAAGAAAACGCAATGTGAAACACGAAATGTCAAAAGATAGGGAATGCTCGCATTATGCATCGCTAGCAGACGACAGTGAGAAACCATGTTTCTAAACATTCTTTATGAGCATTGTCAAAGAAAACGAGGTTAAAACCTGTGTTAAGCCACATCAAATTGAAGCCCATAAACTAAACTTTAATTTGGTGGTAATAACCTCGTGATCGAAACAATAATAAGTGCATAGTGCGCGTTAGCGTCATTTATTGTTAAAAAATGAGAAATTGTGTGGGTAAAACCAACAACAACGACAGTTGTCAACGTTCGCAGACGGCCGTTATAAAAAACAATACGTCATTTGTAACGGTTATCATAGCCAATCAGAAAAGAGTTTATTAAACGATTTTACCGCCTAAGCCCTATGTAGCGAGGGGGTATATAATAAAAAATGGAGAGAATTCGTTACACTTTTTGTCATCGTCTCGAGCGAGACAGTTGTCGCTCTTCACCGCAATATTTTTTAATAACTGAAATTAGTACAACAATAGTAAACCGTTTAAAATTTTCTTCAAGACATTCAACGATACTGCAATTTACTACAAGTAAGTGCTTCGAATGTAAAGTGAATATTTTAATTTGTGCGTGATTTTAGAACGAGAGAGAGAGTTGTATAATCAGTATTTAACATAGCCCAGATTTAGTCAGAAGAGGGCCAACTCTCCGTTCATAGTTCGTGTGAAGTGTAATTAACCAGTGGTCATTATAATCTGATCACTGGAGTGTTTTTAATAAATTTTAATCTATACGATTAAAAGAAAAAGGTAGCACTGTGACAATTTAATTTATTTCTCTGCTTGCACTGATCATTATTTACCACAAAAATTGTACTGACGCAAGAACAAAAAAACATTCAATTGTATACACCGATTCAATTTACTTAGCGGATTTATCAATCCAATGTAAGATATTTGTATTAGTACTAAGTGTTAAAAATATATGTTAGTTAATAAGTCAGCGTAACAAACGCTAGCCAGGAAAAATAATTACGAGTTTTAAAAAGAGCCAAATAATTTATTATTATTATTAACGTCTGTCAAGGCATAGGATAGTTCTTTATTGTATTTCAAAGAGCCTACCCGTGAGGTATATTATATAATTAAAAGTTAAATTGTTAATAGATATAAGAGTTTATTGTTCTAACTGAGCTAGAACGTATTGTAAACGGACCAAGTAACTTCAGATTTATATTAAGTATCAATTGTATTTTCATTGTTGATTTTATTTTCAAAGGGTAAATAAACCCAGATTTTATTCAGCATAAACCTTGATCATATTTATTTCAAATAGTGAATTAATAATTAACACTGAGTACAGGGAGATAACTCTGAATAGAGACTCTACTATATTAGATTTGAATTGTAGTGAATGCATCAAGCATTTAAACAAAGTTTAAAGTGAATTTATCAAATTCTAAATTTTATTAATTGGTTTTTCATGGGAATTTTCCTAAAATAAACCCATGTGGCGCCCTTATTTCACACAAGGAGTGATATAACCTTGTTGATAAAGCAACCTGGTATTAAGTGCATCTTGACAGCTTATTTTTTTTGGTAAGTGAACTTCAGAACTTCCAGTATCATGAACAGGTACGTGAAAGTGTATATTATTATAAATTATTTGTCCAGACGAGACTTAACGTTACGTACACTGACGACACTTAACCGAGAAGAGGAGTTCCGCTGCAAGATCGACGCTACGGCTACATTCATCCACCGACCAGCGATTAACATATTATTCACTATAATTATCAAACCTTACTAAATAAACAATATTTATCAATTATTACTAAAGATTATTACTGCAAATATTTTAAAGAGAGTTCATTTTGACTTGTAACACGAGATTTCATTATAATCAAATTCTAACTGAACTATTAAATTAAATCAAAATACATTTAATTTTAACAACGAGGGATCTCGTTTTACTACAAATTGGCGACCAACAGAGTGTGGCTTTAAAAATATTAAACAAATAAATTTTTAATATTAAAATTAAACCCGGCAAATACAATAGAATTATCATGCCTCACACACAAAAGAAGGATGAAGGCTCCACGGGATGGATGGACGAGATTTTTAAAAAATACAGTAAGGTACTAGAAGAATGTGAGAAGAGAATGAGTGATAATGAATGACAACAGATGAGGCAGCAGGCAGAAGAATACCAAAGAGACAAGGAAGGATGGATGCAGAAATTCAGAAACTACAACAAACCAGAACTTAAAGAGGCACCCGAAGATAAAAACGCGGAACAAGTGAGCCCGAAAATCGAAGATCATGAAGAAAAGAAAATCCAAATAATTGAGAGAACGGAAGAAAGGAAGGACGATGGCAAACCGGCGATAGAAGAGGTACCCAATGATGAAACCATGGAAGAATTAAGTCTACAATCCGAAGACAATGGTAAACAAACCGAGAATAAAGAAGACTCAAAAGCATTGTTGCCTGAGGATACACACCACAGGAATGAAGAGAATATTCAGCACAAAGAAGTCATCATTGAAAGTGTAAATAACCGGGTGATTCAGAAAACCGAAGAAAAGGAAATAGAGAACCACATGAGTAAGAAAAAGGAAGAACGAAGAATGGTACGTCCCAAGAAAGTGAGAATTACACGGGAAATATTAGAGATGACTAGGAGTGGCTTAATTAACTTCGTGGACGACCCAATTATCCGTCGTAGAGCAAGAATCAATGGTAAGAAGTATGAACAGAACTTCATAAAAATATTAAAAGTAAATCACCATAAAATAGTGAATAAAAACTTAAATAAAGATATAATTAAATCAAATATGCCAACAAGTGAAAGACACCAGACAAGATCAATTGATTCCTCAAAGAATAACCAAGCATTAAAATATTTAATGAATAATCCAGATGACAGAACGAATAAAACAATGTTACATACCAGTGACTATGTTATGATGGAGAAGGTTATAAACAATGAGGGATTTAAAGTGAATACTCCTAGAAGAAAGATGCTTCGCAAGAAGAAGGAAAACTACCAGAAACAAATGGACCGGATCATTGAAGGATACGCCCAAGCGATCAGAAAATTGCGGCAGGAAAGGAACCAGTTGACGGAGAACTCCAGCCAGAAGACAGGAGACAACGAACCAGAGTTAGAAGAGACACCAGAAATTAATTATAACAAAAACCAGGAGAACACCAGACACCTGGATAACAAAGATAATGAGCTGAAGCAACGAAAGGACATAAGGTAACTGAAGATTTGGTCACAACAAAATGGAAGAGCTGAATGATAGTGAGGTACGCGACCGGGGCTGAAAGAAGCCTGAACATAAGGATGATCCAAACAACAAACACACCGAATATGAATGACTATGGCTAAACATTAGAAACCATCAGCCACTGAAGAAAAGGACAGATATCAAAGATAACCGAGAGGAGCTACCAAAAGTTAAAGAGAATAGAAAACAATCCAAACTATGTGAAACTAGTTAAAGAATATAAAAAGTATTATGTATAAGTCCTTAAATTATTAGTGACTGTCAATCAGTGAATGTTTTAGTGGATGGTTAGTGAGGATCGGTCAATAATACAACTTTTAGTTATTTTGCGTCGACGTTTCGACAATATTTATTGTCATCTTCAGGACCTGTGTATGAATTACAATAGAAATATCAAACATAACGAAACATTAAATATTTGGGTGAACGTGTTGGTGATGTGAGTGTGTGCGTGCGTATGTATGTATCATTTTTTATGTGAAGACTTATGATAGTTTGTTTACATCTTCAAATTTAAGCTTTCTTAAAGATAATTTGAAGATGTAAACAAACTATCATAAGTCTTCACATAAAAAATGATACATACATACGCACGCACACACTCACATCACCAACACGTTCACCCAAATATTTAATGTTTCGTTATGTTTGATATTTCTATTGTAATTCATACACAGGTCCTGAAGATGACAATAAATGTTGTCGAAACGTCGACGCAAAATAACTAAAAGTTGTATTATTGACCGATCCTCACTAACCATCCACTAAAACATTATGTGTAAGGAAATTTATTATAAAATGTAGTGTAAGATGTTAAATATCATAATATATGTCGTACTATAAACAGCTATCAAAAATGGATCCATGAAAACGTAATTGACCCATAATGAACCCAATAGAATGGTGAAGCACAAAGAACCTTGTATATATACTATTGGATAAACCTATTATAATATAAGAGTGAACTACTTTATCATACAGTGAATATAACAAGAGTGTTTATTATATCAAATATCCTAAAAGTGTCTACCATGAAAATGTTAAATAAGTGATAAAGAAAAATATTTATCATATTAAATGTATTGAAAATATCTAATTGCATATAACAAGAATGTTTATCATATTATATAATAAAGAAAAATGTTTATCATGTTAAATCATAAAGAAAAATGTCTATTAGAATATACTAAGAATGATTATCATATATTGTATAACAAAAATGTTTGTGAAATAATAATATAATGTTACTCTGACTCTTCAAGTGATTAATTTCAATAAATGAAATAAAACGTCCAGAATAAGTGTTAAAAACCAAACGCTTGAAGGAGTAGAGAAGAAAAACAACAAAGTGTCGCATATTGAAAAGAGATGAATTAAATAAGGAATGAGAAGGATTATCAAATAATAAAGAAAAATGTCTATCATATCAAATGATAAAGAAAAATGTCTAATTGTATAAAACAAAGACGCTTATCATGTATTGTCTATACCAAAAATGTATGTTATATGGTATATAACAAAAATGTATGTCAAATAATAATATAATGTTACTCTGACTTCAAATGATTAATTTCAATAAATGAAATTAAACATCCAAAATAAAGGTTAACAGTCAAACCTTTGAAGGAGCAGAGGAGAAAAACAACCAAGTGTCGCATATTGAAAAGAGAGGGAATAAACAAGGAATGGGAAAGAATGTTAAATAATAAAGAAAAAGGTGTATCGTATAGCATATACCAAGACTGTTTATCATGTTAATTAAATGATAAAGAAAAATACTTATCATATTAAATAATAAAGAAAAATGATTATCATATTGTATAAAGAAGAGAAATATCTATTTATGTATGACCAAAATGTTTATCATATATTATGGATATAACAAAATGTTTACCAAAGAATACTACTATTATTAAGGAATGAGAATGTTAATTGAACGATAAAGAAAAATGTCTTCGTATATACCAAATGTATATCAAATTGTATCTAACAAAAATGTTTATTACGTTAATATTGTAAACCCTGATAATCCAGGATGATAAGGAACCAAATGTCCAAAAATAAAATAAAAACCTAATATACAAACAATGTTAAGAATGAGGGATTGTGAACTCAAGAAGAATTTAAAGACCAACTGCATAATGTTATAGTGATAAATCTAAGTGTGTAATTTAAGAATATTGAGATAAACAAAACAACTTACAACCTAGTATCGAAAAATAGCAACAAGGCTAATAAATAACATAGCCAATATGTCAAGTTAGAGATAAAATAATGACCTGTGAAGAGAAGTATAGTAGATAAAATAATAAAGCATGAAATGTGATAACAATGAAACCTCTAATACCTTGAATGTTATGTTGAATAAGACATCATATTCTTATCTTATTGAAAAAATGAATGATATGTTATATTTTATGTGTTGTGATAGTGCAACTGTTGCTATGTGCAATTTTTTATTGTCCCAGACAGAGATGAGGATTCCTCTGATTCTGAGGATGTGTAGATGAGGAACGGCGGAGTATGGAAGCCAAATAGAGCCCCTCTGATTCCGAACCCATTACAAATGTTAGGGAATTTGACACTGTGAGGTAAAAATGAAAGAACCAAAGAGTTTGTCACAAGAATCAAGAGGTGTTTAATGATAAACAAAAATGTATTATTGTAAGACAGGAAATTGTTAATTTAAGAAATAAGACCTGTTATAACTAAATGACTAAGAAGGTAAGAAACTTGAAAAAATACTAGTAAGCTAAAAAATCACACTAGCCAAGAACTCAATCTAGTGCAACACACCAACAAACTATTAAAATCAATGCAGAAAGAAGCAGTAATAGTATAATAAAACCAAAATGAAATGATAATTTCTTCAAATGTAATATTTCTCTCAAATTATCAATTTTGAGAGGGGAGTATATGTAACACCACAAAATGTTACATAACCTAGACATTCACCAAAAGGATAAATAATTACACTGTAGTGACATTAATGAATAGTTTACAATGAATGTAGCAAAAAAGAGAAGGACCAAGAAAGAAGAGGAAGGATCCCAAGAAGCAGTGACGAATACACTGCATGACACTACAACCAATACTATGACTGACTCTAACTAATGGACATGCCAAGTTCACAATAAGCTGTCAAACAAGCCAGTCCATGACATAAATGTAATGTCATGTGTTAAATAAACTAATTAAATAATGACGAAAATAATGTAATATCAGTAACAGCATTTTGGCTAGTAACAATTGTTAAGGCATAAACCGATGCTAAGAATTTGTCTAGACCATGCCTAAACAAATGTTTGTCAGTAAATTAATAAGGAAAGAGGACTCCTAGTGAACATATAAGTAAATATAATATGAAATACCACCACTCAATTGTTAATGAATAACGTTAAATTGAGTAGGCCAAACGAAATGTAATTAGAAAATAAGGATTCTTTATAATAATGTATCACCCTATTTATGTTAAGATTTAATATTGTACAGTTATAAATAGCTTAAGTATAATCTCAGAGGTATTAGTGTTCAAACAAAGACGTTATAAAGAAAACGCAATGTGAAACACGAAATGTCAAAAGATAGGGAATGCTCGCATTATGCATCGCTAGCAGACGACAGTGAGAAACCATGTTTCTAAACATTCTTTATGAGCATTGTCAAAGAAAACGAGGTTAAAACCTGTGTTAAGCCACATCAAATTGAAGCCCATAAACTAAACTTTAATTTGGTGGTAATAACCTCGTGATCGAAACAACAGTAAGTGCGTAGTGCGCGTTAGCGTCATTTATTGTTAAAAAATGAGAAATTGTGTGGGTAAAACCAACAACAACGACAGTTATCAACAACGTTCGCAGACGGCCGTTATAAAAAACAATACGTCATTTGTAACGGTTATCATAGCCAATCAGAAAAGAGTTTATTAAACGATTTTACTGCCTAAGCCCTATGTAGCGAGGGGGTATATAATAAAAAAAACGGAGAGAATTCGTTACACTTTTTGTCATCATTTCGAGCGAGACAGTTGTCGCTCGTCACCGCAATATTTTTTAATAACTGAAATTAGTACAACAATAGTAAACCGTTTAAAATTTTCTTCAAGACATTCAACGATACTGCAATTTACTACAAGGAAGTGCTTCGAAAGTAAAGTGAATATTTTAATTTGTGCGTGATTTTAGAACGAGAGAGAGAGTTGTATAACCAGTATTTAACATAGCCCAGATTTAGTCAGAAGAGGGCCGACTCTCCGTTCATAGTTCGTGTGAAGTGTAATTAACCAGTGGTCATTATAATCCGATCACTGGAGTGTTTTTAATAAATTTTAATCTATACGATTAAAAGAAAAAGGTAACACTGTGACAATTTATTTTATTTCTCTGCTTGCACTGATCATTATTTACCACAAAAATTGTACTGACACAAGAACAAAAAAACATTCAATTGTATACACCGATTCAATTTACTTAGCGGATTTATCAATCCAATGTAAGATATTTGTATTAGTACTAAGTTTTAAAAATATATGTTATTTAATAAGTCAGCGTAACAAACGCTAACCAGGAAAAATAATTACGAGTTTTAAAAAGAGGCCAAATAATTTATTATTATTATTAACGTCTGTCAAGGCATAGGATAGTTCTTTATTGTATTTCAAAGAGCCTACCCGTGAGGTATATTATATAATTAAAAGTTAAATTGTTAATAGATATAAGAGTTTATTGTTCTAACTGAGCTAGACCGTATTGTAAACGGACCAAGTAACTTCAAATTTATATTAAGTATCAATTGTATTTTCATTGTTGATTTTATTTTCAAAGGGTAAAATAAACCCAGATTTTATTCAGCATAAACCTTGATCATATTTATTTCAAATAGTGAATTAATAATAATACATCTTGAACCAAAGGCTGAGACCCCTCACAGAAAATATACGGGAATACCAAGCTGGATTCCGACCTGGAAGGTCTACAATCGACCAACTCTTCTCGGTAAAACAGATACTAAGATGCGGATGGGAACGTGATATTGATGTGTACCAGATCTTTGTGGACTTCAGGCAAGCGTATGACTCTATTAATAGAGACAAACTCTACACCATAATGCATGAATTTGGAATACCAGGCAAGCTGGTAAGATTAACCTAGGTTACTATGCAGCAGACTGAAGCACAAGTAAAGGTGGATAGCCAACTAACTGAACCCATAAATATTACACGGGGACTAAAGCAGGGAGATGGGTTGGCCCCAACACTATTTAATATTGCATTGGAATATGTAATTAGAGGCTTATCAATAAATAGCTCCAATCTGTTAACAAATAAAACTGTACAGATAGCCGCATATGCAGATGACATTAACATCATGTCAAGACGGATCACGGCAGCTAAAGAAATATTTATAGAGCTTAAAAACAAAGCCAAGGAAGTTGGGCTAGCCATAAATATGGATAAAACAAAAATGCTTATCCAAACAAGAAGGGACCAGGTTCATAACAACATCGAGATAGAGGAGGACACAATTGAGGTGGTGGACAATTTCACGTATCTCGGAGTGAATCTAGCAAAGACCGGATCAGAGGAGCCGGAGATCCAAAGACAGACCACCATCGCTAACAAGGCGTACTTCGCATTGCTGCCATCATTTAGGTCTGGGGATGTGCACAGGGAAACAAAAATGAAAATATATAGGACTGTCATCAGACCGGTGCTATGCTACGGGTGTGAGGCATGGGCAATCACACAGAAAACAGTCGACATAGTAGACACCTTTGAAAGGAAAATCCTCAGACGCATTATAGGCCCAATACAAGAAAATGGCTCATGGAGACTGAGATACAACAACGAACTGTATCAAATATATAAAGAGATACCAGTCTCAAAATTTATAAGAATTCAAAGATTGCGTTGGGCCGGACATGTTATGAGAATGGAGGGTGGCAGGAACCCTAAGAGGGCTTTGCTGGGTACATGGGAGGGAACGAGACCTAGAGGTAGACCGAGAAAGAGGTGGGAAGATGGCGTTGCAGAGGACGCGATAGACATGGGGATAAGAAACTGGAGGAGGGTTGCAGTGGATAGAGTGGATTGGAGGCGGAGATTGGTGGAGGCCAGGGCCCGACTTGGGCTGTAGCGCCATAGGAGAGAGAGAATTAATAATTAACATTGAGTACAGGGAGATAACTCTGAATAGAGACTCTACTATATTAGATTTGAATTGTAGTGAATGCATCAAGCATTTAAACAAAGTTTAAAGTGAATTTATCAAATTCTAAATTTTATTAATTGGTTTTTCATGGGAATTTTCCTAAAATAAACCCATGTGGCGCCCTTATTTCACACAAGGAGTGATATAACCTTGTTGATAAAGCAACCTGGTATTAAGTGCATCTTGACAGCTTATTTTTTTTGGTAAGTGAACTTCAGAACTTCCAGTATCACGAACAGGTATATGAAAGTGTATATTATTATAAATTATTTGTCCAGACGAGACTTAACGTTACGTACACTGACGACACTTAACTGAGAATTGGAGTTCCGCTGCAAGATCGACGCTACGGCTACATTCATCCACCAACCAGCGATTAACATATTATTCACTATAATTATCAAACCTTACTAAATAAACAATATTTATCAATTATTACTGCAAATATTTTAAAGAGAGTTCATTTCGACTTGTAACACGAGATTTCATTATAATCAAATTCTAACTGAACTATTAAATTAAATCAAAATACATTTAATTTTAACAACGAGGGATCTCGTTTTACTACAATATATACCTTTTACCCCCTTTGTATCGAGCTCTTTTATTACCATTATTTCATTTTGATTCGAATTGATTGCTTTTATATTTTACCTGCACATGCATTCCTTTGTCCACTATCACTTGTATTTCCCGTTCACTTCCATCGTCACTGACACTGTTTACTTCGTTTAACGTTTAAAACTTCGTTTAACATTTAAAAGACATTAAATTTACCAGTTTCGGTAGACCTCGGCTACTCAATTCACTTTGGTCTACCGAAATTTCGAGGCCACTGTATTTTCGACTGTACCGTGGGATGAGTTGTAGAGAACTGCCCTCCTATGCGACAACTGACTGTGTGTGCGCTTGGTTGCCTACCCCCCAGGCGTTAGGCATCGCCATCAATGTGTACTCTGTATTGCTTTGTTCCCATCAATCGGCGCTGGTATGTATGTACGTGTCTTTTATGCTGGGAAAGTTGGCCCAGGCGTGCGCGCATATGCGTGAATGCGCACCCTCGTTGATAGTCTGCATTCCTGTACCATGCTGTGCCTTACACGGAGCTACAGTCGGTTACCAAAAATATACTCTTGTTAAATAAAACGTTTGATTGTATACGCTCATTGGTTTGTACCGTTACATAACATTATTCTTCTAGTTTTTTGAATGGTTTTCCTGGATCATCTCATCTTTCATCGGTCATTAATTTGTATCAACGTTCAGCAGTAATATTATTATGTTCTGCCTTGTTATAGATTTTTTCCAACAATATCCTTTCTTTTTACCAAAACACTAATTACTTCAGTGAAGGCCTTGGCTATGATATGTTATGGGTCACAGGTTCAGTTTCACAATTTCTAATTCACTTGATTCTGTTGATCTTTATTTTTTCTTAGTCAATATATTATTATAAGTTTTTTTAACATAAGATTTTCTATTTTTTAACTTTTTACTTTGTTTGATTTCACTATATGGTTTATATAACTGGTTCATATAGATTATATATCCCCTTCAATGCTCATTATAATTATGTTTCATCACTTTTATTATAAAAAATTTGTCCTTTTTACCTTTTCACTGTTATTCTCACTTTCACGCACTGTCACACTATACAACTTTTATAATCATATTTTGATCTTATTATATTTGTAAAATTTTGTATAATTCACTTTCTGTAGTTCCGTGACACAAAATAACTATCTCAGGTGCACAGACCTCATAGTTAAATAGGTTTATTCATAATGTCTTATTACTTACATTCTAGTTTTACACATTTATGTATTATATTTCTATTATTTTATAAATTACTATGTACATTTTTTTTGTCATTTGATCTCCACTTCTGGGTATTTTGGTAATCGTCAGTCATTGTTTGTCACTGTCATTAAATTATTTACTCCCTGAGTTTTAATTCTCTATTTCTCAATTATTTATTATACTATTTCTCTTTTTGTTTTGATTACTTAAATGGATTGCGTTTATGCATATTTTACCGTGAATTTTGATGGTACATTTGTTTTTCCTTTGAGGTATATTTTTGTTATGTTATATATTGCCCCTGACACAAAAGTGATTATTTCGGAATACCAAAATTTTTTGTAATGATGAAATAATAACTTATTTTCGTTGCGGTTCTTTGAATGTGATTTTGCATTGGTAATTTTTTACCTTCACTGCTGCATCAGAGAAAACATGGTGATACCTCTCATAAATACTGATTAAAGACTCTACCTGTTGATCAGTTAAATTAGCATCTGTCTTGTCGGATTTCGTCTAATTTCTGCTTCCATAAATAATCATGACTGTCTTGTCGCATGGTGTATTCTCCCCTAAATAATTTAATTCCCTAATGTGGTAGCTGGTCTGGTTCGAAGGGGCACTCTCGCTTCCTATTAACTTCGCCGTCCACATTACACCTTCTGAGTACAGGGATACCTTCTCCCTGCTCAGGTCGATGATGGCTGAATACTTTCTCAGCATATTGCATCCTAACAATATACTAAAGGGTAATCCGCTTGCAACTAAAAATACTGCGGTAATATTTACACCGTTGTTGTTCAGGTCAAGGAAGACTTGTTTTTTTACAGACTTGTTCTGTCATCCAGCTTCTCCAAGTGATATATGATGTATGGTGATATATGTTATTTCGTTATTCGTGTTGATAGCGCTAGTATTTTCTTCTTCTAACAGCTCTTCTCGCATATTGCATAAATAATGATTCCGGATGATGGTGATAGTATTGTGATTCTTCGTTATGTCATGTTTTCATAAATACCCAGTCGATTGGAGCAGTGATGGGCCGTGAGTCGTTCTCACTGCCTCCTCCCGTTTAAATTGTTATCATCAGTATTACTCTGTCAGTCTGGTTGATTTGTTACATTTTCTTCTATGTTGGAACCGACCATTGTTTGACTTTCCGTTATTATAATTATTACCATTATCACTACCATTAATCCTAACATTATTCACGCATTGCCGGTTACCTTTACAATCAGTCCCTTTTTTGATGATGTTCATACTTAGTTTATCCGTTGTCGGTATCTGCCACGATCCGGGTTGCTCCGCTAATATGGTTTTCCGGTGGATTCTGTAGGTTATATGCGGTTACAAATCTCCCTACGGGATCGTCACAGCATGGATCAGACACATACGGTTCAATGTTGTCTTCGTTCCTTCTATTCCTTCCATCATCATTCTTTGAGTCAGGATTAGGTTCACAGTTGCCACAACAGTCATCCTGGTTATCCAAACTTCTTCATCGCTGGTCATCGTGTCTCCTTGAATCCCTCTCATCAGCCATGATATAGTTTATTCAGGCTTGATAGGTTCCCTGGTTGATTTTCAGAGGGTATGTCCCTCCTTTGGTCCCCGCTTCTGGGTCCATAACCTTCCGTTCTAACATGATTAACTCTGGGTCGATATGGCGATTGTTATAATTATTATTCAGAGTTAGGTTAGGTCAATTTGTATTAATATTGTTTGGATGGTTATTATTTCGAGTATTGTTTGTGTTACCGGGATGGTGATTACTACTCCCTTGGTTGTTGTGGTTATTATTATTAGGGTAATTCGTCCGATAATTTTGGTTATTATTATTGTTGATTACATTATGGTTATTCCTCCCCTCATAGTTATCGTTCCGTTGACGGTTCCTACGATAGTAAGTTTCGTGCTCGTAGTTTTCGAGGAGAGCCGCCATTGACTGAATCGTTTGATTTGGCCACAGAGTCGGGCTCTGGCGATCTCTTGCTCGAAATGATAAGCCAGTTTTGTTACCAGGCATTCTTCAGGTATGCTGGGTACCAAATTTCTTGCAAGACACCTTCCCTATGAAATAGGCCGTTGGCGTCTGTCCGCGGGTTGTATCAAATTTCCAGTTACAGATGTTGTCACGTACGATGTTCTAGGTAGATTCGGACCAGTACTTCGCCTTAAACAGGTTTTTATAATGTTGGTAGTCAGTAATGTCGTTTTGTGTCGCTGTCCACCAATTGTCGTTAATGTCTCTAAAGTGATCATCGAGTATTCCACGAATCGTCGTCCATCTGGTTTCTCAGTGGTTGGCCAAGTTCTCTTCGATCCGTTCCAAAAATTCCATCGGATTCCGTTTGTAATTTTGGAAATTAATACCTTCTCGATTTTCCGCCATCGAAATGTTTGATAGGTTGAACGGACGGTTCCTAATTGATTCCATCTCGTCGCGTATAATTAACAGTTCCTTGTCGCGTAGTTCGTCGATCTTCGCCTTGTTTTGGATTACCTGACCTCTGATGTCATTCACCTTCTTATCCATGGTTTCGCACCTCTCTACGAAGCATGTTTCTACTCGTGTGATGTTTTCTTGAGTTTCCTTCTGGAGTACCTCCATGCAAATTAAATTGTCCTCCTCCATATTATTTATGCGTGTGTTGACGCCCTCCTTTATTGTTCGATCTCCTGACTCGTCTGGTTCCATTTTTCGTGTACCTCAGAAATTTCTCGTCGAATTCCTGTCATCTGCTCTTCTAGATTTTTATTGGTTTTTTCATTATTTTCGGCTATCTGCTTACTCAATTCTTCCTTTACTGCTTCCATATTCTCTTTTATTTCCTTACTATTATCTTCCATCCTCTTGCTATTATCTTCCATTTTCTTACTGTTATCTTTTACAAACAGAATTATCACTGTTGCACACCACTATATAAAAATTATTCCGATTAGCACTTTCAAGCTTCACAGCTCATCGTCAGATCAGAAATGAATAATCAGACATGAAAACAAATCCTTCACCCCACCCCACCCCACCTTGCTCACATACAACAAGCTTTAATTAAATTGTCCCTCCCAACCTCTGAGCCCTGTCACCCCCATCTGGACAGTTACATTTTTTTCTAGCAAATTCCTTGAGTTTAAGTGTTTTGTGTGTGTGTGTACATTCCTTTTAAACCTAACCGCCTTTCTCATTCACACATGTGGGCCAGTCACACACCCTTATTTTAAAAACATCCAATTAGTCCTATGCAACTTAATTCTTAATCTTATCTATCTGTCCTCTATCATTTACTTCTTAATTATGTTATAAAATATTTCTTCATTATCAAATTTAATTTTAGTATTAATTGTCTAACCCTTTTTCTCTTTCTTTCAATATTTCTAACTCCTCCCTTAAGCTTCCTTTCAACTGTGTTGTTTACTACTTTTACAATTTCGTAGTCTTCCAAAGGATTAACAGACTTATGGTTGTCTTCTATGAAATGTCTTGCATATAATGAATTCGTTGTTCTATTACCTTCTCCACGTTTGTGGTCGGACAACCTGCTTACGAATTTTCGTCCTGTCTCACCTAGGTACATTTTGTTGCAGTCTTTACATTTAATTTATAAATTCTGCTTTTCTGTAATACTGGGATTTTTTCTATATTTTTATTCCTTTTTTAATCAAATACCGTTTCACATTTTTTAATAGCTATATCTACTCCGTATTTATTAAAACATTTTATAATTTTTCTAGTATGTGAACCTATGTATGTCAACGACCCTGCATAATTCTTTTGTTCTGGTTCTATTTTAGCTTTTTGTATGTTAACACTTTTCATAACTTTATCCACTATGTTGGTGTTCCTTCCTATCCACTATATTATGTTTCTTCTTTCATTGATTCCATGTTGTTATTTAACTTTTCTAGCATACCCATCATCATATCCTAGAAATTCACCTCTCCGGTTTGTGTGGGTCTGTCGGGTTGTTTTTCTGGATTATCTCCTACTATCACCTCCATTTCAGGTGCTGGTTTGTCTGGTTGGTTTGCCAGTGTATCACCTCCTATCCCCTCCACTTCAGGTGCTGGTTGAGCCTCCTTCTCTTCCATATTCAACTCAATTTCTTTTCCTTCTGTGCGCTTGCACGAAGTTCCTCTTTGTCGCATTTTTGTTTGTTTTTTGTATGATTGCCAGCTAGAAATAATAACCTAGCCCTCAAGTTGGTCGCCAATTTGTAACTCTAGATAACTCGCTTCTTCCTTTTTGTTCTTTTTTACAATGATAATTATTGTAACATGACATAAGGTAGTGAAGATCCAATGATAATTAACTATAAATGAAAGAAGCTGAAGACAAGAATAAAAGGCAAGAACTTATAAACTCAGAGATTAATAACCCAAATGACAAATGACTAATAAACTGACAATGACCTGACACAATAGATCGGATAGATACAAAAAGAACAACGGAACAAGGAAGAAGGAACCAAGAACTAAATGTAATCAAGACATTGAGAATGAACATTGTAAATCCCTAATAATGACCATTAAAATGTATGTTAACAAATGAACTAATGTAATTAGAGTATAGATGAGATTTACCTAGGGTAACAATGACAAATAAGAAAGATAGTAATGTTATGTATATTTTATCGATGAAGGAATGTGTTTATAAATATAAGTTAGGGAATTAATAATACACACACCCTAATAAATAGTGATAAATATAATCAAAACTAGTAAACATACCCTAAGGCAAATAAAGGCCACAGTTAATTACCAAAAGTGATCATTAGTGAAGGGAAAATAAAATAAACAATTATAACCAGTAACCCCATGATGATATTAACATCAATAAACAACCCAGTGAATAATCAAGTGAGTGGAAGAAGGAGTATATTAATATAAAGTGGTGACATGTAGTGATAGCATGTTGCACATAGTAAGTGAAAGTGTATAAGTCAAAAACCTTCTATGAAGGAAAAAGTGCAGTTGGTGAACTTCAAAAAGTATTCTAATTAGTAAACTGTAGTAGAATAACAGGAAGACCAGTGATAAACTTTGTACTAGTAAGTAAGAGGAACTCATTATAATGTGATTAAGTTAAGCCATATGTAATAAGGATTATGTAACATGAGGGATTTTTATTTTATTAATTTTTGGGGACTTGTTATAAAATATTCATAAATTCATTTTCCAACTGGGTTACGGCCACGTGTTGAATAAAGCATTGTGCGAACAAAGGAACAGTACGCAGTATCAGTTGTGAAACACTTACAAAAGAATGTACCGGGCGTCATTTCTTAGAACTTTGCAGGTGTGTGGCAGTTACGCCCGAACGCATCACACAATCAGGTGCGCAGACGACACCACGGTAGTAAAACTCAAAATGGCTTAGAGACGAAAGTTTGGACGAACATGGTATCAAAACGACGGATGTAAGTCTAAGCCCAACCTCTTTTGTGACGTCCACCAGTGCTGACCAAATGTCATCCACGTCAAACACACAAAACACCACGTGTGTTGAATGGGACACAACAGTGGCTATGAAATAGAAGGCATTGCTTTCCACCTTGTGAGACTGCAATCTAGTTGATAGTGAGCGGAGAGACGCTCTTCCCAGTTCGCCTACAGACCGTGCCTGGCCAGGTACTAGCCCCAAGGGGCTTTTTAAAATTTTATAAGTTTCAAGCAAAAAGTGAGTTTCAGTTAACAGTAATGTGACAGTGGTGTGAGTAGTCAACTAAAGTACATCAAAATCTATTTCGGACACACGACTAAATTAAAAATGAGAAGCCACGAGTTCGATCGGACCCCGCGTTGCCGGCAGGGGTATTTCATAATGTGTTAAGGGTTTGTTAACTAATTAATCAGGGGAGGGTATTAAATATAGTGAGAATGAGCAGGCTGGGCGGTCTGTTAGATATATAAGGTAAGCTGTTAGAATAAGATAAGATTAGTAATTGTTGCAGACATGGAGTAAATAACAGAAAAGTATTATATGTGTATTTCAATTCAAATTTTGACGAAATAGTCTTAACAGTTTTTTTTTCTCTCGCTAAAGTAAATAAATAAATTCATAATTCTCTTCAAACCATGAGTAGCGTAAGTTATTCCAATAACCCGTGAACCACGTTTGCATCCTACGTTCGTGTGATAGAATCCTGGACCCAGATAATTTTCAAACAGGTAGGTGGAATTCAATAACAAATTATGTATTTGTATTTATAATAGATAAGTAACTTCACAATTGGCGCAGCCGAAAGGGACGGTTTTTATAAATTAAAAATTTAGAATAAAATCCATACCTACAAGAGATGCAAGCGTGGTTTTAAGGTTGGAGTAATGAAGTAAAAGTGCGTCATTTACGCACAATTGACATAAGATCGAATTTGTATTATGATAAAGGAAATTAATTAGAGTAAATTAACAGATATCAATTATAAAGAATAAGAGATAGCAGGAAATAACGAAAGCAATATAAATGAAACGACTAGTGTCGAAAATTTTGATGAGTCAAACGAGTAATTTTGAGATACATTCGACTCCAAGTGCGAGCCAAGATAAAGTAGAGTTAAATTTAACCGATCAAAGCAATGTAACTGAAGATTCGGGCGTGCAATTGACCCCGACTTCAACAAAAGGTAACATCCAATTCAATAATGACGTAATGAATATGTTGAAATTAATCTTAGAACAAAATAAAGAACAGAAAAATGAAATTCAAGAATTTAAAAGTAGTGTCAATGAGAAATTAGATGTACAGAATCATAATTTTAATGACAAATTTGATGAATTAAAAAATATTCAAGAGATTAATAGACGTTGTGAAAATACCAATGAAGAATTTACTAATAAAATTAACCAATTAGATACCAAGTTAGATAATTCAATAAAGAAGATAGATGTTAAATTTAATGAGATAGATAGATAGAGTTGATAAACAAAAAATGAGAATAATGAGACGTTAATAAATTCAATGAATGAGTATAACAATGAAATAGAATATAAAATAAAGAAGTGTAATACCGAAACTGAATGTAAGATTAATAGCGTAGTAATGACAATTGAAAAAATGAGTCAGAATATCGATGAACACCAAAATAATGTAGACTTTAAGATCAATGAAATTGAAAATACCTGTAAGACAGAAATACAAGCATTACATGAATCAATTAATGTAATATCAAAAAATAACATACAGTCTGAATGTAGTAATGATAAAAAATTATATTCACTTGAACAGAACATTAGTAGTGTGAAAGATGAGTTAAGTTTAGTAATAAACCAAAAATTAAGCAATGTTACTGAACGTATATTAATTGCACGAGACGCCAATAATGAAATTGAACTCGAAACCTTTTGTAGTGAGAATCGTAGAGTGCATCCCATGCAATTTTTGAATCGAGTACGGGAGTTTAATCGATTTAATAGTAGTAGTTGGGAGATCAAATTACTGAAGATTTTGAAATGTTTGAAGGGTAATGCCGAGATATGGGCGGAAGTACATAATACCGAATGGGGCAGTTATGAGAAATTTGAGGTAGCATTTTGAAACAAGTATTGGTCAGAAGAGGACCAAGAAATTTTACGGAGCAAAATACTGGGTACTGGGAATTTTGGTAGAATTAATAACCACTTAAATATGTACGTGATGACTATATATAATGAGGCCAAGTATCTAGAACCGCTGTTGCCGTTCCGGTCATTTGTGAGGCATATTAGCAAGCACCTGCCCAGAGAGGTGCAAATTACTTTAATGACAAGAGAAATCGGAAACATAAACGAGCTAGAGAGCATGTTAGATGTGTTGCAAAATATCGGGGAACGTGACATAGGGAGGCGTCCAAACCCACCAGTAGTACTAAACAACAATAATTACCATCAGCATAGGGGAACACCGAACTTTCATAGAGGAGCAGGTGGGGGAAACTTTGATAAGAGGGGCGAGAGTTGGAGATGTAGAGACTGTAATGTAGATAACTATGCTAATAGAACCAATTGTTTTATATGTCATAAAAACAGGGAGTGTGCACGTAACGAGAGAATGCATCAACAGCCAAATCAGCAATCGAGAGGAGCAGAATTTCATAGAGGAGCGCCGAGAGGAGGTGGCAATTACAATCGAGGAAGAGGAGGAAACAACCACGCCGTAGCAGGTCCCTCCACGGCAAACTAGGGAGGACAATGGAAAATCGGGCCCAACCATTGTCAACGGAGAACCGAGTCCAAGTAACCGAGGAGTACTTGAGTAATATCAAAGTAGACATGGCGAAGGAATTATTGGAAGAAGAGGACAACAAAGTGATGGAGCACAAAACCGGATTGACGGAGGTGACAGTCAACATAGAAGGTAAGAGTTATAAGACCTTAATTGATACAGGTAGCGAGATCTCTGTAATTTCTGAGAATGTAATGGGAGAGTTAAAAGAAATAAATAAGAATATACCATCGTTGCCAGTTGCGGGAGTTACAGTAGTGGGGGTAACTGGGGTGAGAAGTAAGAGAATAACGAGACAAGTACAATTAAATATTTTGATAAATGAAGTTGAGTTTGAAAACACATTCCTAGTGGTTAAGGGGTTGAGTTTAGATGTAATATTAGGAAATGATTTTTTGGAGAGAAATGGGGCAGTAATAGATTTCAATAAACAAATAGTAAAATTTGAAAATGGGAATAAACCAGTCAGAGTAGAGTTTAAGAAAGTAGTAAATGAAGTTAAAGTTACGGGAATAAAAATGATACACAAGCAGATAGGCGATGGAGAGATAGAGACTAAAATAAATATGTGTTGAGAGAGTGATAGTATAGAAAATGAGGAGGGAGAGATGCATGTGAGTGATGAGAGTGTGTGGGTAAATAGAGCCAACAAATTTTTTAATGAAGGTGTAGTTGTAGGAAATGCTCAGCGAGAGGAGTTGTGGGCAGTTGTGGAGCGTTTCAGAGATGTGTTTGATGAATCGCCAGGGAAAGCGAAGGACTACATCTGTGAGCTGAAGGTTCGGGAACACGCACCATGCATGCAGAGGAGTTACCCGGTACCATTTTCGAAGAGAAGGGCTGTGCAGGAGGAATTAGACAGGATGATGCAGGGAGACATAATTGAACGATCGATATTGCCTTACTCAAACCCTTTAGTCGTAGTGATTAAGAAGGATGGCAAGGTAAGATTATGTCTAGATGCTAGAAAGATAAACCAAATTATTATACCTGACCAGGAATCACCGGAACCAATCTATGAAATTTTACAGAAATTTAGTGGTGTTAAGTACATGACATCATTAGACTTAACAGCAGGATATTGGCAGGTGCCGTTAGCAGTAGAGAGTAGAAGGTATACAGCTTTTCTTTTTAACGGTAAGAATTACCAATCCAAACATCTACCATTTGGATCAAACACCAGTGTTGCTAGTTTTATTAAATGTTTGGATAAGATATTACAACCTAAAGATTTAGACTTTTTAACAGTGTATGTAGACGACATCTTGATAGCATCCAGAACCTTTACTGAACATTTAGAGCATATAGAGTATGTGTTAGACAAGTTACAAAAAGGGGGTTTGACAGTTAATTGGGACAAATCTAAGTTTTTGCAAACAGAAATACACTTCTTAGGTTTTATTATTACACAAGAGGGAATATTGCTAACCCTGACAAAGTAGAAGCTATTATGCGTTTCCCCGAACCAAAGAACATTAAGCAATTGCAAAGTTTTTTAGTTTTAAAGTCATTGTATTGGTATCCGCGTCACAATTATTATAATTAAACTATAAAGTTTTACCTTAATCCGTCAATGTGATCGCTTAACTTTTCTTCTTTTCTTCTAACGCGTTTCGGATTGTTAATCCATCATCAGAGGTTAAAATAATTCGTCGGTTAAGACTTCGTTAAACATTAAAAGTTGCGTAAAAGACATTTAAAAATTACACTAAAAGAACATTTAAAAATATAGTCCACAAACACAGCGACGTAGCGGATGCGAGTGCGCACTCAATACCGGTCAGCGACGTACGGTACGTCGCTGACCGGTATTGAGTGCGCACTCGCATCCGCTACGTCGCTGTGTTTGTGGACTATATTTTTAAATGTTCTTTTAGTGTAATTTTTAAATGTCTTTTACGCAACTTTTAATGTTTAACGAAGTCTTAACCGACGAATTATTTTAACCTCTGATGATGGATTAACAATCCGAAACGCGTTAGAAGAAAAGAAGAAAAGTTAAGCGATCACATTGACGGATTAAGGTAAAACTTTATAGTTTAATTATAAAGTTTTTTAGGTTTATGCAATTTCTACAGGAAGTTCTAAGAAAATTACGCACACACAACATCAAAACTAAGTGCAGTACTTTCAGAAGAACAAGCAGTGGAAGTGGGGAGATACAGAACGCAACGCCTTCAACGAAATTAAGAGAAAATTTAGCCATATGACTATGATGAATCATCCTGACTTTAATAAAACCTTTTATTTACAGACAGACGCAAGCAATGTAGCGTTAGGGGTGGAGCTCTACCAGGGGGGTTGCGATAAGGAACATCGGACCATCGCCTTCGCCAGTAGGTCGCTGCTGTCTGCTGAGAAAAATTACACCACCACTGAAAAAGAACTTTTGAGTATTGTGTTCGCCGTGGGGAAATTCCGGACATACATCTTGGGAAATGAAACAATAATCCGGACGGACCATAAGGCACTATCATTTCTTAATTCATGTAAATTGACACACAGTCGTCTGACCAGGTGGGTATTAGCTTTACAAGAATATAACTTTTCCTGGGAGTACATAAAGGGGTCAGATAATAAAGTACCAGACACACTTTCCAGAGTAGATTTTATAGAAAATAAAACAGGTAGAGACCTTAAAGAGATAGAAATTTTTAGATTAACTAGAGAAGATAGAATTTTTGGTGAAGAGTTAAGTGATATTAAGAATATGCAAAGATCTGAAAGTAAACTGGGTAAAATAATTGTTAGTTTAGAAACGGAGGTAGATGGGTCTGAATATAGTACACGTTTTCAGGTATATCAAGGGATTTTGTTTAAAAAAGTAGAGAGTGGGGAGCGTGATTGGCGGCTAGTTATACCAGAGGGGTTGATAGATAAAATTATTTGGGACTGTCATATAAGGTATGGGCATTTTGGGGCAAGAAAGTGTGCTAATGTCTTAAAAGAATCATGTATATTTAAGAATATGGAGAGGAGAGTTAGAAGAGTGTGTGATTTGTGTCAGAAATCAAAAGTAGTGAACTATAAGGTAGAAGGGGAGATGAATTACATAAAAGTTGAGAGACCATTTGATTTAGTTGCAGTTGATTTGTATGGGCCATTACCCAGAGGTAGAGGGGGTGTATTGTATGTATTTGTAGTTCTAGACACTTTTTCGAAATTTGTTAAGTTGTATAGTATTAAGAGAGTGACGAGCAAAGTGCTCAGTGAAAAAATAGTAAGTGATTACATGATTAATGTAGGAAAACCAAAAATAATATTATCTGACCATGGACCACAGTTTATCAGTGGCAAGTGGCGACAGACGCTGGGATGGGAAGGCATCATACCCAAGCATACGGCAGTGTACCATCCACAGTCGAACCAAGCAGAACGGGTGATGAGAGAGATTGGTAGGATATTTCGGGCGTATTGTCACGCCAAACACACAGAATGGCCATCCTACGTGAAGAAAGTAGAGGAGTGGCTGAATTGTACCACCCATGAATCCACCGGATTTACGCCGCATGAATTGATCAGAGGAATGAGGCCACCCAGGATATTGGAACAACTCTTTGAATACCCACCAGAAAATCAAATTATGGATGTAAACATGAAAATTAGATTAGCAAATGAAAATTTACTTACGAAAGGAGAACGGAGGAAGCAGAGACACGATGCGAAGGGTAATTGGACCAAATATGAGGTAGGTCAATTAGTGTTAGTAAAGAGGCATGATTTGTCAAGTGCCCAAGATAAAGAAATAAAGAAGTTTTTCTTGTTATATGAAGGGCCCTATGAAGTTGTAGAAGTAAAGATGCAAAATGCGTATGTGCTACGGAATCCAACAACGCAGGAAATAGTAGGTACACAAAATGCGACGAACTTAAAATTATACCGGTCACTCTAATTGTGTAATGTCTATGGATAGTATTTAAAATGTTGTTTTATGCTTTCAGAAGGGACTCTCCCCCATTTTCGGGCGGTCACGATCTTACCAGTCCTGGCCGTGGTTTTCGGAACTTGGAGGCGGGCCATGGTTGGAGGATCTTCCTTCGGGCGGTGAACGCAACGATGGTCCGGCTCCACCAAAATTGGTCAAAATTTGAAAACTTACATCACATTTGAACGGGGAGGGGGACCCCAAAGGTACGTGACACAAATGATTTTTTTTATACACTCATGGTGCCGCGGTCTGGTGTACCTGTCACTTGCCTGTACTGCCTTAGAGTGTATGTAAATAATGGAGGCTGCACCTAAATAAAAGGCAGTGCGTACAAATTTAAAGTTTCAGTGTCAATGGCGAGACTAAAATTTGGCCATTGACAATAGTTTCAGTGTAGTCTGAAAAGACGAATTTTGGGGCAAGGGGTTGGAGAGAGAATAGACGGCGGGTTTGAATAAATGGTAGAGTGAAGAGAAGGGGTAGGAGGAGGACGGGAAATCACGTAGTGGATCTATCCTGTCTCCAATAATCCCTTGCCGCAAAACCCCGACTTTTCGGGCGATTTACTGCCTTACCAGCATTAATAGTGTTTTAGGAATATTAGCCAGCCTCCAATGTAAATAAAAATCAATATATTTTGGAATGTTTATAATTTTAAATTTATATAAATTTTAGAAATAAGTGACCAAATAATTATAGAGTTCATAGTATCAGTGAGAATGGGAACGTTTTGAAGAGTGTAAAATAAATTAGAACTTGTTGTCAATACAAGAGTGGGGATAATTTTGGGGGGTAGATTGGTGCTTTTAGAAGTGATATAATAGTGGAGTGTAGAAACTGCAAATGTAGAATGTTTTAGTTTAGCTATTAGTGTGCTATTGCTGGGATGGCATGTGCCCCAGTAGATAGCGGAATGGGTTGGGGGTAACCGGGAGTGTTACCTCCATCGGAGGCCGAAATGGCGAAAATGCATGGCACACCTTTTTTGTACAATTGTATATTGTGCCATGATAGACTTTCGTGCCGTGCAAGTTAATGACGATACAACATGCTTGAAGGTAGAGTTTGATTTCCCCGACTTTTCGGGCGATTACTGCCTTACCAGCACTAATCGTGGTTTTGGCTAGCGGTCAGCTATGGCCATAATTTAAGTCCCTTGACCATAGCTGGCTTGAAATTGGTTGATACTAGAAATTAATAGGGGGGTGAAACTAGGGGAAATCCCGGAAACTATGGAACAGCGGCTGCCACTCTGTCCGAGTAGGGACAGCATAGACAGGTGATAGACCCGCATTAAGGGCACGTAACTATAAAACGAAGATATGTCGATATCTAAAATCTTTAAAACGTAACGCCGAAGCAAGGACAAGGAGATGTTCAATTCCTCCAACTATGCCGTCCTTGTGGCGCCACAGTCCAACAGAACAAAACAATAGTGCGTGTGGTTTGGGGGGTTGCTCAGGTGAGCAACGAATTTAAATTTTATAAATTAAAGATGATAACTCACTTTTGCTCTAATTAAATGCTTGTATTATGCTTTGATAAATGGGTGTTCATATGTTCAGTACATTGTGTTTATTCTGTTTTATAGATGTATTATTTTATTGTGTTAGATATAAGGATTGATAAAATATGTAAATTATTTCATGTAATTTGTAGAGAGTTGAGATGTGTTGGTGGTAAGGTTATTCACCTTGCTAAGCAAATCAGCTGATCAGCTGATGAATGTCACTGATAAATTGTTTACTAATTTCCAAGGTAATCAATGCTTGAATATAATGTTTTAATGTGTTAAAGATTTTATTTTAAATGAGGAGAATAATTTGATAAAGTTAAGATTTTAAATGATTTGTGGAAAAATAATAAAAGGTAGATTTTGGGTGATTAATATTTTGTTGGGACATGTAGATCAGTCCAAGTTGAGTTTAAAGTGGTAACAGCGAGAATAATGTTGTTGTGAAGTAATGTAATGTAGAATTTGAGAAGTATTGATGCTGACACAGTAGATATGGGGAATATATGTAGAGTTTTGATTGATATATTGATGTAATAAGTAAATGATGATATTTTGTTGTAATTGAAGTGAGGTAATAAGAATGATAATTAGGGGGTGGTAATTTTGTAAGAGAGGATAGTGTAGTATAGGAGTCCGCAACAAAAGGGTTGGGACGGGAAGGGACCGTTTAGCGCGGGAAGGGGTTGCCTTAGGTAGAATCCAGGGACCAGATTAAGGGAATGAGCTTTTTGGGGGGGCGGGGAAACACACATCCTAAATACAAAGTGTTAGAGAGTATTTTTTTTTTTATAACGAGAGAATGATGCGGATTGAGTTTAGTAGTAAGTTGGGTTTAGAGATTGTTTGATAGATATTTTGATAAAGAGGGGTGTCCTGATAGTTAACGTTGTTAGTGGTATTAGAGTCAGAGTGAGAAAGATTATATATGTACACATGCCAAGTGGCAGATCAAGTTAGTATAAATAATTAAATCACCCAAACTAATGGAGAATGAGATTATTAAATAAAGCGATTCATAGTAAAAATGTAAAATTTTAATCGAAACAAGTGACAATTTTAATAGAATTTGAAAAAGTAAAGTTGTAAAAGGTATAATTTTAATAAATTTAAATGTCAATTTTATTATTAATCATAATAATATTTTGTTATTTTTAAATATCTTATTTCATTATGTTTTTGTGTTTAAAGATAGAATTTTAAAGATGTTCAACGTATTTTCAGATGTAACTTATCTACAACTTATGTAGGTCAAGGTTCTTGACTTGACCCAGTTTGATCAGCTGATGGGTGATGTTCTATACTAAACCAGTTTTGGCAATGAAGTGATGCCAGTTTTGCTTTTTAATTAATTTGAATAATTTTAAATAATTTCAATATTCAATTTAGATAAAAGATTTTATTTTGATTTTTAAGAAAATAGCTGTTGATTTTTAACTTAAATAAATTTTTGAAGCTAAGAATGTTTCAATTTTGCTAGGATGTAGCAATAAGTGTGTACGAGCCCAGTAACTGCTAAAGGCAGCCCAGTGTGCATGATAAGGGGGAACATATCGGTTGAGGATCTGGCATGATATAAGACCAGGGATTTGGATTTTTGGGGCGGCATGTTAGAAGGTGAGGTGTGCTGTGGTGCGTGTCTGTTCGATTTTACGGTGTTGGGATCTCGTACAGAGAAGTCCAGTGATCTCGTTCAGATGCGGCCATAGTCGCCGAGCCAGGGGGGTTGTTTACCCATGAAGTATAAGAGCTAAAGGGGGTTGTTGGCACCATATCCTCACCGGTCCTCTTAGGGGTTTTAGCAATGAGATTTCTTCTGTTTCGGCAGAAGATATCTCATTGGGGGGGTATTGTAACGTGACGAATTTTGAGGGATTTTTATTTTATTAATTTTTGGGGACTTGTTATAAAATATTCATAAATTCATTTTCCAACTGGGTTACGGCCACGTGTTAAATAAAGCATTGTGCGAACAAAGGAACAGTACGCAGTATCAGTTGTGAAACACTTACAAAAGAATATACCGGGCGTCATTTCTTAGAACTTTGCGGGTGTGTGGCAGTTACACCTGAACACATCACACAATCAGGTGCGCAGACGACGCCACGGTAGTAAAACTCAAAATGGCTTAGAGACAAAAGTTTGGACGCACATGGTATCAAAACGACGGATGTAAGTCTAAGCCCAACCTCTTTTGTGACGTCCACCAGTGCTGACCAAATGTCATCCACGTCAAACACACAAAACACCACGTGTGTTGAATGGGACACAACAGTGGCTATGAAATAGAAGGCATTGCTTTCCACCTTGTGAGACTGCAATCTAGTTGATAGTAAGCGGAGAGATGCTCTTCCCAGTTCGCCTACAGACCGTGCCTGGCCAGGTACTAGCCCCAAGGGGCTTTTTAAAATTTTATAAGTTTCAAGCAAAAAGTGAGTTTCAGTTAACAGTAATGTGACAGTGGTGTGAGTAGTCAACTAAAGTACATCAAAATCTATTTCGGACACACGACTAAATTAAAAATGAGAAGCCACGAGTTCGATCGGACCCCGCGTTGCCGGCAGGGGTATTTCATAATGTGTTAAGGGTTTGTTAACTAATTAATCAGGGGAGGGTATTAAATATAGTGAGAATGAGCAGGCTGGGCTGTCTGTTAGATATATAAGGTAAGCTGTTAGAATAAGATAAGATTAGTAATTGTTGCAGACATGGAGTAAATAACAGAAAAGTATTATATGTGTATTTCAATTCAAATTTTGACGAAATAGTCTAACAACAGTTTTTTTTTCTCTCGCTAAAGTAAATAAATAAATTCATAATTCTCTTCAAACCATGAGTAGCATAAGTTATTCCAATAACCAGTGAATCCTACGTTCGTGTGATAGAATCCTGGACCCAGATAATTTTCAAACAGGTAGGTGGAATTCAATAACAAATTATGTATTTGTATTTATAATAGATAAATAACTTCACAATTATAGGATAAGATAGAAATTAAGTCATTGGAATGAAGGGCAAACAAGAACGATACACTTTTTTCTAGTGAAGGAATGGAGGAATAGTATATATTGTGTAAAGTATAGTTTAAGGTTAGTATAATAAGGATGTTATTATTGTTTTAAAAGAACCAATATAATGTAATGAATTATTAATTGAACCAGATAGTAGAAGGGAACAGAAAGGTAGTTAGAAGTTATTTCAGGCTTGAACCTATCAAGGAAACTGTTTATTGTTATAATAAGAGGTGTAGTTAGGAACACCAATGTTTATTACTTGTTTCTGTTAAAAAATTGTTTTAAAATACCAAATATAAAGGTAAGAAGTGACCAAGAAATGTTAGATGGTAGTGTAGTAAAATCTAGGCACTAGGCTTAACTGTTAATAAAGAATTTTGTAAATTTGAGAACAAATAATAGTCCAATATCAAAGCAGAGTATACAAAATGTTTAAACAAGTTAAGTGGGTATTCCTAATACCAAAATGTATAAATAACAGCCAATTTTGACTAAAATATATATAAAATATAAATAAGAAAAATAACAAAAATGTAATTAGCTACTCAAAAGTGACCATGAGGGGTATCAAAATGACCCTTATGAAAAATTATTAACAATGGTATTCATGTAATAAACCTAGCTATTAATATAAGAAAGAAATCTTCATTTGAAGATATTTTGTAAAATTAAACTAAAATAAGACGTTAAAATATAACAATGACATAAATTAATGACCAATGAGAATTAGCATAATTTATTAGGTAACCATAGCAACCGAAATTTATTGCCAAAAAAACCGTTGGATTTTCGTGAGTCCATTATTGACTGACGCCGAGGGCGGATTGATGTAGCTCTCACTCCAAATTCTATCCCAAATAAGTGAATTTTGACTAAAATCAAAGGAAAGGAAGATAGTAATAGCAGTCCAGGGAATACCTGATAATATATTATTTATTAAATTTTTTCACAAACCATAATTACCCGAGGAAATTAAGAAGACGTCTGGAAGAATAGCTGACGACATCCCGAAGGAAGACCATAGGGACCTACTTCAACCCAAGAAGACGGACGATCGCAGAACGAGTACGAAGCCGAAGTGTACGGAAAAAACCGTCTGGACGAGATCAATGAGATTCCGAAGAATAGAAGACGACTGGATCCATCCGGAAGAAGCAGACGGCATCGCAGAAGCTCCATCGAGAATTGATGAGTATAAACAATAATCCCATTAAAACGAATTCCAAATTTTTCTATCAAAAATAACAAACCACAATTTTCACTTCACTGATCACTATTCTGATTTAGAACTGAAGGTATTTGTAATATCACTATTTGAACTTTAATCAATTGATAATTATTTAAACTGAGATATAATAAATAGTTAACAAACATTACTAATTGATAAATCCTAACCAAAAATTTTACTAAATCTCATTGATGATTACTTACTCGAATGTATTAAAATACTAGCAAAATACCCGTACTTCGCTACGGAGTTTCACGTTGTACGTAATTGTACAATTATTGCTCGCTTAATAGTATAGGATTAGATAGAATGTACAAATTCTCAACTCTTAGTTTGTCTATTTATATTCATAGCAACAGCTATTTATTATTTATTTCGAGAAAATCGTTAGAGCCGTTTCCGAGAAAAAAAGGATATACATTTATTAATTAATTGAACTTCGAAATTTTCTCGACTATAAGAACCTGCAAACAACGAAGTTTTTTCAATTTAAAACAATGATTAAAAACTCAGGACTAAATGTATTCGGGGTTTCCAGTAAACTGAGATGTCAACCACTTCATTTACCAAGTATGCAATTCCCGCTATAAATTTCAGTATTTGGTTTTTTGCCCCTTAGGAGTGAAAGTTTTTAAAACCGTTGCTTAGTGAGCACCTAAGACCTATGATGAAGCTATGTTCAAAGTTTCATTGATATCCATTCAGTGGTTTCAGAGATATCGTGATCAGTGAGTCAGTCAGTGGTATTTGGCTTATATAGATATCTATATCTAGCCGATTTACCCAGCGTTGCTCGGGTTCATAATTTATTCATAGGCTCATAGGCACCTATTCTTGTTCTAACGTTATATTACTTGTATACTGTATAATCTTCCTTATATTGTTATCGAATTTCCAAAAATCCCTTCTTAGCGGATACCTACATCACATAAGGAACCTACATGCCAAATTTCAAGTTTCTAGGTGTTATAGTTTCGGAGATTTCGTGATGAGTCAGTGAGTGAGTCAGTGGTATTTCTCTTTTATATATATAGATTAATTTTTGTGTACCTAGTATTAAGAATTATTATAAATTTGTGTATTTTAGCCATAGTCCAATATTTCTGTAGCCAAAAGGACTTATTAACACCCCTGAGTAAAACATTTTATTGTAAACTAACGGTAACCGCCAAGATGGCGTGTACCTGACACATTGAAACTGAGCAACTGTAAAAGCCGGTGCTAAGATAAAATAATGTACTACTAACTAACTGAAAACTATCAAAGTGTTAATAAATATTATTATTCTGCAACACTGTATATTTGATTCGAGCAAATTAAGATAATAAATAAAAATTTATTGAAGTGAAAACATCAAAACAAGACGTTAGCGAAGTCGACACTGAAGAAAGGCGTGCGCCAATCAGGTGGCGAGGCGGCAATATTCAAACCAAACGCCGAGAGATACGGTTTACCCGTAAATGGTAAGAGAAGGTATAATTCGACTCCCTACATGCAAATAACAGTGACAGAATTTATTGAACTTATTAATAACGTCAATGATACACCCATACTATACCACGAACCCAACGAGCTAGTTAACAAACGCTCGACACGCACACATTTACTATACGAAAATAGAACAACTTACAGAATAACACTAATCATTTCAAACACCCAGTAAAACTCTGGTTACAAAGTGACGCATCCAAAGTGGGGCAGAATAACAAGCATTCTACAAATAAACAAACCCCACACAAAGAGTTGGTTACATTATTTAGATTCCTGTTAAGCCCACCTTTGTGTGCCAATTTTGGTAAAAATAAATACAATTGCAATGAAATGAAGTTATCTTCCTAACTATTTGATTTTATAATTTTTATTGTTAAAATAAATAGTCAAACTCCTTATTCTTGTTTTTCTCAAACTCAATTATTTCTTTATTTTACTCCTTTTATTTTGACATTAATTAATCATTGGACATTCAAAATCCTCTTCTAACAGTAGTGGCTCATTAGGTGGTAGAACATGAACAATCTGAATCTCAGGGTTAACGTAAAAGTATAGTTAAAGTATGGTACAATTTATAAAGATAACATAAAATATAATACAGTAAAACCTCTCTAGTCCGACCCCCGGCTGGTCCGACGCTCCGGTTGGTCCGTCCGCGGCTCAGGCACCGACTTGTTGATGACTCGCCAGCTTGTTTACATACTTGTCAGTTGTTTTGCTGCCTCAGAGCCGGCATCTAGTGTCTAGTGCGTGCTAATTACTCGTCCTGTGTGAATTGGAGTACGTAGTAATTGGTGACAGTTTTAGTGTTTACAAATATTTTTTTACATTTTTAATACTGTGTGTGCATATTGTTGTAGTTTTTACATTATGTCAGGAGCAAAACGTAAACAGTAGAAATGATTATTTGGGTTTGAATGACGAATACATTCGCATTCTCTGTAATTCACAGATATCCTGAGTTGTAGGGGATTATGTAGCCTAACTCGTGTAGACTAACTGATGCCAGACACAAACACAGACTGATGTTTCATAATAAAATTGTAAGCATGTGGGTTAAAAGAGGTTCCCCAAAGGGTGAACACAGGTTGAGTTAACATTTCTTTCAATTGTTAAAAATTATTTACTTCCCTGATCTGTCCCGTTACACATTTATTGAACATAACCAATCATATAGCCTGGTAGCCTACTGTATAAGTTTTATTATATTTTAGACTGTCTGATTTAATGAAATAATAAACATTTTGCATTCATCCGATAATCCGACCTTTTTTGCGTTCCAACCATACCCCCAGCCACACAGGTGATGGATTAGCGAGGTTCTACTGTATTTATGAACGAGATTTGGTAATTATGTGTTGTGAATGTCTGTTGAATAGTGGTAGGTTCTTTGGATCATGCAAAATAACAATTAAAAAGAGAATTCTTAATACTAATAACTATCATATACAAATAAACATTAACTTTTATAGTGTTTATATTGTTTTGGTCATATTATGTGGTTGTAACTCGATCATTAATGTAGTAATGTAGTTCAAATGTCGGGCATAGCTTTGGAGCAATCTCACCAATCTGGTAGTTCTCTTGTGCATTTATTGCTTAATTCTTCACTCCTGGACTTCAAATTTTTTGTACCTTCGATTATAACATTATTCTTCTAGTTTTTTGAATGGTTTTCCTGGATTATCTCATCTTTTATCGGTCATTAATTTATATCAACGTTCAGCAGTAATATTATTATGTTCTGCCTTGTTATAGATTTTTTCCAACAATATCCTTTCTTTTTTACCAAAACACTAATTACTTAAGTGAAGGCCTTGGCTATGACATGTTATGGGTCACACGTTCGGTTTCACAATTTCTAATTCACTTGATTGACGTGATTCTGTTGATCTTTATTTTTTCTTAGTCAATATATTATAAGTTTTTTTGACGTAAGATTTTCTATTTTTTATCTTTTGACTTTGTTTGATTTCACTATATGGGTTATATAACTGGTTCATATACAAGGGTCATTTCATAAATAATGAACATAATTTTTTTTTTATTTGCTTACATGTTTATTTTCTGACAACATCTCTTTACAGTCCTTCAATATAGTCTCCCTGGTTCTCAATTACCGTGTTCCAACGTTTAGAAAGCTTTGCAATTCCATCTAGTACACCATCTTTGTTCATCTGATGAATGGCTTGGGTAACGAGAGATGAATAACGATGTCCTTGCATGGGTTGTTTCAACTTTGGGAATAACTCAGAGTCTGGAGGACTCATGTCAGGACTGTAGGGTGGATGAGGTAACACTTCCCAACCGTATTAAAAAATAAAGGCAACATTGCTTCTGTTCAGCACTCAAGCAGTGAGAACCCATCGCACAGAAATTTTTCTCTTGTTCAAATTTTGTGTCAGAATTCGGAATACGGACGTTGTTGAAATTCCTGTGGCTTCAGAAATTTCCTCACATGTCACACGACGATCTTCTTCAAGAGCATCTGCCACAAGTTTCACACTTCTTTCATCTGTTGCTGTTTTCGGCCTTCCTGGTCTTGCGTCGTCGTTTATGCTTACACGACCTTCAAGAAAACGATTTGCCCAGCGAGAAACTGTACTACGGTCCACTGTTAACGCACCTCACACTTCACTTAAAGCATTGTGAATTTTGGTTGGGTTTTTGCCACGTAAAGTTTCGATCTTAATGTATGATCTTTTGATCCTCAACAGTCACAGTACCCGAGACCGGTGCAGGCTCCATTTCTAAATCCCCGGGGCACATTTCATAAATAATGCACAGGTTGGCAACACTGCGTAGTGAAGGATACGTCGATAGTGATTTTTACGTCAGTTGTAGTTCAAGGCTTGAGGAAGAAGCACGTGCTTTTGTTTCATCAATACCGTGTATTGTTTTTTAATAACGCGATTCTATGTAGATTATATATCCCCTTCAATGCTCATTATAATTATGTTTCATCACTTTCATTATAAAAAATTTGACCTTTTTACCTTTTCACTGTTTTTACCTTTTCACACTATACAACTTTTATAATCATATTTTGATCTTATTATATTTGTAAAATTTTATATCATTCACTTTCTGTAGCTCCGTGACACAAAATAACTGTCTCAGGTGCACAGACCTCATAGATAAATAGGTTTATTCATAATGTCTTATTACTTACATTCTAGTTTTACACATTTATGTATTATATTTCTATTATTTTGTAAATTACTATGTACATTTTTTTGTCATTTGATCTCCACTTCTGGGTATTTTGGTAATCGTCAGTCATTGTTTGTCACTGTCATTAAATTATTTACTCCCTGAGTTTTAATTCTCTATTTCTCAATTATTTATTTATTATACTATTTCTCTTTTTGTTTTGATTACTTAAATGGATTGCGTTTATGCATATTTTACCATGAATTTTGATGGTACATTTGTTTTTCCTTTGAGGTATATTTTTGTTATGTTATATATTGCCCCCGACACAAAAGTGATTATTTCGGAATACCAAAATTTTTTGTAATGATGAAATAATAACTTATTTTCGTTGCGGTTCTTTGAATGTGATTTTGCATTGGTAATTTTTTACCTTCACTGCTGCATCAGAGAAAACATCTCGATACCTCTCATAAATACTGATTAAAGACTCTACCTGTTGATCAGTTAAATTAGCATCTGTCTTGTCGGATTTCGTCTAATTTCTGCTTCCATAAATAATCATGACTGTCTTGTCGCATGGTGTATTCTCCCCTAAATAATTTAATTCCCTAATGTGGTAGCTGGTCTGCTTCGAAGGGGCACTCTCGCTTCCTATTAACTTCGCCGTCCACATTACACCTTCTGAGTACAGGGATACCTTCTCCCTGCTCAGGTCGATGATGGCTGAATACTTTCTCAGCATATTGCATCCTAACAATATACTAAAGGGTAATCCGCTTGTAGCTAAAAATACTGCGGTAATATTTACACCGTTGTTGTTCAGGTCAAGGAAGACTTGTTTTTTTACAGACTTGTTCTGTCATCCAGCTTCTCCAAGTGATATATGATGTATGGTGATATATGTTATTTCGTTATTCGTGTTGATAGCGCTAGTATTTTCTTCTTCTAACAGCTCTTCTCGCATATTGCATAAATAATGATTCCGGATGATGGTGATAGTATTGTGATTCTTCGTTATGTCATGTTTTCATAAATACCCAGTCGATTGGAGCAGTGATGGGCCGTGAGTTGTTCTCACTGCCTCCTCCCGTTTAAATTGTTATCATCAGTATTACTCTGTCAGTCTGGTTGATTTGTTACATTTTCTTCTATGTTGGAACCGACCATTGTTTGACTTTCCGTTATTATAATTATTACCATTATCACTACCATTAATCCTAACATTATTCACGCATTGCCGGTTACCTTTACAATCAGTCCCTTTTTTGATGATGTTCATACTTAGTTTATCCGTTGTCGGTATCTGCCACGATCCGGGTTGCTCCGCTAATATGGTTTTCCGGTGGATTCTGTAGGTTATATGTGGTTACAAATCTCCCTACAGGATCGTCACAGCGTGGATCAGACACATACGGTTCAATGTTGTCTTCGTTCCTTCTATTCCTTCCATCATCATTCTTTGAGTCAGGATTAGGTTCACAGTTGCCACAACAGTCATCCTGGTTATCCAAACTTCTTCATCGCTGGTCATCGTGTCTCCTTGAATCCCTCTCATCAGCCATGATATAGTTTATTCAGGCTTGATAGGTTCCCTGGTTGATTTTCAGAGGGTATGTCCCTCCTTTGGTCCCCGCTTCTGGGTCCATAACCTTCCGTTCTAACATGATTAACTCTGGGTCGATATGGGCGATTGTTATAATTATTATTCAGAGTTAGATTAGGTCGATTTGTATTAATATTGTTTGGATGGTTATTATTTCGAGTATTGTTTGTGTTACCGGGATGGTGATTACTACTCCCTTGGTTGTTGTGGTTATTATTATTAGGGTAATTCGTCCGATAGCTTTGGTTATTATTATTGTTGATTACATTATGGTTATTACTCCCCTCATAGTTATCGTTCCGTTGACGGTTCCTACGATAGTAAGTTTCGTGCTTGTAGTTTTCGAGGAGAGCCGCAATTGACTGAATCGTTTTGATTTGGCCGCAGAGTCGGGCTCTGGCGATCTCTTGCTCGAAATGATAAGCCAGTTTTGTTACCAGGCATTCTTCAGGTATGCTGGGTACCAAATTTCTTGCAAGACACCTTCCCTATGAAATAGGCCGTTGGCATCTGTCCGCGGGTTGTATCAAATTTCCAGTTACAGATGTTGTCACGTACGATGTTCTAGGTAGATTCGGACCAGTACTTTGCCTTAAACAGGTTTTTATAATGTTGGTAGTCAGTAATGTCGTTTCGTGTTGCTGTCCACCAATTGTCGTTAATGTCTCTAAAGTGATCATCGAGTATTCCACGAATCGTCGTCCATCTGGTTTCTCAGTGTTTGGCCAAGTTCTCTTCGATCCGTTCCAAAAATTCCATCGGATTCCGTTTGTAATTTCGGAAATTAATACCTTCTCGATTTTCCACCTTCGAAATGTTTGATAGGTTGAACGGACGGTTCCTAATTGACTCCATCTCGTCGCGTATAATTAACAGTTCCTTGTCGCATAGTTCGTCAATCATCGCCTTGTTTTGGATTACCTGACCTCTGACGTCATTCACCTTCTTATCCATGGTTTCGCACCTCTCTACGAAGCATGTTTCTACTCGTGTGATGTTTTCTTGAGTTTCCTTCTGGAGTACCTCCATGCAAATTAAATTGTCCTCCTCCATATTATTTATGCGTGTGTTGACGCCCTCCTTTATTTGTTCGATCTCCTGACTCGTCTGGTTCCATTTTTCGTGTACCTCAGAAATTTCTCGTCGAATTCCTGTCATCTGCTCTTCTAGTTTTTTATTGGTTTTTTCATTATTTTCGGCGATCTGCTTACTCAATTCTTCCTTTACTGCTTCCATATTCTCTTTTATTTCCTTACTATTATCTTCCATCCTCTTGCTATTATCTTCCATTTTCTTACTGTTATCTTTTACAAACAGAATTATCACTGTTGCACACCACTATACAAAAATTATTCCGATTAGCACTTTCAAGCTTCACAGCTCATCGTCAGATCGGAAATGAATAATCAGACATGAAAACAAATCCTTCACCCCACCCCACCCCACCTTGCTCACACACAACAAGCTTTAATTAAAATGTCCCTCCTAACCTCTGAGCCCTGTCACCCCCATCTGGACAGTTACATTTTTTTCTAGCAAATTCCTTGAGTTTAAGTGTTGTGTGTGTGTACATTCCTTTTAAACCTAACCGCCTTTCTCATTCACACATGTGGGCCAGTCACACACCCTTATTTTAAAAACATCCAATTAGTCCTATGCAACTTAATTCTTAATCTTATCTATCTGTCCTCTATCATTTACTTCTTAATTATGTTATAAAATATTTCTTCATTATCAAATTTAATTTTAGTATTAATTGTCTAACACTTTTTCTCTTTCTTTCAATATTTCTAACTCCTCCCTTAAGCTTCCTTTCAACTGTGTTGTTTACTACTTTTACAATTTCGTAGTCTTCCAAAGGATTAACAAACTTATGGTTGTCTTCTATGAAATGTCTTGCATATAATGAATTCGTTGTTCTATTACCTTCTCCACGTTTGTGGTCAGACAACCTGCTTACGAATTTTCGTCCTGTCACCTAGGTACATTTTGTTGCAGTCTTTACATTTAATTTATAAATTCTGCTTTTCTGTAATACTGGGATTTTTTCTATATTTTTATTCCTTTTTTAATCAAATACCGTTTCACATTTTTTAATAGCTATATCTACTCCGTATTTATTAAAACATTTTATAATTTTTCTAGTATGTGAACCTATGTATGTCAATGACCCTGCATAATTCTTTTGTTCTGGTTCTATTTTAGCTTTTTGTATGTTAACACTTTTCATAACTTTATCCACTATGTTGGTGTTCCTTCCTATCCACTATATTATCTTTTCTTCTTTCATTGATTCCATGTTGTTATTTAACTTTTCTAGCATACCCATCATCATATCCTAGAAATTCACCTCTCCAGTTTGTGTGGGTCTGTCGGGTTGTTTTTCTGGATTATCTCCTACTATCACCTCCACTTCAGGTGCTGGTTGAGCCTCCTTCTCTTCCATATTCAACTCAATTTCTTTTCCTTCTGTGCGCTTGCACGAAGTTCCTCTTCATCGCATTTTTGTTTGTTTTTTGTATGATTGCCAGCCAGAAATAATAACCTAGCCCTCAAGTTGGTCGCCAATTTGTAACTCTAGATAACTCGCTTCTTCCTTTTTGTTCTTTTTTACAATGATAATTATTTAGATTCCTGTTAAGCCCACCTTTGTGGGCCAATTTTGGTAAAAATAAATACAATTGCAATGAAAGGAAGTTATCTTCCTAACTATTTGATTTTATAATTTTTATTGTTAAAATAAATAGTCAAACTCCTTATTCTCATTTTTTCTCAAACTCAATTATTTCTTTATTTTACTCCTTTTATTTTGACAGTAATTAATCATTGGACATTCAAAATCCTCTTCTAACAGTAGTGGCTCATTAGGTGGTAGAACATGAACAATCTGAATCTCAGGGTTAACGTAAAAGTATAGTTAAAGTATGGTACAATTTATAAAGATAACATAAAATATAATACAGTAAAACCTCTCTAGTCCGACCCCCGGCTGGTCCGACGCTCCGGTTGTCCGTCCGCGGCTCAGGCACCGACTTGTTGATGACTCACCAGCTTGTTTACATACTTGACAGTTGTTTTGCTGCCTCAGAGCCGGCATCTAGTGTCTAGTGCGTGCTAATTACTCGTCCTGTGTGAATTGGTGTACGTAGTAATTGGTGACAGTTTTAGTGTTTACAAATATTTTTTTACATTTTTAATACTGTGTGTGCATACTGTTGTAGTTTTTGCATTATGTCAGGAGCAATACGTAAACACGTAAATGTAAACAGTAGAAATGATTATTTGGGTTTGAATGACGAATACATTCGCATTCTCTAATTCACAGATATCCTGAGTTGTAGGGGATTATGTAGCCTAACTCGTGTAGACTAACTGATGCCAGACACAAACACAGACTGATGTTTCATAATAAAATTGTAAGCATGTGGGTTAAAAGAGGTTCCCCAAAGGGTGAACACAGGTTGAGTTAACATTTCTTTCAATTGTTAAAAATTATTTACTTCCCTGATCTGTCCCGTTACACATTTATTGAACATAACCAATCATATAGCCTGGTAGCCTACTGTATAAGTTTTATTATATTTTAGACTGTCTGATTTAATGAAATAATAAACATTTTGCATTCATCCGATAATCCGACCTTTTTTGCGTTCCAACCATACCCCCAGCCACACAGGTGATGGATTAGCGAGGTTCTACTGTATTTATGAACGAGATTTGGTAATTATGTGTTGTGAATGTCTGTTGAATAGTGGTAGGTTCTTTGGATCATGCAAAATAACAATTAAAAAGAGAATTCTTAATACTAATAACTATCATATACAAATAAACATTAACTTTTATAGTGTTTATATTGTTTTGGTCATATTATGTGGTTGTAACTCGATCATTAACGTAGTAATGTAGTTCAAATATCGGGCTTAGCTTTGGAGCAATCTCACCAATCTGGTAGTTTTCTTGTGCATTTATTGCTTAATTCTTCACTCCTGGACTTCAAATTTTTTGTACCTTCGATTATAACATTATTCTTCTAGTTTTTTGAATGGTTTTCCTGGATTATCTCATCTTTTATCAGTCATTAATTTATATCAACGTTCAGCAGTAATATTATTATGTTCTGCCTTGTTATAGATTTTTTCCCAACAATATCCTTTCTTTTTTACCAAAACACTAATTACTTAAGTGAAGGCCTTGGCTATGACATGTTATGGGTCACACGTTCGGTTTCACAATTTCTAATTCACTTGATTTACTTGATTCTGTTGATCTTTATTTTTTCTTAGTCAATATATTATTATAAGTTTTTTTGACGTTAGATTTTGTATTTTTTATCTTTTTACTTTGTTTGATTTCACTATATGGGTTATATAACTGGTTCATATACAAGGGTCATTTCATAAATAATGAACATAATTTTTTTTATTTGCTTACATGTTTATTTTCTGACAACATCTCTTTACAGTCCTTCAATATAGTCTCCCTGGTTCTCAATTACCGTGTTCCAACGTTTAGAAAGCTTTGCAATTCCATCTAATACGCCATCTTTGTTCATCTGATGAACGGCTTGGGTAACGAGAGATGAATAACGATGTCCTCGCATGGGTTGTTTCAACTTTGGGAATAAGTCAAAGTCTGGAGGACTCATGTCAGGACTGTAGGGTGGATGAGGTAACACTTCCCAACCGTATTAAAAAATAAAGGCGACATTGCTTCTGTTCAGCACTCAAGCAGTGAGGGACCCATCACACAGAAATTTTTCTCTTGTTCAAATTTTGTGTCAGAATTCAGAATACGGACATTGTTGAAATTCCTGTGGCTTCAGAAATTTCCTCACATGTCACACGACGATCTTCTTCAAGACCATCTGTCACAAGTTTCACACTTCTTTCATCTGTTGCTGTTTTCGGCCTTCCTGGTCTTGCGTCGTCGTTTATGCTTACACGACCTTCAAGAAAACGATTTGCCCAGCGAGAAACTGTACTACAGTCCACTGTTAACGCACCTCACACTTCACTTAAAGCATTGTGAATTTCGGTTGGGTTTTTGCCTCGTAAAGTTTCGATCTTAATGTATGATCTTTTGATCCTCAACAGTCACAGTACCCGAGACCGGTGCAGGCTCCATTTCTAAATCCCCAGGGCACATTTCATAAATAATGCACAGGTTGGCAACACTGCGTAGTGAAGGATGCGTCGATAGTGATTTTTACGTCAGTTGTAGTTCAAGGCTTGAGGAAGAAGCACGTGCTTTTGTTTCATCAATACCGTGTATTGTTTTTTAATAACGCGATTCTACATAGATTATATATCCCCTTCAATGCTCATTATAATCTACGTAGATTATATATCCCCTTCAATGCTCATTATAATTATGTTTCATCACTTTCATTATAAAAAATTTGTCCTTTTTAACTTTTCACTGTTATTCTCACTTTCACGCACTGTCACACTATACAACTTTTATAATCATATTTTGATATTATTATATTATATTAAAATGTCCCTCCCAACCTCTGAGCCCTGTCACCCCCATCTGGACAGTTACATTTTTTTCTAGCAAATTCCTTGATTTTAAGTGTTGTGTGTGTGTACATTCCTTTTAAACCTAACCGCCTTTCTCATTCACACGTGGGCCAGTCACACACCCTTATTTTAAAAACATCCAATTAGTCCTATGCAACTTAATTCTTAATCTTATCTATCTGTCCTCTATCATTTACTTCTTAATTATGTTATAAAATATTTCTTCATTATCAAATTTAATTTTAGTATTAATTAAATTGTCTAACCCTTTTTCTCTTTCTTTCAATATTTCTAACTCCTCCCTTAAGCTTCCTTTCAACTGTGTTATTTACTACTTTTACAATTTCGTAGTCTTCCAAAGGATTAACAGACTTATGGTTGTCTTCTATGAAATGTCTTGCATATAATGAATTCGTTGTTCTATTACCTTCTCCACGTTTGTGGTCAGATAACCTGCTTACGAATTTTCGTCCTGTCTCACCTAGGTACATTTTGTTGCAGTCTTTACATTTTAATTTATAAATTCTGCTTTTCTGTAATACTGGGATTTTTTTCTATATTTTTATTCCTTTTTTAATCAAATACCGTTTCACATTTTTTAATAGCTATATCTACTCCGTATTTATTAAAACATTTTATAATTTTTCTAGTATGTGAACCTATGTATGTCAACGACCCTGCATAATTCTTTTGTTCTGGTTCTATTTTAGCTTTTTGTATGTTAACACTTTTCATAACTTTATCCACTATGTTGGTGTTCCTTCCTATCCACTATATTATCTTTTCTTCTTTCATTGATTCCAAGTTGTTATTTAACTTTTCTAGCATACCCATCATCATATCCTGGATTATCTCCTACTATCACGGCTGAGGAGCACTATGGTAGAAAGTCGTCTCAATGGCCTAGCAATGATGAGTGTTCACAGAAAGCTTATTTTTGACAACCTAGAGGATTTTATTAATAAAGTGGTCGACAAATTTGCAAAAAACCCGAGAAGATTATGTTTTAATTCATTTTTTTAATTTCTTTTATTTTTTAATTTCTTTTATTTTTTAATTTCTTTTATTTTTTAATTTCTTTTAATTTTTGTATAAATTTTTCTTGGTTTAAAAAACTTAAAAAAAATTAAATCATTGTATCTATTTGTACCTACAATTCATATTTCCCCCATCATCTCTCTCATCTTGCCCCCCCCCCCCCAACCCATTGGCTGGCGACGCCCTTGTTTGTGTTTACTGACATCTGCTCAAGATTACCAAAGAGATGAGTCATACATCACACAAAAGGATGTTATTTGTTTAATAATTCAGTACCCAGTATATTTGATATATGTCTATAATAACAGGGTTCATAGTTAGTCCCAATAATCTGAAACAAAATATATAGAACCACGTTATATTAGCATGTTTTTCAGATTACTGTGATAGTATGTCAGTGCATTTATCTGAGAACTATGTTAGGCTACATTAACATGCTATTGTATTAATTAGTAAATAAACACCTACAATTAATAAAAATGACATTGTATTATTATAAGAGTATCATATTCCGTCATCTACAAAATTTTAAAGTAACTAATGTAATTATAAGTTTAACACTACCAACTTGGAACACAGTTTTTTATTAAAATTTTATGTAAAATTTTTACCAATAAAAAACTTTGTGTTCTGAGTCGGTAGTGTTATAATTAGTTAATCAACGGACGTGTCATGGACAACAAAATCCAAGAATAAATAATGTAGCAATATTCATTGTTACAGTATATATAAACAGTATTCTGTAGTAATTTATTATACTGCACTAGTTCATAAAATTTACCAAAAAGTATTTTTATACCAAACTTTCATTACATAAAAATATTGCAATAGACAATAAAATATTCACTAAAACTGAATTTTAGTTGTGCAAAAATTGTAGAATTTTTCAGTAAATATTACTGTATCCAAAAAATATATTATAAAGACTATTTATATTAATCTACTTCTTATTAAAAACTTAAACATTTTTCAGGTTTTTTTTTTTTAGTATTTTGTTAAGACACGAACTTTTATATTTTGCAGTACAGCATTTAATGCTGTGATTTTTAATAACTACAGTAGTTTTATTTTTGTAACTGTAGTTATCCAAACCTTCACTTAAATTGGAATATCTCATTAATATTATCAGTAGAGTTCAATCAGTTAACTTTGGTCACCAATCTGATACACCAACAGCCCATAATGTAGAAAAGCTTTTTATATTGTAATGGTACATATAACAAGTGGCGAAGCTAGTAGTTAATGAATGGGTAGGCAAAAATCATATCTTAAATTTTTTTTAAGGAATCATTAAAAGGACGATGGTTCAAATCGGACGCTGAGGCAGAGTTTACTGTAAGCGAATGGTTCCACAAACAGCCGTAAGAATTTTACTAGCAGGGAATCTACAGGTTAGTGCAACAGTGGAACTCATGTCTTAATGTTAATGGAGACTTCTTTTAAAATCGTTGAATAAAAAATGCTTTACAGCTCTATACGTGTTTCTATTGAACAATCCTTGTATTACTCATACACAATAATACAACTGATTGAACTCAAATTTTTAAACTTGATTAGTTTCTATATATACGTTTAATGTTACAAATAATTCAAATAACAATCTTGATCATCTGTTAGTTCAGCGGAATAACAGGGGCACTTTTAATAACAGCATAAAATAAACACACTTATAAACAACACAGCGCGCTTTAACTTTACTGTTTGGACCACAGAAGTGAGACATGCCTCAACACTCTATGTGTACAGCGCGGGACAATCCCCCCTCCCTTCACTTCCCTATCACTCCAGCACATTGCTTACATACGATGTATACAAAAAACGCTGAGGCAAGTTCAGGTTGCCTCATTCCCTTTAAACGAGCTATGCCGAATCTCACCTGTCACCATCTAGCGGTCGCTCAGTAAAGCACATTTCGGCTTAATAAATTCGACAGTTGCGGTAACAATTTATAATTTTTATTCTACAGAATTGTTTAGGGTAGGCATTGCCTCCATGTAACTTTGCCACTGCATATAACACACCCAACACCAACGTATCACAAATGGATTAAAAGCCACTCTAAATAAAGTTATCTACAAAAGTTGAACCTACAATCATGAACAGAGAAGGTATTGTAACCAAAATAGGGGAATAAAATAAACAATGACTTACAAGTAAATGTAAAACTGAAGAAAAAAGGACAAGACTAACGACGAAACAACGTACCTAATTACCCAATAGATCAAACAGTGAGAAGGAAACCAATGACAACAACACCAAGAAGAAACTTACTGAGAGTGAGGAAGGAATCAGTGCAAATAAGGAGAAAACCTAATCAAGTCAAACGCCAAAAGGAGATAATATAAATGAGAACAAATTAACATATGAAAATAAAAGTATTATTATCGAAAAAGAAAGTAAAAGTGAGACAACCAACATGATTTAAATCCCTAAGCTGTGACTTGACACTGACATAAACTTATTAATCGAACACATCCAATAACAGTACAATACAAACAGAACTCAATAAAATTAACTATTGAAAGCAGAATTTAAGAAGGAGAGTGAGTACCAGTATGGTAATTGCATAATTAAACGAGGTATAAACATAACAAATAGACAATGTCCAAAGTACTAATAAAAAGTTGTAAAGTGGAATTAAAATTGTCAAAGACCACTAATAATCAATAATAAAGATTGTGATAATAACCAAATAGAAATCTAGTTATAAACAATAAAATATCAGTGTTAGATAAGAGTAATTAAATCATGCATAATGTAGAAAATTGAAACTGACATTCAACCATTGTTGAGAGACCAAATTAGAACATAACCTAATCTGGCCAACTAGTTTTCAATAAAACAGTAAAAAACTATGATTAAGATGATGTTAAACTAAACTGTTTTGTAGTATAACATAACTAGGTACTATAAGGAACATCCAATGTACAAAAGATAATATTATAAAGAAACATAAATGCTAAATAAATGTAATTTGATATAACCATGTGTATCACATAGAATGGGTACCTGGGACAGCAAAAATCTCACTTAAACTTGTAATAAAAGGATAGGGACTCAACCTATGAGACTGAATAATGCAGAATAACGTTTAGATGAGACAATTCAAGGATTATATCCACCAAATTAATAATAATCAAACAAATAATAAGTGAACACTAGGAATAACTAGATGCAGGAAGTCTGAGTAACTTCAAACCAATGTAATTATCAATATAAAGGCAGAGTTAACCACTGACCAGTACTAACTGTTATCAGAACACTGATATGAAATAAAAATACAATAATTAAATAAACGTGAAAGAATTACAACTAATGAAAAATATAACACCCAAGTGTACTAAAAACTCATCAGAGAGACTGTAATTAAAGTAATAAAAACCAATAACAAATAAGACTGACACTATCAGAAGTGGTAATGACCAATGCATTATGCATAGGCCACAACAGAGTTGTATTATCAACCACTAGTATTATGAATTAATTGATAAATAATGTATGTGATAATAGGCCTAGAGTCTAATCCTAGGAAAATGAATATTTCATAACAACAAATAGATAACAATGTGTGAAAAGTTCATAATACAGTACTACTAAGTTATCATCATAAACACAGTGAAGAAAAACAATGTATTATGTAACAAGAGATATTATTAGTTTGTACGAAATGTGTTTTTATCAACCCCATATCAGAACTATATGATAAGGGTATGCAAAATACTCGTAATCAAAAGATAGAAACAATGGTAGTTATAAAAATGTTATCAGTGTAATTATAAGTAAATTATTTGATTTATAAGAAAAAATAATTAATTGCAAGCCCATGCGCGTGCCCTTGTGACCAGAGAAACATAATCTCAACCCCAGCATACTGACGCTTACTTGCGCATCTATTTTGCCGAATGTTGCCGAGAGTTCATGAAATAAAGACAATTAGCCAATCAGAGCTCATTAAAAAATATAAAGTGCCGAATCCCGACACACGTAACAACAACAGTTCATCACCAGCATCGACGCAGACTCCACGTGGGTGAGAGTGACCACAAAAACATTAAATTGATAGCCGACAGCTGATAACGCATACTAACCTCGAAACTCCTAGTTGAGGTTAGGTCGGATAAGAGGGAAAGTGAAGTTTATTTTGACAGTGTTCTTAACCGGAGTACATGTGTATAGGCAGTTAGTGAAAAGAACTAATAAATATTAATTCAAGTGTTAAATAATTTCTGAGAAATGAAGAGTTGTCTATTAACAATTTTGACTTTCTAGCTTAAAATCAATTGTAATATTTTGTAAAGAGACATTGAATCATTAATGAGGGAACCATTGAACCCTAACATATAATATTTTAAGATTAATGTTGTGGTTAATTGTAAAACCTCAACTAAATGTAACATACGAGTTAACCTTAGTAGTAATGAATTTCAATTACCTGTTCTTTGTTTATATCAACTTTTAGAAGATGATTAATGAAAATATCACTGAATTTAATTTATAATAACATTGTATGAAATAAGTAATGCATTCAATGAATCATTGGTCAATTAATATTAAATAAGTAAGGTTACGATGAACCCTATTTAACCTCAATTTCAAGTAATGAACAATCGTTCAAAGTTTATGTTATGTTAAAGAACCAAATAATATTTTTTATTCTCTGCCTACTCATTATTACAGTAGTGCATTTCTTTTGTTAAAGTGTATCTTGCAGACTCAAAGAACCTGCTAATTTTATAAAGAAAATTGACGAAATTGTTTACATCCAGGCGAGTCGATTCTTAGACTCAGTCTGGCCACCCTGAGATTTTAATTGCTTTTAAAGAGTCCATACTCGAAATTAATTGTTTTAAAAGTAAACGAATAAAGTAATTGGATACTAACTATTATTAAAGATGAGTTAAATAATAAATCATTATTTCATGAATGACAAAAGTGTTGACCATTATTGTGAATGAATAGACTTACAGCTTAGGTGAGCGACAGCTACGGTTGGTACCAGAGACTGCAGCGAGAATTTGAATCTAATGATTCTCGCTAGTAATATTCTCACACATTACTAGCTACGACCATCACTAGTAAGTATTGTATAAATGTTATACTTATGTAAATTTCAGTGAAGGAACACACCGTTCGAATCATCTCATCGAATAGCAGAAGAGTCAACTTAAATCATTCGACAACAGCTAACAACAATACAAAATTAAAAATTCAATAATAATAAATAATACTTATAAAATTTTAATGAGGAAGCATCTCGTAAACTTACAATATCCTCTTGGTAGTCATGGTATCCAATCACAGCATGCTGTCCAAAATTAAAGATGATTGGAGAAAAAATTCACTAGGTACCGGTAACATGGGATGAAGACATGAGATCTTTATCAGAAGAGTCCACCAAGGTTGAATGCAAGACAAGAGCTGGTAAGGGTGAAGGAGTTGAGAGAAACTCTTTACTTGAGAAACAACAGTAAAGAACATTTTTGCACAGAACAGCCACTTCTTTACTGCTTAAGTTAATCATATGAACTACAAAGTAAACACGTAAAATGTTCTCAACATCATTAAATTATGTTACTGTTAAGTGCTCACAGAAATTACAGCTTCTGTTATCTGTAGTGCTATATGAAACCTAAAGAAAAGCTTTTTTGAAATTGTCTGAGGTATTTTACAGAAGTGGAAGTGCAAAACTGTGGGTCTCAAGTTCTTCAAAAGAATCTCTGTGCAAATGTGAAACTTGTAAAGTTTAAGGAATTTGTTTTACACAAATGGGGTAATATGTGGGTATTTACTAATTGTTGATATCTATTTACATTGTGTTGAGAAAGTTTAAAGAGTTGTGTGGATAATGTCTTACTATTGAGGTTATCATGCTATTTGAAGTGGTTGCTCTTTTACTCTCCTCTGTCAACAAGGCATTTCCCCTGTTCATTTCTGTTCAGGTTTTTCAAACCTATCAGTATTATTTTCGTATAACATCAACTAAAACCTATGCGGGGGCTCCTTACAAGGACTAGATCAAATGCAAATGATGAGAAAACATTATTATTCTGTGTAATAGTTCAGTACTGTCTACTCTTTTTTCAACCAAATTTTTGTGGAGCTAAGATGTTCAAGATCATGGCGTTTGTCAATAGTTGTTTTATTACCATGCAAAACAGTTACCTACCAATTATTTCTATTTCCTTCACTGGGGTCTATTTACTGTTGGTAAATTAACAGAGAAAATTGTAAACTGATATTTGGTGTAGTTCCTAGAATATGATAACCACTAAGAACCCATTACTCTAGTTAACTGGATATCACTGGAAACTGCTATATTTAAAATGGTAATGTAATTAAAAAATGTGATTGGGTAATCACATATCACTTTTATGTGGATATGGTTTGAATGATTTTATATTATGGGGAGTTTCTATACATTTATTAGCAATATTCTGAACCATCAGAGCTTCTGAATTATAGTAGTGAGAGACTTTACCTGTTCTCGAAAATTATGTTTAAATCGTTAGTCAAAATAATAATAAAGCTTCAACAAGATTAAATGTTGCACATATTCATATATACAGTTATTTCCAAACAGCACGAGAAATTTACAGTGGTGGCTCCTACTAGCATTATCAGCACATGGGCTTTTTAATTCTGTTAATAACTCAATATTGTACACCAAGTATGAATAAATGAACTTGTATATAAATATGATGATTCATATCCGCACTCATTAACAGTGACAAGGAGCAAGTGTTAATATTTCATTAAGATTTGTTACAAATTTTCTAGGATGCTTTTGCCCGATAAAAGGGAATTTTTATTTATATCGAATTTTACCGATAGCTCTTGTGCTGTTTAATATCAAACGCAACTTATTTACATTTTTTTTTAAATCGATGCCTTTTTGTAATATCGAAAGTGACAATCGATAATCATGTCTGTAGTATGATCGATTATAGTTACATAGACAATATGCTATAATTAGACAATCGAGTTTTTACCGCGCCGTAAACAATTTTGAAGGCTAAAATGATTGTAGGTGATGGAGTATTAAGTGTTTTTTGCTTTTTCGCGCCGTTGTTAATATCACTTCTTATTGTGCTCCAGTTTCTCACTCCTGAAATTACGGTTTTAGAAGTTAAACCGTATATATGGTGGATTGTTTTGTGTTATTTTGTTTTTGTCAACCTTATTTTACGAATTGCATTAAGGGGCTATGCATATCAGGTATTTATACATTTACAAATTTGTGATAAATAAAAATCAGTTAATGTCTGTAGGACACAAACATTTTGTTGTTGTATTTCTTCGCAAGTCAGGTTTGAGGTTAATGAATTCCGTAGACCTGGCTAGCTTTGCTGAGAGGACTACTTTGTTTACGGTTTGCATGAGGACTAAAGAAGGCCAGTCTTGCACTTGTGAGTAAATTGGGAAGAGATTTTCGTTCACCTGCAGCCTTGTTGCTGGTAACTAATAGCGTATTTGTAGGCAACTAGAAATATATGAGACAAAAAAGTGAGCCGTAAAGTCATGGAAATGAACTGTAAAAACGCTTTTTTCGCTTTACTATACCTAGGATTTCCCAAATATAAACCTATTAAAATCTGAAATAAATTATATCAGCAGTTCACAACGTAACCTTTACAAAATTGAATTGTATATCTTTGTTTGGGACTGGTACATTATGATTAAACATGTTTTAGGGTTCACAAGCATACTAGGAAGACAGAAGTTTTTATCACATTTTTATGTGCAGATTTGTAAATAGGGGAGCCTAAAGTATGCCTTTGCAGGTAGATGTATTTACAATTTTAGATTTATTAAGATTTTGAATAATGGGTACCGGTATAGGCAGAAGGGGTTTCAGGCCCACTATAAATTTCCTACTCAGCAAAAAGAACCTTATTAAGGGTATGTCTAAACGGTATCTGTAATAAGCAATAATAATTAATTCTGAGTATTTACCTAGTTGATATTAGTACATGTGTGACCATAATATTTACCCCTTCCACTTTTTGTTGAGCCCCTCGTATGAAAAAAAATTTGCATATTCCCATGTTTTATACTGTATTGCTGTTGGTACCTTTTTTGTTTTTTAGCAGTGCAGGTGTTAAGCATGTGTTCTTTAATATTTGTATTTTTTAATACCCATATTGTAAATGTAATATAACTATTCTCCACTTCTAGCAAAATAAGAAATCAGTGAGTACATTATTTTCAACAAACATAAACTTGCTATGGTGTTGCTATCAAGTTCACCAGCATCTGTGCTTCACCATACTTGTGTTATTATATTATTATTCTGTGTAATAACAAAACTTTATATAGCCTAAGATGACAGTAAAAAACTGAACAGACTGTTGTAATCCCCTCCCGTACGTCGTACATCGCTGGATTTCGGGGAGGGGATTGCTGTCCGGGAGCCCTTCGTAGGCGCACAGGGTCCTCCGTCTTCGCGACTCTGCAGAGGCCACCAGACTTCTCTACTAGAATCCTTTGGAGGCGCCTGGGGTCCAACGTCCCTCTTCCGGTCGGTATTCATAGCAGCCGGGGGTTCCTGTTTCATCACAACCGGCGATGTGGTGGTTATGTAGTGTCAAGGTCGGTATTGTTACAGTCGATGATGTGGTAAACTGGTAAAAAACGGAATAATTTCGATAAACTATAAACTTCTTGCCAGCTTGCTCAAAATATTAAAAAAATTGATTTTTATTTCCGTGGTTACGGACAATTATATTTAAAGTTATTGTTGTTCAGCTGTTTTTTATTTAACACTTTATGTATATTTCTATTTGTTTGGCATTGTGTATTGAGACTGAAGGTAACGCAGTACTGAAATCTTGAATCAGCAATAAAATAGGGGTTGATTTATGGGGGGGGGATACAACACGTAAGAGAAATTCCTCTTTCGCCACTACAATTTTGTAAAACCTTATTCCATAGTCCTGTTGAGAGAAAATCATACAATAGTTTTTTGGTTTTTCTCTCAAGCTTAATTTTTTTCTATATAATCAAAAACGGTGTTTTGTAGCATCCTGGACTGTATTTTACATTTTTTATATAAGACTTTTTTTAATCAACAGACTTTATTATTAGATTGTAGACTTTTATATAGATCTACACAACTCCACTTGTTGCCTCTGATGAGCCAGTCTGATGTCTCCCGGTAAGCACTTCAGTAAAATCTGATGATTTTGGTGATGATTATTAATTAAATTGTTCAAAAGCGCTTAACAGAAGTCACTGGACTAGTGGAGAGCATTAAGTTGTACAGAGAAAAAAGAAATTTAAAACAGTAATTTATGTTTTCTTACCCTTACATTAATTAGGCCTATATACACAACATCCGCTAGGGGTTCGTGTGCCTACTTGCAATGTTTAATTTGCACCCCATGTCTGTCTCCTATCTCAGTGTTTCCAAGCCACAATTGGTCTTAAATAGCATTTTAAGTGTAAAAGTGTGATCTTTCGCCAGCTCCAGTTGATATTGTTAATACAAATGATATTCTTAACTCTGATGTCTTTGGGAATGTTGAAAACAATTATTTTAAAAAAGGGGCTGTGCAGCTCATCCGCAAATATTGTATAATTTAAGATTTAAAACATTGTAATGTTTTCTTATTCTGTTCCTTAATAATTTGTGATGGTATTCAATTTGTTTCTTCTGCAAGTAGTATAATTTCGTGTATTCTATTATACTACTTGCAGAAGAAACAAATTGAATAACATCACAAATTATATAATTACTGCAAGAAATGTCGAGTTACTTATGTATAAAATGTTCCTTAATATAAAGCATTTTGCAGCAAAACATGCTACTGTATTTTTTTTAAATTTTAAAGCGTTTTTTTTAAGCGCGTAAGTCTCCAAATTTCAAAAATTTTTGTTAATTATAATAATAAAAAAACTAAAAAATCTTGTGTAGTGTAATGCAAAAGAGGTAAACCAAAAAAATAAATACATTTCAGTTCAAAATTTTCTTTATATTTAAGAAATAGAAAGTTTTTTCAATTTTCCAAGAGTTTGCTTTTGTGGACTTGTGCCCTTTTAAAAAGGAACTATTCAACTGTGATACTGCATGTGTGTGTATACAGTTAAGGACACAGTATTGATTTCAAGTAGAATTGTACTGTATTAAATTTTTGCGTTTAATGAAAATCTTACAAAATATATACAAATTCCCTGAAAATTGTGTTTTGCTGAATGTAATTACCTGAGAATGTAATTCTGAATAATTTGGTACAAATAACACGATTAAAAAAATCTTTAAGATCTGTTTAATATAACTTCTGAACTAACACTTGGGAGTATAGAAGGAGTGGGCATTTGGCATTTTCTAAAGTAGCTATTGAGTACTGATGTTTAAGACAAAATGCTGGTTATTGTTGTTGTAAATAATTTTCTGTAATGTTATTTAGGCTACGTCGCGTTGTTCAGAATTAAATTCACAATTAGGAGTAGAGAAAACATTTTGAAGCACTTTAATAGTGTTTTTTTTTTGTACAAATATGCGTTTTCAGGTATTTTTTCTAATTGTTTAAGATTTTCATAAAAGGCAACAACTGACTGCTTTGAAATCAATTGAAAAAAAAATTAATTATGTTAAATTCCATCTGAAATAATTGATTTTGTGTTCATAATTTCTCTGTGTAGATAAAGTATAGCAAGTTTTACCTTTGACGGTGAGAAAAAGCAAAATCTTCAGTTGGCATAAGTAGAAAACAAAGCATTTCAAAGCCTGTATTTATGTAGACTTTTTTTTGTTATTTTGGTGAAAATTATATCAGAAACTTCCTGAAACACCTGAGAAAAATATTATCTGTTATTGGTTTTTATGTTACACTTACAAAATTAAGTCTATTATTCACAGTTCTCTACTTACTGACAATAATATTATTATTTTATTGACTTATAACACAGAATTAGGTTCAGAAGTACTCAGTCGAGTAGATCCAGTTCTGTTATGAATGTACAAGACCTGTGTACATAATACAGAATTTAATTGTATTAAACCTTAACTTTAACAATAATTTTAATATGCATTAAAATTTGACACAGTAACATCAACTAACGAAGCTAAAATATTTATTTTGTATATTTTGTGGTGTAATTGTTGTGTATGCTAATAGGTAGGTGTTAGAGCAGCATTCTTAGGTGCTGTGTTTACTTCAGGGATTTTTGTTTCTTTCATATTACCATCATCATGGAACGTCTTTGGCTGGTATGTTGATTATTGTTACATTTACTAAAACTTATTTAATTTTTGTTTATTAGTGCCTTTCATGTTTAAATCAATATTAAAGATTATAAAATTAAAGTAAACTTAGTTTTCACTTAAACTTTTCAAAATTAATACATTTAAATTTAATTTTAATATGTACAGATCTATTTAATCTGTTCACAAAATAATTTCCATTTATGCATTAAAAAATGACAGGTTTCAAAAATTTTGTTATGGGAAACCTAAAATTACAATTTAAATTATTCTAAGAAGGTCATATAAATGGAGACACATTCATATTGTTACAACGGTCTACTTGATCATCGTAGGTACAGTGGAAAAAAAGTACAGACACCAATTAAGTCACTAATCACCAGCTTTAATTTTTACAGTTAAACAGTTCATAATTAACAACATAGTCTCTTACAACAAATCAAATAAAAATTGTTCTCACACAATAAAATGTCCACTAAAATTAAACACAATTGTATTACAATTATCCTGCCCGATTATTAAACATTTCACTTCACTAATAACCACTTGAACGTACACGGTAATATCGCCCGATAATAACTCGAACCGCACTGTAAATATATCGCCACTATACTGAAAACTAAGGCTGCTGCCGCCATGTATTTATATCTCTGCTCACAGACCAGAACGTTCCAAACTACGTCTTAGCGCCAGTGTGTACACATTACACCACTGCATTACATTCTGGATCCCTCTGGAACGTTCGATAAACACATAAATTGTTCTGTGATGTCATAACAATATCATTTACTTTACTGAAAAGTACTCCATTGCTAGCCAGTTCTTTACTGCATAAATAGATGGATGCCAGATCTTGCATATAAGGAGGATGACTGAACATTTCCCACCTGGACTTTGCAAATGTATGCAGGCAGACATTATCAGGGATGTCTAGAGATCAGGAGCCTTTGGCTTTTCTCTTAAATCGTCCTACAAAAGTTATGCATAGTTTCAGCATCATTGGCTCTTTCCACTTTCACTCATTATATTCTCTTTATACTGTAGATTTCACTATGCTGTTGATAGGGTTTGCATCTGGATTGGGTCTTCCTTCCACGTGGGACCACAACTTCTCATTGGCATCAGATGCAAAGAGAGGAATTATTAAAGGTGATGAAAACTTTGTTTGGAGTGTTCAGGAATGCATAAAATTGAAACTAGAGCGCAACATTTTATGATTGTTTTGAATGATTCTTCTTAACTTCATAATCGCTCATTATACATTTCTCTTTATGGTGTGTCATGTTCCATGAAATTCACTAAGACTCCTCTTGCGTTCCAAAAGGTAGTTGCCATGGCATTTCCTGTAGAACAAGTTTGCTGATACTTTTTTCCTTTTATAGTCTGTCCCATTCCACTGGTTGATTTTGTTGCGTCCATGCTTACATATGGTACCCAAGATTAATCATCCATACAGAAGAAAGAAAAAAAATTACTTCATTGCCATAACACTCAAAAAAGAGTCTTTTGTTGTTAAACAAATTTAGGCATCCAATAAGAAAAAAGTGTGATAGCCCAGTGTTACTGTGATGACTTCATGAAGAACTGAGCAGGAGATCTGAGGAAACAAACAGAAATCTGTGAAGTAATGGCTCACTGGTCCTGTTGATGTTTATCATACTGAATCCTCTTTTTTAACCCATTCATTATGTACACCAGTAGCATATTCATTGTGTAGTTCATTATTTGTAAGTCAGTTGCATATGTTAAAATAAGGCTTATAGAAATAAAAGAATTACAATATTTTTGTAAATTAATAACATAAAGATAGGGTTTTCTTAATAATGACAGCAGCATTAAATGTATTTGTGGTGTTAAAAAACAGTTATACATGTGCCAGAAAACGTCAAACAGTTTGACACACAAAGAATTTATAAAACCTATTTATGTGTACAGAGTACATTTCTGAAATACCGTTTATTTAATCCTTGTAATTTGTTACAGGTACATGTGCGTTATGGCATTTTTTCATTATTCCGAATTTCTTACAATTGCCATCACAAACCCTTCCACTCTGAGTATTGATTCTTTTATACTGAATCACAGCTATGAATACTATATCGCTGCTGTCGCTAGTTGGCTTGAGTTCATTACTGAGAGATACTTTTGTCCAGGTAAATGTTGCTTTATTAAAATGTTTCTTTTTAGTTTCAAATATAATGCGAACTGTTTAATTTTCGTATTTTTTGACCCAATCTCTGACTTTTGAATTCATCCAGCATTTGATTTATTATTTTTTTTTTATTTTAAAAATTAAAATTATATCAACTTAATTCTCTCACATTAGTTTAATTTGTTAGTCACATTACAGTCGTATTTAAATGTCTTTGTTATAGTAATTTAACAATATTTTTCTCTTATTTTACACAGCTGTGTTGAGTTTCCATTGATCACACATAGTTATTATATTTCCTTCAAAGTTCTATTGTAGCTGTAACTATTTTCAGTTCTTATCATGTAAATAGTCGCAAATAAAATATAATGCTTTTTTGCGTAGTATATGATCTTGATTAATTAATTTAATTGTTTACAATTCTTTGTGATTACATTTCCAAGTGTGTGTGATTTGACAGTTCAATATTATCACGATAATAATATATTTCATCTCTTAGAACTGCATTTCTCAATGTACGTGGTGTGACGCACTGCTGGGTCCCAAGGGGGCATTTGGTGGGGGTGCAAAGTCGGACTTGAAAATTTATTTACTGTGTCTTGAAAACCTATTAAATCTAGTATTACATTGAATTAAGTATGTATCATGTGTTTAAGTATAAAAAAGGGCTTAAAGTACTCGATGGCTGCAAAAATATGATTATAAACTGGCGCCCGTACATATGGGTCCCATGACATGTAATAAGGTGGGTCCCAGACTTAAATATCGGTATGGAGAACCATACATGACTTTCATGTTCTAAGATTTATATTTAAAATCATATTCGAAATGAAATATTACCATAGAAACTACTTCTTTCTACTTATTGCTTCAGCCTTAACCACGGTACTGTGGTCACTAACGTATACCACCTGACGTTTTCGCACTCGATTTTCACTGATGATGGCAGTCGATGGACTGCCGAAAAGTCTGGTTTTGCAGAAAACATTGGACTATGGCTAAACAGCCCGGGAAGGAATTTTAACAAAGAACTACTTCTTTGGTGCCGATAACGTAGTACACAAATAAAAAATTCTCCCCTCCTCAATCAACTATAATTTTCATTAATAGAAAATTACCCCCACCCCGTTCACTTAACCTCTTCATTTATAGATATTTCATCTACGTTTCTACAGTGGATTATTATGAGCTTCTTATAAGGATACATTATTTATCAAAATTAAGTACATTACTCTTGTTAAAACATAAAACGTTGCAGGTAATACACCCCTTTCTCTTAACCGATCTTCACCAAAATCAATAGACCTTCAGTCCTCCACAATTCAGGGATGCATGCAAAAAAAATATTTGATTCTGTTTGAATGTGCGACAGTTATCGTTCGTCATATAAACAATTACCCTTGTTAAAACATAAAACGTTGCAGGTAAACTACCCCTCTCCCTTAACCGATCTTCACCAAAAACAACAGATCTTACGAACTCTACTATTCAGGGGTGTATGCAGAACATTATTTGATTCTGTTTGAATTTGCGGCAGTTATCGTTCGTCATAGAAAAAATTACCCTTGTTAAAACATAAAACGTTGCAGGTAAACTACCCCTTTCCCTTAACCGATCTTCAACAAAATCAACAGACCTTGAGTTCTGTATAATTCAAAAAGGTATGCAGAAGAGTAGTTGATTCTATTTTAATGTACGGCAGTTATCGTTCGTCATAAAAAAATTACCCTTGTTAAAACATAAAATGTTGCAGGTAAACTACCCTATTCCCTTAACCGATCTTCACTAAAACCAACAGGTCTTGAGAACTCTACAATTCAGGTTTGTATGCAAAATATTATATGATTCTGTTTGAATTTGCGGCTGTTATCGTTTGCCATAGAAAATACCCTTGATAAAACAAAAAATGTGGCTGGTAAACTACCCCTTTCCCTTAACCGATCTTCATAAAAAACAATAGGTCTTTAGTACTCAACAAATCAGGGCTGTATGCAAAAACTTATTTGATTCTGTTTGAATTTGCAGCTCTTATCGTTTGCCATAGAAAATACCTTTTAAAACATAAAACGTTGCAGGTAAACTACCCCTTTCCCGTAACCGATCTTCACCAAAAACAATAGGTCTTGAGAAATCTACAATTCAGGGCAGTATGCAAAAAATTATTTGATTCTGTTTGAATTTGCGGCTGTTATCGTTTGCCATAGAAAATACCCTTGTTAAAACACAAAACGTTGCAGGTAAACTACCCCTTTCCCTTAACCGATCTTTACCAAAATCAACAGATCTTGAGAACTCTACAATTCAGGGCTGTATGCGAAAAAATTTTTGATTCTGTTTGAATTTGCGGCTGTTATCGTTTGCCAAACAAAAAATATCGGTATGGAGAACCATACATGACTTCCATATTCTAAGATTTATATTTAAAATCATTTTCGAAATGAAATATTACCATAGAAACTACTTCTTTCTACTTACTGCTTCAGCCTTAACCACAGTACTGTGGTCACTAACGTATACCACCTCACGTTATCGCACTCGATTTTCACTGATGATGGAAGTCGATGGCATTGCCGAAACGTCTGGTTTTGTAGAAAACATTGGACTACGGCCAAATATTCCGGGAAGGAATTTTAACAAAAACTACTTCTTTGTTGCCGATAACGTTGTACACATATATATAAAAAATATGCATAAACTTAATGGCTTGTATAAGGTAATGATTGATCTCCATTAAGTGGTGCTCAAGTTTCCAAAGTTTTAATATTATGATGTCCGTAATTAAAACAGCAGAGCAGGTTTAGTGTGTATGAGGGTACACCGTGGACAAAAATTTTCAACATTTCCTATTGAGCGTTGCTTAGAGTAAAGCTGCGAATCTACAGTGTACGTTTCACAGAACAAACACGCGGAAAAGAAGGAGAGCTCCGAAGTCAATCATGGACCCTCAAGATCTTGCAGAGGGTTCATACCCTACAGACGAAAAGTCTGTCTATGAATCGTTACTCTGTAAACACATGCAGTTACACTGCCCAGCAATCCACAGGAAGCAAATCGCTATCCACGCTGGACACTTTTTCGGCTTGCATGCATTATGTTGGTATGGGTTTCGGTACTTTCCATTTAAAAAGCGTGCAAATGTAAGAAAATAAACATGAATGAGGCCAGAAATAACGCGAATTTTGTGTGTGTGTGTGTGTGTGTGTGTGTGTGTGTGTCTTCCCTGCCTTTTTATTGCGGTAGTCATAATAATAAAATGGAAACGTAAACATTACATAACTGAGATATGCTTGCCTGCCACGAACGATAATTTTCTCTCATACATGATTTACACTAAAATGAAAAATTTATAATTTTATTGCCTGGCAACAAAATTATTTTATTTTTAACAATTACCATTGTTTGAAAAAGTTTAAATGAATTTTGAAGTACTTTACTGTTGTTAAAACGTAAAAGGTTGCAGGTAAACTACCCCTTCCCCTTAACCGATCTTCACCAAAATCAAAAGGCCTTGATTTCTCTACAATTCAGGGGTGTATGCAAAAAATTATTTGATTCTGTTTGAATATGCGGCAGTTATCATTCGTCATAGAAAAAATTACCCTTGTTAAAACATAAAACGTGGCCGGTAAACTACCCCTTTCCCTTAACCGATCTTCACCAAAACCAATAGGTCTTGAGAACTCCTTAATTCAGGGCTGTATGCAAAACATTATTTGATTCTGTTTGAATTTGCGGCTGTTATCGTTTGCCAAAAAAAAAATTACCCTTGATAAAAAAAACCGTTGCAGGTAAACTACCCCTTTCCCTCAACCGATCTTCACCAAAAACAATAGGTCGTGAGTACTCTACAAATCAGGGCTGTATGCAAAAAGTTATTTGATTCTGTTTGAATTTGCAGCTGTTATCGTTTGCCATAGAAAAAAATCTACACACACACACACACACACACACACATTTCGAAAAACGACTTTTTCATGTTTTGATTGTAGTACAATCAGAATCTGCAATACTCTCGAACACGATTTTTTTTGCCATCACCATACTTCCATTTCCTTAAGGAATATGGATGTAAAATATCGGTATGGAGAACAATACATGACTTCCATATTCTAAGATTTAAATTTAAAATCATTTTCGAAATGAAATATTACCATAGAAACTACTTCTTTCTACTTACTGCTTCAGCCTTAACCACAGTACTGTGGTCACTAACATATACCACCTCACGTTATCACACTCGATTTTCACTGATGATGGAAGTCGATGGCATTACCGAAACGTCTGGTTTTGTAGAAAACTTTGGACTACGGCCAAATATCCCGGGAAGGAATTTTAACAAAAACTACTTCTTTGTTGCCGATAACGTTGTACACATATATATAAAAAATATGCATAAAATTAATGGCTTGTATAAGTTAATGATTGATCTCCATTAAGTAGTGCTCAAGTTTCCAAAGTTTTAATATTATGATGTCCGTAATTAAAACATCAGAGCAGGTTTAGTGTGAATGAGGGTACACCGTGGACTAAAATTTTCAACATTTCCTATTGAGCGTTGCTTAGAGTAAAGCTGCGAATCTACAGTGTATGTTTCACAGAACAAACACGCGAAAAAGAAGGAGCGCTCCGAAGTCACTCATGGACCCTCAGCATCTTGCAGAGGGTTCATTCCCTAAAGACGAAAAGTCTATCTATGAATCGTTCCTCTGTAAACACGTGTAGTTACACTGCCCAGTGATCCACAGGAAGCAAATTGATGTCCATTTTTTCGGCTTGCACGCGTTATGTTTTTGTGGGTTTCAGCATTTCCATTTAAAAAGCGTGCAAATGTAAGAAAATAAACATGAGTCAGGCCAGAATGCAAATTTTGTGTGTGTGTGTGTGTGTGTGTGTGTGTGTCTTCCCTGCCTTTTTATTGCTGTAGTCATAATAATAAAATGGAAATGTAAACATTACCTAACTGAGATATGCTTACCTGCCACGAACGATATATTTTTTTATGCATGTATATTAACTCATACATAATTTACATTAAAATGAAAAAATTATAATTTTATTGCCTGGCAACAAAATTATTTTATTTTTAACAATTACCATTGTTTGAAAAAGTTTAAATGAATTTTCAAGTACTTTACTGTTGTTAAAACGTAAAAGGTTGCAAGTAAACTACCCCTTCCCCTTAACCGATCTTCACCAAAATCGAAAGTCCTTGAGATCTCTACAATTCAGGGACGTATGCAAGAAATTATTTGATTCTGTTTGAATTTGCGGCTCTAATCGTTTGCCATAGAAAAAATCCTTGATAAAAAAACGTTGCTGGTAAACTACCCCTTTCCCTCAACCGATCTTCACCAAAAACAATAGGTCGTGAGTACTCTACAAATCAGGGCTGTACGCAAAAAATTATTTGATTCTGTTTGAATTTGCGGCAGTTATCGTTTGCCATAGAAAAAAATCTATAGACAGACAGACAGACAGACACACACATACAGACACTTTTTGAAAAACGACTTTTTTTCATGTTTTGAGTGTAGTACAATCAGAATCTGCAATAATCTCGAACACGATTTTTTTTTGCCATCACCATACTTCCATTTCCTTAAGGAACATGGAAGTAAAATATCGGTATGGAGAACCATACATGACTTCCATGTTCTAATGTTTATATTTAAAATCATTTATTTGAATTCGGTTCGATAATTTCTAACATGTTATGTGTGTTCCTTGTAAATCGTGTTTTATGTTTGATAAATTGAAGGATGTTGTATGTATGATTTTCTCTTCAGGATACTTTATTTATCAGAATTAAGTACTTCACTCTTGTTAAAACGTAAACCGTTGCAGGTAAACTACCCCTCTCCATTAACCGATCTTCACCAAACTCAATAGGCCTTGAGTCGTATACAACTCGGGTGCATATGCAAAAAATTATTCGGTTGTTTGAATGTTCGACAGTTATCGTTCGCCATAGAAAAAATTCTACATACAGACACACACAGACGCTTTTCGGAAAATGACTTTTCTTCATGTTTTGAGGGTAGTAAAATCAGAATCAGCCTTTATCTCGAACATGATTTTTTCGCGATCACCATACTTCCATTTCCTTACGAAACACGGAAGTAAAAAATAGGTTAAGACTAAACAACATTGCTATCTTTAAACTGTTTGAAAAACGTGTGATAACATCCTGAAATCAATCCCAATAAAATAAACTAAAATAACACGATAAAAATAGGCGTTATTGAAACATTATTTAGAAGATGCTTATTGACTGAATTGATTTTCCTATATTTCATATATCAAACATATACGCAAATGCTGTATAATAAAACTGTTTGTATATTTAAATAAAAATTTATTCGATTCTGTTTGAATTTACGGCAGTTATCGTTCATGAAAAAAATTCTCTTGTTACAACATAAAATGTTGCTGGTAAACTACCCCTTTCCCTTAACCGATCTTAACCAAAATCAACAGGCCTTGAGGTCTCTACAATATAGGGGTGTATGCAAAAATGTATTTGATTATGTTTTAATTTACGGCAGTTATCGTTCGTCATATAAACAATTACTCTTGTTAAAACATTAAAGGTGGCAGGTAAACTACCGCTTTCCCTTCACCGATCTTTACCAAAATCATTAGGCCTTCAGCTCTTTATAATTCAGGAACGTATACAAAAAATTATTTGATTCTCCTTGAATTTATGGCAGTTATCGTTCGTCATAGAAAAAATTACCCTTGTTAAAACATAAAATGTTGCAGGTAGACTATCCCTTTCCCTTAACTGATCTTCACCAAAATCAACAAACCTTGAGTAATTAAAACTTCAGGAACGTATGCCAAAATTTATTTGATTCTCTTTGAATATGCGGCAGTTATCATTCGTCATAAAAATAAAATTACCCTTTTAAAACATAAAATATTGCAGGTAAACTACCCCTTTCCCTTAACCGATCTTCACCAAAATCAACAGGCCCTCAGTCATTTACAATTGAGGAACGTATGAAAAAAATATTTGAAGCTGTTTGAATGTGCGGCAGTTATCGTTTGTCATAGAAAAAATTACCGTTGTTAAAACATAAAATTTTGCTGGTAAACTACCCCTTTCCCTTAACTGATCTTCACCAAAAACAACAGGTCTTGAGAACTCTACAATTCAGGGCTGCATGCAAAACATTATTTGATTCTGTTTGAATTTGCGGCTGTTATCGTTTGCCATAGAAAATACTCTTGTTAAAACATAAAATGTTGCTGGTAAACTACCCCTTTCCCTTAACTGATCTTCACCAAAAACAATAGGTCTTGAGTACTCTACAAATAAGGGCCATATGCAAAACATTATTTGTTTCTGTTTGTTATTTGCGGATGTTATCGTTTGCCATAGAAAATACCCTTGTTAAAACATAAAACGTTGCAGGTAAACTACCCCTTTCCCTTAACCGATCTTCACCAAAAACAACAGATCTTGCGTACTCTACAAATAAGGGATGTATGCAAAAAATTATTTGATTCTGTTTGAATTTGCGGCTATTATCGTTTACCATAGAAAAAGTAAATATCGGTATGGGGAACTATACATGACTTCCATGTTCTAAGATTTACATTCAAAATCATTTACGAAATGAAATGTTTCCTTAGAAACTACTTCTTTCCACTTATTACTTCAGCCTTAACCACAGTACTGTGGTCATTAACGTATACCACCACACGTTATCGCACTCGATTTTCACTGATGATGGCAGTCGATGGCACTGCTGAAACGTCTGGTTTTGCAGAAAACGTTGGTCTACGGCCAAACAGGATGGGAAGGAATTTTAACAACAAACTACTTCTTTGTTGCCGATAACGTAGTAGGCCTATATATATAAAAAATTATCCCCTCCCCCTTCAACTATAATTTTCATTTGTAGAAAATTACCCCCACCCCGTTTAACTAGCCTCTTCATTTATAGATATTTCATCTAAGTTTCTATAGTGGATTATTAAGATCTTCATATCAGGATACTTTATTTATCAAAATTAAGTACTTTACTCTTGTTACAACAAAAAATGTTTCAGGTAAACTGCACTTTCCCCGTAACCGATCTTCACCAAAATCAACAGGCCATGAGTTCTCTACAATTCAGGGATGCATGCAAAACATTATTTGATTCTATTTGAATGTGCGGCAGTTATCATTCGTCATAGAAACAATTACTCTTGTTAAAACATTAAAGGTGGCTGGTAAACTACCCCTTTCCCTTAACCGATCTTCACAAAAATCAATAGACCTTCACTTCTTTACAACTCAGGAATGTATGCACAAAATTATTTGATTCTCTTTGGTTTTACGGCTATTATCGTTCGTCATAGAAAAAATTACCCTTGTTAAAACATAAAACGTTGCAGGTAAACTACCCCTTTCCCTTAACCGATCTTCACCACTGTTAAGAGTTAATGTTTTGGTGAAATTAAATTTGCCAGGATGAAGAAAATAATGATGAGCGAGTGGACTGTAGTTAATACATTTATTAGTTATAAATGTTACAATTAAATTTTGATTCGTAAGGTTAGCTAAGCCTTTGTATGCATTATGATCTGAAGATCACGTTCGTTTGAAAAGGTCACATTATAAAGATGAGGCGCTATTACGCAACATTTGAAGAAAAATGTATATTAATGAATGCTGTAGGGCCTAAGGCCTACATAATTTGTCGCGACAATAAATAAATGAAGAAATGACAGACCGAAGCAACAAGCGCAATTACGTCTGCTGCATTCGGACGCGCGTAGCACTGTGTCGACCTGTTCGCAAAACGTGAGCGAGGCCGGAGCATGTACAGATTAGCCAACCTTTAGATTATAGAATTCCCACATTACTGTCCATAACTGCCCGCAAAAATCGAACGATTTTTTATAATACATTTTTTAATAATTTATATTATAAGAAAACACAATGTACGTTCTTAACAATAGATATCAACGATCAGTAAGTTGCATTGATCATTGACATTGAAATGTTAGATAACAGTTAAACTGCTCAGAGATAAAACCTCAATAATGATGATAACAGTTAAACAGGCCACAGTTGGCTTACAAACTGATTTATACATGAGTATAAATGTGCATGAATTAGCAAAGATGTATACAATATAATACAATACAAAACATGAATAATGAATAGTCTGATAATGCTTGATGATGAATAATCGGTGACTCATCACATGATGGGTCCGATACAAATTGCAAATATTTTATGCAAGTCATGATTGACAGTCTAAACCAGTCAAGGCCAGCTGATTTATACATAATAGTATTGAATATAAAATGCATAGACAAAATTATTACAAAAATTATATGCATGTAAAAACATAGATTCAGCATAACGCTGTAATATAATATTTAAATAGTGCATGCTATACCCAACAGTTGCAAGAATGCACAATAAATTGACATGTGAAAACAGATTATACATTGTTGAATAGTTGCAAGTACATAAGCGTAATGACATGTATGTCATAATCAAAAGCATGAATAATAATATATGTGCAATACGTGATCGCAAAATACAAATACAAAATATGTGTAAAAATATGTGCGTGGCGCATAATCATAGACAGTAAATGCGGGTACAATAATGTGTTTTACATAGATACAAAGTACATGATAAAATACAATAGAAATATGTGTTGCATAATTACAAAATACATGAATACAAGGCATGATAGTATAAGTGACAAGTACAGTAAATGTGTTCATACAAAAATGTAATGCATGTGTTGAACAATTACAAGTAACACATAAAATTCATAGAATAATAAAATAGCAATGGACAAATATTAACAAAAAATGTGCAGCAAATATGCATACATGGTTTGTATAGCTCCAAATCCATGTGAACATTATATAACAAAATCTATAACATAAGAACAAATACCACCAATGACATGACACATAACCACTACCAATAAAAAGTATGAGTATACAAAGGACACAGTATATGTCTTACAAAATTATCAATACATATAAATACAAGAATAAGTAAAGTATACCACCATGACAATATAATAAGTATAAATAATAACATAGTGCATGTTTGTACAATTACAAGCTACATGCGAATTTGATATATGAGATACGCTATAATGCGATATCAACATAAAAATGTTTGTGATAGCACATATCACCATAATTGAAGTCGGCCAAATTATCAAACAATTAAGTAATGAAGGCTCGTGGCCAGATAAAATATAGCATTGTGCTAAGTAATTACATTGACATCGTGTCTAGGCCTCGTCCCGCGCTGGCAACAAACATAACTTGTGAACTGGTCCGGGAAATGTGGCTGTGATTACACCAAATTTCCATGCTAATGGAGGCAAGTTATCCTCGATTAGCAGTACCAGGTCACCAATGGAAACATTTTCCTTTGCGAATTTCCATTTGTGACGCTGTTGCAATTGGTGTAGGTAGTCGCGCGACCATGATTTCCAAATAGCTTGGACAAACTTCTGGAGAAGTTGCCAACGGCCGAGACGAGAGATGGGAACGTGTGATAAGTCAGGATCGGGTATTGCCGTTAATGGTGCACAAATTAAAAAATGGCCAGGGGTAAGTGGCACTGGATCGTTTACATCCGATGAAACGGCAAATAATGGACGTGAGTTTAGACAGGCCTCTACCTGTGACAAAACCGTAGTAAACTCCTTGAATGTGAGTATGGACTTGCCGACAACGCCATTGCCGACCGCTCTCCCAAAGACCACCAAAATGAGGTGACGACGGAGGAATGAATGACCATTAATACCATGAGAAGTTGCAAATGATTGGATTGTTGAGGTGGCATCCTTTTTATGCCATAGATTGTAAAGGTCATCCAAAACGTTGCGGGCCTTCCTAAAGTTCGTGCCATTGTCAGATGGCTAGGTATGCCCCTACGGGCCATGAATCGATGTAAGGCAGCTATAAACGCATTGGCCGTAAGGTCAGAAACCAATTCCAAATGAATGGCCCTGGTGGGTAAGCAAATGAATAAAGACACGTATGATTTGAACAAAGTCCTAGATTTCTGCCCGCCATGACGGATCATGAAGGGACCACCATAATCCACTGCGCAGAACAAAAATGGCCGGGAAGGAGTAACTCTGGGAGATGGCAAAATACCAAGCCTTTGAACTTGATATTTGATGTTAAATCTGAGACATTTGACGCATCTACGAATGATGGAACGAATTACTATCTTGGCGTTAATGATCCACCAGCGCTGACGAAGTGAATGATGGACAAGTTGAGCATCCGCGTGGAGGAGACGAATATGCTCGCTCTCGATTATAAGGCGAGTGATGTGGGCCGATGGATGCAAGACAGTAGGATGCTTATTGTCATAGGGTAGTTGCGACTGCTGTAGGCGTCCGCCGACACGTATGATGCCAAGCTCATCAAGAAATGGGTCCAGAAAAGACAGCTTACTCCTAATAGAGACAGAAGCCCCATTTCGAAGGCAATTAAGCTCAGTAGCGAAGTGGATCGACTGGGATTGCTTTATGAAAAAATTAAGAGTAGAATGAATTTCGGTGGGGGTAAGAACTCCCGAGATTTTCTCTGCCCTAGAGGGTCTAGTATTTTTGATGAATCGAAAGCAATAAGTGTACACGCGGGTCAGTCGGTGCAACGAGGAAAAGTCCTTAGAAAGATCAATAGGTAGGGTAGAAATTAGAGAAAGTTTGGGGGTTTGTTTCTCCTCAACAGAGCATTCAGGAAGCGACACATTAGAAGGTGAAAAAGGTGAAAAAAGATTGGGTTCAGAAGATTGAGACAGACAAGCGGGACCATGCCACCAAAGCGAACAATCGCGCAAAACGTCAGGGAGACATCCTCTAGAAATAATGTCAGCAGGATTATGTTGCGAATTAATATGATGCCATGTGTAGGTTTCAGTGAGACGCTGAATCTCAGCAACACGATTAGCGACGTAGGTTTTCCACCTAGAAGACTGAGCATGAATCCAATAGAGAGATACCATGGAGTCGGAGTACAGGTGAACGCTATTGACAAAGGAATGGAGAGCTGGGGTGACCTTGAATAGAAGTCGCGATAACAACAAACAAGCACAGAGTTCAATGCGGAGTAATGACACCTGTCGTAGTGGAGCCATGCGAGATTTGGAACACAAAAGGTGACAAGAGGCCATTAAATCTTGATAAATAACCCTAACGTAAATACAACATCCATAACCCTTTTCAGAGGCATCCGCAAAACCATGTAATTCAACTATCTTGGTCTTAGACTTGCTGCGTATGGAGCGTGGAACAATAATTTTACCAATTAAATACAACTTATCGCATAATGAACGCCAGTACAAATATAATTGCTCAGAAATTGGCTCATCCCAACCAAGATTGCACAACCACAGTTGCTGCATAAACTGTTTATAAAGAAAAACAATTGGACCAATGAGTCCCAATGGGTCGTAGATACCCGCTATAATTGACAGGATTCTCCTCTTAGAAATACTTGACTCAACTGGAAATGACTTGATGTCAAACAAGAATGAATCTGTAGAGTTGTTCCAAAGAATGCCCAACGTACGCACATTGCCTTGTTTGTTTAATGGAAGTGATAAATTATTATGCTCAGCGATCACATTTGGTTCATTTGATGCCCATTTATGTAGAGTAAAGCCATATTGACTCAACAACATACCTAAGACAGATTTCAACTTGGTTAGATTAGAAATGGTGTCTGCACCGGTTAACAAATCATCGACATAAAAATCATTAATTATAGCCGAAGCAGCGTCAGGAAAAGAAACTTCATTATCCTTACCAATCTGAATAAGGCAGCGAGTAGCCAAAAAAGAAGCACTAGCAGTACCGTATGTTACGGTTCGCAGCACAAAATGTTTAAACTGTTCAAGCGGAGAATTACGCCACAGAATACGTTGGTAATGACAATCGTTATCAGACACTAGAATTTGTCGATACATCTCGATGTCAGCGATCAGAACATAGTTGCGTATGCGAAATCGCAAAAGAATAGAAAAAAGATCTTTGTTGGACATTTGGGCCTACTAACAAAATATCATTGAGAGAAAGACCATTGGTAGTTTTGGCCAAACCATAAAAAACAACGCGAAGTTTTGTCGTGGAACTAGAATGTTTGAAAACGGCATGGTGAGGCAAATAGTAGGTATTTGAAACCTTGGAATTAACAGAACAATCGTCAACCAGCGCCATGTGGCCAAGATCCCTATATTCTTGAATAAAATTTGCATATTCACGCGCAAGCTCAGAATCACGCTTGAACCTGCATTCTAAACTTAAAAATCTCGCTTCAGTGGTTGCATAGGACTCACCCAACTGGGGATTATCAGACCCGAATGGTAATGAGACAACAAACCTACCTTCATCATTACGATGAGTGGACTTAACAAAATGTTCCTCGCAAACTGAATCGTTAATAATGGGTGCATTATCAAGGACGGTTTCGGTCTCCCAAAATTTGTCAAGAGACGCTAAAATTTGATTATCGTTGTTTCTTGCCAAGAACGAAACAGCAGGACCCTTAGAATGACAATGTTTGGGCAAATTGCCTGCTAGAATGTAGCCTAACTTAGTTTCTTGTATAATAGGAAAGTTAGGACCACGTACATATTTGTTAGCTAGAATCAAGTCTAAATAAAACTGCGCTCCTAACAGTATGTCTATGTCAGCTGATACGTTGAAATGTGGGTCAGCAAGGAAAATGTTATCAGGTATATTAAAATGATTTATGTCAAAAGATTGTGCTGGAAGTTTATGAGTCAAGGCAGATAAGACCGCACACGGAGCGTTAAAGCTGAACCTTTTATAGCGAGAAACAATACGAATTGATGCCAAATTAGTGGCGCAACATGTCACATTATTAATACCTGAAATTTGTATATTAGATTTAGTCAAGTTAAGTTGCAATTTTTTAGCAAATGATTCAGTACAAAAGTTTACTTGGGACCCTGCATCTAACAAAACTCGTGCAAGTTGTCTGTTACCAGCACGGTCTATGACGAACACGACGGCTGTAGACAAAATAACATTGTTTGCTGATTGAAGCTTAAATGAACAATAATTACTACTGCTGGCAGAACGTTGTTTTGACACATTATTTATATGCAGCAATGAATGGTGTCGTCTGGAACAAATCTTACATGATGGTTTGACCTTGCAATTAGGTGAAAAATGATCTGGTCTTAAACAATTAGTGCAGCATTTATGCTTTAATAGAAATTGCCCTCGTTCCGATATGCTTAAATTGCGAAATTTGTCACACATAAATTGGGTGACTCGACTTGCAGCATGGGCATGAATAATTATTTGAAGTCGAATGATAACTTTTAAATGCAGTGCTGCCAGCAGAGTTTCGTAACTTATGTTTTTCAGTCTTATTATTAAATTTTAAAGTTGGTTTGTTAAGCTGCTGTCCAGCTTCTATCGGTAATGTGTTTTCTAATAATTGTCTACGGGCGTTTAAAAACTATAAAGCTCTGAAAATTAGGAAGATTTTCAGGATCTATAGGTTCTTTCCACAATTTAAATGTGGAATGGTCAAGTTTTGCTGACAATAGCTGTACAATAATGAGTTCAAATGAATCCACTGACAATTGCATAGCTGTCAGCGAATTGACAGAAGACGTTATCGTATTTATAAATTCTGCTAAGCTCTGTACAGAATCTTTGGTTGTAGACTTCACTTCTATTAAATTTTGAATGTAATATTTAGCTAATATGAATTTATTATCATATCTAGCGGACAGCAAACTTAACGCTATTGAATAGTTTTCATTACAAATAGGCAAGGCCTTAATTAGATCTAGTGGTTCATTTTTGAGAGATGAATATAAGTAATGTAGTTTTTGCACTGAAGTTAAGTCAGATTGTGACGATTTAATTGATAATAAAATATTTAATAATAAAAAAATATAAAAAGCAATTAAGTTTTTAAATCGCACAATTAAACCTAATACCCCTGTACTAACGCAGAATAAGTATGAGATTTAAATGGCCAAATCCAACTAAACAAGTAATAAAAATCGTATTGTAAAAAGCTAATAATATCACAGTTAACCCTTTAGTAAATCACCATGCGTTGACCTGTTTGATTCCGGACACAACGTGCTTAGCGAACCGTCTGTAACTTAGAAATGTCTGAAAATCGTAATGAAAGTAATTAATAATTTGAAGGCACGAGTAGTACTTAAAATAATTCCTGTAAATTAAATAAGAATAAATAATTTGTTTCATCTTGTTATAATAATGTCTGTTTAAATAATAGTTGGAACTATATTATCACGGAGTACTCGCTCCGCTTCGTTGTAATGTACCAGTCGTATCAAGTTAAGAGTTACTATGCCGCCGTCAGACAGTACACACCTCCGAGCGAGAGCTCTTCAGAAATGTGTTAATTAAACTTAAATATAACGGTTAGCTACCACTACAAAACGTGGGGAGCTAGTGATTTTTAAATATATTAGATGTAGAAAAGTTTGTTTAAGAAATGTAATAATTTTAAAAAAATAATTAACAACACGTAAAGAAGGTGACGTCTCTACTTAAGATGTAAACTCTAGTACAACTCTACTTGTGAATATGTGACCTGCACAAACTGCACATATGGACGTCTACAACCCATACGACGCTGACCAGGACCGACGTGGATCAACCAAACGTTAACCAGCATTACTTCAATCTCCTCACTGATACAGCTATAAGATATTCGCCAGAGACACGACCCAGATGACTACGCCGACTACCAGAATTCCGAATAGTCACACCCCAGGACGAGGACAGCAAAGCTTATTTTAAAGGTGACTCGATAGCTTGGCTATCGAGAATTAATTACATTTGAGACATAACCTTATAGATGAAAGAGACTTTTCAAAGACTATAATTTTCTTTAAGCAATAAATAAAACGAAAGAAATGTAAACTGTAGAATTGAAAATCATACGTTGTAACGTTAATATGGAAATGTTAATTATCATCCCTTTAGTAAATAATACCATTCTTCAAATGGTTAGTGTAATCTTGCAAGCTCCTAGATGAGCATAGTATAACTCAGACGTCTTTACTATATTTAAAGTAAACTCGGATCCGAGGTAAAATTACATGATCAATATGATCCCTTGTTTTACATAAAACCCTTTTGAATATTTTAGTATAAATAATTATGTTATGGGATCTTTTCAAATAATTTGTTAATAAAGAGATGTCATCTTATTACACATTGAAGTGAGTACGTAAATCAGTGAAATACCTTCCCCTTGTGTCCTAATAAATAGCGTAAATACTATTGTTATTTGTGTTGAGTTTAATTTCAGTTCGTTACAACGTAGGCAGCCTGTATAATTGGCGAGTGTCAATTATGATGGGTTCCCTGGATTTGTAACGTGGTCCACAAAACGTTACAAAAATGCGCCACTCTGCTCTGCTTTGTATAAATAATAATTAATTGTGTATTGTGTTGTTGCTGTCTTGTAAAAGTAATGGTGTACTGAGTGTTACAAAGCGGCTCTTCTCTGCTTTTTTTTATAAAAAAGGTTGTAAGCATCGTGACGCAAACAAAGATACGTCACTCTGATAATTAATTAAAAAAAAAAAATAATTGTTACGTAGTAAAATAGATAACTCTCTGCACTCGTTATCTGATCTATGCACTCAGTTACTGTATTTCATGTAATATTAATTTTCATAAAATTAATTTTATAAATAAATTCACCTTATGAATTTATTTTGTACAGGATTACTTACTATCTTGCGTATGATGTAATTTGTTTAAGATACAAAAAATAATACAGACTATCATTGTATGACACCAATGCAAGTACGTACATGAATTTTTAGTGCTTGTCAAACTGTTCAGTCTTTAACAGGTTTATATTGTGACAATTCAAGACCTGTAGTTTCCTGAATATGCCTGCATAGAATGTAAGTGTATGTCTGTCGTCACGGTAAAAACAAAAAAATATAAACTCCTGTGTAAAGTAGACCTGGTTAATTGCGTATAAAGAAATTCGTAACTTAATTTTGTTACCAAAAATTAAAAATAGTTTGAAAAATTAATGGTGGAAAGTAAGACAATTAATTACTAAACTCAGACTGTTACAACCGTAATACACCTGTAACTTGTAAAGCGTGTTTCGTTGAATTAGATTCACCCCTTAGTCCGACTGGCCTCTCCAGTTGAAACCGGTCGAGAAAGATAGGCTTGGCTATTGTTGTAGAGAACAATACATGTGCGTAATCCGCGCGTTCCCACGCATACAACTACCCTGTCATTGTTTACTAAATAAACGAGGGTGACCCACATTCCAGCAAACAGCTGATCGTTGATTTTACATTGAAGTATGTGTGTGGAATTTTTGTCTCTCCCTTAGAAGAGAAATTATTCTCTTGTGTACAATGCAAATGATTTACCCAAGAGAGAACTTGTCTATGTAATAAGTGTATAGTGTAGTAAAATCAATTTTAAGTACGTTTTAATGTGTTAGAAATAAGATAAAAATGGCACAATTTAATCCGGATTTACTATTAAAGGACGAGCTGTCTTATGAAGCTCTTTTGCGTGGTCTACCCCATGCGAATGTAACAGTCGCGGAATTGCGTAAGTCAATACGCGAAAGTGGATTCGATACACCCGCGCAATTAAGCAACCTAAGCGGACTCGATTATGAGAGCAAGAGAGAAATTTGTAATGCCAAGTATAGCGAGCTAACCTTATTGTCTCAAACCCTCCAAGACGAGAAATCTCTGGCGATAATATTGCGTACTACTCAAAGAATAGAGCATTTAACCCGGCGAATGAAAAATTTATTGATCTGGCCTAATCTTACGGAAATACCTCCTGACGTCCAAAATTTTGCTGACGAAGCTTTACGTCGATTACCCACTATTATCAATGAGTTAAGAAGAAAATCCGACTCATTCCGAATGGATGAAATTGAGAAGTCTTTGAAGAAACTACACATCGCCCCAGTTCAATCCCCTATGACAGATCACCCTCCACCCAACACGGATCGCGACTCACCCGCCGTATCGCAAAGACAACCTACTCATGAGCAATACCCTGATAGAGATTTAAATGCCCCGACTATATTTGAAGCCCCTCCTCCCAATCGTTTCCAGATTCGCCCCGAAACGCACGAATTGACAACCCCGAATGCATCATATCGTCCTCCTAAAGCGATGCCACACTTAAACTATAACGCAGACCTCTATGGAAAAATCACTCATCCCGTGGAGAAACTTTTAACTGAAATCCCATACACTGATGGATTAAACGTCCCCAAACTACTGAATTTCATCAAATATCTCCTGCAGATAAAAGATCTACAGCAGCTGAATGACTGGCAAATTTTGCAAGTTCTCCTACCGAAATGTAAACCCCCATTAAAGAATCGTGTGATAGAATCATTAAGCTCTACCCTTCCAGTAGAAGACCTGCATACCTCAATCATAAAATATTTTATTCCCACCGGAATTTATGAAGAACTTAAAAGAAAGACCGTACTACGAGTACAAGGAAATCACGAGAGATTGGCCCATTACATCTCAGACATCAGGGAGTCATCACGACTATTACAAGTAGATTGGAATGAGAGACAGATGGTCGACACCATTTTAGTAGGATTGTCACCAGAAGAAAGATCTCGTTTAGCTTTGATAAATCGACCTAACACCTTTGCTGATCTAGAACAATGCAGTATCCATTCTTCGAATGTATGGTACTCAGATCAGAATAGACATGCGATGAAATCAACCGAACTAATAGAAATGAATTGCAAGCCCTAGTGCCCGATATAACAACCCAGCAGGAAAGACGAGTATTCAATAGACCTCACAATTTGCGCAGCCCTGGTAAGTCAAATGAAACACCACCTAAAACGGAAACTAGGTACCCTCCTCGTAATAAGCACATGTGTTATAATTGCGGTAAATATGGACACATAAGTAAAAACTGTAACAGCAAGCAATACGAACGTAAACACCCTAATCCAAAAAACATGTAAGGCAGGGAGACTCGAAATCCAGTGTCTTCCGCAGCAACTTGAGATCCGGTGAACCTAAAGAAATGTTCGTCAAAAAAAAAAAAAGGGAAGGAAAAGAAGCTCTAAAGAAATAGATCCCTACGTTAGAAAATTTATTGAAAAATGTAACACGAAACTAAATGTAACTGGACTAAAAGTCTATTACCCTTAATACAAATTGACCTAGGTGTTACCTCCACAATCGCATTAATCGATTCGGGATCTACCAGAACCTTAATCTGTCAAAAGTTAGCAGATAAATTATTCGAACACCACCTAGTAAAACGGAGTCAGGCGGTGAATATAAAATGTGCTACCGCCAATAAACGGAATATAATAATAAAACTTAGCATCACCATTAAAGTTAAAATCAAGAACCTAACGTGGTTTTTTACTATGTTAGTATGTAATGAATTAGGACCCGACTTAATATTGGGAGCAGACTTTATCAGTAAAACGGGAATGATTCTTGACATCTATGAGCAGAAATATTATTTTCAATTCGACCGTACACAGAAGTATAATTTTGGTGGTAATACTGACAAACAAGAAAGAACAAGATCATCAACTGCACACGTAGTACACCATGAGTCTGAATTATCTCATCTAGAAAGTAGAGATAGACTGAGAATGCAGAAATTAATAAAAGAATTTTCCTCAGTTCTTACACCGAAGCTAGGACTTACGAAACTAATAGAATATAAGATCAATCTGAGCGATCAGAAAGTAATACGCTTACCCCCATACAAGTTGTCGCCTCCCAAGATGGAAGTGATGAGAAACCATATCAACAAGTTGTTAGAACAAGGAGTCATTGAACTCTCTATGTCTCCATATTCATCACCCTCCTTTTTAGTACCAAAAGGTCACGATAAACATAGACTAGTTGTGGACTACCGGCAATTAAACAAACGAATAGAATTTGAATCTATCCCGCTTCCAGACATCCATAGTGTTTTTCATTACTTCACTAAAGCGAAAGTCTTTACGGTAATGGATCTGAATCAAGCTTTTCACCAAATACCCCTTTCGGAAGAATCCAAACGTCTAACCGCGTTTGCCGTTCCTTTTAACCTGTACCAATTTACTAGAGTACCCTTTGGAATATCTCAAGGAAGTTCCGTATGTAGTAGATTATTAGAAAGAATATTTCATGATATTAAATTTAAATATGTGTATCATTACTTGGACGACATCGTTATCTATAGCGAATCAATGGAACAACATCTTAAACACCTACGTGAAGTGTTATCTCGGTTACAAAAAGCAGGATTAACAGTTAACCCCAAAAAAGTAAATTTTGCCGTCCCACAATTTTCATTTTTAGGTCACATTGTGAAAGCAAATGGAAAGGTAAGCATTGACCCCGAACGGACCCGCGCCATCAGAGAATTTTCACCCCCGCGAGATGCCAAAGGTATAGCCCGATTTTTGGGAATGGTAAATTATTTCCACAAGTATATCCCCCATCTTGCCGAAATAGCAGCACCGCTGAATTCCTTAAGAAAGAAGGGAGCGAAGTTTGAATGGAGCGCACAACACCAAAATGCGTTTGAACAACTCAAAAAAGCATCATATCTCCCCCAGTATTGCAACTAGCAGATTTCACGAAACCTTTCGTAGTGCAGACCGACAGTTCTAGTGTAGCGTTAGGTGCAGTCATCTATCAAGAGACAGAAAACAGTAGACTACCTATTAGTTATGCATCGCGAACCTTGAGCGACCAAGAAAGAAAATATTCCGCATATGAATTGGAATGTTTAGCCATTGTTTTTGCATTTGAGAAGTTTAAACCTTTTCTAGAACATAAAGAATTCCTTTTGGAAACTGATAATCAAGCATTATCTTGGTTACTGAATCACCCTAAACAGTTAGGACGTATTGGAAGATGGGTATTGAGGTTAAACTGCTACAGATTCAAAGTGCAGCATATTAAAGGTACACAAAACGTAGTTGCTGATACCCTGTCCCGTATGTTCCAGTCGCCCACAAATACTCCCGGAAACAAGGAAAGTCCGGAAACAGCCCTTGCTAACGCCGTAATTACTGAATTTCCCCTTGCCTTTACCAACATTGCCCTATATCAACAACAAGACCCTCTTCTGAAACCGATTATAGAACAACTTGAGCAAGGTATTAAATCCGAGAAATACGTATTAAGTAAAAGTATATTATGCCACAAAATAAGAAATGGAAAGGAAATAAGAATATTCGCCCCAGATATGATTAAGCCCATGCTGATGGAGTACTTCCATTCATCTACCATTGGAGCCCATATGGGAATCAATAAAACCATACATCACATTCGAAAAGAATATCATTGGAACAATATGAACAGCGATATAGCTAGTTTCGTAAAAAAGTGTAATTTATGTGCTCTCAGTAAACCGGCAAGAAACAGTCAGGTAAGCCAATTAATTTCAGAAATCCCTAAGACCCCTGTCTCTAAACTTTATTTAGACTTTTCAGGTCCCTACCCACGATCTAAATCAGGTAATACTATGTTACTCATCTGTGTAGATTCGTTCACCAAATTTGTTTGGATGTATCCCATGCGGCGAGCATTAGCGTCGACGACTGTAAAAATATTACAGGAAAGATTATTTAAAGATTATGGTACACCTGTACGTATAGTGTCAGATAACGGACCACAATTTAAGGCGAAAGAATTTAATAATATGTGTTTCAGGTTAGGAATAGACCATATTACCACTACGGAGTATCGACTGCAAGGCAATATTGCTGAAAGGTATCTACGAAACCTCAAATCTGCACTAATCGCCTACCATGCGAACGATCATACGTCTTGGGACCAGAACCTATCCTGGATACAATACGCCTTTAATTCAGCTTATCACGAAGGACACAAGTCGACCCCGTTTGAGTTACTGTATAAATACAAACCAAACCACTTCTTGTCCACTAAATGGAAAATACACGACTTGCTACCTCCGCAAATAAAGGATAAGCAGATTAAGCAAATATGGAATAAAGCTCGCGCTAATTTAAGAGCGAACCTAGAGAAATCCAGAAAATACCACGAAAGAAACGTTCATAACACTAACAATTTAGTTAGGTACCAAGTCGGTGACTTAGTAATGTACAAGACACACCCGACTAGTAGTGCAATTGATAAGACCACCTCTAAACTATCATACCGATGGTGTGGTCCTTACCAAATCCAGAAGTACTTAACTCCAGTTACAGTAGCCCTGTACGAACCTGCGACTCGAGAATATGTACGGAGAACACATATTTCGCAGGTAAAATTGTATAAGAAGAAAAGAAGAAATAGCATAGCCAAAAATAGAAAAGGTAATACTAGGTAGACAAGTTATCTTATACCTCAGTAAGCATGCTAAGTGTTAATCGTAGAATTTGGAAATGAGGCCTGATCAACCTGAGATCCAGTTCAGCGAAAGATAAGCAAATGAGTACTCAATGACCACTCAACTGACCTCTAAATAACAAAATATTTAGAAAATTACTCTATGAAGAGAGTAACTAAAACCCAAAGAAAAAACCGGTAGTAGATTTAAGTAGTAGACATAAGAAAGAGTTTTGTGTTTTAAAATGTAGATCTTAAGTGTGAATTTTATGTAATAAAAAAAGGTAGTTTGTAAGAAAATATATACGTATATTGTATTGTAGAGAAGAAATAAATGTGTATAACACATGCCAATAACAATGTGAGAGGAAAGGAAATAGGGGGAGAGAAATTCCACACATTAACCCCAAGCATACTCCAAGTCCCCACTTTTGAATTTTCCTTACTAAAATTCCTAATGTGGATTTTAAGCGGCGGAGTATGTGACGATTTAATTGATAATAAAATATTTAATAATAAAAAAATATAAAAAGCAATTAAGTTTTTAAATCGCACAATTAAACCTAATACCCCTGTACTAACGCAGAATAAGTATGAGATTTAAATGGCCAAATCCAACTAAACAAGTAATAAAAATCGTATTGTAAAAAGCTAATAATATCACAGTTAACCCTTTAGTAAATCATCATGCGTTGACCTGTTTGATTCCGGACACAACGTGCTTAGCGAACCGTCTGTAACTTAGAAATGTCTGAAAATCGTAATGAAAGTAATTAATAATTTGAAGGCACGAGTAGTACTTAAAATAATTCCTGTAAATTAAATAAGAATAAATAATTTGTTTCATCTTGTTATAATAATGTCTGTTTAAATAATAGTTGGAACTATATTATCGCGGAGTACTCGCTCTGCTTCGTTGTAATGTACCAGTCGTATCAAGTTAAGAGTTACTATGCCGCCGTCAGACAGTACACACCTCCGAGCGAGAGCTCTTCAGAAATGTGTTAATTAAACTTAAATATAACGGTTAGCTACCACTACAAAACGTGGGGAGCTAGTGATTTTTAAATATATTAGATGTAGAAAAGTTTGTTTAAGAAATGTAATAATTTTAAAAAAAGAATTAACAACACGTAAAGAAGGTGACGTCTCTACTTAAGATGTAAACTCTAGTACAACTCTACTTGTGAATATGTGACCTGCACAAACTGCACATATGGACGTCTACAACCATACGACGCTGACCAGGACCGACGTGGATCAACCCAACGTTAACCAGCATTACTTCAATCTCCTCACTGATACAGCTATAAGATATTCGCCAGAGACACGACCCAGATGACTACGCCGACTACCAGAATTCCGAATAGTCACACCCCAGGACGAGGACAGCAAAGCTTATTTTAAAGGTGACTCGATAGCTTGGCTATCGAGAATTAATTACATTTGAGACATAACCTTATAGATGAAAGAGACTTTTCAAAGACTATAATTTTCTTTAAGCAATAAATAAAACGAAAGAAATGTAAACTGTAGAATTGAAAATCATACGTTGTAACGTTAATATGGAAATGTTAATTATCATCCCTTTAGTAAATAATACCATTCTTCAAATGGTTAGTGTAATCTTGCAAGCTCCTAGATGAGCATAGTATAACTCAGACGTCTTTACTATATTTAAAGTAAACTCGGATCCGAGGTAAAATTACATGATCAATATGATCCCTTGTTTTACATAAAACCCTTTTGAATATTTTAGTATAAATAATTATGTTATGGGATCTTTTCAAATAATTTGTTAATAAAGAGATGTCATCTTATTACACATTGAAGTGAGTGCATAAATCAGTGAAATACCTTCCCCTTGTGTCCTAATAAATAGCGTAAATACTATTGTTATTTGTGTTGAGTTTAATTTCAGTTCGTTACAACGTAGGCAGCCTGTATAATTGGCGAGTGTCAATTATGATGGGTTCCCTGGATTTGTAACGTGGCCCACAAAACGTTACAAGATCTGGCATGTACCAAGTCTAGGAATATGGAGTAAAAGTGCTGCCATTCTAGAATGTTGCCTGTGAAGCAGGGCAAACTTATAGGTTTTAATTGAATGTTACTGGTTAATACTTGAGATTCAGTCTGAATGTTGAAAGTGTCTATTAATTGTAAGATGTTAGCTTCAGTTGAATATAAAAGTTCTTCAACCTCGACTCTGTCCTCTTGGGCAGTGTTTATGTCCATAGAAATTAATTCAATTTCAGACTGTACCTCATCATATTTTATTGCTAAACTCTTTAGACTTTCTAGTCTAACAGTTAAAAAATGTTTAGTGTTACTGTTTTTGTCAAAATTAAGTATTGCGGAATTGATTCGCACTATGGCAGACTTTAAGCCGCCTCTCTTTCTAACCAACACTCTTAAGCCTTCTTCCATCATTTTACGCACCTTTTACTGATGGCGTTGATGTCGTACCTTGTGTGAGATGTCCTGCAGCATTGAGGCCGTGGAATAGATGGCAGACACGCACGGACTGGATGGATGACTGCTCTCAACTTGGAACTGCTCAATCTGGCGTGTAGGCGTTAACACGTGGGTGGTCATGTAATGGTGTTGTCTATGAGGCTCAATGACGACAATGAAAGAAATGCTGAATAACTCCCGACACGGTCGGATCAGCAAACATACTGAATCGCCCGTGATGGCCAGAAATTGAAGTAGAAAAAATGATGAGAAGCCACTCGATAGGGCATAAGTTTTGAAAGAAGGTAAAAAATGATGAATCCGGCCCGGAGGACCAAAAAAATTTTAAGAGTTAATGTTTTGGTGAAATTAAATTTGCCAGGATGAAGAAAATAATGATGGGTGAGTGGACTGTAGTTAATACATTTATTAGTTATAAATGTTACAATTAAATTTTGATTCGTAAGGTTAGCTAAGCCTTTGTATGCATTATGATCTGAAGATCACGTTCGTTTGAAAAGGTCACATTATAAAGATGAGGCGCTATTACGCAACATTTGAAGAAAAATGTATATTAATGAATACTGTAGGGCCTAAGGCCTACATAATTTGTCGCGACAATAAAGAAATGAAGAAATGACAGGCCGAAGCAAAAAGCGCAATTACGTCTGCTGCATTCGGGCGCGCGTAGCACTGTGTCGACCTGTTCGCAAAACGCGAGCGAGGCCGGAGCATGTACAGATTAGCCAACCTTTAGATTATAGAATTCCCACATTACTGTCCAACCACAATCAACAGACATTGAGTTCTCTAAAGCTCAGGAAGGTATGCAAAACATTATTTGATTCTGATTGAATTTACGGCAGTTATCATTCGTCATAGAAAAATTACCCTTGTTAAAACATAAAATGTTGCAGGTAAACTACCACTTTCTCGTAACAGATCTTCACCAAAATCAACAGCCCTTCATTCCTCTACAATTCAGGGTTGCATGCAAAACATTATTTGATTCTGTGTGAATGTGCGGCAGTTATCGTTCGTCATAGAAAAAAAAAATACCCTTGTTAAAACATAAAATGTTGCATGGTAAAAAACTAACCCTTACCCTTAACTGATCTTCACCAAAATCATCAGGCCTTCAGTCTTTTATAATTGATGAAAATATGCAAAACAATATTTGATTTTGTTTGAATGTGCGGCAGTTATCGTTCGTCATAAAATAATTACCGTTGTTAAAACATAAAATGTTGCAGGTAAACTACCCCTTTCCCTTAACCGATCTTCACCAAAATTAACAGGCCTTCAGTCTGTTACAATTGAGGAACGTATGCAAAAAAAGATTTGATTCTGTTTGAATGTGCGGCAGTTAATCGTTCGTCATAGAAAAAATTACCGTTGTTAAAACATAAAATGTTGCAAGTAAACTACCCCCCCTTTCCCTTAACCGATCTTCACCAACACCAATAGGTCTTGAGAACTCTACAATACAGGGGTGTATGCAAAATATTATTTGATTCTGTTTGAATTTGCGGCTGTTATCGTTTGCCATCGAAAAAAATTACCCCTGATAATAAAACGTTGCAGGTAAACTACCCCTTCCCCCTAACCGATCTTCACCAAAAACAATAGGTCTTGAGTACTCTACAATTTAGGGCTGTATGCAAAAAATTATTTGATTCTGTTTGAATTCGCGGCTCTTATCGTTTGCCATACGAAATACCCTTGTTAAAATATAAAACGTTGCAGGTAAACTACCCCTTTCCCTTAACCGATCTTCAACAAAATCAACAGACCTTGAGTTCTGTATAATTCATAAAGGTATGCAAAAGAGTAGTTGATTCTGTTTGAATGTGCGGCAGTTAATCGTTCGTCATAGAAAAAATTACCGTTGTTAAAACATAAAATGTTGCAAGTAAACTACCCCCCCCTTTCCCTTAACCGATCTTCACCAACACCAATAGGTCTTGAGAACTCTACAATACAGGGGTGTATGCAAAATATTATTTGATTCTGTTTGAATTTGCGGCTGTTATCGTTTGCCATCGAAAAAAATTACCCCCGATAATAAAATGTTGCAGGTAAACTACCCCTTCCCCCTAACCGATCTTCACCAAAAACAATAGGTCTTGAGTACTCTACAAATCAGGGCTGTATGCAAAAAATTATTTGATTCTGTTTGAATTTGAGGCTGTTATCGTTTGCCATAGAAAATACCCTTGTTAAAACATAAAACGTTGCAGGTAAACTACCTCTTCCCCTTAACCGATCTTCACCAAAAACAACAGGTCTTGAGAACTCTACAATTCAGGGCTGTATGCAAAAAGAGTAGTAGATTCTGTTTGAATTTGCGGCTGTTATCGTTTGCCATAGAAAAAAATTACCCTCGATTAAAAAAAACCTTTGCCGGTAAACTACCCCTTTACCTTAACCGATCTTCACCAAAAACAATAGGCCTTGAGTACGCTACAAATCGGGACTGTATTAAAAAAATTTTTTGATTCTGTTCGAAATGCGGCTGTTATCGTTTGCCATAGAAAAAATCTACAGACACACACAGAGACACTTTTCGAAAAATGACTTTTTTTTATGTTTTGAGCCTAGTACAATCAGAATCTGCAATAATCTCGAACACGATTTTTTTTGCCATCACCATAGTTCCATTTCCTTAAGGAACATGGAAGTAAAATTACCCTTGATAAAAAACCGTTGCAGGTAAACTACCCCATTCCCTCAACCGATCTTCACCAAAAACAATAGGTTGTGAGTACTCTACAAATCAGGCCAGTATGCAAAAAAAGATTTGATTCAGTTTGAATTTGCGGCTGTTATCGTTTGCCATAGAAAAAAAATCTACAGACAGATAGACATACAGACACTTTTTGAAAAACGACTTTTTTTCATGTTTTGAGTGTAGTACAATCAGAATCTGCAATAATCTCGAACACGATTTTTTTTGTCATCAGCATACTTCCATTTCCTTAAGAAACATGGAAGTAAAAATTACCCTTGATAAAAAAACTTTGCCGGTAAACTACCCCTTTCCCTTAACCGATCTTCACCAAAAACAATAGGTCTTGAGTACTCTACAAATCAGGGCTGTATGCAAAAACTTATTTGATTCTGTTTGAATTTGCGGCTCTTATCGTTTGCCGTACAAAATACCCTTTTAAAACATAAAAAGTTGCTGGTAAACTACCCCTTTCCCTTAACCGATCTTCACCAAAAACAACAGGTCTTGAGAACTCTACAATTCAGGCCAGTATGCAAATAATCATTTGATTCTGTTTGAATTTACGGCTGTTATCGTGCGTCATAAAAAAATTTACCCTTGTTAAAACATAAAATATTGCAGGTAAACTACCCTATTCCCTTAACCGATCTTCACCATAACCAACACGTCTTGAGAACTCTACAATTCAGGGCTGTATGCAAAATATTATTTGATTATGTTTGAATTTGCGGCTCTTATCGTTTGCCATAATAATAATACCCTTCTTAAAACAAAAAACGTGGCCGGTAAACAACCCCTTTCCCTTAACCGATCTTCACCAAAAACAATAATTCTTGAGTACTCTACGAATCGGGGCTGTATGCAAAAACTTATTTGATTCTGTTTGAATTTGCGGCTCTTATCGTTTGCCATAGAAAATACCCTTTTCAAACATAAAACGTTGCTGGTAAACTACCCCTTCCCCTTAACTGATCTTCACCAAAAACAATAGGTCTTGAGAACTCTATAATTCAGGGCAGTATGCAAAACAGTATTTGATTATGTTTGAATTTGCGGCTGTTATCGTTTGCCATAGGAAATAATTACCCTTGATTAAAAAAAAACATTGCAGATAAACTACCCCTTTCCCTTAACCGATCTTCACAAAAAACTATAGGTATTGAGTACTCTACAAATCAGGGCTGTATGCAAAAAGTTATTTGATTCTGTTTGAATTTGCGGCTGATATCGTTTGCCATAGAAAAAAAATCTATAGACAGACACACACACAGACACACACACACACACACACACACACACACACACACACTTTTCGAAAAATGACTTTTTTTCATGTTTTCAGTGTAGTCCAATCAGAATCTGCAATAATCTTGATCACGATTTTTTTTGCCATCACCATACTACCATTTCCTTAAGAAACATGGAAGTAAAAAGGTTGTGAACCAGTGTATTAGAAGAAGTTTCAAGAACAATAATGATGTACAGAGTGTAATATAATTCCAGAAGATAACATTAAAATATCGGTATGGAGAACCATACATGACTTCCATGTTCTAAGATTTATATTTAAAATCATATTCGAAATGAAATTTTTCCATAGAAATTACGTCTTTCTACTTATTGCTTCAGCATTAACCACAGTACTGTGGTCACTAACGTATACCACCTCACGTTTTCGCACTCGATTTTTACCGATGATGACAGTCGATGGCACTGCCGAAAAGTCTGGTTTTGCAGAAAACATTGGACTACGGCTAAAGAGCCCGGGGAGCAATTTTAACAAAAAACTACTTCTTTGTTGCCGATAACGTAGTACACATATAAAAAATTCTCCCCTCCACCTTCGACTATAATTTTTAATAATAGAAAATTACCCCCACCCCGTTCACCTATCCTCTTAATTTATAGATATTTCATCTACGTTTCTACAGTGGATTACTATGAGCTTCTTATCAGGATACTTTCTTTATAAAAATTAATACTTTACTCTTGTTACAACATAAAATGTTGCAGGTAAACTACCCCTTTCCCTTAACCGATCTTCACCAAAATCAGTAGACCTTGAGCTCTCTGCAACTCAGGAAAGGGTGCAAAAAATTATTTGATTCTCTTTGAATTTTCGGCACTTATTAAAACATAAAATGTTGCAGGTAAACTACCCTATTCCCTTAACCGAACTTCGCCAAAACCAGCAGGTCTTGTGAACTCTACATTTCAGGACTGTATGCAAAATATTATATGATTCTGTTTGTATTTGCGGCAGTTATCGTTTGCCATATAAAATACCCTTGATAAAACAAGAAACGTGGCAGGTGAACTACCCCTTTCCCTTAACCGATCTTCACCAAAAACAATAGGTCTTTAGTACTCATCAAATCAGGGCTGTATGCAAAAACTTATTTGATTCTGTTTGAATTTGCGGCTCTTATCGTTTGCCATAGACAATACCCTTTTAAAACATAAAACGTTGCAGGTAAACTACCCCTTTCCCTTAACCGATCTTCACCAACACCAATAGGTATTGAGAACTCTACAATACAGGGCTGTATGCAAAACATCATTTGATACTCTTTGAATTTGCGGCTGTTATCGTTTACTATAGAAAAAAATTACTCTTGATAAAAAACCGTTGCAGGTAAACTACCCCTTTCCCTTAACCGATCTTCACCAAAAATGATAGGTCTTGAGAACACTACAATTCAGGGCTGTATGCAAAATATTATATGATTCTGTTTGAATTTGCGGCTGTTATCGTTTGCCATACAAAATACCCTTGATAAAACAAAAAACGTGGCAGGTAAACTACCCCTTTCCCTTAAACGATCTTCACCAAAAACAATAGGTCGTGAGTACTCTACAAATCAGGGCTGTATGCAAAAAATTATTTGATTCTGTTTGAATTTGCGGCTGTTACCGGTTGCCATAGAAAAAAAATCTACAGATAGACAGACAGACACATACACAGACAGACACACAGACACTTTTCGAAAAACGACTTTTTTTCATGTTTTGAGTGTAGTACAATCAGAATCTGCAATAATCTCGAACACGATTTTTTTTTGCCATCACCATACTTCCATTTCCTTAAGGAACATGGAAGTAATATGACTGACATCACTTAAAATCTATGTACATGATATTCAGTATTCACACATACATGTGTGTGTGTGTCCCATTTTGTAATTCCATATTTTCCTTACCATAAAGCGTACGAGTTATCGGATTTTCATCCATTTTATGTACAGTGTATATCACATGATTTTGATTCTCTTATTACTTCCATGTTCCTTAAGGAAATGGAAGTATGGTGATGGCAAAAAAAATCGTGTTCGAGATTATTGCAGATTCTGATTGTACTACACTCAAAACATGAAAAAAGTCGTTTTTCGAAATGTGTGTGTGTGTGTGTGTGTGTGTGTGTGTGTGTGTGTGTGTGTGTGTGTGTGTGTGTGTGTGTGTGTGTGTGTGTGTCTTCTGTAGATTTTTTTTCTATGGCAAACGATAACAGCCGCAAATTCAAACAGAATCAAATAATTTTTTGCATGCAGCCCTGATTTGTAGAGTACTCGCGACGTATTGTTTTTGGTGAAGATCGGTTGAGGGAAAGGGGTAGTTTACCTGCAACGATTTTTTTTTTATCAAGGGTAATTTTGTTTGTTTGGCAAACGATAACTGCCGCAAATTCAAACAGAATCAAATAATGTCTCGCATACTGCCCTGAATTGTAGAGTTCTCAAGACCTTTTGATTTTGGTGAAGATCGGTTAAGGGAAAGGGGTAGTTTACCTGCCACGTTTTTTGTTTTATCAAGGGTATTTTATATGGCAAACGATAACAGCCGCAAATTCAAACAGAATCATATAATATTTTGCATACAGCCCTGACATGTAGAGTTCTCAAGACCTGTTGGTTTTGGTGAAGATCGGTTAAGGGAATAGGGTAGTTTACCTGCAACATTTTATGTTTTATCAAGGGTAATTTTTTTTATGACGAATGATAACTGCCGTACATTAAAACAGAATCATCTACTCTTCTGCATACCTTTTTGAATTATACAGAACTCAAGGTCTGTTGATTTTGTTGAAGATGGGTTAAGCGAAGGGGTAGTTTATCAGCAACGTTTTATGTTTTAAAAAGGGTAATTTTTTTTTATGACGAACGATAACTGCCGAAAATTCAAAGAGAATCAAATAATTTTTTGCACCCTTTCCTGAGTTGCACAGAGCTCAAGGTCTACTGATTTTGGTGAAGATCGGTTAAGGGAAAGGGGTAGTTTACCTGCAACATTTTATGTTGTAACAAGAGAAATGTTTCCATGACGAACGATAACTGCCGCACATTCAAACAGAATCAAATATTTTTTTGCATGCATCCCTGAATTGTAGAGGACGGAAGGTCTATTGATTTTGGAGAAGATCGGTTAAGAGAAAGGGGCAGTTTACCTGAAACATTTTATGATTTAACAAGAGTAAAGTACTTAATTTTTATAAATAAAGTATCCTGATAAGAAGCTCATAGTAATCCACTGTAGAAACGTAGATGAAATATCTATAAATGAAGAGGTTAGGTGAACGGGGTGGGAGTAATTTTCTATTATTAAAAATTATAGTTGAAGGTGGAGGGGAGAATTTTTTGTATGTGTACTACGTTATCGGCAACAAAGAAGTAGTTTTTTGTTAAAATTGCTTCCCGGGCTCTTTAGCCGTAGTCCAATGTTTTCTGCAAAACCAGACTTTTCGGCAGTGCCATCGACTGCCATCATCGGTGAAAATCAAGTGCGAAAACGTGAGGTGGTATACGTTAGTGACCACAGTACTGTGGTTAATGCTGAAGCAATAAGTAGAAAGACGTAGTTTTTATGGAAATATTTCATTTCGAATATAATTTTAAATATAAATCTTAGAACATGGAAGTCATGTATGGTTCTCCATACTGATATTTTACTTCAAAATGTATACAACACATACTACAATTTGTATCCAGCCATGCACTTTTGATACCCAAATAAAATCCATTGTGTAAGTACGTGCTCAAAGATGGTCTTGTGTATAAAATTTCAGCTTTTATTCCCATGTCCCTGCGTGTTGAGATATATGAAAACACAATGAATTTCTCATAATTTTAAACAAAAATGGTTAGGCATATATTTCAGGTTTGGGTAAAAGTGACATGTGTGGAGCTAGAAAGAATTTCTCGAGTGAACAATTAGGTTGCAATAAAAATAAACCCAAGAAGGGTATTTACAACCTCCTCTATACCTGACACATCTGCAGTCATTATTGCAAGATCTAGTACTGAGCCGTTGCAAACTAACCGTTCACAATTCACACTTAATAGCACGTGCAGGGTTCACGCACTCACAAATACATGTTCTTTTGTTTTAACAAAGAATAAATGATGGTAGCATGAATATTGTTCTATTGGCCTACACAATATACGTACACATGAACAGTATACACATGCGCGCATTTCATTTTAAATATAAATGTACAGTATAGATGAGTGGAAAATCCCATCTACTCGAATCAAACCGGCCACACACGTACATACAAACACATGCATTCGCATCTTATCAAAACTTTATCAAAATATACACGTTTTGAAGTGTCTGTAGAAGTGTGAAACTCTAAGTGAATGTGACTGGTAAAATCTATTATTTCAGTAGAAAAACACTACTTAGTGAAAAATGTGTTATTAAGAATAAATAAGTGTAGATCGTACCGTTAGAATGAATTGTTTGTGTGTATCCATATGACATATAAATTCCCTTTCAGGTATTAATTAATATGTCAATAAAAACTAGTAAACCTACTCGAGTCAAATAAGCAGAGCATTGTGACAAACTATCTAAGAATTCCATTCTAAATTATGAATGAATGTAACAGAGCAGTGTACAAAACGTTGAGAGTGTATCGGAAACCAGCAAACAAGCAAATGAGCCACAATTGAAATAGGCTAAATGTTTTTCTTTGCATATATACATAGTGTTGTTTAGAGGGTAACTGAGGGTAGACAGTGAAGTAATGGGTACATTAGAGTCAGATAGAGAGAGAGAGAGAGAGAGAGAGAGAGAGAGAGAGAGAGAGAGAGAGAGAGGGTGTAAGAACTTAAGAGTATGCATTTCTAAACGTTAAAAGTGGGTGTGCATGTACGTAATCTGAACAATGACTATTCAGACATATCGGCTTAGTATTAAGGAACTAGATCGTCTGTTTCCAAAATGATGAGTGTAAGGCAATACTTGCAGGTAGGAGAAGAGGCTGTAAAACTGTTCCCAAGACTTCTTGAGGGTCACGTTTATTGCAGGCCTATTGTTCATGCAAGAAACACTTTGGGGGCCCACACATACCACCTTTTGCCTTCAGGTTTTTCCAACCCCATAAACTCAAAAGCATATATATATGTCTAACATTTTTTGTGGTCTGTTTTTTTTTTTCCAGAGATGAAGTTACTAAGGCTCATAAGCTATATTGGTTTACTTTTATGTATTGGAGGTGAAAGCCTCAGGAAGCTTGCAATGTTTACAGCTAAAAGTAATTTTAATCATATTGTACAAAGTCAGCACAAAGAGGGTCATGTACTGGTTACACATGGCATTTACTCTCTCTACAGACATCCCAGTTATGTAGGCTGGTTTTATTGGGCTGTGGGCACACAGGTAATTTCACTTATTTGATATGAAGAAAACGTATAGAGAATGTTATTATTTTTATTAATTTTACTATCACTGTTATTGTTGTTGTCATTCTGTATATCTGTAATATAAATACAGATTCATGTATATGTACTAGCATGTGTGTGTGTAAACAGCTCATTTCCAGTATGAAATGAATTGTTCTTTGCAGATTCACAAATTCATATATACTTTGCAAATGTCATACATTACAAATGCCTGTGTTATATGTTGCCAATACAGATACCTGTATACTTGTAGTGCTTATCACTAATGATGTAAGTAGTTATCAGTTTTAGTAATTTATTACAGTACTGATAAGAACTTGAATATGTTGTTTGATTAGTAGTCACTCAGTGCTGTTCTTGAGCTTCCACTTGATATTTGGGACTAGCACTGGCTTCAGTACTGTCATAATATAACTTTCTTAAAGCGAAATTAGAATGCAACAGAATAGTATCCAATGCAGAAAAAATTATATGACTATCTGTTATATATTGTAAGAGTATTGATTTGGAATACTGTGTCTTCTTAATTTTTATGCAGACATTCGTTTACACCAGTACTGCTGTTATATTTACAGTTCAATAAATGAAATCTGAATTCCAGTAGTAAGAAATTTCCAGTGATCTGAAAGTATTTTTTGAAGAAAACCCCAATGCAAAGAGTTGCCAGTTTGATTTTAATAAACTATACCGAGTAAGTCTTTTTTATCAATTATGAATTGGTATAAACATTTTTACTATTTTATGAGCAAATATGTTTGAATATGAGGTCAGCTGAAAAGTTCGTGGAGCGACATTTATAGTATAGTGGTAGAACTAAAATTTTGCGTGTGTTGTAACATTCATATTTCATATAAACACCACTCAGTTTCCAAATCTACTGTATCTGTCAGTATATTCGTTATGTACCAGTTGTTTGAAATTTAAGTCTTGGGTTTTCTTTGAAATATGGACAAAATAATGAGTACTTTGTTAGAAATGATCTAGTGCCATGGGAAATTCAGAATGAAATAGTAAGTGCTAGATGCTGCACATTCAGAAACAGTGGTTTATAAGTGGGCACTCAAGCCTAAATGTGGTCGTATGATATCAGAAGATGATCCCCGTATGGAAGTCCAAAAAGTGCAGCAACTAAAAATGTGGCATCCAGCCTGCACACATTTTTTTCACACCAATTTGTTAAGTTAAAATAATACACATGCTCATGGAAGATTCATATTTTCATGTGTTATCCAATCTCATTTGTTGGTCTTCCAATATTGTGCTCAAAATTTTTCTAATGAAATCTGGAGTTGTATTTTGTGGGCGTCCACTGCACGTTTACATTTATCATTTTTTTGTGAATTTTCATTGGCACTAGATATTTTTTAACAAACAATTCAATCACAACATGCTGTTTGATTTTGTCAGATAAGTTGGCACGATGTTTTAATAAATTGGCAGATAGATTTGGAAATTAACAAGCACTTACACGAAATATAAAGCTTACAACACACACAAAATTTTAGTTCCACCGGGAAGCTATAGATGTCGCTTCATGAACTTTTCAACTAGAGTTAAACTATATGGTTCCATTTGCTGCTTACAGTTAATCCTCATAAATCCAGTATGTATTGTTGCATACATCGTAGCGAGTTGGAAGTTTTTTCGAGGCCGTGTATTAGTGGAAGAATTGACTCTACTAAATTTTTTTGGAGAAGAGTATATTCACTACCAAGAGAAAGTGCCTACTGGATTGCCCTACATAAAGGGATACAAGATGGATCTGTGACTAGAAGAAACCCGGTCAAAGGATGGTGAAGAAACTTCACCTGCTGAACATTCTGTTGTGTGACTTAATCAATCAAAGTTTATATATTTTATATACTGACTTAGTATTGCATATTGTAGGAGTGTTCAAAGCTGACACTTAAACAAGAATGTGGCAGGCATATAATTTTTATAGTTGAATGTGAAAGTTTAATTAAAGTGACTTACATTAATACGGTAGTTTTCAGAAAACTACACAAACATTTTAATTCGTTTTTCTAATTTTAACAAGTTGTTTGCTTTTGTGTGTTTTTTTCTAATCAAACTATTGTGATATGTAAGTGATATAACATGTGTGATATACGATACTAACTACTAATAAAACAAATGGTACAGATTAAAATTTTAAAAATAGTCAAACCATGAAATGGATAATAATTATAAGTGTAATATACATATAGTAATAAACAAATAGGAAAGTCTTAATATTTGTGAACATTTTAGCCGTACTATTGCCATATACGATCAATATATATCCATGACAGGGAAACAATATAAAAAATTTTACTTTTGTATTTGTGAATTTATTATTTGTAACAAGAAACACTTTTGCTCGTATTAGTTATTTTGTGTTAAGCTGAAAATATGTATGAATATGTGTAGGTTGAAAAAAAAAACAGTTTATAGTGTCATTAATCAAAATATTTCCTGAAATTGAAGCATATGTTAAGCTAAGAGTGGAGTTCCCCCAATTGAGTGGTAGAAGTATGATTATCCTCTCATTCTGGGATGACTGCTATACATAAATGAGCAATTCTCAGTCCTGTGAATGAGCAAATATGTTTTCAATAATTAGACGACATTAATAAAGAGTTGAACATGCCACAGTATTTAAAATAACGTAAGTTTATGGTTTCCAGTCTCACCTTTACACACCCGATTTTTGACCATATAGTACGGGGTCAGTAATTTGAGCTTACTAGGACCAAGGATAGATAAAAAACTGTAATAAAACTATCCTCTTCTCTATACCTTTGTATGGCCTCCGTTGACACTCACTACAGAGCTAGAGCTTGACAATTTCCTGGTAGCCAATAGAGCTGTTCAATACTTTTTGTTCCAGTCTACTCTTTGATGTTATCGAGACAGTTCATTCATCTTCTCCCTCTATTCCGTTAGCCAAGAAGTTTTCTCTACAGAATAAATTGTTAGACTTTGTATTTCTCACCATGCAGTGATTACCCCAAGTAAGTAACCTGTATGCATTAAATAATTTCCATTAGTTCACTTTCACTGTTTGCTCTTCTCAATACCTGTTCATTGGTGACATGTTGGATCCATGAGTTTCTCAGCATTCTTCTGTGCTTCAAAATTTCCAGAGCTTCTTGGCTGTTTAACTGTGGCCTGTTTTAGATTCCAAGACTCACCATCATACAGAAGTGTGGACTATACATAACAATCTAAGTTTTGTATGTTGCAGAGCAGTAACTTCATTGTGTTAAAAGTTGTTTGTGCCATTTCAATATGGGTCTTAATTTTCAGATCAGGGTTAAGGTTATTGTCTTTAATCCAGCAGCCAGGTATTCACTTTTGCTTGCTTGTTGTATTGGTCTGTCTTTGAGTTTTAAGGCTCCTGTTCCATTCTTTGTCCTATTGAAGATCATTCATTTCGTTTTTATAATGCTTATGCTAAGACCAATTTTATGTCTCCGATCCACACTTCACCATCCTTCCTCTTGTCCAAATTCACTGTGCTATACAAAATTCCTTTTCCCTACAGTAATCTCTGCTATTGGACAATAGGAATTTCTACTGTATACAGTAACTCAGAATTCATTTACTAAAGTAGAGTATTATAGTGTTTGCAGTTACAATTATAACACAACATGTAGTATAAAATAGAGTATGTTTAATTAAACCAACTGTAATTTATGATGCAAATGTACTCTTTAAAAAATTTGTCTCAAATTATTTTATCAATGTTCTACTGTACTGAGAAGTTACCAACTTAACATATAGTACACCCTTTTCCTAATTATTTCAATTATAACTCTGTTTTTATAGTAGTTTTATTATTTTTAATACAGCGGATTATGTGAGTACTATGCAGTATATTGATAGCAATTAATGTATTATTCAGCCACTTGATTATGTTATTACCTCTATATTGCACAGCATGGTAGTAGTACCACAAGTCATTTCCTGTAAGTGTATTAGTTCATCAGTTACAACTTTTTTATGTTTGCACAGTTCTATAATAATGACCCTTCAACTTCGATTTCAACCTAGGGAAGAGGTAGAAATCACACGGAGCTAGATCTGGGCTGTAGGGAGAATGTAGAAATGTGGAAATGTATTCATTCACCAGAAATTCCTTAAATTGAAAGCATAGTGTGAGCAGTTGCATTATTATGGTTCAACACCAGTCGTCTGCGATCTCCCCTTGGACTTTCTGACCCCATTTTTAGAATTGTTGCCAGAGAACTTTGTAGGTGGCATGATTGCCCTGTGTGTTGTGTTGTGCCCTGTGATTGCAACTTTGTGTCTGCCCTGGAGATACAAATTCTTTGAGCATAATGTTATGGCTGTCAAAAAAAAAAAATTATAATCATCGTTTTCGTTCTGGATCTGCTTGTCTTCACTTTCTTTGGTTGAGGAGAATTTGTTGTATTCTGTTTCTTTCACTTTGCCATTTTGTTTCAAGATTGTATTTTGTACACATATGATTCATCACCTCCTTATTCCTTTATCCAAGAAATCTGGCTCAACTTTAAGTCTTCGTAGAAAATCCTGACAAATTTCCAACCAGTTTATTTTTTGCTCCACTATTTAGTCCAGGTATTTAAGCACTAGTTTTGTACACATTTTTTGTATGTGTAAATGGTCTGTTAGAGTTCTTTTATCCAATCCTGTTTCTTCTGGAATCTTAGTAACATGCAGTTTGCAGTATTTTGCCATCACAGCTCACACTGCTTCCATATTATATCATTTGTTGATTAGAACAGCCTTCCAGAATGAGGTTCATCTTCAACGTTTTCTTAGACGTAATCTTTTTGCTATTTAAAAACCAAATATTTGGATGGATTAGCATCTCCATAAACTTTGGTTAAAGAAGAACATTTTTCTGCACAGATTGTTATTTCAAATAAAATTCACTTGTTATTTGAAACTAAGGTCACTACCAACTTGCTGGCATAATCATATAATCATTGGGGTGCTACATTGACAAGTCATACGTATAAAAATGAATACACTTATTAGGACAAAATATGTATTTCAATTAATGTACTCTTCCATCCACATAACATTTATTTAAATTTTATATATTTTAACAATTTATGAAAGGATGTTCCACAAACTTTTTTCAGGTGTTTGTTGTCACTCACAATCTGCAGAGGCTTATAAGTGAATTTGGAAGTTCATTTCAGAGGATGAAAGACCATACTTTTGTCAAATTTCTTAACATACACGCTTTGCACACTGTGCTCTGAATATCTATTTGGGGGGGGGGGGGTAATTTCAACACATTTGTGATTTTCATTCTCCATTCTGAGTTTTCACAGATTCCTTCTGTTAAAGCAGTTTTTGCAGAAATTATAGAAACTGTCAATTCTGGATTTGCCTTTATTCAAAATCATTTGATTGTCATTAATGCAAAAGGGATTCTTGAGGTTTTTTTCTTTAGATGGGCTGCCCACAGTCCCTAGAATTCAAATATTGGGGTATAATAATCCGCTAGTGTGCTTACTGGAGGCGCATGGTGCACACACACAGTTCAAAAGTCACACTCATTAAATGAATATAAAATAATGTAAAAGCAATACAAATCAGAGGCAGTGAATATTACTGGTTTGACATACAACAAATTCAAAAATAAAATATTAGTTTTTAATGTGAATCAGCCATTCACAATTCTGTTCTTAGTTGGCAATTCTGAGAAAAATGTCATGTGAAATTTGATGTCATTGGACTACAGACTCATTATTCTGAACGAAGAATAAAATCTTGGCAGAATGAAATATTAGTGATAAAGGTTCAAAGTGGATAACTAACTGAAATAAAACATTAATTCTTAAATGATAATTAGTTATTTAATTTGTACAAACGTTTTTATGAAGAGCACTATGTTCAGTTAATAAATTATCAACAGAAAAATAAACTGTAGTGTAAACCTGTAAAAACATACAAACGACTAGTAATTGTATAATGTGTGTAACTTGAGTACTAAATTTAGGTTGCAATATGGTATTTTAAAGTAAACAGCCAAGTATAAGAAACCAAGGATTACTTATAATATTAACGGAACTGTTGTTAATCAGTTAATAAATTTATTGTTAAAGTGTAATATGTTTTGCCTAATTTAAATATGCGTTTTGTACTGATGTTTTGCAGGTTTTTTTTTCTTACTTTTGTATGACAATAAATTACTATATTAAAATAATTTGTGTATTAAATATCCTTCTTTTTGCATTCATGGAAACAAGGAACGTCAATATATTTCAGTGTGGTAATTACATTAGGTGAAAAATGGCAATTTTGGAGCATAGAACTTGCTGCTTAGTGAAGTCATAATGAATGTCTGTTTTTTGTTATTTTCTAAATTTTTGTAGTCAGCATGGATGTTTCATTACTTATCACACATAATGCGGTATAAATATCATATAGTTCTGTATCAATAAATACATAACTATTTAAAAGTATGTAAAGTGTATAATAACATTTGCAAATAGTCATATAACACATGAATTGTAGTTATGAATGATCTGAATCCACATGCATGCATATTCACTGTCAACAAAATGTAATTTGTCAATTGATTAAGGTTTTGTGTCACAGTTGACCTGAAATCAGGTTATAGTGACTTCAGTTTTGTATTGCATTATTACTATTAATAAGTTTTACTGTGCCAATATAGTAATTTCAGTAATTTTATTATCTTGATTGAAACAATAATTGAGATTGCACTGAGGAGAAGAACTTAAATTACTATCAGAACTACAGAGGTTAAACATTCAATACTTCCAACAACATTTGTGCACAAAATCTACATTGATATTAGCAGCCATTGTTATGTTTCAAAATGTTAAATTGATACACATTTCTTACTTGAATGTAAGAAATATGTACAAGTAATGAAACAGGCAAGTGAGAATAGGCAAACGAAAATGAAATAAAAGTGAGATTTTTGTATATGTCATGTTTTACATTAATATGAGCAATTGTTTTTATTTGTATAAACATGTCGTCAGTCACTGATGAATGAAAATTTGTAACTGGAAAAGTTATCAAAACTCCCATGTATTTTAAGAATTGTAAGAGCTTTCCAGGAACTTGTTTATCAAACATTGAAATGCAAATGATACCAATGCAAATGCAAATGTTTTAATAACAAAGGTATAAGTGAAATTGATCTTTACACAGGCTGGCATAAAAGTTGCTAGACACTTGAACTTTGAAAAATATACAAATATTATTATTTTACTTACAATTATTATGGGTTGTAGTTAATAATTTTCAAGTTATGGCTGAACAAACGAACACAACATTTAATTTCTTTTCTTTGGACTCTACTTGGACATCCAGATCTTTGTGCATTCATTACAGATCCATCTTTTCAAAATGTGTTCCATTAGTTGTATAATGCTTATGTTCTTCTTCTGATAGTTCCTATCCGTTTTGGATGTTGGATATCATACAGGCTATTTTAATTTTCTGCACTGCTGTACAGAATAAGTCAGTTGTATTCATGCCAAACCAGGTTCTTAAATTTCTCAGCCATGATATTCTTGGTCGCCCAACTCCTCTCTTTCCAAGTACTTTTCCCTATATAATTAGTAAAATAGTTTACCTTTTTCTTGTCCGTCTGGTGGCCTTTTCTCTATATTTAATTCAACGCGTTTCAGGACATATGCCCCATCATCAGGATATCCCTTGTTGAAGTTCGTCGATCGTTAAAATATTAAAAACACTGTATATACAATTCTACACATAACAATAAATATAATATAAACATAAAAACACATAAAATACCCAGATTAGTAAACTATTTTACTAATTATATACTATAAGTGGCTTGGATACCGAAAAACATGGATCTAATACTTTTCCCTGTAATATGGACTGCAGTAAGTAAAATCTCTGGTAATTTCTCATGAGATGTCCCAGATACTGAAGCTTTCTTATCTTCACTGTATTAATAACTTTCCTATCTTTCTAAGAACCTCAACATTAGTTATATGTGCTGTCCATGAAATGCTCAGTATTCTACGGTAGAGCCATAACGCTTATCAGGATGATAGATATGAATTGAAATGATCATTGTGCGTATTAATAACAGCAGTAGAACTACTTAAATAAAATATTTGTATGGAGAATCATACATGACTTCCATGTTCTAAGATTTAAATTTAAAATCTTTTCGAAATGAAATATTTCCATAGAAACTACTTCTTTCTACTTATTGCTTCAGCCTTAACCACAGTACTGTGGTCACTAATGTATACCACCTCACATTATCGCACTCAGTTTTCACTGATGATGGCAGTCGATGGCACTGCCGAAACATCTGGTTTTGCAGAAAACATTGTACTACGGCCAAACAGTCCGGGAAGGAATTTTAACAACAAACTACTTCTTTGTTGCTGATAACGTAGTATACATATAAAAAATTATCCCCTCCCCCTTCAACTATAATTTTCATTTATAGAAAATTACCCCCACCCTGATCAACTAGCCTCTTCGTTTATAGATATTTCATGTACGTTTTTACAGTGGATTATTATGATCTTCTTATCAGGATACCTTATTTATCAAAATGAAGTACTTTACTCTTGTCAAAACATAAAACGTTGCAGGTAAACTACCCTTTTCTCATAACCGATCTTCACCAAAATCAATAGGCCTTGAGTCCTCTACAACTCAGGTACATATTTAAAAAATTATTTGCTTCTGTTTTAATTTACGGCAGTTATCGTTCCTCATAAAAAATTACCCTTGTTAAAACATAAAACGTTGCAGGTAAACTACCCCTTTCTCTTAACCGATCTTCACCAAAATCAATAGGCCTGAGTCCTCTTCAATTTATGGATGTATGCAAAAAATTATTTGATTCTGTTTGAATTTGCGGCTGTTATCGTTTGCCATAGAAAAATTCTACACACAGACAGACACACACACACACACACAGACACTTTTCAAAAAATAACTTTTCTTCATGTTTTGAGGGTAGTACAATCAGAATCAGCTGTTATCTCGAACACAATTTTTCGAGAATAATTTAATAGCTCACCAAATTTATTTACATGTTTACTGACACAAAAATAATTAAGTGTCCCCTTGTCAAGACAAACTATTACTTTTGTAATAAAACATTAGAATATATACAGACTTGTACAGACCTGAAAGCCAGTTTCTCATCTCCACCTACATAGCCATAGTAGTAACATTGAATGTTGTCCCCAACTGTGAATTGCATAAAATTGATAACCATAATGCTTGAAGCTACTGTCAAAACTTCTAAATCTCAGTACAGCAATGTAGTGGAAAAGACGTACAATGTTGTCAAAAAGTCTTTTAGCCATGTACACAGCAGTGCTTGTGTTCACTCTGCTTTGAACAAATTTGGGTAGATGATTATTGAACATCCACCCTATTCACCTGACCTTATGCTCCAGAGACTCTAGAAGAGAAAGAAGCTGACTTTCCCTTCAGCTCAAAATTAATTTGGGAGGTAAGATGTTCTTGAGTGATGAAGATATAACGCAAGATGTCAGCTCTTTGTCTGTGGAAACAGGACCCAATTTTCTGTAGGATGGGATGGAAAATTGGTGCCATGCTTTGACAACAATTTTTCAGTTGTTTGTTTGTTTGTTCTATGTAACATTTATTGCAATAACATAGGCATAGGATGGTTAAACTTTGTACTGTAACATCCACATTGCGACGCGTGTGCAGTGACAGCATTTTTCTCCCCCGCTAATCTGCTGCCGGCTTGTAGCAGGCTCGCAGCAGTCAAATTTAGTTAGTTATTTGCAAGACTCCGGACGGGCAACTTGCCTCAGTTCGCCAGCGGCGGCTACATAATTATTTTCAATATTTCTAAATTTTAGCATGATCATCATGCGCTAAATTACTTAGGCGATCTCAGCCTCTACGCACGATTATGTTTTTCAATATTTAATTCTACCATTACTTATCAGGCATTTTTGCCGCGCTATACTGCACGCGCCATGCAACTATTTTCTAAATAATTTTCAATAAACAATTAGCTCAAGAACATATACAGCCCACTTCATTATTTCATTTCTTACCAGCTACCTCAACAACTAGCGTTCTAAGACTAACTTAAGATTACTTCAAGAGCGTCTAAGACGCAACATTTTTGGTCCACCACGGCTGGATCCGAATCGTGATTCGGACGAAGATTCTCAGATATATTTCATGTAATGGGCCCAAACAACGTTTGGTTCAAGCCCGAATATCTTCAAACTTTAGATTGCTGGCCGTTGCATGTCTTCACTGTTTTCGAAATACTTCATACTTAACATTGCAAGATTCTGCAGAGCGTCATCTCTGAGACAACAAGACACTACAAGTCATCATCATTTGTCGTACAGCAGCGAAATTCTAGAACTTCAAAATTAACGGAGAGCTACAACTTCAAGCATCACCCGACCAGCAGAAACAAGAGTTGCGCCAACATCTAAGGACTGCCGAACAGGATCGGAGCCATCTTGAACACGCCGGGATTCACAATCCACGTGACTATGAACTTGCATTTCTTATAATTTTTCATTTATCATTTTTACATACAGCAAAGTCAGTAATATTTTAGCACATATTTAATAGCATTTAATATAAAATCATTAATAATTTTTACATAAACAGAGAATAGTGTCAAGTGGCCATAAACTTGTATTTTTACCTAAATTTTCATTTACGCAGCTGTACAATAATGCATTCAGAAGCTTAAGTAATGTGATGAAACTATATGTATATTGTCACTTTGAATGATTCATATTTTCAATAACTTCCATAACTATTTTTTAAAGAAATAAGTACCTACTAGTGGTCGCCCAGTGGTCGAAATTCGACCGTAATTCATTAAATTTTTAAGTTTGAACGTTATTGAGGTTCTTTTGTCAAAGAGTATACCTCTATAATCATTGCATATAATTTTTTTTGAATTTTGTTCTATTATGTCAGCTGTGAGCGTGTACAAATACGTCATTAGTGTGTGTTGTTTGCCTTAATTCCCTGCAATACCTATGAAATTTAAAATTTAATGTTAGTAACAGTTGAAAAAAAAAACACGATTACAGCTTGTATTCGTATTTATTTTTTGATATAATTCATTGTCAGTTTTAATTTTTTCATGTTATTATTGAATCAAATAAACGCTAATAAAAATGAGACTTGACATTCATAGAAGTATAAGATACATTGTTTTCAATTCCAGTGGATTACATTTCATTTTTGGTAAGGTACAAAATTCGAAAACAGTTTGAAGATTATCTGCTACAAAGCTTATATAATTTTTTAATTTTTTTTTCTATGCATTAATTTTCGAGTTATTTGAAAAATATGAAAGATAGGAAAAATGAGGTTTAGCTTGGCTAAGCCATATTTAAAAAGCAATAATGCGTATGTTGACATTTCCTTGGGTTTTTTTATTGCCATACTGACCAGGTTTCGCCAAGGCTACACAGTTATTTTACCTATCATTTTCGAATTATATAAAATTTAAATAAAAAATTAATACAAAATAAAAAATGAAATAAAAAATACGTGCCTCGTATTTTTTCATATATTTTTCATTAAATCAAAAAAACCGGGCGGTTAAAAAAATAAATGTTGTCCATTGAACTTAAAATAGTTTGAAAGTGAATTTAATGATTCAGAACTTCTGTGTAAACGATGTTTTTTGTAAAAACTCTTTCATCATTTGCTAAATGCCCTTGGCCATTATATTTGGAAATATAAAATCTCAAACCATCGAATGATCGAACTCTACTTGCTGCGACGTACAATTGACCAGGTGTAAAAACTGGCTGCCTCAATAAAATTCAAATTTTTTCGAATGTTTGTCCTTGAGACTTATTTATTGTCATCACAAATGCAGGTATAATTGGAAATTGAGTTCTTTGAAAGTTAAATGGTAAAACAGTACCGGAATATGTTAAATTTATACGTGGAATCAAAATTCTCTTATTGCGTGCGGTTCCAGTTAAAACTTCGCAATCAATAGCATTACGATGCATACACTTGATGCGCATTCTTGTTCCATTGACTAATGCTTCCTTTATATTTAAGTTTCTGATCAGTAAAACGATGCAATTAACTTTCAATACTAACTTATGTGGTGGCAAACCACTAATAGTCAAAGAATTCAAAAACTCTACTGGATAGTTATTGATTTCATTGTCATCATCACAAATTATTTTATCGTAGCTATGATATGTTTTCTGTTCACCTGGTATTCGATTAAGTATATCAGTATTAATAAAAGTATAAACATCATTTTTAGGTGCTAAAATAACTGACTTCAATATGTTATCTGAGAGTATGTTTTCGGAAATATTTCCATACACCTCATTAATAATATTATTTTCATCTCTTATTAATTGCTGAGGTATTTCAATAATATTTTCACCAAACTGAGGGAATTGTGGGGCTTCATCATTACCAATTTTTTTCAAGAATTCGACAAATTCTATTTTACTTGGTAAGGCTCTCATATTTTGAGTAAACGTTACTGTATGAAAATAAACAAATTTATGCCAACTCGTGACACAATTTTCAATTAAAGTTACAGGTGATCCATGTGGGACAACTGGTAAGATTTGCCGAAAATCACTGCACAGAAGTATCGGTTTCACTCCAAATGGTTTATGTTTATCATTTTCATCGCATAGAGCCTGCAATAATCCATCTATGATTTTAAACACTTGCAGTGGGCACATAGAAATTTCATCAATAATTATCAATGATGATGAATTTATGTAACGTCCATAGCTACTATTTGCGGTAATATTCGCTACAGAATTTTCCAAAATGGGTAGAGGCAATTTAAACACATTGTGTAAAGTTCTACCTCCAAGTAATAGAGTTGAAGCTATGCCACTGAACGCTGTTGCAATGCAACTAAGATTAAGCAAATTTAATTTGTGAATGATTGCTGTTTGTGTGAATGTTTTTCCACAACCTGCATGAGCGGTTAAACAAAAAACATTAGATCCAGTATCATGATGCAAAACTTCACGAATCACATGATCAATTAGATTACGCTGTTCAATATTTGCAGTTTCATATTGCTCAGAAAACAGAAACTCTTGTTCTAGTGGATCAATAGCATTTGCTTCGTCTGTTCTCTGCGAATACGTGGGAACTGGTAAACCAAGTTCTTGACATGACAAATTATGAACATTCAAAATATCTTCAATTTCTAATAGAGCTGTATTAAAGGATACTTCTTCGTTGTAATCTCTCAAAAAATCTTCACTAAGATATACTTTAAATTCATTCCATAACGCCAATGCATGGCTGGCACATTTAATGCACAAATGTAACCAAATAAATTTCGCATTTGTTTTGGTGAATGTAATTCTTTTGCTTCATTTAAACATTCGCGCCATTCATTATCATTTGAAGCAATGCCGCGAGCATGGCACGCTTCAACAAAAGAAGTGTGTATAATTCCATTGTATGTTCTAACATCCTCAAATGATTTTGGACCACAGACATGTAATAAAAGCAATCGTAAATGGAAAAGTTCGATGTCTTTTGGTGATACAACATATATGCATGTAATGATTTTATCACCTCCACGCCTTCTCTTCTACCATTTTTTTCGGGAATCTTGCCACACATAATGCAAAGGAATTTCAATATACTTATATCCATGCGCTGATGGATCTGATCGATTCAATTCAAAAAATGCTAATAATTTTGTTTGTCTTGCATTTTCAATTGCTTGACGTTCTTGCCCTTCTCGAAAGTAAACATTCTGTCTACGCGGTAAATGAATGTCAAGTCTAACGATGATTAGTGATTGAAAATGCATTGGTAATTCATAGATGCGCCATACAGCTTCAGTTGATCCGACATAACGGCCATTTAAAAAATGTTTAACTTCATCAATTTGTATTTCTTGACCTGGTTCATTTTTCTCTGAACCTAATTCAACAGATGCACTGTCATAGCCTTTATACACGTATTTATAAATGTATTTAACACTTTTAACTGTAGTGCATACTTCAACATTTATGTGGCAATTAAATTTGGCAAGTAAATACGGATTGTATGGTACAACATAACGATTGTCGAGGCAACTACCGCGAACTTCAGTATTAATACCATTATCACGCCTTCTGTATAATGGATATCCATTTAATGATTCACATGTAAATTCATTAAATCGTTTTGGATAATCTTTTGTGCATTTTCCATCTCTCATACATACAGAATTTGGATTAAGCACACCGCATGGACCATGCATCATGTGTTTTACAACATATTCATGTAATGTAGGATGTGTTTGAATGTTAGGAATCTCCGCAGATACAACTTTATCAATATCGGTAGTGTTAACAATTTTATCTTGCTCATTTAAAGAGAGTAAAATGTGAGCATGAGGCAATCCTCTCTTTTGAAACTCAATTGTATAAATGAGTGCTTCAACTTTACCGAAGATTTTTTTTAGTGTAAGGCCCTCAATTAATGCTTTCAGTTTGGACTTGAATACACGCACAACAATATCAGGTCAAAAATTAGCTGACTCACCTACACCAATATTGCTAACTATTTCAGGCCAACTTGGATTGCAAGTCATTGTAATAAACAAAGAAGGCTTTCCGAAATGTTGTACAATTGACATTGCATCTAAATAATTCTGATACATATTTCTCGGAGATCCATTGAATGAAGATGGTAAAATTACTCTACGGCCAACATTATTGGCATTGGGGTTCAATTCTAAATAATCTGTTAAATTGTTGTAAACTTCAGACCTAAGACTTGTTTGATTTTGTCGAATGAAATGTAACCTTGTGCCCTCTATTCTCACATACATATCAACTATCCACTGCAGAAATAATTTTTGTGAATGGTGCAACATGCTAAAATCTTCTCTATTTGCAAGTCGATAGGCTGCATACTGAAGCATGGTTAATTTATTTCTGGGCGCTCTTGAATTAGATGTAGTTGGTACATTATGAGAAATATTGTTATGCCACCCAGTATCACCATTTGGAAAAAGTAATGGATACGCTAAAGGGTCCAATGATGAATCCAAAACAGAGATATTTTTAATGGTACCATTAACTTTTGAAAACAAAACCATATTTCGTTCAAAGGGTGGCTCACCATCAACTGTACTAAATATTACTGCTACATCAGTTTGAACTGCATAATTATAACGGCGTAGATCTAAATCACGATTTACTTTAATGAGCATACAATTTCTTTATTTTGATTTTCAACTCTCTGACAATGATCTTTCATTGCAATGAATGACTGAACGAAAGGATTAATGCGTTCCAATTCAAGAGAGATTTTGCGCATTATATTGTTATTGCATGTTTGATTATAGTGTTCACGTAATCTATAATTGACAGCAGTGTCAACATCATAAAAATATAATTGCGCATAACATGGTGAGCGACCATATCCAGCAGTCATTGGACCTGATCTGTGATAAAAAACATCATGTATTTTAAAATGATACACTCCACGTGTAACTGTATCCGAAATTTTAGCGTCTGAGCTAACCACAGCAAATGATGAATTGTATTTACGAATGTTTTCAAAATAATTTTTTGACTTTCTTTTTATTGAAGGTTTATTTGAAGTAAGTCCATCATACAATGATTTAAAGTATTCATTTTGACTTAAGGCCGGTAATATTGCTTTACCCTTATGACAACATGAAGTGAATGCAGTCCTTTCACCTAAAGTGACCTCAGATTCGAAATGTTTTGCATTGCAAAACCTGCATTGTAAATGCATTAATCTACAATCAAAAGTATTAAAATTTCTTGGAATGACATTCAGTGCGCATTTAAATGTATCCCTCAAAATAATTTGATCATTTTGTATACTATTTACACTATTTAAATTTGCATTTGGTCTATTATCATTTTGACATTCACGCGAATATATATTCCTTCTTCTTTGTCTCTCACTCCGACCCGTCAATGTTATACTATTTACACTATTTAAATTTGCATTTGGTCTATTATCATTTTGACTTTCACGCGAATATATATTCCTTCTTCTTTGTCTCTCACTACGACCCGTCAATGTTCTATGTCGAGGCATAATGGAAGTAGGTGCGAATATCTGAATGTAAAAAAAACATGTAATAAAATTACTGAAACTAAGATTAGACAGGATTTAATTTAAAAATAATAAAATGTACTCACTTTTTTGAAACCACCAATAATAATTAGGCGAGAGTAAGTCAATTCAAATTGCTGTTGCAAAAGGAAAATTTTGTAGGTGTATATTAAGCAAGCTGTATTTCACTTTCAACTGCACATTAATATATAAAACACAGATATCTAATATACAAAATATAAAATAAATGCTTTTTTGGCTTGACATACACTCCACAGACTATTGAAAAAGGAACATTTGAAATCACACAAAATTCACAGCTCATTCTCAGTCAATCTGTCAGTATTAAGCAAGCTGTATTTCACTTTCAACTGCACATTAATATATAAAACGCAGATATCTAATATACAAAATATAAAATAAACCCTTTTTTGCCTTGACATACACTCCACAGACTCTTGTTGCCTGGCAACAAAATTATTTTATTTTTAACAATTACCATTGTTTGAAAAAGTTTAAATGAATTTTCAAGTGCAAATGAATGTTTTATTTTATTTTATTTAATGTATTTGTAACACATATTATATATAAATTTTAGCTTTCTGCACTCCTTCTCCATATAAACTTTAACTATGCCAAATCTCACACTCCTCTGTGCACACAATATGCTTAAAAAGGGGTACAAAGTTTTCTCTTCACGTATTAATATATAGATTGTATTTTTAACAATTACCATTGTTTGAAAAAGTTTAAATGAATTTTCAAGTGCAAATGAATGTTTTATTTAATTTAATTTAATGTATTTGTAACACATATTATATATAAATTTTAGCTTTCTGCACTCCTTCTCCATATAAACTTTAACTATGCCAAATCTCACACTCCTCTGTGCGCACAATATGCTTAAAAAGGGGTACAAAGTTTTCTCTTCACGTATTAATATATAGATTATAATAAGTAATAGATTAAGTTGCATACCGATCACTGGCTCCCGCATCATATCAGCATTTAGTAAATTATTCAAATTACAACAATTGTTCACCTGCTCTATATTTAGCTATCGTTTTCGAATCGCATTTTGCATTTCAATCATGGCTGATGTTGAAATGATATAAATTTATATCAACTGATAAAATACTCGAGTCCCTGTTCTCGGGCGTCACTGAAACGATATAAATTACTTCAAATTAACAAACTCTTACCTTAGGGTTCTTCTCCAGGGTTTTACAGAAGAACACAGCTGCAGAAAGGATTATCTGGATTTGAGTTACGAAATAATTACGCTAACACAAAAATTATCTTTCTTTTTTATTAAGCACTCATATCATTATCTTTACTTTATGCACTCATAATACAACAGGTTATTGTATTGTTTATGGCTCTACCTTTTCTTGCTGTTACCAATAAATTACAAATAATTATCAATCAAAAACAAGTATACATAAAAAAAAAACTTTTCTTAACTATTTCTGAATTAACTATAATGACTTCTATTTAATGACTCCTTTTATATTTTTCCCCCTTTCTTTATTTTATAAAAACCCCTTTCCCTTAGAGATCTCTTATTAATTAATCTTGTTTAACCCTTTATCTATGATGAATTATACTTCAAAAGATTTTACATGATTTTATAATTTAAAGTCAATCGATACTTAACGAGGGGTGATCTCCGCTGTTGCACTATTGCTACGAATTCGCTCTTTTTGGTTGACACATCGTAAATTTGTTTTCACTGTTTAATTGTGACACTGTTATTGAATGGTTATGATCACATACTTCACTGTCTTTTTAACTCACTTGACAATATAATTTTTTCATCGGCCGACATAACTTTTGCTCGAGCACTTAGGTGTTTTTTTTTTTGCTGACCGCTACATTGTCTATGCACTTTAATAGTTATACTGGATAGGCCGATTATATTATTTTCGGCCTATCTTGCGCCCGAGGCCACCGTTTTACTTGTAAAACTAGCAGATTACCATCTGCTGCCACTGTCTGATGCAAACACTTGGGTGACCAAGTTCTTACTGTGATTCACAAAGACTGCTGGCAGGCTGTTGCGTAATACGTCTGGGCTGGGCAGTCTAGACATCAACAGTTTATGATAACATTGTATGTTGCTGGTTTCAATGGGGCACCTCACAGGTGAATACTAGCTGCTTTCAAATTAAAACTGAATTAAATCTTTACTGTCTCTGACACACAATTCTGTACCGTTACAATACCCCCCAATGAGAGGTTTTACGCCGAGGCATAAAAACTCTCATTGCCTAAAACCTAAGAGGATCAGTGAAGATATGGCGCCGCAACCCCCCTTAAGTCCTTACTAAAATCATGGGTACTTACCCCCCTAGTCTGGCGGCTGCGGCAGCACCCATCCGACCTTACTGGACTTATCTGCTCGAGATCCCAACACCATAAAATCAGATAGGCACTCGCCACGGTATCACCTGACTCTGAAACATTCAATTAAAAGATTAACAAACGGCCTTCCATTACTCCATATCCCACACTGATTCGTTTCCTCTTAGCCGTACTGGTTCGTTATTAGCAAAGTACTGGTTCTTTTGTATACAAAATACTGGCTTTCCATTTAGAGTTGTTGACCTACAATGACCGCTGTTCTATATTCGTACATAATTACATAAACAGAATACAACATAATAAACATGCCAAATGGACATAAACATTTTTTCCTTGAGTTATAAACAAAACATTACTATCTTATTCATTATAAGTAAAAAATAAATTACACCGACCTTTTAGATAGTCCATCTGTTAAATTAATTAATTTGACTTTGATTAAATTCAATTTCTCATCAACATTGGTTTCCATCAACTCTATAATTGGCCTTCATAAAATACAATGTCCACCTGGACATATAAACTTACGGTATGCTTACAGCTAAATCATATAAATTCCATACAAATTGAATAATGTTCACAATACATTATTACCCCTCCAAAATAACACATTAATTAACCCAAACATTTTTGATTATTTTTACCCAAAAATTTCCTTCAGTTTCCAATTTTAAATGAATATTTCAATCATTATTTTCATCAGTAATTATTTAATTTACCATTACAGTTAAAATTCAGATGAAAATAAGTTTAAATTCATTATTAAAATTCACCTTTTCAATTAATTTAATTGCCAATTTCATTTACTTTAATTACATTTTTTTTTTCAAATGATTCTCCATTAACAAAATCCTATCGCATAAAATTTAACTGCCTTACAATAACAACACTAAGTTATTTTCTTATGTTATTCAAAAAATTTACCTACATTTCATCACATCTTACATTTCTTTTGTTTCATAATAGAATTTGCTCCTAGCAATGATTCAGCAAAATAAAACAATTATCAACTCCAACACATGACTGTAAACATTAGTCACACAACAGGCAACATACTTGTTTACATCAACAGTTGTCTACACGACTTGTTTCATAAACACCGACTCAGTCTCAACATTCCAGATTACATCATCACCAACAATTCCTTCAATATCCAGTTTATATAAATCTTTTCGTGTTGATGTATTGATCAACTACTATTTGTTTTACATCACAAGTTAAATCATAATTAATTTGGCTTCATTAATAAAATTAACCTTTTTAAATTATTTTAATTCCACCTCCACTCAAAACAATTTAGCTTTAGTTACATTATTTAAAACACTTTTAATTTAAACACACAATACAAAACAAAATTCCGTCGTACCTCCTGTTAATTATTTAGCAAAACAAAATATTATTATTATAACATACTACAAATATTGTTACATTAACTATAATCTACATTACAACAATATAGTCTTGACACAATACATTTAACACTACACATTTATTTACAAATTTCCATCATCCAATTATTATTTACCACACTTCATTACCTTAATAAGCCAAGTAATTACCATTAACTCACATGATTAAATGTTCATTCTTAATTTATCTCTAACCCCCATCGTCGAAAATTAATCTTTTCTGCACATAACATTGTTCATTTTTATTTATACACATCATATGGCTGTTTTTTGTGTTATCACCATAAAAATTTGTTTTTTCTATTGTACCATAATAGTAATACATAGGGTTACCCCCCATTATTACTTTATCATAAATCAGGTCTACATTAGTGTTTTTCGTTCTGTCTCCATTGGTATTTATTGTTACACCCAGGTAAGTCACATCATTATCATACTTATCAGCTACTACAAGGACACTACTCCCAACAGGTACATATTCGTCATCAATATAATCATTGTTTATTAAACAAGGTAAGTCTCTATTATTTTTAATATAATAATTTCTTTCCATATTTATTCCCACTACTAACCCTTTATAATCTCTGCTTAATCTGAATAACTCTATCACTCTATCTCTTTCTTTATTATCACTTTCAATACCACACCATTTCATATTCTCACTCCACACAGAGGACAATACCACTTTATTATTATTCCATCTGGACTTACCAGATAAACCACAAAAAAATTAAGGGACATTTCGGAGACCATTTGCCTCCCACAAAAACTCTTGAGGAACCTTTGTCCTCCAACAACATTGTTGAAGCCTTTCCTTCAACTACACCACAAGAAAAATTTGCCCTTTGTTCATACTCTACATTTAAACTATCTCTATACTCCCTTTCTAAATCATAAACACTAACTAGCAATCTCTGATCAACCTCGACTCTCATTATCACTACCACTATTATTTACTGTATCACTTTTTGATACCCCATTTTCAAATTTATTACCCGCTTTACTTACAAAGCTTTTTAAATTGTCATTTACTGTAATTACTTGTTGTCCAAGTTCTTTCTGGTTAGATTCTAACATGTTGGTTTTACCGTCTACCACACACACACACACACACTCTCTTAACTCATCTGTTTTTCTTTTTGTTTCACTACGTATTTCGTTAATTCGCTCATCAATACTACACAGTGAATTAGTTAATTCGTCAAGCTTTACGTTTATGCTATTCTCAAATTTCATATTCTGTTCTTTGTATTGTTCAAATTTAGCATCATTTGTGTCAAAGTGTTTATTTAATTTAGTCTCGTTTATGTAAAAACGACTATTTATGTCGCTACTTATTTCATCGAATTTAATATCAAATTTTTTATCACTATTGTCTAAACGATTATTAAAGCATCCAATTTCTTATTTTGTTCATTGAACTTGGTATCATTCATGTCAAACGACTATTTATGGCGTTAAAATTTACCTCTAACGTTGTTTGTAGTCTTTCAAGCATTTTATAACTATCATCTTTTTTAGCCTGAACCGGCGTCGATTGACTCGCAACATCATTCAATATCACTGATTCGGTTAAGCTTATCTCGTTTACTACCGTTTCGGTTATTATCATATTTACTTGACTATCTGTACTTGTACTGGTCAAGTCAATGCTGTTGACTTTGTCACTGTTACTCTCCATTTTTTTTTTGTTATTATTGTTTACTTATACACTTAAGCTTACTTGTATTTCTAACATTTTTTATATTTGTTCATATATTTGTTTATATTGTATAAACTAACTACACAATCGCCCTCACTCCCAAATAACCCGTTCTGCAGCTTACTTCGGTCTGGCTCATGTAATGAAAAATTACACTCGCCGTCACTGTTCGGGGGCCACTGAAACTATATAAATTTATATCAACTGATAAAATACTCGAGTCCCTGTTCTCGGGCATCACTGAAACGATATAAATTACTTCAAATTAACAAACTCTTACCTTAGGGTTCTTCTCCAGGGTTTTACAGACGAACACAGCTGCAGAAAGGATTATCTGGATGTGAGTTACGAAATAATTACGCTAACACAAAAATTTTCGGATTCTAACAAATTATCTTTCTTTTTTATTAAGCACTCATATCATTATCTTTACTTTATGCACTCATAATACTATAGGTTATTGTATTGTTTATGGCTCTACCTTTTCTTGCTGTTACCAATAAATTACAAATAATTATCTTCTTGGATTTCGTTGTCCATGACGTGTCCGTTACTTAACTAAATATCACTATAATATTGACGACTCGGAACACTAAGTTTTTTATAAGTAAAAACGTAAAGTTTTACCTTACAGCCTAAACCGGCTTTCACCTATAGAAGGCTTCATCAGAGACTGTCGTTAGTAGCGCTGCTCGTCTTGTTGTTGGCGACGAGAAAGTGTTTCGAAAGATTGAAGCTGTGTGTGTGTGGTGAGATGTGTTCGAATAATGCGTGCGATTTGAATTGTGTCTGTTCGTTTAGGATGTTTTTATTTGTTTTTGTGTGTTTGTATATTTCTAATTGTTCTAGAGTGTCTAGTTTTCGGCCTTTTGTGTGTACGTGTAGTATGTTCATGTTATTGTCGATGTTTTTATATGTGTGGTTTGCTTCAATGAGGTGGTTTGCGAAGGTAGATTCTGTAGTGGTGTGGAGTGCTTTTGTGTGTTCAATGTATCTCTGTTTGAAGCTACGTCCTGTCTGGCCTATGTAGAATTTACTGCAATTTGAACAATTTAGTTTATATACACCGGGTAGATCGAATTTGTTTTGTGCTTTGGGCATGCGTTTTGATACTGTGTGTTCTGTTTTGTTAGTAGTTTTGTAAGCGATTCTGTATCCTGCTTTTTTGAATTTGTGGGCAATTTTTTCTGTTTGTTTGTTGATGTATGTTAGTGTTATGAATTTGTTGTTTTCTGTCTTTGTCTGTTGTTTGTTTTGTGTAGGAGTTTACTGACTATTGTTCTGTCATAACCGTTAGATTCTGCTAGATATTTTATCGTGTTTAGTTCGTCTTTGTAGTCAATTTCATCTAAGGGGATGTTGTTAAGTCTATGTATCATGGTTCTAAAAGCAGCTAGTTTGTGTTGTATTGGGTGATTGGAGGTGTTGTGTATTAGTGTGTCAGTTGTAGTTGGTTTTCTGTATATACTGAATTTGTGCCTGTGTTCTAGTTTTGTGATGGAGAGGTCTAAGAAGTTTATGTCTAATAAAAGACATACACATCCCCCATAACGCCACATTAGCCTCCTTTGACATTAAAAACCTGTACACAAACATCCCCATCTCTGAAACAATCACCATCCTACAAAACAAACTCAAACAGAACAACACACCAGACGAACTTATCAATGAAATAACAGAAACTCTGAACATTATCACAAAACAAAACTACTTTACTTATAACAATAAATACTACACACAGAACGATGGCCTACCCATATCCAGCATTCTAGCAGAAGTCTTCATCCAACACTTAGAAAAAACAAAAATACTCACAAACAATGACAGACACTCACATAAAATACTATATTGGCACAGATACGTTGATGACATTCTAATACTATACAGGGGAAACAAAAGACAATGTGAACAGTTACTAACGCACATAAACAAAATACATGAAAACATAACCTTCACTGCCGAATACGAACACAACAATACCATAAACTTCTTAGACCTCTCCATCACAAAACTAGAACACAGGCACAAATTCAGTATATACAGAAAACCAACTACAACTGACACACTAATACACAACACCTCCAATCACCCAATACAACACAAACTAGCTGCTTTTAGAACCATGATACATAGACTTAACAACATCCCCTTAGATGAAATAGACTACAAAGACGAACTAAACACGATAAGATATCTAGCAGAATCTAACGGTTATGACAGAACAATAGTCAGTAAACTCCTACACAAAACAAACAACAGACAAAGACAGAAAACAACAAATTCATAACACTAACATACATCAACAAACAAACAGAAAAAATTGCCCACAAATTCAAAAAAGCAGGATACAGAATCGCTTACAAAACTACTAACAAAACAGAACACACAGTATCAAAACGCATGCCCAAAGCACAAAACAAATTCGATCTACCCGGTGTATATAAACTAAATTGTTCAAATTGCAGTAAATTCTACATAGGCCAGACAGGACGTAGCTTCAAACAGAGATACATTGAACACACAAAAGCACTCCACACCACTACAGAATCTACCTTCGCAAACCACCTCATTGAAGCAAACCACACATATAAAAACATCGACAATAACATGAACATACTACACGTACACACAAAAGGCCGAAAACTAGACACTCTAGAACAATTAGAAATATACAAACACACAAAAACAAATAAAAACATCCTAAACGAACAGACACAATTCAAATCGCACGCATTATTCGAACACATCTCACCACACACACACAGCTTCAATCTTTCGAAACACTATCTCGTCGCCAACAACAAGACGAGCAGCGCTACTAACGACAGCCTCTGATGAAGCCTTCTATAGGTGAAAGCCGGTTTAGGCTGTAAGGTAAAACTTTACGTTTTTACTTATAAAAAACTTAGTGTTCCGAGTCGTCAATATTATAGTGATATTTAAATAATTATCAATCAAAAACAAGTATACATAAAAAAAACTTTCCTTAACTATTTCTGAATTAACTATAATGACTTCTATTTAATGAACCAGTACTCCTTTTATTTTTTTCCCCCTTTCTTTATTTTATAAAATCCCTTTCCCTTAGAAATCTCTTATTAATTAATCTTGTTTAACCCTTTATCTATGATGAATTAAACTTCAAAAGATTTTACGTGATTTTATAATGGAAAGTCAATTGATACTTAACGAGGGGTGATCTCCGCTGTTGCACTATTGCTACGAATTCGCTCTTTTTGGTTGACACACCGTAAATTTGTTTTCACTGTTTAATTAATTGTGACACTGTTATTGAATGTATAATACTCATACGAGTTGTACCCGTTTACGCCCAGCGGTGAACGCCAAATATAATAATATACTACGCTTAGCGTTCTGGAGCGCCAAATATAAAGAAATTTTATGCTGCTTATTTTATTAACATGAGTTGATTTACATATTTTAATTTATTTGTATTTATTTTAATTATTTATGTTTCGCATGTTTTGTGGTGCCAAATATAACGATTTGAATTATACCACAAAAGTTGCAGTGTCAAATAACTTTAACTTAGATTGCCGACGTCGTGTGCGTCTTATATAATAATACGACTACTGTTTTGATATATCTCAGGGTAACATTCAATAAAATGTATTCTTCATTACTCTCTATTAGTTAATTTATTAACTAAACATATTATATCATATTTCCTGTTACACTTAATTCTTGCTATAAATATTAATAAATAGATACAATTAACAAATAGCACATTTAACAAAGTTAATACTTCTTCAATCATTACGAATTTACTTATTACTATAATTCATTGTTTTTTTTTTTAGTTTATAATTGATCAACTTAAGTTTAATACAAAATTTATATATAAACGGATTCATTTAAATCAAACGATTGTGAAATCTGATATAGATATTTTATGAATATTAGATTCACTACGATTTCTCTAATGGTTCAATATGACCTTACTTAAGATCAAGTCTCTAAATTATTACTTTAAATTAATTTCTTTCGTGAGTTCTTTTAGTGAACAGACAGTGGGTGTAACATTTAATTAGTACATATAAAATTTACTTGAGGTACGATTATCCAATTCTTGTAGAGGTCACCAGTGTAGAAAGCGATGCTCCTTAATCAGCATTGGAGTTTTTTTGAAGATAAGTCATCTGATGAATCTCGAGTGGCATGCTTGAACTTTACAGTTGCACTTCACATATAGATATATAGCACTTATCACAACGCGTGTTCGGATCGGCTTTATTTCGAGTCTAAATTATTATTGCGATAACTTCAGTTATTCACTGACATTTTGTAACGGTGCCATTAAATCTACTCGTGATATTGTTAAAGACGTATATTACACTCGGTTTATGTTGTTAACCGATACACTTGTCGGTAAATTACTGATATTTGTTTATGACTAATTATTGTACAGCATTCTTACCGCCGTTATATCACGTATCACTACCGTTTACTATTATATGATCGCAAACTCGAACGCTAGGTTCGCAAATGTCATACAGTTCATATCATAGCGATATTTTTCTAAGTCGTTTTTACGAACTCCGTAACACTTTCGTTCCTTTCTTGGATTTCGTTGTCCATGACGTGTCCGTTACTTAACTAAATATCACTATAATATTGACGACTCGGAACACTAAGTTTTTTATAATTAAAAACGTAAAGTTTTACCTTACAGCCTTGACGACTCGGAACACTAAGTTTTTTATAAGTAAAAACGTAAAGTTTTACCTTACAGCCTGACGACTCGGAACACTAAGTTTTTTATAAGTAAAAACGTAAAGTATTACCTTACAGCCTTACCTTACTTTCGTTCCGTCTCTTACTTCCGATACTCTCGAAAATTTAATAAAGACTCCTCTTTCGCGTCTCTGTCGCTTGCCTATATCAAACATGAGGATTTCCCCACTAGACTTCTGGTTTTCGGCAATGCCGTTTCCTAATTGGTTCCTTTCTGTACAACCTACTCCAGAAACCACCTACATTTTCCAGAGTAAGTTCTGATAGGCCTACCGCTTTCCCCCCAAACTCCTCTCCTGGATACTTTACCCTTCGGTCAACGGCATTTCCGAATACTCTAGTAATAAATCTAGTTGTCGTATTTCTTATTCTTCACAAAGGACAACCCTTCGATTTCTCTTCCAACATCTGCCTGTCCAATTAGTTGCGCCTATGGTATTATCTTTTATTGTATAAAGGCCTCGCCAACTCTCTCCGTAAGTATTTCCTTTTTTTGTCTGATTCTCAACAAAACCCATCCTTTTAGTTCCTTCGTTCCTCGGGTACGATTTCTTTCCTGGTATTTGAGTATTGTTTAGGCGTATCCTCTGTTTACGCGTCTCAGTCAAGGAACACCCTTCATTGTCTTCTGTCTGTTGTTGTCGTGTCGTGTAACCTTCCATCCTTTGTCCGGACGAAACATTTCTCATTTGATGAGTTTATTCACTCCCTCGTGCCTTTCATCGGATTGTAAACTATTAACCACTAGCGTCATTTCCAGAGATACCCATCACAATAACCTTGTCCATCTAACATGTGGCCACTCGTTACACTAGATTTATGGCGTGTCAATTAGGCTTGCGTAGGCGACAGCGGATGCCTTCACCTTTTTTTTTTGTTCGCCACACCTACAACTAACTCATACATCACTTGCCACAACGTCCAAATGACATTTACCTTAACTAAAAGAAAATTTATTTGATTCTATATATATTTATATTTTTTATTTTATTTATTTATTTATTTTTTTTTTTTGTAATTAGCATCATTTCCAGAGATACCCACATCACAATAACCTTGTCCATCTAACATGTGGCCACTCGTTACACTAGATTTATGGCGTGTCAATTAGGCTTGCGTAGGCGACAGCGGATGCCTTCATTTTTTCTTTTTGTTCGCCACACCTACAACTAACTCATACATCACTTGCCACAACGTCCAAATGACATTTACCTTAACTAAAAGAAAATTTATTTGATTCTATATATATTTATATTTTTTATTTTATTTATTTATTTATTTTTTTTTTTTTTGAAATTAGGCATTATAAATGGTTAGGATCACGTACTTCACTGTCTTTTTAACTCACTTGACAATATAATTTTTTCATCGGCCGACGTAACTTTTGCTCAAACACTTAGGTGTTTTTTTTTTTGCTGACCGCTACATTGTCTATGCACTTTAATAGTTATACTGGATAGGCCGATTATATTATTTTCGGCCTATCTTGCGCCCGAGGCCACCGTTTTACTTGTAAAACTAGCAGACTACCATCTGCTGCCACTGTCTGATGCAAACACTTGGGTGACCAAGTTCTTACTGTGATTCACAAAGACTGCTGGCAGGCTGTTGCGTAATACGTCTGGGCTGGGCAGTCTAGACATCAACAGTTTATGATAACATTGTATGTTGCTGGTTACAATGGGGCACCTCACAGGTGAATACTAGCTGCTTTCAAATTAAAACTGAATTGAATCTTTACTGCCTCTGACACACAATTCTGTACCGTTACAATGTGAAGGCGTTAATTAAAAAAGGGGCACAATTAAGGCTTCTATATCCCATGTAAATTCTTTCGCTGACAATTTCGATCCGGACATAAGCGATCACCATGCCTCAACAATTAAACTCTGCCATTTGATGGAATTGTCCGCGAAGTATGATGAAATTCAGACCCAAGTTGAGGCTGATGATTCCGATTTCGCATCAGTAAGTGACAGGGTTCAAACAGAGGATGATCTCTGTAATATTGAGTGCAAGCTACACCATTTATTAGAGCAAGTGGAGGAGGTGAACAAAAAACCATTGATTCCAATTAAAACCTCCCCTATACAGTTAGAGCCAATTAAATTGCCCTGCTTCTCAGGCAAGATTATTGATTGGTAGCAGTAGGGGAAAAATGCCGATTCAAACCCACAAAGGAATGCCGCCTTCTTAAAAAACAATAAAAAAACATGATCTAAGAGATGACGCCGCCACCGCTGGATCGCAGCATCCCAATGGACCACAGCACCGCGAATTTCAGCGAATAAATTTTTTTTTTAATTTGAATTTTTTATTTTTTTAATTAAATTGATTTGGTGGGATGAGGTTCAATGGACCACCAGCATCCGTGAATATAATTTTTTATTTTTTTAAGAAAGCTGATTTGCATATCAGTGGGTGGTGTTGGGTGGGAGGTTGTTTTTTTATTTCATATCAGTGGGTGGTGGTGGGTGGGGGTGGTTCCAACTCGATGCATTATAGTGTATATTAAAATATATGATCAGATGTACCAACCTTTGCATGAGTTCAAATTTGTCGTGTGTTATAATGTATATTAAATCTATATGATCAGGTGTACCAACCTCTGTATTATTATTATAGTGTATAGATATTTTATATGAGCAGGGTTGTCAACATTTTCTGCGGCGGGGGGAGGGAAATTCAAATATGTGTTATATAGTGTATATATTAAAATATATGATCAGGGTTACCAATCTTACATTATTGTGTGTGTATAGAGCAGATCTGCCAACATTTTTTTCTCTTCTGTAGTGGGAAATTCAAACTATATGATCATAATTGTTACTCTCTCTCTCTCTCTCTCTCTCTCTCTCTCTCTCTCTCTCTCTCTCTCTCTCTCTCTCTCTCTCTCTCTCTCTCTCTCTCTCTCTCTCTCTCTCTCTCTCTCTCTCTCTCTCTCTCACATTTGAATGTAAGTAAAACTATCTCTCTCTCTTGTTGTCAAACGTTATGTTCAAACCTTTTTCTCCTCTCTCTCTCTCTTTCTCTCTATCTCTCTCTCTCTCTCACTGTGTACATTGAGTAAATAATTTTAGCTCTCTCTCACACACGTTGTGTGTCTCTCTCTCTCTCTGTGGTCAGTACCGTGCACATGTATATGAAATTAGAAAGTTTATATTTATTCGACAAATATTAACGTCCTCTCTCTCTCTCTCTCTCTCTCTCTCACTCTCACTTGTTTCAACTGTGTCAACAAATAGTAACGTCCTCTCTCTCTCTCTCTCTCTCTCTCTCTCTCTCTCTCTCTCTCTCTCTCTCTCTCTCACGCGTTTCAACTATGCAAGGTTTCATACCCTTTCTCCTGTCTCTCTCTCGTACATTGAGTAGTCGGTGTGATGAGTAAATAATTTTAGCTCTCTCTCTCGTTGTCAAAACGTCGTCTTCATTTTTCATGTATCAAATAATTAATTAATAGTTTTATAATGCAGTCAGTGTGATTGATCCTTGTTAGAAATATATATATTTGGCAAATATTAACTATGTATGTGTGTTGTTGTCAATGAACTACTTACCTGTGTGCTGTTACAGATGACAAATCCATACGTTAACGGCTTAGCAATCTTCAATACGCTCTTCTTCATGTGGTACAATACTTCTGTTTTAAGGTTGCAGTTTACACACGCACATAGGTTCAGTAGTGTATAGCGAAATAAATTAAAATTATACACACACATGAAAACGGTGGTTGAAATTCATACAAATCGTCTGATGTAACAGTTCACAAAATAAATTAATTGTACACAACGGTGGTTGAAATTCATACAAATCTTCTGATGTAACAGTTCCCACAAGTAATACAGTTCACAAAAATAAAAAAAAATATAATCGTTCTAGTGTTAACGTTTGCTACAACAGTACACACATAGGTTCAGTGGTGTATAGCGAAATAAATTAAATTATACACACATGAAAACGGTGGTTGAAATTCATACAAATTTTCTGATCTTGTTAGGAGGAGGTCTGTATATGATTTTAGAAATATATATATATTCGGCAAATATTAACTATGTATGTGTGTTGTTGTCAATGAAGTACTGACAGGTGTCTACTCTCTTTCTCGCAGACGGCAGAAGAAATTCCTACTTTATAATGTAATTACCTGTGTGTGTGCTGTGACAGATGACAAATCCATACGTTAACGGCTTAACAAACTCACACACACACACACACACATTGAACAGATTCGTCTTCGTTAGTAAAATGTACAAATCACATGACTTTATGTGAACGTCGAAGGGTACAAAGAAAATATATAAAACAAAAAATACAGAATATATGAATTGCTATATTTACACATTATTAAATCAACACCACTGTATAGAAAGATTAACTATGTGCACACACACACACACACACACACACACACACACACACACACAACGATACAGAAGTATTCACTACATTAAGCCAAGTCATTGATTCGGTGCGTCCTACTTTCTAATCCCTGAAAGACAAAAACATACAATCAGTAGTAATAATACAAAATCTCTGTTTTATTAATTTAAAATACTGTATGAAAGAGTGGTGTGTAATTTTCATCCAAAATATGTAAAACAAAAATACAGATTATATGATAAGTAAAGTGTATGTATATATCACTGAATAATAATAATATAATCGTTCTAGTGTTAACGTTTGCTGCAACAGGTAACACAGTTTACAAATAATTACATATAGGTTCAGAGGTGTATAGTGAAATAAATTAAAAATAGAAATTAATTCCTCATAAGTTAATGTCCTTTCAAATAGTATTCATCAAAACTTGTAAATTAGAATCTGCACTACAGTCAAACATACGCACACACAGTGATAAAAATTGTGTATTAAAAGTAGTTTGTTACCTTAACAAGTACTGTTATCCTACGCCGTTGGGGTCCTCAAACCACTCGCGGACGAAATTACATGTGGGCATTGATGCCTTATGGACTTGGATGGGATTGTCGCCCACCTCCCAATTCATAATTCTTATTTTGCATACACAACATCTTACAACATCACCGTCGCCTTCGTAAAAGAACCCGGCATTAGCCAGATCGTACAATTTCACGTTCTCATGCGGGTATATAGGAACGTAAATTTTAATATGCCCACGACGTTTGATGTTGTAATAGCTCTTCAGACGTTTTATAAAAGAATGTGCGTATTCGTCCATATCTGAAGCTAGAATGCTCGTTTACTTCGGTACATTCCACCTCAGCGAGGATAGCTACGTGCGTTCCTATAATAATAATAATAATAACAGTACCTGCTTCATTATCATTATACATTATGTGCTATATATACATAAGGCTTTCAACACACACACACAGCACAGCACATACCATAAATCCAGAACAGGAAAGGTATTATAACAAACATTACGAAAACAAGTACGTATGTCGTCACGTACATAGATCAACGTTTAAAACAAACAGATTAATACCTGAATAAATTTTTTTTAAAACAGGACAGCGTATTATCTATATAACGTTCTGTTTCAGATAAGAATAGTTTGAATATAAAATGAAAGGGTACGTTGTATTTTGTTATGAGAAAATGCATTTCTAAATTTCGTTACATTTGTAAATTACAAAATTGTTCTTCAACTACAGTCACAATCGTTCAGTTTCATTAACATCTGAAAATTGATGGATTTGGTACTCGATATATTCTACTCTCATAGGATTTTCATTGATACATTTCAGAAACTGAGTACAGAATAAATCTACAATCACCCAGGCGGAATCATTAAGTTTTACAAAAGATCTTATTGATCAGACGTATGAGTAATTATATTAATCCTTATGTAGAAAATACGCACGCATTCGTAAAATACAGCACTCAGGTGTAGGGCAATTAATCCTTTTTTGTATTGAACGTATTTAAGTAGGCCTACTCGTGATATCAGTAAATTCTGTCTAAATGTATAGTACATAAACGTACCCGGTAATCGCTTCTTGAGTCGTAGTCATTCTTAAACTCAACATAACTACTTGTGTTACTCGATTGATGTTCATGTTAAACGATTGATGACTAAGTAGGCCTACTCGTGATATCAGTAAATTCTGTCTAAATGTATAGTACATAACGTACCCGGTAATCGCTTCTTGAGTTACTCGATTGATGTTCATGTTAAACGATTGATGACTCATGTAATAATACAGATTAACCTCGTATAATAATAATGACAGGACAGCGTATTTAGAACACTTAAAATTGGAAATCTACAAACACATCAAAAATATCTGTCAAACAAAAACACCGTTCTTATCGAGAGACAACAGTAACTGACCTAAGCACATGTGCTGCATTAGGCAACAGACCAAAAAATCAAATAGACGACTATAAGCTCAATTTAAATAAAATCTGAATATTCAATAAAATTATGTTTTTTTACTTAGTAACATATGCAAATCTTTTACTTACCTCTTAAATGTTGTTGTTGTTATACACACAATAGCCGATTGTACGATGAGTGTCTCATACAAATGAGAAATAGTGACATGTCGTCGTGTGTGTATATATATATCATACGGCGGTAGCGTACACGTTTGAAAGTTGATGCACATTAAATTGTCTCTCTCTCTCTCTCTCTCTCTCTCTCTCTCTCACACACACACACACACATTTCTGATTACTATAAAATAATTGCATGTATGTTCAGAGGTTTGGTGTCTAAATCGATGCATTTTACTTTCACCTTCTAATTTGACACATGGCTTACTTTCATACAGAAATAGCTATCGCCCATATCCGTCTACGAGTGTTGCTAAACAAAATTAAAAATGCTGTAATACATAACGTCCTGTGAAATAGATATGGTATGTTTTTAGGACAGCCAAAAGCATGATTCATGCCAACGTGTGCGCTCGTTGTGTGTGCGTGTGCGTCTGTGTGTTCGTGTGTGCGCGCGTTGCGTGTTTGGTTACGTTGCGTATGCGTCTGTGTGTGTGTGTGAGTGTGTGTGTGTGTGTGTGTGTGTGCACGTCAGATGTGTGATTACGTGTGCGTATGTGTGTTCGTGTGTGCGCGCGTCGGATCATGACATAGTATTCGTAATGACCGAGGCACGTCCTTTATTGCATGAGAATATTCAGGTAGTGCAGAGCAGACACGTTTACGCAATATCAAGTGCACACACACACACACACACAAGAATCAGATGTTTTGTATACGTTCTAGGTGAAAAACTACTGGGGATGTCTCTGACTTTAGTTGGAAATAAATAACATTACAGATATTGATATGGTACTATGAGGAGCCTATACGTGAATACTATACATCAGACTGCCTGTATCTGTCATTAGCAATCTAACGTTACGACGGCAGCATAACGATAATGAAAGTCATACATTATCGTTATTTTGTCTTAGCTATGTTAACTTCACACACACACACACACACACACACACACACACACACGGAAATGGAGGAAGAACTAGCATAGGAAATACAATTAAGTGTAACAATAAAAGAAGTGATTGGAAAGCCAACTGTGGGTGTCGAGACAAAACTCTTGGTTGTTCCTGAGTTGATAGAAGCGTCTGAGGGCAAAGTTATGCAAGAGGTTGTTGACGAGAACCAAACAAACTTGGATCAGCCAGTAGTGTTTAGGTCATCAGTACATGACGCAACGGGAGTGATAGGTCCAATTAGGTTTGTTACACGTTGTGTCGCACTGACATGATATTTATAGATGACCTCCATACAAATACAACAGCATAAAAATCATGTTAATATCAAATTATCACATGTTAGGTTAAAATGCAGTCCATTCACGTTTCATGTTAGATATTTCCAACTAAAGTCAGAGACATCCCCAGTAGTTTTTCACCTAGAACGTATACAAAACATCTGTTTCTTGTGTGTGTGTGTGTGTGTGTGTGTGTGTGTGTGTGTGCACTTGATATTGCGTAAACGTGTCTGCTCTGCTCTACCTGAATATTCTCATGCAATAAAGGACGTGCCTCGGTCATTACGAATACTATGTCATGATCCGACGCGCGCACACACGAACACACATACGCACACGTAATCACACATCTGACGTGCACACACACACACACACAGACGCATACGCAACGCGCGCACACACGAACACACAGACGCACACGCACACACAACGAGCGCATACGTTGGCATGAATCATGCTTTTGGCTGTCCTAAAAACATACCATATCTATTTCACAGGACGTTATGTATTACAGCATTTTTAATTTTGTTTAGCAACACTCGTAGACGGATATGGGCGATAGCTATTTCTGTATGAAAGTAAGCCATGTGTCAAATTAGAAGGTGAAAGTAAAATGCATCGATTTAGACACCAAACCTCTGAACATACATGCAATTATTTTATAGTAATCAGAAATGTGTGTGTGTGTGTGTGAGAGAGAGAGAGAGAGAGAGAGAGAGAGAGAGAGAGAGAGAGAGAGAGAGAGAGACAATTTAATGTGCATCAACTTTCAAACGTGTACGCTACCGCCGTATGATATATATATATACACACAAGATGACATGTCACTATTTCTCATTTGTATGAGACACTCATCGTACAATCGGCTATTGTGTGTATAACAACAACAACATTTAAGAGGTAAGTAAAAGATTTGCATATGTTACTAAGTAAAAAAACATAATTTTATTGAATATTCAGATTTTATTTAAATTGAGCTTATAGTCGTCTATTTGATTTATTGGTCTGTTGCCTAATGCAGCACATGTGCTTAGGTCAGTTACTGTTGTCTCTCGATAAGAACGGTGTTTTTGTTTGACAGATATTTTTTATGTGTTTGTAGATTTCCAATTTTAAGTGTTCTAAATACGCTGTCCTGTCATTATTATTATACGAGGTTAATCTGTATTATTACATGAGTCATCAATCGTTTAACATGAACATCAATCGAGTAACTCAAGAAGCGATTACCGGGTACGTTATGTACTATACATTTAGACAGAATTTACTGATATCACGAGTAGGCCTACTTAGTCATCAATCGTTTAACATGAACATCAATCGAGTAACACAAGTAGTTATGTTGAGTTTAAGAATGACTACGACTCAAGAAGCGATTACCGGGTACGTTTATGTACTATACATTTAGACAGAATTTACTGATATCACGAGTAGGCCTACTTAAATACGTTCAATACAAAAAAGGATTAATTGCCCTACACCTGAGTGCTGTATTTTACGAATGCGTGCGTATTTTCTACATAAGGATTAATATAATTACTCATACGTCTGATCAATAAGATCTTTTGTAAAACTTAATGATTCCGCCTGGGTGATTGTAGATTTATTCTGTACTCAGTTTCTGAAATGTATCAATGAAAATCCTATGAGAGTAGAATATATCGAGTACCAAATCCATCAATTTTCAGATGTTAATGAAACTGAACGATTGTGACTGTAGTTGAAGAACAATTTTGTAATTTACAAATGTAACGAAATTTAGAAATGCATTTTCTCATAACAAAATACAACGTACCCTTTCATTTTATATTCAAACTATTCTTATCTGAAACAGAACGTTATATAGATAATACGCTGTCCTGTTTTAAAAAAAATTTATTCAGGTATTAATCTGTTTGTTTAAACGTTGATCTATGTACGTGACCATACGTACTTGTTTTCGTAATGTTTGTTATAATACCTTTCCTGTTCTGGATTTATGGTATGTGCTGTGCTGTGTGTGTGTGTTGAAAGCCTTATGTATATATAGCACATAATGTATATGATAATGAAGCAGGTACTGTTATTATTATTATTATAGGAACGCACGTAGCTATCCTCGCTGAGGTGGAATGTACCGAAGTAAACGAGCATTCTAGCTTCAGATATGGACGAATACGCACATTCTTTTATAAAACGTCTGAAGAGCTATTACAACATCAAACGTCGTGGACATATTAAAATTTACGTTCCTATATACCCGCATGAGAACGTGAAATTGTACGATCTGGCTAATGCCGGATTCTTTTACGAAGGCGACGGTGATGTTGTAAGATGTTGTGTATGCAAAATAAGAATTATGAATTGGGAGGTGGGCGACAATCCCATCCAAGTCCATAAGGCATCAATGCCCACATGTAATTTCGTCCGCGAGTGGTTTGAGGACCCCAACGGCGTAGGATAACAGTACTTGTTAAGGTAACAAACTACTTTTAATACACAATTTTTATCACTGTGTGTGCGTATGTTTGACTGTAGTGCAGATTCTAATTTACAAAGTTTTGATGAATACTATTTGAAAGGACATTAACTTATGAGGAATTAATTTCTATTTTTAATTTATTTCACTATACACCTCTGAACCTATATGTAATTATTTGTAAACTGTGTTACCTGTTGCAGCAAACGTTAACACTAGAACGATTATATTATTATTATTCAGTGATATATACATACACTTTACTTATCATATAATCTGTATTTTTGTTTTACATATTTTGGATGAAAATTACACACCACTCTTTCATACAGTATTTTAAATTAATAAAACAGTGATTTTGTATTATTACTACTGATTGTATGTTTTTGTCTTTCAGGGATTAGAAAGTAGGACGCACCGAATCAATGACTTGGCTTAATGTAGTGAATACTTCTGTATCATTGTGTGTGTGTGTGTGTGTGTGTGTGCACATAGTTAATCTTTCTATACAGTGGTGTTGATTTAATAATGTGTAAATATAGCAATTCATATATTCTGTATTTTTTGTTTTACATATTTTCTTTGTACCCTTCGACGTTCACATAAAGTCATGTGATTTGTACATTTTACTAACGAAGACGAATCTGTTCAATGTGTGTGTGTGTGTGTGTGTGTGTGTGTGTGTGTGTGTGTGTGTGTGTGTGTGTGTGTGTGTGTGTGTGTGTGTGTGTGTGTGTGTGTGTGTGTGTGTGTGTGTGTGTGAGTTTGTTAAGCCGTTAACGTATGGATTTGTCATCTGTCACAGCACACACACAGGTAATTACATTATAAAGTAGGAATTTCTTCTGCCGTCTGCGAGAAAGAGAGTAGACACCTGTCAGTACTTCATTGACAACAACACACATACATAGTTAATATTTGCCGAATATATATATATTTCTAAAATCATATACAGACCTCCTCCTAACAAGATCAGAAGATTTGTATGAATTTCAACCACCGTTTTCATGTGTGTATAATTTAATTTATTTCGCTATACACCACTGAACCTATGTGTGTACTGTTGTAGCAAACGTTAACACTAGAACGATTATATTTTTTTTTATTTTTGTGAACTGTATTACTTGTGGGAACTGTTACATCAGAAGATTTGTATGAATTTCAACCACCGTTGTGTACAATTAATTTATTTTGTGAACTGTTACATCAGACGATTTGTATGAATTTCAACCACCGTTTTCATGTGTGTGTATAATTTTAATTTATTTCGCTATACACTACTGAACCTATGTGCGTGTGTAAACTGCAACCTTAAAACAGGAGTATTGTACCACATGAAGAAGAGCGTATTGAAGATTGCTAAGCCGTTAACGTATGGATTTGTCATCTGTAACAGCACACAGGTAAGTAGTTCATTGACAACAACACACATACATAGTTAATATTTGCCAAATATATATATTTCTAACAAGGATCAATCACACTGACTGCATTATAAAACTATTAATTAATTATTTGATACATGAAAAATGAAGACGACGTTTTGACAACGAGAGAGAGAGCTAAAATTATTTACTCATCACACCGACTACTCAATGTACGAGAGAGAGACAGGAGAAAGGGTATGAAACCTTGCATAGTTGAAACGCGTGAGAGAGAGAGAGAGAGAGGACGTTACTATTTGTTGACACAGTTGAAACAAGTGAGAGTGAGAGAGAGAGAGAGAGAGAGAGAAAGAGAGAGAGAGAGAGAGGACGTTAATATTTGTCGAATAAATATAAACTTTCTAATTTCATATACATGTGCACGGTACTGACCACAGAGAGAGAGAGAGACATACACAACGTGTGTGAGAGAGAGCTAAAATTATTTACTCAATGTACACAGTGAGAGAGAGAGAGAGATAGAGAGAAAGAGAGAGAGAGAGGAGAAAACGGTTTGAACATAACGTTTGACAACAAGAGAGAGAGATAGTTTTACTTACATTCAAATGTGAGAGAGAGAGAGAGAGAGAGTAACAATTATGATCATATAGTTTGAATTTCCCACTACAGAAGAGAAAAAAATGTTGGCAGATCTGCTCTATACACACACAATAATGTAAGATTGGTAACCCTGATCATATATTTTAATATATACACTATATAACACATATTTGAATTTCCCTCCCCCCGCCGCAGAAAATGTTGACAACCCTGCTCATATAAAATATCTATACACTATAATAATAATACAGAGGTTGGTACACCTGATCATATAGATTTAATATACATTATAACACACGACAAATTTGAACTCATGCAAAGGTTGGTACATCTGATCATATAATTTAATATACACTATAATGCATCGAGTTGGAACCACCCCCACCCACCACCACCCACTGATATGAAATAAAAAAACAACCTCCCACCCAACACCACCCACTGATATGCAAATCAGCTTTCTTAAAAAAATAAAAAATTGTATTCACGGATGCTGGTGGTCCATTGAACCTCATCCCACCAAATCAATTTAATTAAAAAAATAAAAAATTCAAATTAAACAAAAAAAATTTATTCGCTGAAATTCGCGGTGCTGTGGTCCATTGGGATGCTGCGGTCCAGCGGTGGCGGCGTCATCTCTGAGATCATGTTTTTTAGTGTTTTTTTATTGTTTTTTAAGAAGGCGGCATTCCTTTGTGGGTTTGAATCGGCATTTTCCCCCTACTGGCAGCATTATTATAATATGTTTTTGGAACTAGTACACGTCAGAACTGACCTGACGGACATTCAGAAATTACACTATTTACACTCTTCATTAAGGGACGAAGCGTTAAATGTAATAAAATCTCTCCCATTCACCTATGACAATTATGCGGTAACCATTGATCTATTAAGGGCCAGATATGACAGGAAATTAATTGTCTCAGCCTATCATATAGGGAATGTCTTGGGCATGAAGCCCATTCAGCAGGTTGGCATCTCAAAATTCATTGACGAAATCACCGCGAATATAAATGCTTTAAATTCATTAAATTTACCTGTAAATACCTTTGAAATCATTTTCGTTCAATATTTAACGCAAAAACTCGATAACCAGACATGCCGACTATGGAAGGAAAGCCTATCCGACGAGCGATTTCCTAATTTCAATAATTTTATTAAATTTTTAAATAGTAGAAGGCAATTAATGCAGAACATCGGTGCCGCGACCAATTCAGTAAATAGAATACAAGTTAGCTATAAGACTCCCTATCGCAAAACTATTAAACCGGTTGATCTTACTAGGTCAACATTCCATTCTCATATCAGCAACAACATTTGTCAGCTTTGTCGAGGTAGACATCGCCTCTCTGAATGCCCACAATTCGTGGCTATATCTCCCCTTGAACGAAAAAATATTTTAATTAAATATAAACTCTGCTTAAATTGCATACGTCCATGCCATGATCTCGCACACTGTCCTTCCAAATTTGCTTGTAGGACATGCGCTAAACACCACCACACAATGATCCACATGTCAGGCAATAAATAACCCCTCGGGTAGAGGCAACAATCAATTTTCACAAACTGCAAACAAACAAATCCATTCTACTGTCCACCGCTGTCTGCATGACAACTGACCATGCCGGTAGGAAGCACCCAGTAAGGATTTTATTGGACTCAGGATCGCAAGCTAACTTCTGTACCATGAGTTTCGCACGGCGCATGGGTCTAAAACTGACTAAATCTCAATTACCCATCACTGGTATAAACAATTCCTTATCTCAAGCTGACTTCAGTACTAGGGTGAGGTTGCATTCTCGTTATAAGAATTTTAGTTTGAACGTACATTGTGCTGTGCTTCCCAGTATCACGAATAATCTTCCTGCAGAATCGTTTGATATCTCATCCCTAAATTTACCAAAGGGCATATTCCTAGCGAACTTTTCTTCACAAATCGACATATTACTTGGTGCCCAGTACTATTTACAATTAATTGAACCTGTCAAATTTATCCGTAGCCCACATTTTCCCATAATACAGGAGACAAAATTGGGATCCATTCTCGCGGGTAACTTGCCTTTTAATGTCGACATGACAAAACCTGTCTCATCATTCATAGCATGCGAAGATAATAATGCCATTTCCTCGCAATTAAAGGACTTCTGGCAATTGGAGGACGTTGCTGCTCGTGCTCCCTCGGTTGAGGACTCGGAATGCGAAAGTCATTTTGTCGCTAACACTTTCCGTAATAATGATGGTAGATTTGTGGTATCCCTACCTCGCAGGTTATATAATTCTCATTTGGGCGGTTCTCTTCCCGGAGCTATTCGCAGATTCCAATCACTGGAACTCAAGTTCAAGCAGAACCCTGCCCTTCATAGAGACTATAGCACATTCATGCATGAATATTTAACTCTGGGTCACATGTCTTTGCTTGATTCTTATGATTTGTCAGTCAACAAGTCAGACACCTTTTACTTACCGCATCACTCAGTTTTTAAAGGCTCTAGTATAACTACCAAATTGCGAGTTGTTTTCGACGGCTCTGCCAAAACAACAAATAATTTGTCCTTGAACGACACTTTGATGGTTGGTCCCACGGTCCAGCAGGATCTTTTTTCGATTATGTCTCGGTTTCGTACTCACCGATATGTCCTCATTTCGGACATTGAGAAGATGTACCGTCAAATTTTAATTAATTCCAAGGATTCTAATTTGCAACGAATTGTCTGGCGCGACGCCCCCATAGGGAACTTCAACACTACGCCTTGAGGACAGTCACATATGGGACTGCAAGTGCGTCATTTCTTGCCACAAGATGTTTGGCACAAATAGCCCAGGAAAACAAAACTCAACACCCTATAGCCTGTTCAGCTATTGCAAACGATATCTATGTGGATGATCTCATGACCGGTTCAGATAACCCGTACATCCTATCTAAAATGAAATCCGACATTACAGATTTATTAAGCCAATAATACTTTTACAATAGTTTAGTTTTAAAATTTTAGTTTTAAATAGTTAGTTTTAAAATAGTTTTACTTTGCGCAAGTGGTTTTCCAATGATCAAAAACATTATAGCTTCACACGCCAATTCTTCCCTCGACTTTAGCAAAAATCAAACTGTACGTACTTTGGGTATTCAATGGGACATTGACGAAGATAGTTTCGTATATAGTTTCCAAAGACATGTCAAAGTGGAGGTATTCAACAAGAGAAAGGTATTATCAGTTATCGCAGGAATTTACGACCCGTTGGGACTCATTGGTCCGGTTACATTTTGGTGTAAGCATTCATGCAGATATTGTGGTTAACAGGTACAAGTTGGGACGACCCCTTATCAGACTCATTATCTAATCAATGGGTAGAGGTTTATGCTCAGCTGATTTACGACACTTACTTTAAAATTCCAAGGTCTGTAAAGAGTTTAAATAATTCCCAAATCATTTCATTTCAGCTCCATGGGTTTGCCGACGCGTCACCAAAGGGTTACGCATGTTGTATTTATGTGCGTACGGTGTACTCAAACCACAGCATCTCATCAAACTTGCTGTGCTCTAAATCTAGAGTCGCTCCCTTGAAGCAGGTAACACTACCCAGACTTGAACTTTGCGCCTGTCTCTTATTGGCTCAGTTGGTTTCCAAGGTTATAAACGCCGTGAGTTACAAATTCGACGACTTATATTTTTACTCTGACTCAATGATCGCCTTACACTGGATCCACCAGCAGTCTTCCAGGTGGAAGGTATTTGTCGCCAACCGCGTTGCGGAAATACAGCGTCTCACTGCAAAGGGTACCTGGCATCATGTCTCGTCACCTGACAACCCGGCCGACATTCTATCGCGTGATTGTCTCCCGCGGTTTTTACATGGTCACCCAGAATGGTGGTATGGTCCATCCTGGTTGTCCCATGAGTCATCATCATGGCCCATCAGTGCTTTCGATGCACATTAACCCTGCAATCATCCCGATCTTGAGCAAGAACAACGTAAGCAGTCCAAACCTCACTAATTGCCACTTCATCTACGCCTAGTTATTTTGAGAACTACTCTTCACTTTCAAAACTCCTTCATGTATTATTTCCATATTCCTTAAGGAATGGAAGTATGGTGATGGCAAAAAAAATCGTGTTCGAGATTATTGCAGATTCTGATTCTACTACACTCAAAACATGAAAAAAAGTCGTTTTCCGAAAAGTGTCTGTGTGTCTATCTGTGTGTCTATGTGTAGATTTTTTTTCTATGGCAAACGATAACTGCCGCAAATTCAAACAGAATCAAATAATTTTTTGCATACAGCCCTCATTTGTAGAGTACTCACGACTTATTGTTTTTGGTGAAGATCGGTTGAGGGAAAGGGGTAGTTTACCTGCAACGGTTTTTTTTATCAAGGGAAATTTTTTTTTTTGGCAAACGATAACAGCCGCAAATTCAAACAGAATTAAATAATGTTTCGTATACAGCCCTGAATTGTAGAGTTCTCAAGACCTATGGTTTTTGGTGAAGATCGGTTAAGGGAAAGGGGTAGTTTACCTGCAACGTTTTATGTTTTAACAAGGGTATTTCCTATGGCAAACGATAACAGCCGCAAATTCAAACAGAATCAAAAGATTATTTGCATACAGCCCTAAATTGCAGAGTTCTCAAGACCTATTGTTTTTGGTGAAGATCGGTTAAGGGAAAGGGGTAGTTTACCTGCAACGTTTTTTTATCAAGTGTATTTTCTATGGCAAACGATAACAGCCGCAAATTCAAACAGAATCAAATAATTTTTTGCATACAGCCGTGATTTGTAGAGTACTCAAGACCTATTGTTTTTGGTGAAGATCGGTAGGGGAAGGGGTAGTTTACCAGCAACGTTTTTTTATCAAGCGTATTTTCTATGACTAACGGTAACTGCCGCAAATTCAAACAGAATCAAATAATTTTTTGCATACGTCACTGAATTGTAGAGGACTCGAGGCCTTTTGATTTTGGTGAAGATCGGTCAAGGGGAAGGGGTAGTTTACCTGCAACCTTTTACGTTTTAACAAGAGTAAAGTACATGAAAATTTATTTAAACTTTTTGAAACAATGGTAATTGTTAATATCGGTATGGAGAACCATACATGACTTCCATATTCTAAGATTTATATTTAAATCTTAATATCGCCTGCCAAGCGCGATATATTTTCTCTTATACATGATTTACATTAAAATGAAAAAATTATAATTTTATTGCCTGGCAACAAAATTATTTTATTTTCAACAATTACCATTGTTTCAAAACGTTTAAATAAATTTTCAAGTACTTTACTCTTGTTAAAACGTAAAAGGTTGCAGGTAAACTACCCCTTCCCCTTAACCGATCTTCACCAAAATCGAAAGTCCTTGAGACCTCTACAATTCAGGGACGTATGCAAAAAATTATTTGATTCTGTTTGAATTTGCGGCTGTTATCGTTTGCCATAGAAAATACGCTTGATAAAAAAACGTTGCAGGTAAACTACCCCTTCCCCTTAACCGATCTTCACCAAAAACAATAGGTCTTGAGTACTCTACAAATCAGGGCTGTATGCAAATAATCTTTTGATTCTGTTTGAATTTGCGGCTGTTATCGTTTGCCATAGAAAATACCCTTGTTAAAAAAACGTTGCAGGTAAACTACCCCTTTTCCTCAACCGATCTTCACCAAAAACAATAGGCCTTGAGAACTCTACAATTTAGGGCTGTATGAAAATAATCGTTTGATTCTGTTTGAATTTGCGGCTGTTATCGTTTGCCATAGGAAATACCCTTCTTAAAACATAAAACGTTACAGGTAAACTACCCCTTTCCCTTAATCGATCTTCACCAAAAACAATAGGTCTTGAGAACTCTACAATTCAGGGCTGTATGCGAAACATTATTTGATTCTGTTTGAATTTGCGGCTGTTATCGTTTGCCAAAAAAAAAAAATTTCCCTTGATAAAAAAAACCGTTGCAGGTAAACTACCCCTTTCCCTCAACCGATCTTCACCAAAAACAATAGGTCGTGAGTACTCTACAAATCAGGGCTGTATGCAAAAAATTATTTGATTCTGTTTGAATTTGCGGCAGTTATCGTTTGCCATAGAAAAAAAAATCTACAGACACACACACAGACACTTTTCGGAAAACGACTTTTTTTCATGTTTTGAGCGTAGTAGAATCAGAATCTGCAATAATCTCGAACACGATTTTTTTTGCCATCACCATACTTCCATTCCTTAAGGAATATGGAAGTAAAAATAAAATAATTTTGTTGCCAGGCAATAAAATTATAATTTTTTCATTTTAATGTAAATATGTACATAGTATAAAGTAAAGTCGGTGCGTTTTCTCTCTGTGTTTTAAATCGCTAATCTCAGGAAGTACTGAACGGATTTTATTCAAGTTTTCGCCAATAGATAGAGTGTCTATCGAGGAACATTTATGTATATAATTAATACATATATGTTGTACATTAGCTTAGCTATCACGGTTTATGTCAAGTAAGTGGTATAGTTTACATCTTATATATAAAAATTCGGTATGGAGAACCATACATGACTTCCATATTCTAAGATTTATATTTAAATCTTAATATCGCCTGCCAAGCGCGATATATTTTCTCTTATACATGATTTACATTAAAATGAAAAAATTTTAATTTTATTGCCTGGCAACAAAATTATTTTATTTTTAACAATTACCATTGTTTGAAAAAGTTTAAATAAATTTTCAAGTACTTCACTCTTGTTAAAACGTAAAAGGTTGCAGGTAAACTACCCCTTCCCCTTAACCGATCTTCACCAAAATCGAAAGTCCTTGAGACCTCTACAATTCAGGGAAGTATGCAAAAAATTATTTGATTCTGTTTGAATTTGCGGCAGTTATCGTTTGCCATAGAAAATACGCTTGATAAAAAAACGTTGCAGGTAAACTACCCCTTCCCCTTAACCGATCTTCACCAAAAACAATAGGTCTTGAGTACTCTACAAATCAGAGCTGTGTGCAAAACATTATTTGATTCTGTTTGAATTTGCGGCTGTTATCGTTTGCCATAGGAAATACCCTTGTTAAAACATAAAACGTTACAGGTAAACTACCCCTTTCCCTTAACCGATCTTCACCAAAAACAATAGGTTTTGAGAACTCTATAATTCAGGGCTGTATGCGAAACATTATTTGATTCTGTTTGAATTTGCGGCTGTTATCGTTTGCCAAAAAAAAAAATTTCCCTCGATAAAAAAAAACCGTTGCAGGTAAACTACCCCTTTTCCTCAACCGATCTTCACCAAAAACAATAGGTCGCGAGTACTCTACAAATCAGGGTTGTATGCAAAAAATTATTTGATTCTGTTTGAATTTGCGGCAGTTATCGTTTGCCATAGAAAAAAAATCTACAGACACACACACAGACAGACACACACACACAGACACTTTTCGAAAAAAATGACTTTTTTTCATGTTTTGTGTGTAGTACAATGATATTCTGCAATAATCTCGAACACGATTTTTTTTGCCATCACCATACTTCCATTTCCTTAAGGAACATGGAAGTAAAATGAATGTTTCTTTGTTTGTCCCATATGCGTTCCTATACCATTCATCCGATTGCGATGAAACTTCGGTGAGTTGTTGTGCGCACGTCCGCGAAGGTTTCTTCCACATCTCCTCCTAAACCACTGTACCGATTTCAACCAAACTTGGCACAAATATTTTACGCAACGGGAGAACCAACATAGGATAGGTGTTTTTTCGATGGGGTCCTTTTGGGGTCTTCCACATCGCCTCCTAAACCACTGGACCGATTTCAACCAAACTTGGCACAAATATTTTACGCAAAGGGAGAACCAACATAGGACAAGTGTTTTTTCGATACGATCCTTTGGGGGGTCCTTTGGGGTCTTCCACGTCTCCACCTAAACCACTGGACCGATTTCAACCAAACTTGGCACAAATATTTTACGCAACGGGAGAACCAACATAGGACAGGTGTTTTTTTTCGATACGATCCTCTGGGGGGTCCTTTGCGGTCTTAAAAAACTATTAGATCTGGTTACTATGGCAACCCAATAGAATAGATTCTGTTCTAAATATATTATCGCATTAAATTGAAGACCACGCGAACGAAGTTGTGGGCAACAGCTATTTATTTTTAAGAAGCCTACTTTAATTAAACTTTATTAATTAAACTAACATTTTCATTACGTACAACGTGAAACTCCGTAGCGAAGCACGGGTATTCTGCTAGTCATGTATAAGAGAAAATATATCGTGCGTGGCAGGCAAGCATATCTCAGTTGTGTACTGTTTACTTTTCCATTTTATTATTATCACTACCGCAATAAAAAGGCAGGGAAGATACACACACACACACACACACACACAATTCGCGTTATTTCTGGCCTCATTCATGTCTATTTTCTTACATTTGCACGGTTTTTAAATGGAAAGTGCCGAACCCATACCAACATAACGCATGCAAGCCGAAAAAGTGTCCAGCGTGGATAGCGATTTGCTTCCTGTGGATCGCTGGGCAGTGTAACTGCACGTGTTTACAGAGGAACGATTCATAGACAGACTTTTCGTCTTTAGGGAATGAACCCTCTGCAAGATGCTGAGGGTCCATGAGTGACTTCGGAGCGCTCCTTCTTTTCCGCGTGTTTGTTCTGTGAAACGTACACTGTAGATTCGCAGATTTATTCTAAGCAACGCTCAATAGGAAATGTTGAAAATTTTTGTCCACGGTGAACCCTCATACACACTAAACCTGCTCTGATGTTTTAATTACGGACATCATAATATTAAAACTTTGGAAACTTGAGCACTATTTAATGGAGATCAATCATTAACTTATACAAGCCATTAATTTTATGCATATTTTTTATATATATGTGTACAACGTTATCGGCAACAAAGAAGTAGTTTTTGTTAAAATTCCTTCCCGGGATATTTGGCCGTAGTCCAATGTTTTCTACAAAACCAGACGTTTCGGCAATGCCATTGACTTCCATCATCAGTGAAAATCGAGTGTGATAACGTGAGGTGGTATATGTTAGTGACCACAGTACTGTGGTTAAGGCTGAAGCAGTAAGTAGAAAGAAGTAGTTTCTATGGTAATATTTCATTTCGAAAATGATTTTAAAAATAAATCTTAGAATATGGAAGTCATGTATGGTTCTCCATACCGATATTTTTCTTATTCCCTTCGATTTATTCGGAACTCTAGGCTCCCCATAGCTGTCAGAGACACCTCTTTTTTAACTTCCCATGAGCTATATGGTACACTTTTGGTTTTTATTCGCCAGTCCCAGCGATCGCACTTTAGCATCGAAATCAAGGAACTTGAGGCACAACGCTGCATCCCTAACAATAGTAAAATCCTTTCACAAAACCCCTTTCTGGACAATGCGGGGATATTACGCGTAGGCGGACGCCTTCAGCACTCCCAGCTTACCTATGACAGCAAACACCAAATTATACTCCACCCGCATTCTCCTCTCAGCAAATTAATCATAGAAGGCGAGCATCTTCGTCTACTACGTGCTGGGGTACAATTGACTCAGTACTCTCTACGGCAGAAATACTGGATAATTAATGATAAATCATACATACGATCAGTAATACACAAATGTATCACTTGCTTTCGATTCTGTGCTAGGGGCTCAAGCCAATTATTAGGACAATTACCCTCTTCCCGGGTTACGCCTGCTAAGCCATTTTCTCAATCTGCAGTCGACTATGCCGGTCCTGTACTTATACGTCATGGCAGGCAGCGTTCCAAATCTACGTCAAAGGCTTATATTGCTCTATTCATATGTATGGCCACTAAGGCCATTCACCTTGAACTAGTCTCAGATCTTACCTCAGACGGCTTTCATAGCAACCTTAAAACGGTTTATAGCTCGTAGAGGTATCCCTACTCAGATATTCTCCGACAATGGTACAAATTTTTGTCGTGCTAGTAGTACACTTCACGAATTATACAAACTTTTTCAATCTAACGGATTTGAACAGACCACCCAGGATTTTACCAGTGCCCAAGGCATCAAATGGTCCTTTATTCCCCCGTCAGCACCTCATTTCGGTGGCCTGTGGGAGAGTGGAGTCAAGAGCGTCAAGTTTCATTTACGGCGCGTTGTCGGCAGAACACTATCCTAACTCAGAGTCCTGCCTTAACTCACGCCCCTTGTTCGCCATCTCAAATGACTCTAGGGATCCCGAACCTTTAACTCCAGCGCACTTCTGGTTGGTTTTCTGCTCACTGCACTCCCGGAACCTGACTATTCCAAAGTCAATATTGGTCGTCTGGGCAGATGGCAGCTGCTCCAAAGATTCACCCATTCTATATGGAACAGGTGGTCGAAGGATTATTTGCACCAGTTGCAACAACGCAACAAATGGCGCATCCCGTCAAAAAATTTGGCTCCCGGACAACTTGTCCTTATTCTGGAAGACAATTCCCCCCCACTGCAGTGGAAACGCGGGGTAGTCACTAATGTCTATTCGGGTCAGGCTTCAATAGTGCGCGTCGCGGATGTTCGCACCGCAAACGATATCCTACGTCGGCCCATTCACAAATTATGTCCACTTCCTGTGACTAATTGCATTGCACTATTCCACTCAGACTAATTGCATGAGCGTTCATGCGACATGTTTCAGTGATGTGAACTTTATAGCATTATCGTGCTTCATGCCCGGGACATTCCCCGGGCGATCACATGCTTTGCATTGTTATTCTTATTATATTATTATTGTGTCTATTGTACTATTATGTATCACTATCGTGTTATTAGGGATTATTGAATTTTGGGATTTATTATTCTAATATTATGCATATGAATTATATGTCTTTTAGTATTGTATTGTTCTACTGTTATATATTTTTGAATTTTTGGGGATTATTATTCTAATATTATGCCTATGAATTATTATGTCTTTTATTATTGCATTGTTCCACTGTTATATATTTTTGAAGTTTTGGTGAGCATTGTTCTGATATTATGCATGTAAGGTATTATGTCTTTATCATTGTACTATCATGTCATATATTATTGAATTTTTTGGGATTATCATTATATTGTTATGTACTGTCAACTACTGTATTATGTCTGTCTGATTATTATATTATTATGCATCATTATTATGTGTTATGGAATTTTTAGTATCATTATTCTATTACTATGTAACGTAAATCATTATGTATTATGTATCCTTACATGAATTTGGTATGTCAATCATATTGTTATGTACTATTGAATTTCTTTTGGTGTCATTGCTCTATTGTTATGCATGTAAACTATTATGCTTTTATTATTGTATTGTCATCCGTTATGTATTATTGAATTTTGATGTCATGTAATGTCAATTATTATTCACTATTCACACAATGACTTAAGCTGCAAAATCGCCCGATTTTGTGCAGGCAGTATGGTTAAACTTTGTACTGTAACATCGCATTGCGACGCGCGTGCAGTGACGTCATTTTTCTCCCCCGCTCATCTGCTGTCGGCTTGTAGCAGGCTCGCAGCAGTCAAATTTAGTTAGTTATTTGCAAGACTCCGGACGGGCAACTCGCCTCAGTTCGCCAGCGGCGGCTACATAATTATTTTCAATATTTCTAAATTTTAGCATGATCATCATGTGCTAAATTACTTAGGTGATCTCAGCCTCTACGCACGATTATGTTTTTCAATATTTAATTCTACCATTACTTATCAGGCATTTTTGCCACGCTATACTGCACACACCATGCAACTATTTTCTAAATAATTTTCAATAAACAATTAGCTCAAGAACATTCATTATTTCATTTCTTACCAGCTACCTCAACAACTAGCGTTCTAAGACTAACTTAAGATTACTTCGAGAGCGTCTAAGACGCAACATAGGACAAACAAAAAAACAACTGAAAAACGTTATTTTGAACATCTAAACGCATTTAAAAAACCAGAAATATATAAATCTAATTTGGCCACACATACAATAAACTGGACATGAATTCCCAGACATAACCAACATGACACTAATGAAACACATACCACACAAAGGCACCATAATGAACATTTGGGAAAATTTACAAACACAAAACAAACTAATACCTGAACAAATACAAATCAATACAAAACATGATACAATTTTCAAAGCACTCAACATTGAAAATACACAAAATACTAATATATACACCACAATCACACACAATAATAACAATTTAAAAAACCAAAAATCAATGGGAAACCACAACAACAGCCAACCAGCACACACGTACTCCACAAGATTCAAAATTAGAAAGGCTGATGATGGGAACACTAGGGATCCCGAAACATGTTCCAAATATGGGAAAAATAACATCTTGAGGTAAAGTAAATATAAATTTTAAATATATTATATACAATATATATTATATAATATATATAAATAAATAGATTGTAGCAAAAAGTGTTTGAATTAAAAATATAAATATACTGATAATATAAGAAATTATACTAACGTTTCGAGTGCCATTAGTGATATCTGCTTCCTATTCTATTTACATTTATGTAAACATATAGATATCTGAGTGAGCTTACACAATAATTGCCTGGCTGTTGTAATAAATTAATTACCTTACTTTCTACTCATCAAGCTATAAAGGTTGCACCACAGGGGGATCAGGGTGGGCCCAGGCCCCCCAAAATTTTATTGGCCCCCCCACCCAGATTGGAGCAGCTGTACTACACAATGAGTTGAATGTCAATGTAGACAGTGGAAACGTTTTGCAGACATAAATGTAATACTGTTAAGGACTTAATGTTATTAACAAAACTTATTCTTTAAAATAGTGGACGATACAATAGAGTTTTATAACTTCAGAAATTGGTATAAAAATGAATGGTTCAGTAAGTGATGCAACAGCTTATCTTCAAGCCTATGCTCATTTCTGAAGTAATCTTAATTTTCATGCGTCCATTTGATTTGTGTTTGTGATTAGATTATGTAGTACCAGTATCCTCTGTCTTCAAGATTAATTAGTTTTAGTATTTAATTTGTTGGTGTGCAATAAAGAATTGCATTTTGTAAGTATCAGTAATGTAATTTTCAGTGTCTGTAATTGGGAGCCCAGCATAGTAACACTCTTCGGCCATCTCCTTTCCTTTGAGTTGGGTGTTTTTGTGGATTATAAAATGAAAAGTAAGTTTTATTTTTTAAGTGAAATGGGTTATATGCGTCAGCCTAACAACATGTTTGCTGTCAGTAATGCAGGTTTAACTGAATTAGTGTCCTAATTGCTAGGAACACTCTGAATTATAATTAACTGACAATAAAAGTGATTACAGTCAAAACCAAACTATTTACTTGGACAGTACAACTCATTAACATGTTTTGGATTATCTTACTAGCCATATAAGTGATATTCTCTACATATCGATATGAACAATTGCACAGTTTAAATTTTGGAAACTGTTATGTGAGATGTATCATAATAAGCGGCGAAGCCACTGCGATATTGCCAGTGTTTGCAACAGACCTCCCCTCCCCGCCTTTGCCTACGCATAACCTAGTGTAATGTGCGACAACGCTGGATGGCGAGGGGCGGGGAAGAGCTGTTACTATTGCATAACCTCGAAGCTTATTATGGTAAGTCCTGTACTATAGTGTAGATACAATTAATGGGGAAGTAGCAGTTAAATAAAGATAGCTTCATTTTATTTAATAATCTAACTAAAGGCTAATTCCTCTTGACATCATCAGTTTTGAGACTGGGTTTTAACTGACTGCACATACCGATATAGTGTGAAGATTAATATGATATTGATTGTGTGGAGTAGAAACTAAAAGGCTACTCAGTAATGATAGCAATAACATTTGTAATTATTATGTATATCAATTATCAGATATGTCAATAAGCAAAGTAGGCCTAAATTCAAAGCATCTTCATGGTAAAGCAGAACAGTTAGTGACAACAGAAGTCTGTGAATTGTGTAATGTCATGATTCATCATATTAATCAAGGGTTTCCATTATGCCAGTAATTAAACACAACATTCCACATGTCTTTTATAATTAAGAAGCGCAACCTACAACATTGTCCATGGCCATCAAAATATTATATAAATAGTGTGGAGCCTTCATAACTATTATATCATCGCTTTATCTTGACAACAACCCTTGAGGTGGGCAGTCTTTTGTGAATTGTTTTTCAACTGATAGAGCATGTTTTAGTTTATGCAAATTATTATCTAGTCCTTATTTGTTTATAAGCCCATTAGTAACTTTACTGACTTAATGATTGGATGAATTTGTGTGCGTGGACTGGTGAGATAGGTCCAGATAGGTGCGAGGTCCAGATAGTAGTGGACTGGTGAGTCTATGCTTCGTGTTTGCGCCAGCCAGTCAGCTGTGTGTCGTCATTCAGATATGTACGTGTGGTACGTATGTTAGACTGATTCATAATTTCAAGTGTACATTTTTCATGTGCTTATACAACAAACGTGTTAATTTCAAGTGTCAATTTCATGTGCGTTTTTTTTATACAATAAATCTATTAATTCCAAGTAGCAATTCTTCATGTGTGCTTTTTTTTGTACAATAAACTTGTGATACAGTCCACTTGCGTGTTAATTAATGAAACAGTTCATAAAATTTGGTCCTCTGGGCCGGATCTAGTGAACAGTGAACAGTTTTCAAATTGATATAGTGAGCAGTTTTCAAATTTTTCGTTATTAAAACTGTGCTTTGTGTGGACATCATTGCAACGAGTTTCCATACCTTACCCAGTCCAGCTTCAAGGTCAGAGGGCAATTGGCATGACGCAGTGGAGGCAGCTGGTTATTCACACAACATTATCTATCAGTTGGCGAGGCCGTTCATTTATTCATAAACAAACCTGTACTATTGTACTTTTGCCTGTAACATCCTTTCGTAACTCAATTCAATTCCTTACAATATCAAATCCTTTCTAATTAATTTCTAATCAAATCAGCATAATTATTTCCTATATTTATTCAATCACATAAACCATTTCTGTGTGTGTTTCATAATTAATACAAAAAATCAAGATGAGTAAACCAGATATAAGTCAAAAGGCTGACTTAATAAAATAAAATACGGGGCAGTAGTAAAGGGCAAAGTGGCAAGATTTAGAAACTTTTTTGAAAATAAAACTAATGAAGATAACTTAAGCCAATTAAAATTACGTTTTGAAGTATTCAAAGGTAACAAGCAGAATGATCACTGTTGCACACCACTATATAAAAATTATCCCGATTAGCGCTTTCAAGCTTCACAGCTCATCGTCAGATCGGAATTGCTAAGAATCAGATTGGAACAGCAATTCCGATCTGACGATGAGCTGTGAAGCTTGAAAGCGCTAATCGGGATAATTTTTATATAGTGGTGTGCAACAGTGATCATTCTGCTTGTGATTTCAACCACTAACACAACTTTCTTCATTAATATTGTAGCATGACAGATAATCCACTAAGTTATAATTCAAATATGATCATAATTATATTTAAATTAATTAACTCAAAAGAAGGTTCGAAAGAAAATAATGAATTATCAAATAAAAATAATTAACTATCAAATAAAAATAAGTAACTATCAAATGAAAATAATCAATATCAAATGAAAAGAATTAAAAATCAAATGAGAATAATTAAATATCAAAGTGAACAACACCGCCATAAAAGAAAAGTATAATTAAATTAATAAAATGCAATGATAAAGTATCAAGGAAATTAAATCCAAAGGAACTCATATAAAAAATCAGGAGGATACCCAGGAAGGTTAGGAGCAGGTGATAAAGAAGATACCCCGAACCAACCAAAGGACATAAGGAAAAACTTACCTTGGAAAACCCAAGACAGAAGAATGAAGAAAAAGATGTAGGATGGGAGAACTACAAAGAATACCCATGAAAAACCTATTAATAAAAATAATAAACCCCGAACCAAATATTAATATAATCCCAAGAAAGTATAACACCCCAAAACCTCGTGTAAAATAATTATAAACAAAAGTGTTTAGTAGTAAATAGAAGTGCACCCAAGAAAGTTATTATGTAATAAAATAAACAAATCTTCACCGTCCCTTATAACTAAAAGTTTGGTCTTAAAATATTGTAGAACTCAAATATAAATAAGAACCAACAGTGTTAAGTATACCAGTGCAAGTGATTTCTATTTAATAAACTTCAAGTGTAAAGGTGTAACTTATATTTTAACTATGTACAATCAAATAACTTGAAGTTTTATTATAAATACAAAAATGAAATATCATGAAGTATTATTATGAAATATGTTAAATATTTCATAAAAGAGGCCACATCTTTTTATCAAAAGAAATTCATAGAAATGCAAAATGATAAAGAGAGCTGAGGGGAAATAATTACTGTGATAGGGGATTAAAAAATGTAATATACAATTAAACAGAAAAGACTGTAATTAGTTTAAGTTTAAAGAAAAATTTAACAATCAATGGCTAAGTATGTTCATGTTTAGAGCCTATGAACCCCACATTTCAATGTGTTAATATTATATAGAATAATAAGTAATATAAGAATGTTTATTATGTATAACAGTGTGCAACCTAAAGTGTTTCTGTATGCATACTAGACTAATTTTTCAAATGTTTGTTATGTATTTTTAGAAATAGTTAAAACCAATGTCTAGCTTTAAAGACTGTTCATTAATTTTCAATATTGTTTTTTATAGTATGAGCATGAATACTATGCTACATGTTTCAATAGTTGTATAAGGAGTTTTTATGTAATATTATGTTAACTTTAGACAGTCAGAGGGGGTACAATTCATAATATTAAAAAACCAATATAGGTAAAACAATAGAATCTAGGCCAAAATGGAAATTTCAATAACATTAATATTTGAGTAAGGAAGTTAAATAAACGAAGCAAACTAATTAGATTTATATAAGGTAAATCAATCACCAACTACTATAACTGAAACTATACTTTAAAAGAATCATATAAAAGATTGTATAAAATTATTAAAAAATTTCAAAATGTAATACCTAACCATTTCAAAGGAGAAATAGTAAATTCATGAATTACAACTAAAAGGATGATCAAATTGTTAAATTTATAAGAAATTAAGGAAAGGTAAGGATTTATATCAATCAGAAATTTGTTATAATCATATTTATAACACCTAACATGGCTAATATTTTGGACAAGAACAGGAACCAGATAGTAGGCCTATATTTCCAAAAAGACAGAAGTATAACAATTTTAACAAAAATCTTTATAAATATGGACTATTGCTTATCAAATTAAACAAAAAGAGTTAAAGAAACCAATTATATAATTAATAGTTCACGAAAGTAATCCATAAACAAAAAATATTCTGGATATAATGTATATAATAATCACATGAATAGGAAGTGAAAAATATTTAAACAATACTTTTTTCATATTAACTTGGCAAGATATTTCATGAGACGAAGGAAGTAAAACAGTTCTTAATTAACATTCAACGCGTACAGTTGTTATAAAATCGCTCTAAGAACCTAAATCGAATATATGTAATGGCGTATAAGGTTATGCAGTAAAAAACGAGAGTTACCGAAATTGTCATTTTTAACTTAAAATCAGTGATACACACCAACACAAACAGTGAGAACAAACAATACTGAACAGAATACTTGTGAAATAAACTAATAAAACTATCACACATTAAGAATTCACGTTACAACGAAACTCACGACCATAGCTACACACAAACAAAAGTGAAAATACCAATTATACCAAAACAATTAAAGCCAGTGAACGAAGAACACTTAAACAGGACACCTCAAACAATACAATAGATATTATACACTATTCCGGAGATAATAAAACAGTTGTGAAGGTAATTTTATTATCAGAATTTCCAACCAACATTTAGCGGTTTTCGTCTACAACGAGGCGTGCCGCCATTTTGAACTCCCATGATGCAAAGTGTTTGCCAGCAACGGTTCGTCGCTACAGCATTGGTCTGCATATTTTAATTTTATAAACATTATATTTTATTATAAACCTTGTTATTTATTAATTATTAAGAATCCTATTGTACATGTTATACTTTCTATGATTGTCCCTTCTCTGACTATATAATTATAACCGTTAAAAGAACCATTCTGAACATTAATATACTATAACCTGTTTTGTAAAATCGATTTATCACTGTACAAGAGTCAACATCATATCAATATCGATTTTCAATCGATATTTTACCAGTAAATGTTAATAAATCAAATTAATTCTATTACAGTAAAGCCCCGATTATCCGCGGAATTGGGTGGCAAGGGCACCGCGGATAGTAAAAATCGCGGATAACCCGAAAAAAGACTAAAAATAAGGTGTAAACACGAAAAAAAATATTTCAGCATAAAAACTATGTTTTATTGTACAAAAAACATAATATGTAAAACTTTTAAAATATGTACAGTACAGCAGAAACCTTTGCTCTACGTCTAAATCACTAAAATAAAGAACAGTAAACAAAAAACAATACTGTACTGTTAACAAAAAGTGTTCAGTTACGCCTTTTTAAAAAAATCAGTCACTCGTTTTTGCTTCTTGCTTTGGAAACACCTTTTCTTTATTCTAGATTGTACTTTCCTTAACATGAGTTTTTCTGCCAGAAGTGCGTCGTCGTCTTGTTCCTCTAAATATTGAAGCAATCCGTCTACGTGCTCCAAAGCAGTTTCGTGTGGATGCGCCCACATCCGCGCAGGCGCCTTGTCTTCTTCACTTTCACTTTGTTCTTCTTCGTTCTCGTTCACTCCCATTGCTTTGTTCGTTATCTCTACGTCAGTCAGTCAGTCGTTCAAACCCCGGCTCACTTGCGTCGCATTCCAGCCACTCTTCTATGTTCTCTTCGTCTACATTCTCACCTCCCGGAACGGATGTCACTAGGTCAACAAGTGTAGCGGTCGGCATGACTTCATTCTCTTCTTCACAAATGTTTTGGTTGACATTTGTTTCGATACTCGGAAAGAGTTTTCTCCATGATTTAACAAGGGTTGAGGGTTTGATGTAATCCATGCAGATGCAATATCGTAAATGCTATCCAAAATTGTACAATTCTTCCAAAATTCTTTGAGATCGCAACCTTCTTCGATTTTTGACAGTAACAACTTTGTTCTGTATGTTCTCTTCATGGTTGCAATGACTCCCTGGTCCATAGGTTGTATCAGCGCAGTAACATTTGGGGGCAAAAACTTTGCGAAGATTTGCCCGTCAGAAGATTTAAGCACACATGTAGCTGGGTGTGAAGGCGCGTTGTCAATTAACAAAAGAGCCTTCTTTGGCAAATTTTTTGAGTCAAGATGTTTACGTACTTGAGGCACAAAAATGTTTTCAAACCATTCTTGAAAAATCTGCTGGTTCATCCAACCTTTTTTTTGGTTGAAATAATCAACTGGTAAATTTTCTGCTCTTGTCCCCTTAAAAGACCTCGGTTTCTTAGATTTACCGATTACAAGAAGCCTAAGTTTGTGACTACCCGCAGCGTTGCTGCATGGCAAGATTGTAATTCTTTCCTTGCTATTTTGTGACCTGCCGCTTGATGTTCACTTTCAAATGCTAAAGTACGAGTGGGAAGACACTTCCAAAAAAGCCCTGATTCATCAGCGTTATAAATTTGTTCATATGACAGATCTTCAGACAACACAAACTCTTCAAAATCACGTTGAAAATTATCAGCTGCTTGTTGATCACCACTCAGCTTCTCTCCGTGTAGACCAATCTCTCTAATTCCATGACGTTTCTTAAAACGATGTAACCAACCGGACGAAGCATCAAAATTTCCTTCCAGGCCTAACAAATCAAAAAAGATTTTTGCTTTAGCTGCAATGGTAGGACCAGACACGGGGGTGCCCTCACTTCGCACCTGAGTTTACCATTCCGCTAATGCCGAGTCATATTCATTATAGGTGGATTTCTTCATTGTTTTTCGTTTTTTCATCCCAGAAGCACTGTCCGACACTGATGCAAAGGCTAACAGTTTGTCTTTTTGCTTTAAAAGGTCTCGCACTGTTGTTTCCCCGATCCCGTAATTCAAACACATCTGCTTTCTTGAAGCGCCATTTTCTATTTTAGAAATCATTTCAAGTTTTTGTGCAATCGTTAACACAACCTTCTTTCGTTTTTCAGCCATTATTAATTTCAAGAACTAACGAACTGATCACGACTGATCACTAAGCACGCTTACTGACAACTGACACCATTGGCAGACCGAGAGAATATGTACGTAGAGGGGGAAGGTTAGTGAACTTGACCAAAACAAAAGAGCAAGAGCCAAAACAAAATTCCGAGAAGGCCTATAGGATTACGATGCACAATAAACCTGTCAGAAATTTTCGACCTTCTCACTGTAGGGCCTATTGTATTTTCCCTGTTGTTGGCTTGGATTAAAATTGTTTTTTTTGAGGTTCGTAATTAAAAAAAATTTTCGCGGCACTCGCGGATAATCGGGGCTTTACTTTATCTCGTTTTAAAATTATTTCATACATTAATATAAGAGTGTTTATTATATACAGAACTTACTGGAAGACGACATTTACTAAAGGGAAGTGAAATACTGGAGTATCAAGAAAATCGTTAATCGATTAGTAAAGTAAGACAATCTGATTAACTCCAGAATCATTTACGGTCAACCAGAAGTGCATATTTTAACCTAATAAACTCAAAGAATTTTAAAATTTCAATGGAATTTCACAACAAGAATTATTTATAAAATATTAAAATCATAAACCAACATAAAAAAAAATTTTTTTAATTTTGTTTTTGTTAAAAAAAAATTTTTATGTTGTACATTACAGAATTATTTATTTGTAACCGCTATGAGTGGCTGGTTACAATATTCAAAGGTAGTTTAACAGAATTTAACAGTGTGCAAACACAAATAGAATGTTTTGATGATCAGCAAGATGATGAAGAGCGTGAAAATTATGAAACATCGTATTTTGAACTGCATGATTGGGTACAGAATTTTATTGATAGTCATACATGCAATGGAAACAGGGTAGAGGGTGAAAACACTTCACATAATTTTCCAGTGAAACTTCCGCCAATAAATTTACCAGTTTTGTATGGTAATTTTGATGAATACGTGTCGTTTTCTAGCACTTTGAAGTCGCTGATACATGAAAACACATCTTTTTCAGAAGTTCAAAAATTCTATTACATAAAATCGGTTCTAAAGGGGGATGCGGCCACAATCCTTCAATCTTTAGATGGAACTCCAGGTTGTTACATGACACCTTGGGAACTTTTGCAAACAAGGTTTGAAAACAAACGCTACATTATAAACAAACATGTGAAGGCTTTGTTTAATCAAAGTAAAGTAGGAAAGGAGTCAGCAAAATCTATCAGACATTTAATTGATAATACACAAAAACATTTACGGGCACTTGAAAATTTAGGTGAACCAACTCAACATTGGGATAAATTAATTATACATTTTGTAACAACACAACTTAATAAGAAAACATTTGTGGAGTGGGAGGGCACCGTAAAGAACAGCGAGAAGCCATCATTAAAGGATTTAATCACTTTTCTGGAACAGAAGTGCAAACTGTTAGAGGCAGTCGAAGACAGGAGCATGTCGAAGAATAAGCCCCAGCAGTTTAAGGGAAGGTCAAACAACATTTCAGTTAACTATGCAGCAACAGTAAAGGATTGCAGTTTGTGTCCTGGTAGTAGTCACCCCATATTTTTCTGTAGCAAATTTAAGGCAATGAAGATGCCAGAAAGAGAATCGCATGTGAGGAAGGTAGGTTTATGCTTCAATTGCTTGTCTTCTTATGACCACAGAAGCAGAAATTGTGGTGCAGGTTCTTGCAAACTCTGTGGCAAACGTCATAATTCCCTTTTGCATTATCCACAGAAGCTAGGTGAAACTCAGCAACAACATCCCGTGAACATGGAATCAAAGCAGCCAATTTCCAGTGTTGAAAGTAAACATCAGAAGCAGTCATCTGTGGTTTCTACATCCTCTCATACATCATACCAGGGTGCAAATTCTTCAGTATTGTTGTTCCACAACTGTGGTGCAGGTAGTGGACCATCGTGGGGGACCTCATTTGTGCAGAGTTCTTCTCGATCCAGCATCACAGTTACACTTCATATCTAAGAGGGTGGTGAAGAAACTAGGTTTACCATTATCCAGTGTTTCAGTGGAGGTCTGTGGTATAGGACAGTCATCAACAAAAACTTCCAGTACAGTTCAATGTGTCATCAAATCAAGGTTTAGTCCATACACAGCAACCATCCAATGTGTAGTTTTAAAACCCATAACACAACAGTTACCAACAGTTTTCATTCCAAAATCAGATCTAGAAATACCATCCAATCTTCAATCAGCTGATCCTCATTACAATCAGCCCAGTGAAATTGATCTTCTGTAGGCGCAGAACTATTTTCCGATTTGTTGCTTGATGGTAGGTTCAAATCATCAGATAGAACTCCCACTTTACAAAACACAGTCTTGGGATGGGTCGTCTGAGGCAGGTTAAGGGTTAACACCGCATCGACCATCAGTGTATGTCATCTATCCACATTAGATGATGTGAACAAAAATATACAACGTTTTTGGGGCCTTGAAGATTGCAGCAGTGTGAAAAGGTTTACAGGAAACGACAGATTATGTGAAGATTTGTTCATGAAAACATCAAGAGATGAAGGTGGAAGATACTGTGTACACATACCATTGAAAGGTGACGTCAGTGACCTCGGTGAATCAAAGAATACAGCATTTCGCAGATTGTTATCACTTGAACGACGTTTCACAGCAAATTAAGAACTGCGCTCACAATATGTGCAATTTATGCGAGAGTATGAAGAGCTAGGACATATGAAAGAGATTACATATGATGAAGCAGAGAAATCGAAGGCGTACTATATCCCACATCATGCGGTACTGAAGGAAGACTCCACAACAACAAAACTAAGATAACAAAACTACATATTGCTTAAAATTCATCAGCAGTTGTTGTAAGAAGAATGACAACAACAATAGCAAGAAAAACTTGATTCCACAATTATCGGTTGAAGAAACTGAGAAGGCAGAGATTGTCCTTTTGAAAATAGTGCAAGGTGAAGCATTTAGCAAGGAAATTCATGACCTCAAGACAAATATATATGTGCAAAAAGATAGTTGCCTCGCTTCATTGCATCCATTCTTAGATGAGAATGGATTAGTTAGAGTATGTGGTCGTCTTAAACATTCCAATTTAACCCCAGATCAAAGAAATCCAATTGTGTTGCCAAAAAATAACCAATTAACAGAACTCATTGTGAAACACAGTCACGTAAAACCACTACATGCTGGACCGCAAATGCTCCTCAGTATAATCAGACAAAAATATTGGCCAATAGACAGTAGAAATTTGGTTCGTAAGGTATTTCATAAATGCATAAGGTGCTTTAGGACTAATCATAAATCACAAACGCAGTTAATGGGAAATTTACCCAAATCATGAGTGCAGGTTCCAGTGCGACCTTTTCCAATATGTGGAATAGACTACTGCGGACCATTTTTGGTCAAGCCAGTAAGGAAACGCGGAGTGAAATCATATAAATGGTACGTCTCATTGTTTACGTGTTTCAACTCCAGAGCAATCCATTTAGAACTTGTGGAGGACATGACCACAGCATTATTCATAGCCGCATTGAGAAGAATGATGGCAAGAAGAGGAAAGGTGAAATCAATATACTCAGACAATGGTACAAACTTTGTAGGAGCCTATAAGGAATTAAAGGAACTTTTCAACAGCAGTAAATTTTAAGCAGAAATAGTGGATACATTTGGTCTTTATTGGGAAGCTCGGTACCAAATGGGTTAAATGTACCAAGGGGGAGCCATTGGAAAACAACAACAACAACATAGTGGATACATTGGCAACTGAAGGTATCGAGTGGCACTTTCAGCCACCAAATGCACCTCACTTTGGCGGACTATGGGAGTCCTCGGTGAAACTAGTGAAAAATCATTTAAAGAGAGTCATCAGATCAACATGTTTAACAATAACTCAGTTTTCAACACTACCAACTCAAATCGAATCATGTGTAAACTCCCACCCCCTCACACCTTTATCCGAAGAGCCTTCAGACTTTAGCCCACTCACTCCAGCACACTTCCTAATTGGAGATGTCCTATTAAATATTCCATAACCAAACCTTATTAACATACCAACCAACCAACTTAACCAGTGGCGGCATATGCAACAAATGCTGCAACACTTCTGGCCAAGGTGGTCTACAGAATACCTTAGCAGTCTTCAACAGAGATCTAAGTGGAGGAAATCCACTTCCAACCTTCAAACAAACGACTTGGTCGTCATAAAGGAGGACAACCTTCCACCATTACAATGGCGTCTGGCTCAGGTCATCCATCTTTATCCTGGCTCAGACGGCTTAGTCAGAGTGGCCTCTCTACAAACATCCAGTGGACTCATCAAGCGGCCAATCACAAAATTGTGCCCTCTTACATCCCCAGATGATAATGATTAATTAGTTAAATTCTTGGATTTCATTGTCCAGATGATATTTGATTAATTAGTGTTTTGTGGTGTGTGTTTTTGAAGGTTGGCGGATTGCCCTTCCAACATGTTAGTTTTGTATTTGTTTTTTTTTCATGAGTTTAATTTTTGTGTGTGTGTCATTTGTCATTTGTGTTTTTTGTATGTGATGAAGGAAATCCTTCATGGCGGGGGCATGGATGAATCTACGGAGAGAGAGAGGGAGAGAGATAGTGGTGGACTGGTGAGTCTACGCTTTGTGTTTGCGCCAGCCAGTCAGTCAGCTGTGTGCCGTCATTCAGATATGTACGTGTGGTACATATGTTAGACTGATTTATAATTTCAAGTGTAAATTTTTCATGTGCTTATACAACAAACGTGTTAGTTTCATGTGCGTTTTTTTTTTTTATATACAATAAATCTATTAATTGCAAGTAGCAATTCTTCATGTGTGCTTTTTTTTCTTTTGTACAATAAACTTGTGATACAGTCCACTTGCGTGTTAATTAATGAAACAATCCAATGATTGTTAATGTTTATTGAGAATAATGTGTAATATATAATTTTATTTATTGCAAATATCATTAAGTATAATTAAATGTGATTTGCAATAATTTTGTAAAATAAAACTTAAATTCTCTTACTCTGTTTTTTTTTTTTTAAATTAAATTACAAAACACTAAAGATCATGCCAGGCAGTACAGTAACTAATGACAGTTAATTTTTAAAAAAATTAAAATTAAATTAAAAAAAAATTTGTTGGATTCGGTAACCCAAAAAACAGCTAACTGAACAAATATAGTTTTATTATATTACATCTAGTGGAAATTTAGTGAAAAGTCATAGGTGTGAAGTTCATGAAAGCAAAAATTGCCCTTCAGGATCAGATGAAAGTGATTAGTCATGATGTAATACATAACAATTTCCAAAAAATATTCAAGATGTAATGACCCCTTTTAATTCTCATTACCAGAATAGTTTCCAAAAATGAATACTATACAATTTTAATTGTTGGTATTGTAAATAAAATTACCATTTCTAGGCAGTGAAAATTGCAAGAAATTGTTTAATTCAAAACAATACTGAGTTCAAATGTGTTTTATTACCGTGACTGCATGTAAAGCCTTCCTGTGGCATTTATTTCTTTTGAAATACTTAAGGTGAATGGAATTTTAACATTATTAACACATCTGATCACAGTTAAAACACAGGCAAGAGACTGTGATTTTGGGAACAAAGCAAGGTGCACACTTGTATTGCCCTCGGATTTGCATTCCCACATGTGTATGCATATAATATGCGGTTCACACACTTGTGCATGCATGGGGACATTTTGGATGCAAGTAATACATATGTATGCTTACAAGACTGCAAAGTTGTAGACAGTGCAAGGTGCGCTCTTGCATTTCTTTCCAAGGTTGGCTTTGCATTTCCTTGTAAATACACATGGGGGCTGTGAGTTATATATGTGTGTGTGTGTGTGTGTGTGTGAGAGACTATGAAATTGAGGGCAATGCAAGGCACGTGCTTACATTTTTGTATTTTGCTTGAGTATTTTCACAATGGGCAAACAAAAACCATGAAGGGAGGAATTTACTACAGGTATCAAAGATTAAAAAATAGTACTGAGGTCACAGAGTAATGTTACAAAATACAGTATAAAGTACTTATACATGATATCTTGCATTAACAATTACAATAAACATTTGAATAAATCAAACATTTGTCTTTATTTAATTTATTGTAACACATTATGCAATGCCAAATTAACATCTATTGTAAACTGTTTAAAATTATATGCATATAACTTCTTTCTAGTTAAAAGCCTCCAGGTTGGTTGGCACCAGCTCTCCACTCTTCTCTATTGTTTGCCTTCCCTTTTAATGCATAATAAGAATCACCGTTCATGTCTTTTATAGTATCAGTCGTGCATTCGTCGAGTGCGGTTATAAGTTTGTGCTCCGTTATCTCTTGTGTTATCTCATGTGTTATTGTTTTGTTATGTTTATGAATATAGTTTATCATCTTAGTTTAACATTTATCTAATCTTTATATACTGTGTCTGTTTAGACTTCCAGTGCGTGCGTGCGCTGTGTGTGTGTGATTGTGTGTTAGTGTGTGTTCAACTTGTCAACATATACTGTGTCTTTCTAGGCCTTCAGTGCGTGCGTGCGCTCTGTGTGTGTGTGTGTGTGTGTGTGTGTGTGTGTGTGTGTGCGCGCGCGCGCGCGCTTGAGTGAGTGGGCACGTGGAAAACTGGTCCATTCTTGTAAACCGTGAGTGTACGTATACGTTATCAACTTGAAACAGTTGTGTTCAACTTGAATACGCGTGTATTTGACCTACTTGCAATTGATCCTAACTCGTATGCCTATCAACATAGTCCCCATCTTACACAGTACATGCAGCATCCGATACCACAGCACCCAAGGCATTTTTCGCTGCCTTTACCTTAAAATACGCCATATAATGCAAATGTCTATCATCCACACACTATACTTACTTTGAGTAAGACCCCTTCTCTTTTATCTTTTCTGTCTGGCCTCTTTTGGTCAACTCTTGTTCTTTCCGACCCTGACGCTTATACTTACTTTGAGTAAGACCCCTTCTCTTTTATCTTTTCTGTCTGGCCTCTTTTGGTCAACTCTTGTTCTTTCCGACCCTGATGCTATTAGGTTACCGAGGGCTAGGGGTCTTTCAGTTTCATATTTCTATTACTCTGTACTTATTGGATAAACATTAAAGCAATGGAGAACACAAAAAAGGAATGACTACACCAGGTGGCAGACCAGGTAAACACCTGGTAAATCCACCCTCTTCGGAGGTCGGCCCCATGGATTCTGGGGGGGGGCCAGCTATTGCTTGGTGAGGATCCGTTTAGAAGAGGTTCGTTGGTGGCAAGGTCTCCGCCAACTAATATAAACTGTAGTTTGGAAAATCAAAACTCACAGATACCAACACTGGAAGTCCCAGAGGACACAAAAAGCAGACTGCAGGCTCAGCTTAATTCTGCTTATAACGAAATCAGACGACTACAGGAAGAAATCAAGAAGTTACAGCCTAGGGTATCCTATAGTCCAGCCAACTCAGAAGAAGAGGAAGAAATCGTGGCCAAAGAAACTGCTTGGATACTGGAAAAGAATAAAAAACGTAAAAGGAAAACTATGGAATCACCAGAAACAACGAAAACCAGTCCAATAAACACAAGTAAGAGGACTAAAGAAAATGTAAAAAAATCGGCAAGCCACCGCCAGTGATACTGAGCAATGTGGAAAATTATATAGAAATAAGTCAGAAACTGAAATCAAAAGATTTGAAATTTAACACCAGCATGATGAACAACAATCAGCTGAAAATTAATGTAGACACAGAAATGGAATATAGAGAACTGACAAAACTCCTAAAAGAAAGTAAGTTGGAATGCCATACTTATGAAAATAAACAGACCAGACCAATAAGAGTTATGGCACGTAACTTGCATCCAACATGCAAATCAGAAGAGATTAAAGAGGAGTTATTGAATAGAGGATATAAAGTCCTTGAAGTAGTTAATAAAATTAGAAAGACTAAAGTTGACGGCAAGGAAAAAATCATACATTTGCCATTATTTATGCTAACGTTTGATAGATCAGAGGATATAAAAAAAATATTTGATATTCAATATTTATGTCATATGAAAATAAAAATTGAAGCTCTCAGGAGTAACAAACTGATACCACAGTGTAAAAGGTGTCAAAGATATGGTCACACTCATAAGTATTGCCAACATGGACCTATCTGTGTAAAATGTGCAGGCAATCACAGGACTATCGATTGCCAGCAAGAACGAGATGTGCCAGCAAAGTGTTCAAATTGTGCAGAAGCACATCCTGCTAGCTACAGGGGTTGTTTGGTTGCACATGAACTTCAAATAAGACGCAATAATTTAATAAGTGAGAGACGACCTAAAAAACCTCAACCAAGAACTTTCACAGCTAATAAAATCAATAGTGAAATGTCCTTTGCTCAAGCAGTTAAAGCTAACAAGACTTTAGTTCAAAATGATGATTCATCAATGGTGCAAATGATGCAGAATATGATGGACATGATGAAAATAGTCATGGATAGACTAGATAGATTAGAAGCCAGAAATCCGGGCACAATCCCACAGAGAACTAATCAATGGACCAGAAAGACCTAAGGATAGCTACCTGGAATGCCACCGGTATCCAGAACAGAAAGCAAGAAATAGAATTATTCCTCAAGGCACAAGACATTGATATATGTCTAGTATCAGAGACACACTTAACAAATCAGTCATGCTTAAAAATAAATGGATACCAGGTATATCAAACAATTCATCCGGATAATAAAGCCAAAGGAGGTAGTGCTATTATTATTAAGAATAAGATTAACCACTATGAGGAGTGTCACCTTCAGACTGCAGAAATCCAACTCACTGTAGTTGGAATCAAATCCACCAAGCAAAAACTAATCGTTGGTGCGATATACTGTCCTCCAAGACACAACCTAAAGGAGTTAGATTACAAGAAATTTATATTACACCTAGGTGAGAGATTCATTGTAGGCGGAGACTACAATGCCAAACATGTAGATTGGGGATCCAGATTAACAACAACTAAAGGTAGCGAGCTTAATAAAGCAATACAAGAAACAGGTTGTAGCTTCCACAGTACAGGCAAGCCTACTTACTGGCCTACAGATCCTAATAAAATTCCAGATCTATTAGATTTCTTCATATCAATGAGGGTCTCGCAGAACTTTATTGATATCGAGGAGAATTTTGATCTTGACTCTGATCATTTAGCAGTAATCCTAATGCTGAGTGAAAGGATAATAAAAAAAGTAAACAAACCAAGCCTAGTTAACAAAACTACTGATTGGGAAAGCTTCAAATTAGAACTTGAAGGCAAGGTACAACTAAACGTTCAGTTGAGAACTAAGCAGCAATTAGAAATAGAAGCCGAGAAGTTTAATTATAATATTCAAACTACAGCCTGGAACAATACGAGAGAAATCACCCATGGGATTGTTGGTAACAACTATTCTAGAGAGATCAGAGAACTTGTCAAAGAAAAGAGGCGAGCTAGAAGAAAATGGCAACAGACTCGTGACCCAAATGATAAAACTGTGCTTAACAACAAATCGCAACAACTAAAGCGTGTAATACAGAAGTTAAAAGAAGCATCAATAGCTTCCTATTTGGAAAATCTAACAGCAGATGCAGATACAGAGTACTCGTTGTGGAAAGCAACGAGGAAGCTTAAAAGGTCGATCACTCAAGTACCACCTATTAGAAAAAGCGACGGTACATAGGCTAGAGATAATAAAGAAAAAGCTGAAGCGTTTGCTGAACATCTAGCTGACATTTTTAAGCCAAACAATACCCAGTCTGATACAGAGTTAGATGAAGACACAAATCATGAAGAAGAGGACATTCAACTGGTCACTCCAAAAGAGGTAGCTAAGGAGATCAAGATAAACTTGAACCCCCGAAAATCACCTGGCTTTGACCTCATTACAGGTGAGATCTTAAAGCAGTTACCTAAGAAAGGGATTGTTATGCTTACATATTTATTCAATGCGGCACTTAGGCTAAAGCATGTTCCTAGTGTCTGGAAGGTGGCAGAAGTTATTATGCTACGTAAACCAGGCAAACCACCAAATGAGGCCAAATCATATTGGCCCGTATCACTGTTGCCAACTATATCAAAGCTTTTTGAAAAACTTCTGTTGCAAAGGCTAAATCGAGTAATAGAGAGAAAAAAGCCGATACCAAATCATCAATTCGGGTTCAGACAAAAACATTCCACAATAGACCAAGTACATAGAATAACAGACACAATAGAAAAAGCACTAGAAAAAAAACTAATCTGCTCGACAATCTTCCTCAATGTGGCTCAGGCCTTTGATAAAGTTTGGCATAAAGGTTTAATACATAAACTTAATAAAATGCTACCAAAACAATATGCTGACGTGTTAAAATCATATATATTGGAAAGATTATTTAGAGTCAAACAGGAAGATGACTATTCTGAGCTAAGAGAAGTGAGGGCAGGTGTGCCCCAAGGGAGTGTTTTGGGGCCCATCCTCTACTTGTTGTTTACGTGTGATCTGCCACAGGCAGAGAATGTGACTGTTGCTACTTTCGCTGATGACACAGCTATAATGGCGATTGGTTCAACCTTAGGTGAAGCTACCAACATGCTTCAAGATGCTAGTGATCAGATACAGCAGTGGACTGGGAAATGGAAAATTAAGCTTAATGAACTGAAATCTGTCCATATCAATTTTACAAACAAAAGGATAGAGAACAGTCTTCCAGTTACCTTAAATGGTGTTGTAGTACCATGCGCAAACACTGCCAAATATTTGGGAATGACCCTAGATACAAAGCTACGATGGAAGGAGCACATCAGAAAAAAAAGGGCGGAGCTTGGTCTCAAATATAGACAACTGTATTGGCTCTTGGGACGAAATTCTCAGTTGTCAATACACAACAAAATTTTGATATATAACCAAATTCTGAAATCAATTTGGCTTTATGGAATTCAACTGTGGGGTTGTGCGAAAGAAACGAACATTAGATGTATTCAAACCTTCCAGAATAGAGTGCTACGGAACATGGTAAGTGCTCCATGGTACATCAGAAATAGTGATATACATCGAGACCTTAGGATCCCTGATGTCGCCAGTGAAATTAAAAGGTTTGCTGCAAAGCACGAATCTAGACTACACCAGCATATCAATGTAGAAGCTATTCAACTGCTTGACAACACCAATACAGTGAGAAGGCTGAAGAGAACTAAAACTTTTGAATTAGTGTAGTGCAGTGTGTGCAGAAATCTAGAAAGTAATATATAGTACACCAGTGGGTGACTGTATAAGTAACTTAAATTATAACATTAGATGTAAATTGATGGTTGGTCTTTTAGACCAGTTTCAATAAAATAAAAAATAAAAATGTCTTATGATTGGAGTCATAAGTTCCAAACGTGGACTTCCCCTATGGTTTTCCCCTCTATTTTCCCTTCTATGGCTCTTTTGGTCAGACTATCATATCTTCATATTTGTTTTGAGCTCTTCTTCGTTTCAATTGCTTTAGGGAACTTCTATCTTCTTGAGCCTTATGAAACATTTTGTCATCCATCAGTTTCTCTATCCTGTGCATCCTATGCCACTACACCTTGAAAGCCATGATTCACTTCCATACAAAGTGACACTCCACACATAGGTTTGAAAAAACTTCTTCGTTACCTTGAAGCTGATCTTTGAAGTGTGTAGGTTTATTTAATGCAGTATCTCCCTTACATATTCTACTCACACTCTCTCTCTCTCTCTACAGCTTTTAACATCACTTGTGATTTCACTCCCCAAGTAGTTAAATTCTTCCACTTCATGTATGATCTAATTTTTCAATTTAATTCCAGTTCTGTCAACTCTATTTCTGTTGGAACTAGTATGTTTACTTTTATTTGTTGATTTTCGTAACGAAATCCTCTTCCATTACCCCATCAATTATACTAAGATTTTTTTGTATGATGTTATAGACATATTTATGTAAGTAGTACATTAACTGCATCTTATGTGACGCCATATTTGGTCTTTGAAAGGTCAAAACATACTTAAGGAACACAATGTATGATAAACAGCTTGTCTTGAAATTTGAAATATTAGCAGTTCAAAAGCAACTGGCCAAAAACCTCAATTGGCTCGTAGTTTAGATGAAATTGTTGTCAGCCATAATAACAGGAAAATCAATGTGCTGTAACAAAACTGTTTCTATTTAACACAAGTTAAATAGTATGTTTTAATATGTTTTTACATTGCAAGATTGTATTACTATGACATTTTCACTGCTGACTTTCACACTGGAAACTAGCACAGGCCAAGACTGAAGATATGTGCATGGAATAAGATATTGGAGTAAGTATACTGTGAGTAAATACAGTGTGGATTCGCATATCCTTGTTGTAGAAACACGTGGTGTACAACATGGCTCAAACTTAAATTTATCTTCTAAGTTTAATTTTAAAAGATAAAAACATTAGTTTTTTAATTGGAAGAAGTGATATAATATTGTTACGATGGTCTCACTGATCGTTGTATGGTACAATGAAAACAAAATACAGACACCAATGAAATCACTAATTACCAGCTTTAATTAATCACAAATAACAACATTAATTTGTAATCAACAAGGTAGTCTTGTACAATAATTCAAGTTAAATTTGTCCACACATAATAATAATCTCAAGTACTAGTTCCACACTAAATATAACACAGTAATCACTTTCCACTAATCAACAATCGCTCAATGCGCACTGCACTAAAGATATCACTCACTGTAACTGTCTGACAAAGCCAGCCACTGTCCCTTATATAGGTAGCACAGGTGTTCCAGAATAACTTTCCATCCTTACTGCAGTGTGCCAGCATAGTGCATATTGACAAGTGCTCTCCAGAACAATCTGGAAGGTACTTTAATGCAGCCTTGGCTGAGACGCTACACCTGCTTGACTATCAGAAAAAATGGGTGGAAGAATGCTCTCAACTCTTCAAGAGTGGTTCCGCCATTACAATATTATGGCATCTTGAGTTTTAAAACTGTGGAGAGGTACCAAAGTGAAGAGTCCCACTAATCTGGAATCCAAGTAATCAGGATCAAATTTTTAAAAATAAAGTGATGTCTCCAAAAGTGATAAAAGTTGAATTTTTTATTTTGTTTAAGTAAAAAAATAAGTATTAAAGACATTACTTTAGAGTAACATTATTCTTCACAATAAGTTGTTAAATTGGGTAATAAAAAACCTGAGACACTAAACCAACACAATATGACTGCAGAACTGGCCATATCAGTCATGTCTCAGAAGCGATTCACACATCCCCACCTGCTGTCATTGTTAGTTGACACTGTTGACAGCTAGTGTGCAGGGTGAATTGCTTGTTAATCTTGTGTACAATGTTGTAAGTGTTACTTTATGCGAAAGTGTTTCCTTTTGAACATGAGTGTTAAGTGTAAGAAAGCAACTTCATCAATAGAACAAAAACTGCAAGCTTTGTTCTGGATCAAATCAGATGAAATATTTAAAAAAGTCACTCTTGAATTAGGAGTAGTGGTAGAAATGGTTTTATATTGGAAAAAATTCAAAGCAAATAGAATATTTGTATGATAAAATAGAGGCTAAAGATTGTTTGTGTAACAGGGGCACACTTAAAAAGTCAAAAAGTGAACAATTAGATGAGGCCTTATTTGTACATTTGGTTTTCACAATAAGAACACACTGTTCATTTATCAGCCCCAATTATACAAGCAACTGCATTAAAATATAATGGAAAATTAAGTGGTGATCTATCTTTTACCGCAAGTGTGGGATGATTGTAAAGGTGGAATAAAAGACAACTTGACAATTAGACAACTTTAGACCGGGCGCCCAGGGGACTGGTGTATGTAAAATATGAGCACCACATTCTGAGTAGTGAGACCCTCAGGTAAAAAAAATGTATGTTGTCGGAGCAGCAGATGGTCGATTCCCTCCCCTCCCTTTCCCCTTCCGTTCCCCTATGTATAAAGTAAGCACGCATTGTTAGTCATCTCTGGATGCTGTACGTAGTACACACGTGTCGTTTGTTTGGAAGTATTTCGTCAGTATTTAGCGAAATTAACTTATTTAAAGTATTTCTTTAATTATTTTGTACATTTAAGATGAATTTATTTCATTTGTAATGAAGTACTTTGTTAGTAATTTGTGAACCTAACCTATATAAAGTATTTCTGTAATTTTACATTGAAAAAATGTCACAAGTTGAGGTTTTGGTTTTTTTTTTGTGATTCATCAGGATGATTGGTTAACGAACCAAAATCAAATTCATTTTTAACAATAAAAAAGTACGGTAGCAGATAGATGCAAGACTGTTATCTCTGACAAGTTTGAGAGATTGTATAATGCAGAATCAAACGTAGTGTTTTTTGTGGCACAGAGCCTGTATGGCAAATTATGTAAGCAACGTCGAGAGATAGCACTATATAAATTAAAATAAGAAATTACTACTACCAGCTCTGAAGCAACATTGCCAGATAACCCAAACACTTGTACTTCTTCAAGGAGCATTGCATCATCTACGAATAAATGTTTGATATGTGGCCAAGTAACGAAAAATAAATGTAGCAAACTTTTCACATGTTCTGAACTTCCTGCGGCACAACAGATTTTCAATGCTGCACATAAAAGACAAGATAACATTTTCACTGAAATTAGTCTATGTCAAACTGCGATTGATTTGCTTGCTAAAGAGATCAGATACCATAAGGCTTGTTATCACAATTATGTAAGAGTACCGAGATCCTCTGTAAATCCAGCAGCCCGACCGTCATCTAAAATACCTCCAGAACAACTACGGATTGCGTTTGAGAAACTTATCGATGAAATAAAAGACGAAATGTCCACGTGTTCTTTTGAAAATATCAGCATTCCGAGTTGCAGAACTTACGGAAATTGAAGACGCGGTTGTAGATAATCGAACAATGAAAACACTTCTTATCGATAAATACGGTGGGAAGTTTTCTTTTCATATCCGGTTGAGAGGTCAAAATCTTCCATGGTGTTCTTGAGCAGCATCCCATTCAGTAGTGTGATTGAACATGTTCGTCAGTTAAAATCAGTCGTAACGTGTGCAAAAAAAAATTAGAAAAGGGGTATTAAATACAAAACTAGTACCAGGTGGCTACTTGTGCGATGAGATTCTTATTGATAATTCATTGAAAAACATCAATTTGCCACCGACTTGGAATACTTTTATGCAAGCAGTGCTCAGTGCTAAGAATAATAAATTAGGCCAAAAGGTTCTTCTAAAAGCACTTTCAGTGTTTTGTGATACTATTACTAATGAAAAACCGCCTAAACATGTAGCTTTGGCTGAAACCATTCACCACCTGAGTAGATCAAAGCATATTATTACGATATTGAACAAATTTGGTCATTGTATAAGTTATAAGGCATTGAAGGACCTTGACCAAGAAGTGACCACATCTATTTTGTGTGAAGATGAAGATAAAAAAATACTTATATCTAAAAATATTGCACGAAACCCATCATTGTTTCTTCATGGTGCCATAGACAATAACGATTTTAACGAAGAAACATTAAGTGGCAAAGGGTCAACCCATGTTACTGCCATACCAATTATTGAACCTATTAATTTTCTGGACTTTGGATACGAATTACATGAACATTATTTATATCCTAAGCAAATGACAAGAACTCCTTTGTCAGAAACCTTAATAAACCTATATAAATGCAGTTCTAATTGTCGGACAGTGTCTTGTTACTGTAAAAAACTAAATTTGACCTGTATTCATTATGTAAATGTGTTAACAAAGACTGTGAAAATATATCATAAAAAATTTTAATATTTGTTCATGTTTAATCACGTTTTTGATTCAACTTTTTTTTAAATTTTTTCAATAAATTATGTTTATACTATATTCTTAATGTTTAATTTTAATGTTTTTCCTTGCCTATATTCCATTTTACCCCCTAATTTTGATAGAAAACATAAAAGTACTCGATTTTATCCCTCACCTTATGGCAAATCCCATGTAATTTCCATAAATAATTATCCGACCACTTTCTGACCTGGCAACATTCATAAATATGATGTCTATGATCTCTATAAACAATATCTACTGTCAGAATGAGGTGCTCATTTTTTCCCTACACCAATCCCTTGGGCGCCTGCTCTACTTGGCATCAGTGGAGACATTCTTTTGGTGGATTTTGCTACTAATGAGGAATGCAAAATTAAATCTGAAAAATTCATTAAATTGAATGAAGTAGGGCCCTGCCTACTCCTAAGCTACTTCGGTGGTATACATGGGAGCCATTATTATTATTAAATTCATTAAAGATGAAAAATGGAAGCCATTAAAGATGAAAAATTGAAGCCATCACAGATTTTAAATACCAGTGAAACTGGTTTGAATTATAAAACATTATCAAAGAAAATGTTGGTATCAAAAGTCTGCAGCCAAAGGACATAAAACAAAAAAAAGAAAGAGTGACGCTACTTACTTGCAATAGCGCATATATGGACTATTAAAATTGCCTCTTCTAATGGTTGGAAAATTGGTTAAACTCGGAGGTTTTAAAAAATATCACCTTAAATGTCCTTCTGGTCCAGTACAGTAACAAAAAAAGAAAATGCTTCGATGAGTTTTGTCATTTTTAAGAAATGGTTCTTTCACAAGTTTGTTCCAACTGTAAGAAAATGTTTAAAAGAATAAGTATTATCACATTATTTACTGATAATACTTCAAGCCATCCTCTTTTAGAAGACTTAAAAGATGGCAATATTCCACCAAGATGTGAAATATCTTCTGCCAAATGTCACCACGCTTTTACAGCCTATGGATCAAGGCATAATTGAGGCACCAGAAAAAAATTGATCATGATGCTACTGGAGAAACAAGGAGCTGAACATAAGTGAAATTCATTTCTCTTCTTATATAAGTGACAATAAAAACTGTTATTTATCTGAGTGCAGAAGTTTGGGAAGAAATTTATAAGGAAAAAAGTTGGAAAAAACTGACCTAGCATTCCGCCACCTGATAGAAGAGGTGGAAAAACCCCCAAAATCAAGGAAATATAAACAAAATTCTGAGTTTGTTAAAATTTTTTATTACAGTTATAAAGTTCTAAGGACATGGAAGAATTTTGAGTGACATTGATTCATGGATTTTGTGTGTCTGTGACTCAACACATCACATCCGAAGAGAGGAAGAAATAGCAGAGGCTATTGTCTGTCAAACTGTCAAACCCTACAAAAGACAGTTCAGATGATGACAGGTTATTGAAAAAAAATATTGGGCCAAGTTACTCTGAAGTGACCAAGATGCTCACTGAAGGAGTTGATGACCTACTTTGAGATACAAGCCGACACATCAAGTGTTGAACTGCTGGCCTTGAAGCACCTGTGAGACTGTGTGCCCAAGAAACATGCTTATTTGTTAAAATAAAAAAATAAATAGAGACTATTTCAAGTGATTTAAACAGTTTCGTTTTGTGCTATGAACCACACATACAGTTCTTTATTCTATAACTGTTTTTACTGTATTCAGAAACATTTTGTATTGTTATGTTTACTTTTATTTATTACTTGTTTAAATGAGGTGGAAGTAGAATATACAAAAAATTATTAAATACAGTAAAACGTTGGTGGCAATTCCTGATCCGATGCGTAGGGCAAGCATCAACTCTAAGCACATGTACATAAAATCCAGTGCTGAGGAAATCATTAAAAAATATTCAGGCAAGCACTTGTTTGTGTCGCTGTGAGAAAAATATTCAAGTGTAATTAGAATGAGGATTAAAAAAGTGTTGTTTAGCAAGCTCTGATTCTACTTCCTAGTTAAAAAAAAAAAAAATCGGGAAGTCGTGGGACTGCCGACAGAAGTGTTAACTTAAATAGACGGGTCGAAGTCCCGCGCTAGGACTCTGAAGGTTCTCCGAAACCCCGGAAAGCCGTTGACATGCTGGGGGAGGAGCTGGGACTCTAGCCCGGCCGTTTTTCGCGAGATCCGACCTAAGACTCCTCGGGTTCCGTGGACGGACTCCGGGGAAGGCCCGTCGGACGACACCCGCGCTATTCCCTTCGCGGTAGGCTTCCTCTAGTATGCCGGGACACCGCCTGCTTTTTCCGGCATCCAGGCCGGTAGAACACCCGCGCTAGGACTTATCAGAGACCTCCCCGGGGTACGGAAGGTTCTCCGAAAACCGGGAAAGCCGTCGACATGCTGGGGGAGGAGCTGGGACTCTGGCCCGCTCGTCTTTCGCGAGATCCGACCTAAGACTCCCCGGGTTCACAGACGGACTCCGCGGAAGGCCCGTCGGACGACTCCCGCGCTATTCTCTATGCGGGAGGCTTCTACCTATGCTGGGTCACTGCCTGCTTTTTCCGGCATCCAAGCCGGTCGATCTCCCGCGCTAAGACCTTGTCAGAGACCTCCCCGGGGTACGGAAGGTTCTCCGAAGCCGGGAAAAACCGTCGACATGCCGAGCGAGGCGCTGGAACTCTGGCCTGGCCGTCTTTCGCGAGATCCGACCTAAGACTCCCCAGGTTCCGTGGACGGACTCCGGGGAAGGCCAGTCGGACTACTCCCACGTTATTCCGTACGCGGGACACTTCTACCTATGCCGGGACACCGCCTGCTTTTTCCAGCATCCAGGCTGGGTGACTCCCGCGCAAGGACTTTATCAGGACCTCCCCGGGGTACGGAAGGTTCTCCGAAGCCTGGGAATGCCGTCGATATGCTGGGGGAGGAGCTGGGACTCTGACCCGGCCGTTTTTCGCGAGATCCGACCTAAGACTCCCCGGTTCCGTGGACGGACTCCTGGGAAGGCCCGTCAGACGACTCCCGCGCTATTCTCTATGCGGGAAGCTTCTACCTATGCTGGGCCATCGCCTGCTTTTCCGGCATCCAGGCCGGTCGAACTCCCGCGCTAGGACCTTGTCAGAGACTTCCTCGGGGTAAGGAAGGTTTTCCGAAGCCCGAAAAAGCCGTCGACATGCCGAGCGAGGCACTGGAACTCTGGTCTGGCCGTTTTTCGCGAGATCCGACCTAAGACTCCTCGGGTTCTGTGGACGGACTCCGGGGACGGCACGTCGGACGACTACCGCGCTATTCCCTACGCGGGAGGCTTCTACCTATGCCTGCACACCGCCTGCTTTTTCCAGCATCCAGGCCGGTTAAACTCCCGCGCTAGGACTTTGTCAGGACCTCCCCGGGGTACGGAAGGTTCTCCGAAGCCCGGGAAAGCCGTCGACATGCTGGGGGAGGAGCTGGGACTAAGGCCCGGCCGTTTTTCGCGAGATCCGTCCTAAGTCTCCCCGGGTTCCGTGGACGGACTCCGGGGAAGGCCCGTCGGACAACTCCCGCGCTATTCTCTATGCGGGAGGCTTCTACTCATGCTGGGCCATCAACTGCTTTTTCAGGCATCCAGGCCGGTCAAATTCCCGCGCTAGGACCTTGTCAGAGGCCTCTCCGGGGTACGGAAGGTTTTCCGAAGCCCGGAAAAGCCATCGACATGCCGAGCGAGGCGCTGGAACTCTTGCCTGGCCGTTTTTCGCGAGATCCGACCTAAGACTCCTCGGGTTCCGTGGACGGACTCCGGGGAAGGCCTGTCGAACGACTCTCGCGCTATTCCCTAAGCGGGAGGCTCTACCAATGCCAGGACACCGCCTGCTTTTTCCAGCATCCAGGCCGGGTGACTCCCGCGCAAGGACTTTGTCAGAGACCTCCCCGGGGTACGGAAGGTTCTCCGAAGCCCGGGAATGCCGTCGATATGCTGGGGGAGGAGCTGGTACTCTGACCCGGCCGTTTTTCGTGAGATCCGACCTAAGACTCCCCGGTTCCGTGGACGGACTTCGGGGAAGGCCCGTCGAACGACTCCTGCGCTATTCTCTATGCGGGAGGCTTCTACCTAAGATGGGCCATCGCCTGCTTTTTCCGGCATCCAGGCCGGTCGAATTCCCGCGCTAGGGCCTTGTCAGAGACTTCCTCGGGGTACGGAACGTTTTCCGAAGCCCGGAAAAGCCGTCGACATGCTGGGGGAGGAGCTGGGACTATGGCCCGGCCGTTTTTCGTGAGATCCGTCCTAAGACTCCCCGGGTTCCGTGGACAGACTCCGGGGAAGACCCGTCGGTCGACTCCCGCGCTATTCTCTATGCGGGAGGCTTCTACTCATGCTGGGCCATCGACTGTTTTTTCGGCATCCAGGCCGGTCGAACTCCCGCGCTAGGGCCTTGTCAGAGATCTTCCCGGGGTACGGAATGTTCTCCGAAGCCCTTAAAAGCTGTTGACATGCCGAAAAACTCCTCGGGTTCCGTGGACGGACTCCGGGGAATGCGTGTCGGACGTCTCCCGCGCTATTCCCTACGAAGGAGGCTTCTACCTATGCCAGGACACCGCCTGCTTTTCCGGCATCCAGGCCGATCGAACTCCCGCGCTAGGACCTTGTCAGAGACCTCTCCGGGGTACGGAAGGTTTTCCGAAGCCCGGAAAAGCGTCGACATGCTGGGGGAGGAGATTGACTGGGGGGAGTCTACCTAGAGCATTTGCCCGGGTAGGCTGTGACGGTTTTTGCTCTGCAAAATTTTGTCTAATTTAGCGGAAATATTGAGTTTTCATCATTTTTATCATCATCAACATATTCAGCATCATTAACTCTACAAGTTTCACCATCAGTTCAGTGCTAATCAGTTTTATTTAATCTGTGCGGGAGTGTTTTTGTTTCCGTGTGCTGTGCGGTCTGTGTCGTGTTCTATTGCTGCCTGTGGATAGTTTTCAGTGTCTGGTGATCCCTCTATCCTAGACTAGCGTAGACGTTCATTTCAGCTTGTCCGAAATGGCGTCGAATACGCCCCCGAATCCTCTGCCGGCGCCACTTGTTTCCTTAATGGAAACATGTTCAACCGGCTTCCGTTCAACTCCACTTCCTTACGACAGTGACAGTGATAGTGAAAGTGATAATAGTGCGGTCGATATGTGCAGTGTTGGGTCGGGGGACGGACAGTTCTCGCTTGTGGAGGGCAAATCTGCCAAACGCAAGCGAAAACTGGCCCAAACTCCGCCGCCCGCCTCAGCTGCACATCTGCCGTCTAATCATGGTAACAGCGGCACTCAGCGCGTGCAACGTGAGTATCCAGCTAATACCCAAACTGTGTCTTCCCCACGCATTCCACCCATTGTAATTCCTGATAACAGGAATTATTCTGACCTTTTACGTTCAATATCCCTAGCTCTCCCTTCGGTCAAGGTCGAGGCGAGGTGCCAAGGCGCCTCGCTAAAGCTGGCGACCGCTACGATCCCCGACTTCCGCTCTGTTCAGTCATTCCTGACAGAGCGTAAGATTTCTTTTCACACTTTTGCCCTCCCGTCAGAGCAAGAAATCAAGGTCGTTCTGTCGGGAATACCTTCCTTTACTGAAACTGATGCCATCAGGCAGGAACTTGTTGCGCTTGGCTATGCGCCGACCGCGGTAAGCGTCCTGCATGTTGGCAAAGGTGATGACCGCCGACCTGTTAACAGCTTTCTGGTCAAACTTCTGAAAGTAGGCCCTTTCGAGGAGATTTATAGTCTCCAGAATCTTCTGCACCTACGGGTGCAAGTCCGGACATTTGACCCGCGGCCCGGCCCCTCGCAGTGTTTCAACTGCCAGAGGTTCGGCCACAGCAGTCTTTTCTGTCATCAGCCCCCGCGTTGCGTGCGTTGTGCTGAACCTCATCGTGGCTGTGATAAGCCATTGACGGGGTTCACAGCTAAATGCTGCAACTGCAAAGGAGCCCACCCGGCTAATTACCGAGGCTGCCCTAATTTTATCGCCGCCATGAAACCGCAGCGACCTCCTGTGCGCCCTGGCGCGCAGGCTGGCCGTGTAGCTGGTCCTGGCCCTAACCGGCGAGAGGCTTTCCCACCTCTCACTGGTTCATCTGCCAAGGTCCCGGCAGCAACGTCGGTTGCTTCCGGTGCCGCTGTCTCGCCTGCAGTCGTCGCTTCGGCGCCGCCTGCAGCGGCCTCAACCCCGGCGCCTGCCGGAGCGCCCGCACCTTCCTACGCGGCCATGGCCGCTAAATCAGTCCCACCTCCAGCCCGTTCGGGCAAATCCAAGCGCTCTCGTCGTCGCCGGAACTCCGCCGGCCGACCTACATCATCACAGGTTCCACCTGTACCCTCTCCGCGGGCTCGACCCGCCCCCAGTCATCGTCCTCAACCTCCCAGCGAGCAGTCTACTACTCAGACCGACCGCCCAGCGCCATCTGCTAACCCTGTCGAGGCCAGTCAGGCTTGTCCTCCGGAGTCCCGGGAATCTTCTCGGGCTTCGGCGGATCCCCTGACTGCCTGGGCAGATAATCTTGTTGCGTCTATCAGGACTGCTCGCGACACTACCACAGTGCTTGCCCTGGTCTTCCAATCATTAGCTGCCCTCTTTCCTCTACTTCCCCTGAATGGCTAATAGCCTGAGGATCGTTGCGTGGAACGCCTTCGGGCTACTCCCCAGACGATCTGAACTGATGACTTTCGTGACGGAGTATGATGTTGATATCATACTTCTTTCCGAGACTCATCTGGCTCATTACCACTCGTTTTCCCTTCCTGCCTACGCCTGTTATCGTCAGGATCGTCCCCTACGGCCTCGCTGTCCCCCTTCGGGGGGCACAGCTGTATTAGTCCACAGGCGGATATCCCACAGGCTTTTGCCTCCTCTAGATACATCTATTATTGAAGGCTGCGCGGTGGCGGTGGACGCCGGCGGATCGGAGCTGCGCGTTGTTTCTGCGTACCTCCGGCCTGGCCGGTGGACTCCGCCACCGCCCGAGGAGTGGGACGCCCTCCTCGACCACCCCCTCTCAACCATTGTAGCCGGCGACTTAAACGCCAAACACCCTTCATGGAACAGCCGCGTTGTCAACGCCTATGGAAATTCTCTGTTCCTGTTCGTCTCTGGCGACCCGGCACTTAATGTCATCGGCCCTGAAGAACCTACCTACTTCCCCTTTCACGGCCACCGACCGGACGTTCTTGACATAGTAGTTGTCAAGAACGTTGCCCGCAACATCGAGGTCTCGTCTGTGTCGGACCTTTCGTCCGATCACAATCCACTTGTTATAACTGTTCGAGAGCTGTCGGCGTCACCCCGACTTCCCGCTCAGATTGTTAGGAGAGTCAACTGGCGATCCTATCATGACGAGCTCTCTCGAAGGTTACCATCTCTCCCGGCGGACCCAATCGTCACTCGTGACGATCTGGATCTCCGCGCCACAAATCTTCAGGAATTAGTCCAAGGTGTCATGGATCGACACACCTACGCACTCGAGGTGAATCATCGTAAATCGGCCTTACCTGCGGAAGTACTCCATGCCATCTGGCTACGGCGCCAGCTCCGCCGCAGATGGCAAAGAACCCGTGACCCAGTCGTTAAGCGACGATTTCAACAACAGTCCCTTTACGTTCAGCAGCTACTGCGGGACGTAAACTCTGATCGATGGGACTCATACCTTAAGTCTCTTGAAGTCGACCACGCCTCCGTCTGGAGAGCGGTGAGTAGACTGACCCGCGAGAAGAGAACTCGCAACCCGCTGGAAACCCCGAACGGGATTGTGTCTTCATCGGAAGGCAAGGCTGAGGTCTTCGCCGACTGCATGGAGTCGCAATTTACCGTTCATCGAGGCGTTTCGGACCCTGCCCACTCGGCAGAAGTCCGGGACTTCCTATCTGGTTATTTTTCTCGCCCTCCCGCTGGCCCCGACCTCCCGTTCGACAGAGACGAACTCGTTTCGTCTGTCTGCCGACTAAATCGCCGTCGCGCCCCCGGTCCTGATCGGATCGGGGCCGCTGCATTACAATATCGCCCGGCCTCAGGCGTTGACCTCGTGCTCGAGCTGTTCAACTCTTGTCTCCGGCTACAGTACTATCCCCGCCTGTGGAAAACAGCCAACATCGTTATGATTCCAAAACCCCGCAAGCCGCGCATGCTTCCTGAAAGCTATCGGCCAATATCTCTCTTGCCAGTTATCTCGAAGGTGTTCGAGCGGCTCCTGCTGGCCCGCATCTAGCCGTTGTTGGATAATTTTATCCGCAACGAACAGTTCGGGTTTCGCAGAGAGCACTCGACCACGCTTCAACTAGTCCGCGTGGTAACGCAACTCTCTCACGCCACTAACAGGCGAGCGGCTACGGCCGCCGCACTGCTGGACGTGAGCAAGGCCTTCGATAAAGTCTGGCACGAAGGTCTTCTCTTCAAACTTGCCAACTCCCCCTTACCATCGTCCATAGTGTTTTTCCTCCGGTCGTATCTCAGCGACCGAACCTTCAGGGTGAGCGTCGACGGAACCTGCTCTGCAGTTCGTCCCGTCGCCGCCGGCGTACCTCAGGGATCTGTCCTCGGCCCCGTTCTGTACCTCGTGTACACGAAAGACCTGCCTGTTTTGCCCGGAGTCACGTTGTCTTTGTTCGCTGACGATGCAATGTATCATTACAGCTCTGTGTCCCCTCGTTTTGCGAGTACACAGCTGCAGCGTCAGTTGGACCAGCTTCCGGACTGGCTACGGAAATGGCGGGTGACGATCAATACGGAGAAATCCGAGGCGATCTGTTTCACTCGTAAGTCCATCTCCCGATGCCAGCCCCTCTCCCTGGAAGGGAGGCCTATCGCCTACAAAAAGTCGGTGAAGTATCTAGGCGTTCGGCTAGATCGTCGCCTTTGCTTCAACGCCCACGTGACGGACACCCTTGCCAAGGCTCGCGGCGTCCGAGCCAAACTTTACCCATACCTCGCGTGCCGCAGCCCCCCCCCCTGGCGCTGCGCACGAAAGTTACCCTCTATCTGTTGTTTCTCCGGTCTGTATTGACCTATGCGGCACCTGTATGGTAGTCACTTGTCTCCGCCACCAACAGGCGTAGGCTAGAAAGTTTCCAATCCAGAACCCTCCGTTCCTTGTCGGGATCTCCTTGGTTTGTTAGAAACAGTGTAATTCGAGGAGGTCTACGAGTTCCTACTCTCTCAGCCTTTGTCTGGTCATTAGCTGCGACTCTCTTTGCCGCAGCTGAGACCTCTTCCTTCCCTTACCTCAGGACCATCAGCACCACGCAACCACCTCCTCCCCCTGTCCGGGTCAAACGCCCTCGGGCGATTCTCGATGACCCGCCATAACTTTAAGTAAAATTACTTAAACCTAAATTTGCGTATTCACCATCTGACCATGCCCCAGAATTTACCTGCAAAGCTGCTTCCTTCCTCCCTTCCTAGTATGCCGACCGCGCTGAATGCCGCTGCTACGCGTTATCACTGGCACGGAGGCTCTCTGCCTCGCGGGGAGCGACCGACGCCTCACGGCGTCTGCACCCGGGACTGGGAACGGGCGACATCTGTCACCTGAACCCGTCCTTGCGGCAGTGCCCACTGATTGCTGAAATTTTTAAAATAAATAAAAAAATTGAAAACCTTTCCCCCCCGCCTTCTCAGTTAACTGGTTGGCGGTTGTCCATTCCTGTTTTTTGGGCACCTGTCGAATGAACCAGAGCTACGTGTATCGACAGGCAGCCATTGGGCTCGACCCAGATGCTGCAGTCATGCACCGGGTGCAAAGACGCCCCGCTACTATGATGCTACATGCTACATGGGAGGAGATGGGACTATGGCCCGGCCGTTTTTGCGAGATCCGTCCTAAGACTCCCCGGGTTCCGTGGACTGACTCCGGGGAAGGCCCGTCGGTCGACTCCCGCGCTATTCTTTATGCGGGAGGCTTCTACTCATGCTGGGCCATCGACTGCTTTTTTCGGCATCCAGGCCGGTCGAACTCCCGCACTAGGGCCTTTTCAGAGACCTTCCCGGGGTACGGAATGTTCTCCGACGCCCGGAAAAGCTGTTGACATGCCGAGCGAGGCGCTGGAACTCTGGCCTGGCCGTTTTTCGCGAGATCCGACCTAAGACTCCTCGGGTTCCGTGGACGGACTCCGGGGAAGGCCTGTCGGACGTCTCCCGCGCTATTCCCTACGCGGGAGGCTTCTACCTATGCCAGGACACCGCCTGCTTTTTCCGGCATCCAGGCCGGTCGAACCCCGCGCTAGGACCTTGTCAGAGACCTCTCCGGGGTACGGAAGGTTTTCCGAAGCCCGGAAAAGCCGTCGACATGCCGAGCGAGGCGCTGGAACTCTGGCCTGGCCGTTTTCCGCGAGATCCGACCTAAGACTCCTCGGGTTCCGTGGACGGACTCCGGGGAAGGCCTGTCGGACGACTCCCGCGCTATTCCCTAAGCGGGAGGCTCTACCTATGCCAGGACACCGCCTGCTTTTTCCAGCATCCAGGCCGGGTGACTCCCGCGCAAGGACTTTGTCAGAGACCTCCCCGGGGTACGGAAGGTTCTCCGAAGCCCGGGAATGCCGTTGATATGCTGGGGGAGGAGCTGGGACTCTGACTCGGCCGTTTTTCGCGAGATCCGACCTAAGACTCCCCGGTTCTGTGGACGGACTCCGGGGAAGGCCCGTCGGACGACTCCCGCCCTATTCTCTATGCGGGAGGCTTCTACCTATGCTGGGCCATCGCCTGCTTTTTGCGGCATCCAGGCCGGTCGAACTCCCGCGCTAGGACCTTGTCAGAGACTTCCTCGGGGTAAGGAAGGTTTTCCGAAGCCCGGAAAAGCCGTCGACATGCTGGGGGAGGAGCTGGGACTATGGCCCGGCCGTTTTTGCGAGATCCGTCCTAAGACTCCCCGGGTTCCGTGGACAGACTCCGGGGAAGGCCCGTCGGTCGACTCCCGCGCTATTCTCTATGCGGGAGGCTTCTACTCATGCTGGGCCATCGACTGCTTTTTCCGGCATCCAGGCCGGTCGAACTCCCGCGCTAGGGCCTTGTCAGAGACCTTCCCGGGGTACGGAATGTTCTCCGAAGCCAGGAAAAGCTGTTGACATGTCGAACGAGGCGCTGGAACTCTGGCCTGGCCGTTGTTCGCGAGATCTGACCTAAAACTCCTCGGGTTCTGTGGACGGACTCCGGGGAAGGCCTGTCAGACGACTCCCGCGTATTCCCTACGCGGGAGGCTTCGACCTATGCCAGGACACCGCCTGCTTTTTCCGGCATCCAGGCCGGTCGAACTCCCGCGCTAGGACTTTGTCAGAGACCTTCCCGGGGTTCGGAATGTTCTCCGAAGCCCGGGAAAGTCGTCGACATGATTCTGAGTGTAATATGTAGATTCATATATAGAAAGTTTATATATATATATATATATATATATATATATATATATATATATATAAAACAAACGGCACAGAACTATACGCGTGATAACGAGCGTGATAAACTGTTTATTGAGTACTAAAGCAGACGCTTCGTGAGAGAGAGTGGGAAAGAACATGGGATGCTGAGAGGGGGAAATTGTTACGGATTCACATCGCATTCCTTTCTGATGACGTCACATTCTACTGATTCACTCCCGTGTAAATTTTTTCCCTCTCCTCTGCTATAAGAAGTTAACACTTCAATAATTATGAACTTCAATAGCCAGTACCCAGGACACTGCAGGGAGCTAATCTCAAACAGTGACGAACAAGAGAAAAACGTGGCCACATTTTTACCGAGCCAGGACACTGCTAGCACTCCTAGAAACTTAAAACACTACTAAAGACTGCTTGTTTTTTATGTCTCTTGAGTGCCAAATGCTATGTGTTTTGGCATCCCACAAAGATACCAGCAGACCAATGTGCTCATAGGTTTGACTGTTATTATATTGAGTATTTATAACTGGAGCCTAATGTAAAAAATAAGGCTAGATAATGAAAGTGTAGTTATGAGATCCTAAATAATTGCTAATATTTCTGAAATTATGGCCAACACCGATGCATTTTTTGAAGTGATTTCCTTGGTGGAGGGGGAGGTAGAGCGGTCAGTCAGCTGTTAAAACAGCATACAGAACTGGAAGGGAAGTGATTTTAATGACTTTGAATAACATTTTGTTTGGAAGATAGGTGACAAATGTGCCACCGATTTTCAAAATATGAGAAATAATAAGGCCCATAAAATAGTTTTTGGTTGCAACAATAATGTTGGTTATGTAATCATTATTTACTTTCGACTGCTTTTCTTTAGGCAAGCACTGCTTGGATTGCTTGCCCTAAGGATTCACAGCTGTATAGAGTTTCTTTTGTCTTTGATATTCTTGCTTATATTTTCTGTCTGTTATTAATATAGACAGCTTCAACAATTTGTGTTTTTGTTGACAGATTATTGTTTACTCTTATTTTTTAATTTTCCTATCTTAATCTGTACCATAAGATTATGGTATCATAATCATACACAGCACCATGACCATGCACTTTTTTAATCTGAGTACATACCACATGTATGCCCAGCCAAGTACCGATTTTCTGATTGCTGATTCTAAAAAGATTCTTTAAGATTTTGGTCATTTTCCTAAGGTTTAAACTGAGTATAAATGTTTTCCACATCTTAGAAGAAATTTTTACCAACTGGAACAAAAAAACATTTGAGTCACTCAAAGAATATTATGTTTTTGTTTGTATAGAGATTGTTTCCAGCAGCAGTGGAAAAGCGATTACAATAAATTTTTAAAATTATCAAGAACTTATTATAAATCTCAGTTATAATAATAATAATTATTATTATTATTATATCACTTATGATGACTATTATAATGACTAACACTAATAACGAGCTGCCGAACTCGTTCACTATTTTAAACAAATTACATTTATTATTAGATAAAATTAAATTAAATTTTTTTTTTAAATCCTTTATATTATGTTTCTTAGCAGTAACCAAGAAACACCACATAGAGATGACCATATGTCATTACAATGGTTAATGGAGGTTTTGCTGTACCTAAAAAGTAAAACAAAAATCACAAAAACCCCATCTATTCTATTATTTTATTAATAAAATAACTGTAGGTTAATCAACGTTAGGTTTTTCTTATCTATATATATAAAAGAGAAATACCACTGACTCACTGACTCACTGATTCATCACGAAATCTCCGAAACTATAACACCTAGAAACTTGAAATTTCGCATGTAGGTTCCTTATGTGATGTAGGTATCCGCTAAGAAGGGATTTTTGGAAATTCGACCTTTAAAGGGTGAAAAAGGGGGGGGAGTTTGCCTGACTAACTGACATAGAATCAACGTAGAGCAAAAACTACTGAATGGATATCAATGAAACTTTGAACATAGCTTCATCATAGGTCTTAGGTGCTCACTAAGAAACGGTTTTAAAAACTTTCACTCCTTAGGGGCAAACCTCCCCCCTATTGTATGTATGTATCTATGTATGTATGTTCCACATCTCCTCCTAAACCACTGGACCGATTTCAACCAAACTTGGCACAAATATTTTACGCAACGGGAGAACCAACATAGGATAGGTGTTTTCTTCGATGGGGTCCTTTGGGGGTTCTTTGGGGTCTTCCACATCTCCTCCTAAACCACTGGACCGATTTCAACCAAACTTGGCACAAATATTTTACGCGACGGGAGAACCAACATAGGGTAGGTGTTTTTTTCGATGGGGTCCTTTGGGGTTCTTTGGGGTCTTCCACATCTCCTCCTAAACCACTGGACCGATTTCAACCAAACTAGGCACAAATATTTTACGCAACGGGAGAACCAACATAGGATAGGTGTTTTTTCGATGGGGTCCTTTGGGGGTTCTTTGGGGTCTTCCACATCTCCTCCTAAACCACTGGACCAATTTCAACCAAACTTGGCACAAATATTTTACGCGACGGGAGAACCAACATAGGATAGGTGTTTTTTTCGATGGGGTCCTTTGGGGGTTCTTTGGGGTCTTACACATCTCCTCCTAAACCACTGGACCGATTTCAACCAAACTTGGCACAAATGTTTTACGCAACGAGAGAACCAACATAGGATAGGTGTTTTCTTCGATGGGGTCCTTTAGGGTCTTCCACATCTCCTCCTAAACCACTGGACCGATTTCAACCAAACTTGCACAAATATTTTACGCAACGGAAGAACCAACATAGGATAGGTGTTTTTTCGATACGATCCTTCGTGGGGTCCTTTGGGGTCTTCCACATCTCCTCCTAAACCACTGGACCGATTTCAACCAAACTTGGCACAAATATTTTACGCAACGGGAGAACCAACATAGGACAAGTGTTTTTTCGATACTATCCTTTGGGGGGTCCTTTGGGTCTTAAAAATCTATTAGATCTGGTTACCATGGCAACCCAATAGAATAGATTCTGGTTACCATAGCATTCGTGGAAGTCTCCCGCAGTAGGAAATAGCGCGGGAATCGTCCGACGGGCCTTCCCCGGAGTTCATCCACGGAACCCGGGGAGTCTTAGGTCGGATCCCGCGAAAGACGGCGGGGCCAGAGTCCAAGGTTCTTATAAATAAAGATATAGGTTACGATACCAAAGGTGGTGTTTGCATCCTAAGAAACTTCTTAATAGTGTGTGAATTCAGAGTTGTTTCAGTTTGAATTTAAAAGTGGATTAGTTAAGATCGAACTAAGTTATAAGCGAGTATAAAAAACAAAGTTTTGGTAGCGAATGTATTCAGACCGTAGTGTTCAGACAATATAAATGCACTTGCCTCAGTTTGAATTTAAAAATTGATAAGCTGAAATCTATAGAGGTATTGTATTGTTAGAATAAGTTTAGGAGACACTAATTTAACAAATGCCTTATTTCAACATTAACACAATGAATTATAAAACGACAGTTAAATACGCAGCGCATGCAAGTACTGTAGACATTTTATTGAAAACTAATTTAGCTGTTCGCCCTCTCCCAGAGTTAGAAATCGAGCAGGAGCATCACGCGCAATAGAATTCTTCTCCAGATATAAGAATACAGTTTATTATGACATGTTCTTAAACAGGTGCGCTACAGAGTATTCCTCCAGTGAGAATGCGAACGTAACAATATAAGGAAGATTATACAATATACAAGTAATATAACGTTAGAACAAGAATAGGTGCCTATGAGCCTATGAATAAATTATGAACCCGAGCAACACTGGGTAAATCGGCTAGATATAGATATCTATATAAGCCAAATACCACTGACTCACTCACTGATCATGATACCTCTGAAACCACTGAATGGATATCAATGAAACTTTTAACATAGCTTCATCATAGGTCTTATGTGCTCACTAAGAAACAGTTTTAATAACTTTCTCTCCTAAGGGGCAAAAAACCAAATACTGAAATTTATCGCGGGAATTGCATACTTTGTAAATGAAGTGGTTGACATCTCAGTTTACTGAAAACCCCGAATACATTTAGTCCTGAGTTTTTAATCATTGTTGTAAATTGAAAAAAACTTCGTTGTTTGCAGGTTCTTATAGTCGAGAAAATTTCGAAGTTCAATTAATTAATAAATGTATATCCTTTTTTCTCGGAAACGGCTCTAACGATTTTCTCGAAATAAATAATAAATAGCTGTTGCTATGAATGCAATAAACAAACTAAGAGTTGAAACTCCGTAGCGAAGCACGGGTATTTTGCTAGTCTATATATATAAAAGAGAAATACCACTGACTCACTGACTCACTGATTCATCACGAAATCTCCGAAACTATAACACCTAGAAACTTGAAATTTGTCATGTTGGTTCCTTATGTGATGTAGGTATCCGCTAAGAAGGGATTTTTGGAAATTCGACCTTTAAAGGGGAAAAAGGGGGAGGAGTTTGCCTGACTGACTAACATAGAATCAACGTAGAGCAAAAACTACTGAATGGATATCAATGAATCTTTAAACATAGCTTCATCATACGTCTTAGGTGCTCGCTAAGAAACGGTTTTAAAAACTTTCACTCCTAAGGGGCAACCCCCCTCCCAATTGTATGTATGTATCTATGTATGTATGTTCCACATCTCCTCCTAAACCACTGGACCGATTTCAACCAAACTTGGCACAAATATTTTACGCGACGGGAGAACCAACATAGGTGAGGTGCTTTTCTCGATGGGGTCCTTTGGGGGGTTCTTTGGGGTCTTCCACATCTCCTCCTAAACCACTGGACCGATTTCAACCAAACTTCGCACAAATATTTTACGCAACGGGAGAACCAACATAGGATAGGTGTTTTCTTCGATGGGGTCCTTTGGGGGTTCTTTGGGGTCTTCCACGTCTCCTCCTAAACCACTGGACCGATTTCAAACAAACTTGGCACAAGGACCGATTTCAACCAAACTTGGCACAAATATTTTACGCAACGGGAGAACCAACATAGGACAGGTGTTTTTTTCGATACGATCCTCTGGGGGGTCCTTTGGGTCTTAAAAACACTATTAGATCTGGTTACTATGGCAACCCAATAGAATAGATTCTGGTTACCATAGCATCGGTGGAAGTCTCCCGCGTAGGAAATAGCGCGGGAGTCGTCCGACGGGCCTTCCCCGGAGTTCATCCACGGAACCCGGGGAGTCTTAGGACGGATCCCGCGAAAGACGGCGGGGCCAGAGTCCACGGTTCTTATAAATAAAGATATAGGTTACGATACCAAAGGTGGTGTTTGCATCTTAAGAAACTTCTTAATAGTGTGTGAATTCAGAGTTGTTTCAGTTTGAATTTAAAAGTGGATAAGTTAAGATCGAAGTAAGTTATAAGCGAGTATAAAAAACAAAGTTTTGATAGCGAATGTATTCAGATCATAGTGTTCAGACAATATAAATGCACTTGCTTCAGTTTGAATTTAAAAATTGATAAGCTGAAATCTATAGAGGTATTGTATTGTTAGAATAAGTTTAGGAGACACTAATTTAACAAATGCCTTATTTCAACGTTAACACAATGAATTATAAAACGACAGTTAAATACGCAGCGCGTGCAAGTACTGTAGACATTTTATTGAAAACTAATTTAGCTGTTCGCCCTCTCCCAGAGTTAGAAATCGAGCAGGAGCATCACGCGCAACAGAATTCTTCTCCAGATATAAGAATACAGTTTATTATGACATGTTCTTAAACAGGTGCGCTACAGAGTATTCCTCCAGTGAGAATGCGAACGTAACAATATAAGGAAGATTATACAATATACAAGTAGGCCTAATATAACGTTAGAACAGGAATAGGTGCCTATGAGCCTATGAATAAATTAAGAACCCGAGCAACGCTGGGTAAATCGGCTAGATATAGATATCTATATAAGCCAAATACCACTGACTGACCCACTGATCACGATATCTCTGAAACCACTAAATGGATATCAATGAAACTTTGAACATAGCTTCATCATAGGTCTTAGGTGCTCACTAAGAAACGGTTTTAAAAACTTTCACTCCTAAGGGACAAAAAAACAAATACTGAAATTTATAGCGGGAATTGCATACTTGGTAAATGAAGTGGTTGACATCTCAGTTTACTGGAAACCCCGAATACATTTAGTCCTGAGTTTTTAATCATTGTTTTAAATTGAAAAAACTTCGTTGTTTGCAGGTTCTTATAGTCGAGAAAATTTCGAAGTTCAATTAATTAATAAATGTATGTCCTTTTTTTCTCGGAAACGGGTCTAACGATTTTCTCGAAATAAATAATAAATAGCTGTTGCTATGAATGTAAATAGACAAATTAAGAGTTGAGAATTTGTACAATCTATCTAATCCTATATACCTACTATTAAGCGAGCAATAATTGTACAATTACGTACAACGTGAAACTCCGTAGCGAAGCACGGGTATTTTGCTAGTTATGAATACAATAATAACTAAAAAAAAATTCTGACAATGAATTTTTACTTCCATATTCCTTAAGGAAATGAGTGATGGCAAAAAAAATCGTGTTCGAGATTATTGCAGATTCTGATTGTACTACACTCAAAACATGAAAAAAATCGGTATGTAGAACCATACATGACTTCCATATTCTAAGATTTAAATTTAAAATCATTTTCGAAATGAAATATTACCATAGAAACTACTTCTTTCTACTTACTGCTTCAGCCTTAACCACAGTACTGTGATCACTAACATATACCACCTCACGTTATCGCACTCGATTTTCACTGATGATGGAAGTCGATGGCATTGCCGAAACGTCTGGTTTTGTAGAAAACATTGGACTACGGCCAAATATCCCGGGAAGGAATTTTAACAAAAACTACTTCTTTGTTGCCGATAACGTTGTACACATATATATAAAAAATATGCATAAAATTAATGGCTTGTATAAGTTAATGATTGATCTCCATTAAGTAGTGCTCAAGTTTCCAAAGTTTTAATATTATGATGTCCGTAATTAAAACATCAGAGCAGGTTTAGTGTGAATGAGGATACACCGTGGACTAAAATTTTCAACATTTCCTATTGAGCGTTGCTTAGAGTAAAGCTGCGAATCTACAGTGTATGTTTCACAGAACAAACACGCGAAAAAGAAGGAGCGCTCCGAAGTCACTCATGGACCCTCAGCATCTTGCAGAGGGTTCATTCCCTAAAGACGAAAAGTCTATCTATGAATCGTTCCTCTGTAAACACGTGCAGTTACACTGCCCAGCGATCCACAGGAAGCAAATTAATGTCCATTTTTTCGGCTTGCACGCGTTATGTTGGTGTGGGTTTCGGCACTTTCTATTTAAAAAGCGTGCAAATGTAAGAAAATAAACATGAGTGAGGCCAGAAATAACGCGAATTTTGTGTGTGTGTGTGTGTGTGTGTCTTCCCTGCCTTTTTATTGCTGTAGTCATAATAATAAAATGGAAACGTAAACATTACATAACTGAGATATGCTTACCTGCCACGAACGATATATTATTTTATACATGTACGAGGTGTGTTCAAAAAAAGACCGAACTATTTGTGTAGCACGTCAACTAGCGCATAGAGCGAGCTGCAGAATTAAGTGCTGCTAGCGACAGGTTTTGACGCCTGAATGCCGTTTTCTCTGTTCCGCCACGATCTTCGGTCTTCGAGCTACACGCGCTGTAGTGGGCACGGGAACACACCGTCCGGCGGATTTATAACGAAGTGAGAATGAAGATCTTAACACAACGTGTGTGTATAAAATTTTGCTGCTGACTTCGTAAAATCTTTACAGAGCTATTTCCATTGTCTTCCAAAGTTTTCATTACCATTTGCATTGGTACGTAGTTGTTGACCGATTTCAAAACGGGTCTCTTTCTGATCGTCGTCAACAAACATAGTAAGAATTTTTCAGTGATACGATACATTTAAATTTTTCTATCAAAATTTAATTTTACGACCTTAAATGGATTCTGTCAGAAAGTATCGGCATTTAAACGATGATTTACAATTACCACATCACGAGCTCTCTTCCCATGATCTTCGATATCGCTTTGATCTGCACCGACCATTGTTTTTCCCTCTTTAAAAATTCTTAAACTAATCGTTCGCCTCACGCAGGCTTCCGCGTATGCTTAATTGAAAACCAGAATGTCTCTGAAAAGTTTTAACCTTGTTTTGCTGCAAAATTTCATACGCACACGTTGTTCTCGCGGTCTTTCTTAATCGCTTTGTCACTAATCCGCCGACCAGCGTGTGCACGTCCCCACTCAATGTGATATACCTCAAAGACTACTGCTAATAGCGGAACGCAATAAGTGGTAGTTTGTTGTCAAAAACTATCGCTAGGTGCGCGCAAAGTCGCGGCGCGTCGTTTGTGCGGATTGATGTGTTACTCAAAAAGTTTGGTCTTTTTATGAACACACCTCGTATATTAACTCATACATAATTCACATTAAAATGAAAAAATTATAATTTTATTGCCTGGCAACAAAATTATTTTATTTTTAACAATTACCATTGTTTGAAAAAGTTTAAATGCATTTTCAAGTACTTTACTGTTGTTAAAACGTAAAAGGTTGCAGGTAAACTACCCCTTCCCCTTAACCGATCTTCACCAAAATCGAAACTCCTTGAGATTTCTACAATTCAGGGACGTATGCAAAAAATTATTTGATTCTGTTTGAATTTGCGGCTGTTATCGTTTGCCATAGAAAATACCCTTGTTAAAAAAATGTTGCAGGTAAACTACCCCTTTCCCTTAACCGATCTTCACCAAAAACAATAGGTCTTGAGAACTCTACAATTCAGGGCTGTATGCGAAACATTATTTGATTCTGTTTGAATTTGCGGCTGTTATCGTTTGCCAAAAAAAAAAAATTTCCCTTCATAAAAAAAACCGTTGCAGGTAAACTACCCCTTTCCCTCAACCGATCTTCACCAAAAACAATAAGTCGTGAGTACTATACAAATCAGAGCTGTATGCAAAAAATTATTTGATTCTGTTTGAATTTGCGGCTGTTATCGTTTTCCATAGAAAATACCCATGTTAAAAAAATGTTGCAGGTAAACTACCCCTTTCCCTTAACCGATCTTCACCAAAAACAATAGGTCTTGAGAACTCTACAATTTAGGGCTGTATGCAAATAATCTTTTGATTCTGTTTGAATTTGCGGCTGTTATCGTTTGCCATAGAAAATACCCTTGTTAAAACATAAAACGTTGCAGGTAAACTACCCCTTTCCCTTAACCGATCTTCACCAAAAACAACAGATCTTGAGAACTCTACAATTCAGGGCTGTATGCGAAACATTATTTGATTCTGTTTGAATTTCCGGCTGTTAGCGTTTGCCACACAAAAAAAATTTCCCTTCATAAAAAAAAACCGTTGCAGGTAAACTACACCTTTCCCTCAACCGATCTTCACCAAAAACAATAGGTCGTGAGTACTCTACAAATCAGAGCTGTATGCAAAAAATTATTTGATTCTGTTTGAATTTGTGGCTGTTATCGTTTTCCAAAAAAAAAAATCTATAGACAGATAGACACACAGACACTTTTCGAAAAACGACTTTTTTCATGTTTTGAGTGTAGTACAATCAGAATCTGCAATAATCTCGAACACGATTTTTTTTGCCATCACCATACTTCCATTTCCGTAAAAGTCGTTTTTCGAAAAGTGTCTGTGTCTATGTCTGTCTGTCTATGTGTCTATAGATTTTTACTTCCATATTTCCTTAAGGAATGGAAGTATGGTGATGGCAAAAAAAATCGTGTTCGAGATTATTGCAGAATATGATTGTACTACACACAAAACATGAAAAAAAGTCATTTTTTTTCGAAAAGTGTCTGTGTGTGTGTGTCTGTCTGTGTGTGTCTGTAGATTTTTTTTCTATGGCAAACGATAACTGCCGCAAATTCAAACAGAATCAAATAATTTTTTGCATACAGCCCTGATTTGTAGAGGACTCGCGACCTATTGTTTTTGGTGAAGATCGGTTGATGGAAAGGGGTAGTTTACCTGCAACGGTTTTTTTTTATCAAGGGAAATTTTTTTTTTTTGGCAAACGATAACAGCCGCAAATTCAAACAGAATCAAATAATGTTTCGTATACAGCCCTGAATTGTAGAGTTCTCAAGACCTTTTGTTTTTGGTGAAGATCGGTTAAGGGAAAGGGGTAGTTTACTTGTAACGTTTTATGTTTTAACAAGGGTATTTCCTATGGCAAACGATAACAGCCGCAAATTCAAACAGAATCAAAAGATTATTTGCATACAGCCCTAAATTGTAGAGTTCTCAAGACCTATTGTTTTTGGTGAAGATCGGTTAAGGGAAAGGGGTAGTTTACCTACAACGTTTTTTTAACAAGGGTATTTTCTATGGCAAACGATAACAGCCGCAAATTCAAACAGAATCAAATAATTTTCTGCATACAGCCCTGATTTGTAGAGTACTCAAGACCTGTTCTTTTTGGTGAAGATCGGTTGAGGGGAAGGTAGTTTACCAGCAACGTTTTTTATCAAGTGTATTTTCTATGGCAAACGATAACTGCCGCAAATTCAAACAGAATCAAATAATTTTTTGCATACAGTCCTGATTTGTAGAGTACTCGCGACCTATTGTTTTTGGTGAAGATCGGTTGAGGGGAAGGGGTAGTTTACCTGCAACGGTTTTTTTTATCAAGGGAAATTTTTTTTTTGGCAAACGATAACAGCCGCAAATTCAAACAGACTTAAATAATGTTTCGTATACAGCCCTGAATTGTAGAGTTTTCACGACCTATTGTTTTTGGTGAAGATCGGTTAAGGGAAAGGGGTAGTTTACCTGTAACGTTTTATGTTTTAACAAGGGTATTTCCTATGGTAAACGATAACAGCCGCAAATTCAAACAGAATCAAACGATTATTTGCATACAGCCCTAAATTGTAGAGTTCTCAAGATCTATTGTTTTTGGTGAAGATCGGTTGAGGGAAAGGGGTAGTTTACTTGCAACGTTTTTTTAACAAGGGTATTTTCTATGGCAAACGATAACAGCCGCAAATTCAAACAGAATCAAATAATGTTTTGCATACAGCCCTGATTTGTAGAGTACTCAAGACCTATTGTTTTTGGTAAAGATCGGTTAAGGGGAAGGGGTAGTTTACCTGCAACCTTTTACGTTTTAACTAGAGTAAAGTACTTGCAAATTTATTTAAACTTTTTGAAACAATGGTAATTGTTAAAAATAAAATAATTTTGTTGCCAGGCAATAAAATTAAAATTTTTTAATTTTAATGTAATATAATATTTTTCATTTAATACGGCAATAAAAAGGCAGGTAAGACACAAACACACAATTCACGTTATTTCTGGCCTCACTCATGTTTATTTTCTTACGTTTGCACGCTTTTTAAATGGAAAGTGCCGAAACCCACACCAACATAACGCGTGCAAGCCGAAAAAATGGACATCAATTTGCTTACTGGCGAAGCTAGTAGTTAATGAATGGGTAGGCAAAAATCTTATCTTAAATTTTTTTTAAGGAATCACTAAAAGGACGGTGGGTCAAATCGGACGCTGAGGTAGAGTTGCTGTAACCGAATGGTTCCACAAACAGCCGTAAGAATTTTACTAGCAGGGAATCTACAGGTTAGCGCAACAGTGGAACTCATGTCTTAATGTTATTGGAGACTTCTTTTAAAATCGTTGAATAAAAAATGCTTTACAGCTCTATACGTGTGTCTATTGAACAATCCTTGTATTAGTCATACACAATAATACAACTGATTGAACTTCAAATTTTTAAACTTGGTTAGTTTCTATATATATGTTTAATGTTACAAATAATTCAAATAACAATCTTGATCATCTGTTAGTTCAGCGGAATAACAGTGACACTTTTAATAACCGCATAAAATAAACACTTAGAAACAACACAGGCGCTTTAACTTAACTGTTTGGACCACAGAAGTGAGGCATGCCTCAACGCTCTATGTGTACAGCGCGGGACAATCCCCCCTCCCTACACTTCCCTATCACACCACTACATTGCTTACATACGATGTATACAAAAAACGCTGAGGCAAGTTCAGGTTGCCTCATTCGCTTTAAACGAACTATGCCGAATCTCACCTGTCACCATCTAGCGGTCGCTCAATAAAGCACGTTTCGGTTTAATAAATTTGACAGTCACAGTAACAATGTATAATCTTTACGTTATGTAGTTCATACGTATTTATAATTTTTATTCTACAGAATTTGTTAGGGTAGGCATTGCCTCAATTGCCTCCATGTAACTTCGCCACTGATATATATGTGTACAACGTTATCGGCAACAAAGAAGTAGTTTTTGTTAAAATTCCTTCCCGGGATATTTGGCCGTAGTCCAATGTTTTCTACAAAACCAGACATTTCGGCAATGCCATCGACTTCCATCATCAGTGAACATCGAGTGCGATAACGTGAGGTGGTATACGTTAGTGACCACAGTACTGTGGTTAAGGCTGAAGCAGTAAGTAGAAAGAAGTAGTTTCTATGGTAATATTTCATTTCGAAAATGATTTTAAATATAAATCTTAGAATATGGAAGTCATGTATGGTTCTCCATACCGATATTTATATATAAGATGTAAACTATACCACTTACTTGACATAAACCGTGATAGCTAAGCTAATGTACAACATATATGTATTAATTATACACATAAATGTTCCTCGATAGACACTCTATCTATTGGCGAAAACTTAATAAAATCCGTTCAGTACTTCCTGAGATTAGCGATTTCAAACACAGAGAGAAAACGGACCGACTTTACTTTATACTATGTACAGATTTACATTAAAATGAAAAAATTATAATTCTATTGCCTGGCAACAAAATTATTTTATTTTTTACCATTACCATTGTTTGAAAAAGTTTAAATGAATTTTCAAGTACTTTACTCTTGTTAAAACGTAAAAGGTTGCAGGTAAACTACCCCTTCTCCTTAACCGATCTTCACCAAAATCAAAAGGTCTTGAGTCCTCTGCAATTCAGTGACGTATGCAAAAAATTATTTGATTCTGTTTGAATATGTGGCAGTTACCGTTCGTCATAGAAAATACGCTTGATAAAAAAACGTTGCAGGTAAACTACCCCTTCCCCTTAACCGATCCTCACCAAAAACAATAGGTCGTGAGCACTCTACAAATCACGGCGGTATGCAAAACATTATTTGATTCTGTTTGAATTTGCGGCTGTTATCGTTTGCCATAGAAAATACCCTTGATAAAAAAACGCTGCTAGTAAACTACCCCTTTCCCTTAACCGATCTTCACCAAAAACAATAGGTCTTGAGAACTCTACAATTTAGGGCTGTATGCAAATAATCTTTTGATTCTGTTTGAATTTGCGGCTGTTATCGTTTGCCATAGGAAATACCCTTGTTAAAACATAAAACGTTACAGGTAAACTACCCCTTTCCCTTAACCGATCTTCACCAAAAACAATAGGTCTTGAGAACTCTACAATTCAGGGCTGTATGCGAAACATTATTTGATTCTGTTTGAATTTGCGGCTGTTATCGTTACCCACAAAAAAAAAATTTCCCTTGATAAAAAAAAAACCGTTGCAAGTAAACTACCCCTTTCCCTCAACCGATCTTCACCAAAAACAACAGGTCGTGAGTACTCTACAAATCAGGGCTGTATGCAAAAAATTATTTGATTCTGTTTGAATTTGCGGCAGTTATCGTTTGCCAAAAAAAAAAAATCTACAGACACAGACACACACACACACAGACAGACACACACACACAGACACTTTTCGGAAAACGACTTTTTTTCATGTTTTGAGTGTAGTAGAATCAGAATCTGCAATAATCTCGAACACGATTTTTTTTTGCCATCACCATACTTCCATTCCTTAAGTAATATGGAAGTAAAAAAACCCAACTCGAAGTAAGGCGGGCTGCAATAGTGTCCAATCCTATGATTGACTCTCTTCGTATATCGAAACTCACTTTTTGTTTTAAACGTTAAACTTCCCACAACTTTTTAAACGTTCAATTATTAATTTCTTGAACCGATTTTACTTCCATATTCCTTAAGGAATGGAAGTATGGTGATGGCAAAAAAAATCGTGTTCGATATTATTGCAGATTCTGATTCTACTACACTCAAAACATGAAAAAAAGTCGTTTTCCGAAAAGTGTCTGTCTGTGTGTCTGTGTGTCTGTGTCTGTAGATTTTTTTTTTGGCAAACGATAACTGCCGCAAATTCAAACAGAATCAAATAATTTTTTGCATGCAGCCCTGATTTGCAGAGTACTCGTGACCTATTGTTTTTGGTGAAGATCGGTTAAGGGAAAGGGGTAGTTTACCTGCAACGGTTTTTTTTTAGCAAGGGTAATTTTGTTTGTTTGGCAAACGATAACAGCCGCAAATTCAAACAGAATCATATAATGTTTCGCATACAGCCCTGAATTGTACAGATCTCAAGATCTGTTGATTTCGGTGAAGATCGGTTAAGGGAAAGGGGTAGTTTACCTGTAACGTTTTATGTTTTAACAAGGGTATTTCCTATGGCAAACGATAACAGCCGCAAATTCAAACAGAATCAAAAGATTATTTGCATACAGCCCTAAATTGTAGAGTTCTGAAGACCTATTGTTTTTGGTGAAGTTCGGTTGAGGGAAAGGGGTAGTTTACCTGCAACGTTTTTTTAACAAGGGTATTTTCTATGGCAAACGATAACAGCCGCAAATTCAAACAGAATCAAATAATGTTTTGCATACAGCCCTGATTTGTAGAGTACTCAAGACATATTGTTTTTGGTGAAGATCGGTTAAGGGAAAGGGGTAGTTTACCAGTAACGTTTTATGTTTTAACAAGGGTATTTCCTATGGCAAACGATAACAGCCGCAAATTCAAACAGAATCAAAAGATTATTTGCATACAGCCCTAAATCGTAGAGTTCTCAAGACCATTGTTTTTGGTGAAGATCGGTTGAGGGAAAGGGGTAGTTTACCTGCAACGTTTATTTAACAAGGGTATTTTTTCTATGGCAAACGATAACAGCCGCAAATTCAAACAGAATCAAATAATGTTTTGCATACAGCCCTGATTTGTAGAGTACTCAAGACCTATTGTTTTTGGTGAAGATCGGTTAAGGGAAAGGGGTAGTTTACCTGCAACGTTTTTTTATCAAGCTTATTTTGTATGGCAAACGATAACAGCCGCAAATTCAAACAGAATCAAATAACTTTTTGCATACGTCCCTGAATTGTAGAGGTCTCAATGACTTTCGATTTTGGTGAAGATCGGTTAAGGGGAAGGGGTAGTTTACCTGCAACCTTTTACGTTTTAACAAGAGTAAAGTACTTGAAAATTTATTTAAACTTTTTGAAACAATTGTAATTGTTAAAAATAAAATAATTTTGTTGCCAGGCAATAAAATTATAATTTTTTCATTTTAATGTAATATAATATTTTTCATTTAATACAGCAATAAAAAGGCAGGTAAGACACAGCCTGGCTGTTTGGCTGAAAATGATTTTAAATATAAATCTTAGAATATGGAAGTCATGTATGGTTCTCCATACCGATATTTTACTTCCATATTCCTTAAGGAATGGAAGTATGGTGATGGCAAAAAAAATCGTGTTCGAGATTATTGCAGATTCTGATTCTACTACACTCAAAACATGAAAAAAGTCGTTTTCCGAAAAGTGTCTGTGTGTGTGTCTGTCTGTGTGTGTGTGTGTGTGTGTGTGTCTGTGTGTCTGTAGATTTTTTTTCTATGGCAAACGATAACTGCCGCAAATTCAAACAGAATCAAATATTTTTTTGCATACAGCCCTCATTTGTAGAGTACTCACGACCTATTGTTTTTGGTGAAGATCGGTTAAGGGAAAGGGGTAGTTTACCTGCAACGGTTTTTTTTATCAAGGGAAATTTTTTTTTTGGCAAACGATAACAGCCGCAAATTCAAACAGAATTAAATAATGTTTCGTATACAGCCCTGAATTGTAGAGTTCCCAAGACATATTGTTTTTGGTGGAGATGGGTTAAGGGAAAGGGGTAGTTTACCTGTAACGTTTTATGTTTTAACAAGGGTATTTCCTATGGCAAACGATAACAGCCGCAAATTCAAACAGAATCAAAAGATTATTTGCATGCAGCCCTAAATTGTAGAGTTCTCAAGACCTATTGTTTTTGGTGAAGATCGGTTGAGGGAAAGGAGTAGTTTACCGACAACGTTTTTTTAACAAGGGTATTTTCTATGGCAAACGATAACAGCCGCAAATTCAAACAGAATAAAATAATTTTCTGCATACAGCCCTGATTTGTAGAGTACTCAAGACCGATTGTTTTTGGTGAAGATCGGTTGAGGGAAAGGAGTAGTTTACCGACAACGTTTTTTTAACAAGGGTATTTTCTATGGCAAACGATAACAGCCGCAAATTCAAACAGAATAAAATAATTTTCTGCATACAGCCCTGATTTGTAGAGTACTCAAGACCGATTTTTTTTGGTGAAGATCGGTTGAGGGGAAGGGGTAGTTTACCTGCAACATTTTTATCAAGCGTATTTTTTTTGGCAAACGATAACTGCCGCAAATTCAAACAGAATCAAATAATGTTTTGCATACGTCAGTGAATTGTAGAGGTCTCAAGGCCTTTAGATTTTGGTGAAGATCGGTTAAGGGGAAGGGGTAGTTTACCTGCAACCTTTTACGTTTTAACATGAGTAAAGTACTTGAAAATTTATTTGAACTTTTTGAAACAATGGTAATTGTTAAAAATAAAATAATTTTGTTGCCAGGCAATAAAATTATAGTTTTTTTCATTTATGTATTTTTTTCTCTGTTATGTACTGTTTACGTTTCCATTTTATTATTATGACTACCGCAATGAAAAGGCAGGGAAGACACACACACACAATTCGCGTTATTTCTGGCCTCATTTATGTTTATTTTCTTACATTTGCACGGTTTTTAAATGGAAAGTGCCGAACCCATACCAACATAATGCATGCAAGCCGAAAAAGTGTCCAGCGTGGATAGCGATTTGCTTCCTGTGGATCGCTGGGCAGTGTAACTGCACGTGTTTACAGAGGAACAATTCATAGACAGACTTTTCGTCTTTAGGGAATGAACCCTCTGCAAGATGCTGAGGGTCCATGAGTGACTTCGGAGCGCTCCTTCTTTTCCGCGTGTTTGTTCTGTGAAACGTACACTGTAGATTCACAGCTTTACTCTAAGCAACGCTCAATAGGAAATGTTGAAAATTTGTGTCCACGGTGTACCCTCATTCACACTAAACCTGCTCTGATGTTTTAATTAATTACGGACATCATAATATTAAAACTTTGGAAACTTGAGCACTACTTAATGGAGATCAATCATTAACTTATACAAGCCATTAATTTTATGCATATATTTTATATATATGTGTACGTTATCGGCAACAAAGAAGTAGTTTTTGTTAAAATTCCTTCCCGGGATATTTGGCCATAGTCCAATGTTTTCTACAAAACCAGACGTCTCGGCAATGCCATCGACTTCCATCATCAGTGAAAATCGAGTGCGATAACGTGAGGTGGTATATGTTAGTGACCACAGTACTGTGGTTAAGGCTGAAGCAGTAAGTAGAAAGAAGTAGTTTCTATGGTAATATTTCATTTCGAAAATGATTTTAAATATAAATCTTAGAATATGGAAGTCATGTATGGTTCTCCATACCGATTTTTTTCTATGGCAAACGATAACAGCCGCAAATTCAAACAGAATCAAATAATTTTTTGCATACAGCCCTGATTTTTAGAGTACTCACAACCTATTGTTTTTCGTGAAGATCGGTTGAGGGGAAGGAGTAGTTTACCAGCAACGGTTTTTTTTTATCAAGGGTAATTTTCTTTTTGGCAAACGATAACAGCCGCAAATTCAAACAGAATCAAATAATGTTTCGCATACAGCCCTGAATTATGGAGTTCTCAAGACGTATTGTTTTTGGTGAAGATCGGTTAAGGGAAAGGGGTAGTTTACCAGCAACGTTTTATGTTTTAACAAGGGTATTTTCTATGGCAAACGATAACAGCCGCAAATTCAAACAGAATCAAATAATTTTTTGCATACACCCCTAAATTGTAGAGTTCTCAAGACCTTTTGTTTTTGGTGAAGATCGGTTAAGGGAAAAAGGTAGTTTACCTGCAACGTTTTATGTTTTAACAAGGGTAATTTTTTCTATGACGAACGATAACTGCCGCAAATTCAAACAGAATCAAATATTTTTTTGCATACATCACTGAATGTAGAGAACTCAAGGCCTTTTGATTTTGGTGAAGATCGGTTAAGGGGAAGGGGTAGTTTACCTGCAACCTTTTAAGTTTTAACAACAGTAAAGTACTTGAAAATTCATTTAAACTTTTTCAAACAATGGTAATTGTTAAAAATAAAATAATTTTGTTGCCAGACAAAAATATCGGTATGGAGAACCATACATGACTTCCATGTTCTAAGATTTATATTTAAAATCATATTCGAAATGAAATATTTCCATAGAAACTACGTCTTTCTACTTATTGCTTCAGCATTAACCACAGTACTGTGGTCACTAACGTATACCACCTCACGTTTTCGCACTCGATTTTCACCGATGGTGGCAGTCGATGGCACTGCCGAAAAGTCTGGTTTTACAGAAAACATTGAACTACGGCTAAAGAGCCCGGGAAGCAATTTTAACAAAAAACTACTGCTTTGTTGCCGATAACGTAGTACACATATAAAAAATTCTGCCCTCCACCTTCAACTATAATTTTTAATAATAGAAAATTACCCCCACCCCGTTCACCTAACCTCTTCATTTATAGATATTTCATCTACGTTTCTACAGTGGATTACTATGAGCTTCTTATCAGGATACTTTATTTATAAAAATTAAGTACTTTACTCTTGTTAAATCATAAAATGTTTCCGGTAAGCTACCCCTTTCTCTTAACCGATCTTCTCCAAAATCAACAGACCTTCCGTCGTCTACAATTCAGGGACGCATGCAAAAAAATATTTGATTCTGTTTGAATGTGCGGCAGTTATCGTTCGTCATGGAAACATTTCTCTTGTTACAACATAAAATGTTGCAGGTAAACTACCCCTTTCCCTTAACTGATCTTCACCAAAATCAATAGACCTTGAGCTCTCTGCAACTCAGGTAAGAGTGCAAAAAATTATTTGATTCTCATTGAATTTTCGGCAGTTATCGTTCGTCATAAAAAAAATTACCCTTTTTAAAACATAAAACGTTGCTGATAAACTACCCCTTCCCTTAACCGATCTTCAACAAAATCAACAGACCTTGAGTTCTCTTTAGTTCAAAAAGGTATGCAAAAACCTAGTTGATTCTGTTTGAATTTACGGCAGTTATCGTTCGTCATATAAAAAATTACCCTTGTTAAAACATAAAATGTTGCTGGTAAACTACCCCTTTCCCTTAACCGATCTTCACCAACACCAATAGGTATTGAGAACTCTACAATACAAAGCTGTATGCAAAACATCATTTGATTCTGTTTGAATTTGCGGCTGTTATCGTTTACTGTGGAAAAAAAATTACCTTTGAAAAAAAACCGTTGTTGGTAAACTACCCCTTTCCCTTTACCGATCTTCACCAAAAACGACATGTCTTGGGTACTCTACAATTTAAGCTTGTATGCAACCAATTATTTGATTCTGTTTGAATTTGCGGCTGTTATCGTTTGCCATAGACAACACCCTTGATAAAACATAAAACGTTGCTGGTAAACTACCCTATTCCATTAACCGATCTTCACCAATAACAATAGGTCTTGAGAACTCTACACTTCAGGGCTGTATGCAAAACATTAGTTGATTCTCTTTGAATTTACGGCAGTTATCGTTCGTCACAGAAAAAATACCCTTGTTAAAACATAAAACGTTGCTGGTAAAATACCCCTTTCCCTTAACCTATCTTCACCAAAAACAATAGGCCTTTAGTACTCATCAAAACAGGGCTGTATGTAAAAACGTATTTGATTCTGTTTGAATTTGCGGCTCTTATCGTTTGCCATAGAAAATACCCTTTTAAAACATAAAACGTTGCAGGTAAACTACCCCTTTCCCTTAACCGATCTTCACCAACACCAATAGGTATTGAGAAATCTACAATACAGGGCTGTATGCAAAACATCATTTGATTCTGTTTGAATTTGCGGCTGTTATCGTTTACCATAGAAAAAGTAAAAAATTACCCTTGATAAAAAACCGTTGCTGGTAAATTACCCCTTTCCCTTAACCGATCTTCACCAAAAACGATAGGTCTTGAGAACTCTGCAATTCAGGGCTGTATGCAAAATATTATATGATTTTGTTTGAATTTGCGGCTGTTATCGTTGGCCATACAAAATACCCTTGATAAAACAAAAAACGTGGCCGGTAAACTACCCCTTTCGCTTAAACGATCTTCACCAAAAGCAATAGGTCTTTAGTACTCAAGAAATCAGGGCTGTATGCAAAAACGTATTTGATTATGCTTGAATTTGCGGCTGTTATCGTTTGCCATAGAAAATACCCTTGTTAAAACATAAAACGTTGCTGGTAAACTACCCCTTTCCCTTAACCGATATTTACCAAAATCAACAGATCTTGAGAACCCTACAATTCAGGGCTGTATGCGAAACATTATTTGATTCTGTTTGTATTTGCGGCTGTTATCGTTTGCCAAACAAACAAAATTACCCTTGATAAAAAAAAAACCGTTGCCGGTAAACTACCCCTTTCCCTCAACCGATCTTCACCAAAAACAATAGGTCGCGAGTATACTACAAATCAGGGCTGTATGCAAAAAAGTATTTGATTCTGTTTGAATTTGCGGCTGTTATCGTTTGCCATAGAAAAAATCTATAGACACACAGATAGACACACAGACACTTTTCGAAATTGACTTTTTTTCATGTTTTGAGTGTAGTACAATCAGAATCTGCAATAATCTCGAACACGATTTTTTTTGCCATCACCATACTTCCATTTCCTTAAGGAACATGGAAGTAAAATATCGGTATGGAGAACCATACATGACTTCCATATTCTAAGATTTATATTTAAAATCATTTTCAGCCAAACAGCCAGGCTGTGTCTTACCTGCCTTTTTATTGCTGTATTAAATGAAAAATATTATATTACATTAAAATGAAAAAATTATAATTTTATTGCCTGGCAACAAAATTATTTTATTTTTAACAATTACCATTGTTTCAAAAAGTTTAAATAAATTTTCAAGTACTTTACTCTTGTTAAAAAGTAAAAGGTTGCAGGTAAACTACCCCTTCCCCTTAACCGATCTTCACCAAAATCGAAAGTCATTGAGACCTCTACAATTCAGGGACGTATGCAAAAAATTATTTGATTCTGTTTGAATTTGCGGCTGTTATCGTTTGCCATAGAAAATACGCTTGATAAAAAAACGTTGCGGGTAAACTACCCCTTCCCCTTAACCGATCTTCACCAAAAACAATAGGTCTTGAGTACTCTACAAATTAGGGCTGTATGCAAAACATTATTTGATTCTGTTTGAATTTGCGGCTGTTATCGTTTGCCATAGAAAATACCCTTGTTAAAAAAACGTTCCCGGTAAACTACCCCTTTCCCTCAACCGATCTTCACCAAAAACAATAGGTCTTGAGAACTCTACGATTTAGGGCTGTATGCAAATAATCTTTTGATTCTGTTTGAATTTGCGGCTGTTATCGTTTGCCATAGGAAATACCCTTGTTAAAACATAAAACGTTACTGGTAAACTACCCCTTTCCCTTAACCGATCTTCACCAAAAACAACAGGTCTTGAGAACTCTACAATTCAGGGCTGTATACGAAACATTATTTGATTCTGTTTGAATTTCCGGCTGTTATCGTTTCCCAAAAAAAAAAATTTTCCCTTGATAAAAAACACCGTTGCAGGTAAACTACTCCTTTCCTTCAACCGATCTTCACCAAAAACAATAGGTCGTGAGTACTCTACAAATCAGGGCTGTATGCAAAAAATTATTTGATTTTGTTTGAATTTGCGGCAGTTATCGTTTGCCATAGAAAAAAAATCTACAGACACACACATAGACACACAGACACTTTTCGGAAAACGACTTTTGTTTCATGTTTTGAGTGTAGTAGAATCAGAATCTGCAATAATCTCGAACACGATTTTTTTTGCCATCACCATACTTCCATTCCTTAAGGAATATGGAAGTAAAATTATAATTTTTTCATTTTAATGTAAATCATGTATGAAGAAAATATATCGTTCGTGGCAGGCAAGCATATCTCAGTTATGTAATGTTCACGTTTCCATTTTATTATTATGACTACCACAATAAAAAGGCAGGGAAGACACACACACACAATTCGCGTTATTTCTGGCCTCATTCATGTTTATTTTCTTACATTTGCACGCTTTTTAAATGGAAAGTGCCGAAACCCATACCAACATAACGCGTGCAAGCCGAAAAGTGGCCAGCGTGGATAGCGATTTGCTTCCTGTGGATCGCTGGGCAGTGTAACTGCACGTGTTTACAGAGGAACGATTCATAGACAGACTTTTCGTCTTTAGGGAATGAACCCTCTGCAAGATGCTGAGGGTCCATGAGTGACTTCGGAGCACTCCTTCTTTTCCGCGTGTTTGTTCTGTGAAACGTACACTGTAGATTCGCAGCTTTACTCTAAGCAACGCTCAATAGGAAATGTTGAAAATTTTTGTCCACGGTGTACCCTCATACACACTAAACCTGCTCTGATGTTTTAATTACGGACATCATAATATTAAAACTTTGGAAACTTGAGCGCTACTTAATGGAGATCAATCATTAACTTATACAAGCCATTAATTGTATGCATATTTTTTATATATATGTGTCCAACGTTATCGGCAACAAAGAAGTAGTTTTTGTTAAAATTCCTTCCCGGGATATTTGGCCGTAGTCCAATGTTTTCTACAAAACCAGACGTTTCGGCAATGCCATCGACTTCCATCATCAGTGAAAATCGAGTGCGATAACGTGAGGTGGTATACGTTAGTGACCACAGTACTGTGGTTAAGGCTGAAGCAGTAAGTAGAAAGAAGTAATTTCTATGGTAATATTTCATTTCAAAAATGATTTTAAATATAAATCTTAGAATATGGAAGTCATGTATGGTTCTCCATACCGATATTTTTAAGTTAACATCATAACCATAATGCCAAAGTAAAAAATAATTTAGCCCTAGCTTCCAGATTATTGTTAAAATCCTGTTTAACTTGATACATGCCATGGATTTTTGCAATTTTTTCAAAATTTGAACTCCTGCCCCCTATTTTTTTGGGGAGGGATAAATCTAAAAAACAAAAGGGTTTTGTGGGGGAAATATGTAGTTATGCGTGCTATGTTTTATGAAAATAGGTTGATAGATTCAAAAGTTATAGTTGTTTTGATATATTTGTATTAATACCCATTAAAGACACCATAGAAACACTAGAACATTTACTCAGACAAAACAACACGCCCGAAACACACATACATGAGATCATCACACTCACAAAAATAATTACAGAACAAAATTACTTCACATACAACAACAAGATATACATACAAACAGACGGCCTCCCGATGGGATCCCCCATATCAGAAATACTGGCTGAAATATTCATACACAACATGGAACAGAACCACATAATAAACAATAACAAATACACCAACAAAATCATTTATTGGCACAGGCATGTGGATGATATATTACTTTTATTCAATGGCAATACAAGACAGGTCGAAAACTTCCACAAATACATAAACACAATACACCACAAACTAAAATTTACACTGGAAATAGAACAAAACAATAGTATAAATTTTCTGGACCTAACAATTAACAAAATAAACAATACACACACGTATAAAATATACAGAAAATCAACCACAACTGACATGGTCATACACAATACATCAAACCATCCAACGCAACACAAACATGCGGTATTCAACCATATGGTCCATAGACTAACAAAAATACCATTAAGTAAACAGGATTATAACGATGAACTCAACACAATCAAATATATAGCAATAAAAAACGGCTACAACCCTAATTTAATAAACAAACTACATAAACACATCATAAACAAAAACAACAAAACAATAAATACCAACAACACACAACAAAATAAATACATCTCACTCACATACCATAACTCCAACACACACAAAATCGCCAACACATTCAGGAAACACAAGTACAAAATAGCATACAGAACAAACAATACCATCAAAAAACACATCAATGATACAAACACGGACATAGACAAATACAACAAAACAGGAGTTTACAAATTAAACTATAATGATTGTAATAGTTTCTATATAGGCCAGACGGGAAGATCTTTTTCATCACGTTACTCTGAACACCTAAAAGCTCTATCCAGCAACAGTATACATTCCGCGTTTGCCACGCACATACACACAAAAAACCACACCTACACCAACATAGATACTAACCTAAGATATTACACTACTTACCCAAAAGTCGGAAACTTAACACAGCAGAACAATATGAAATATACAAACACTACACAACACAACCAAACAGCATACTTAACAACCAATTACACTATAAATCGCATACACTCTTTGACACAATTATACATAAAACAAACAATAATTCGGACCCCCGCGCCAATCCCCTTCCACCACACACCACCCCCACTCAACCTACCAAATAAAACCGTTACATGTTACTGGCAGTCTGTCTCACACCGCTGATGAAGGCGCACATCACGCCGAAACGTGTACGAGAGGAAACAAAGTAAATTTCACAAGTGAAAGTTTAATAATCTATATCAAAAGTTATCTATCGCAAGATGCACTCCAAACAGAGAGACAGACGAATGCCAAATGTTCGAGTAAAAACTGAGAACTCATCTTCACTGTTTCAATTACAAATCTCATTTATAATAGTTTTGAAAATAAGTGCCATTTTAAACAATTATAAATGGAAAGTAATATAGTGACTTGGGACAGCTGCTAACATCTGAAAAGTATTGCTAGTTTCCAGTTTGGCAAATAACTGCTAACTTTCTGGTAATGTAATATTCCGTGGATATTACCAGAGCGTAATTGTCACTTGCATAAAAAAATCGCAATGCGTAATTTTAACTTACACTATAGACAGACACAAGTTGTGTGGGACCTTAGGCTTTAATTTGTTTGCGTTGTCTGTGTTAGGGGTTCAATATGGTGCAGTGTGGTCATTTGTTCATCATTAAGAGTTAAATTGCTGGTGCAGGAGAGGATTTCAAGAATTGCTCCAGCCTGACGCCACGGCAGGAGAGTGGCACCCGCAGAAGTTTAGAGTTGTGTTGGTGCGGTTCATAGGATCGATTGCGTCGGCCGTTATCGATAAGTTGCCACGCCCAGACAAACGCTCTCGCAATTATAGGCACTTGCACACCTGGAATGACAGCGCAGCCGAAGTGGCTCGAACAGTTGCAAACTGATTAATTTCAATTTGGAATTGTATGTTTAGGTGTATCGGCCTGGCTCTATGTCGCAGGTACGGTTTCGTGGTTCTCTCAGTTGCTGGAGCTTAGAACTGTACTGGTGTGGGCGGTACGCGCGACCACCTTGCACTATTTTTTTTTATTTTATTTATAAACTTATTAGTTATTAATTTTTTTAAACTTAATAAACAACATCCAACTTCTGTCACTTCTATGCCAATGAAACTACGCTCTGAAATTTTGAAACATATCAGATTTCACAAAAAAATTCTCTACGTGTGTATCGATCACAAAAGGCGTTAATTATGAGGGCAGCAAATTCTACATAGGGCAGACAGGACGTTGCTTCAAACAAAGATATATTGAACACACAAAGGCACTCCACTCCACTACTCCACTACAGAATCCACCTTTGCAAACCACCTCATTTAAGCAAGCCACACATACAAAAACACCGACAATAACATGAACATTCTAGGCCTACACGTACACACAAAAGGCCGAAAACTAAACACTCTTGAACAATTTATTGGAAATATACAAACACACAAAAACACATAAAAACGACATCCTAAACGAACAGACACAACTATTCGATCTAAAATCACGCGTACTATTCGAACATATCACACCCCACACACACAACATCACTCCTTCAATAAGTCGACGCCGTCGCCAAGAAAAAGACGGACAGCGTCCCAGTGGCAGCCTCTGACGAAGCTTATAATAAGCGAAAACTGGTTTAGGTTATAATGTAAAACTTTTACGTTTTTACCAATAAAAAACTTTGTGTTCCGAGTCGGTAGTGACATAATTATATTTAGTTATAAGAATACTTTCATACGTAATATCACATGTTGCGTCTCATTGCAACATTGCAACCTACATTGGTTTTTAATTTAAGCATTCCTTTTTGTTTCATATCCTTCCCCTGTAATTAAAGAACATGTCATTATTATTAAACAAAGAAGTTATGAAACCATATTATGTATTTTTTTACTGCTCCTTGCTCATCACTTCGTATGGACGTCAACACACAATCAAAAAAGCAACACCGTTTTCAACAGTGGTCTCAAAGTTGTAGCACTACCGGTAATGAAAAAATCTGTACACGCGAACCTACAAAATTCACAAGTAGGCTATATTACTTTCTAAAGAGAAGAGCAAAGTAACCCGAAAGGACCCTCCATTTAAAATTTTAAGCTATCCTCCAAAACATTCACCGACCATGAAATGCCCCAAAATCGAGTATCAGCCAATCAACAACATAGAAAACAGTATTGCTCGTCGAAAACAGACTTGTCAAAATCGATGTGACGTAAAAAGAGACGAAGCAAACAATTCCAGACCTTTAAAATTTTAATCTTAGAATATCGGTATCGATATTTTAGTTGATTTTAATACTTGAAAATTGTTATATAGCTGGATTTTGTTGTCCATGACGTGTCCGTTGATTAATTAATAATAAACATATCACTACTGACTCGGATTCCTAAATTTTTTATTGGTAAAGATGATAATCTTCTACTTAATAGCTTTAACAAATATTCGCTCCGTTGGAGCTTCGGCAGACTCCGACGAAACTCCAACGGAGCGAAAACTAGTTAAGGCTATCAGGTAAAAGATGATAATTTTTTACCAATAAAAAATTAATGATTCGAGTCAGTAGTGATATATTTATAATTAATGTTATGTAGCTTTAAATTATCTTTATAACATTATTAACTTAGACTCAAATAAATACAACTATTTCATTAACGACTCGGGACACAAAGTTTTTTCTGAGTAAAAACAAAGTTTTACCTTACAACCTAAAGTTTTACCCTACAAAGACGAACTAACTACGATAAAATATCTAGCAGAATCTAACGGATACGACAGAACAATAATCAATAAACACCTACACAAAACAAACAACAGACAAAGACAGAAAACAACAAATTCATAACACTAACATACATCCACAAACAAACTGAAAAAATAGCCCACAAATTCAAAAAAGCAGGATACGAATCGCTTACAAAACTACTAACAAAACAGAACACACACTATCAAAAAACACACACACAAAGCACAAAACAAATTCGATTTACCTGGTGTTTACAAACTAAATTGCTCAAATTGCAACAAATTCTACATAGCCCAGACAGAACGTAGCTTCAAACAAAGATATATTGAACACACAAAGGCACTCCACTCCACTACAGAATCCACCTTTGCAAACCATCTCATTGAAGCAAACCACACATACACCAAACATCGACAATAACATGAACATTCTACACGTACACACAAAAGGCCGAAAACTAGACACTCTAGAACAATTGGAAATATACAAACACACGAAAACAAATAAAAACGACATCCTAAACGAACAGACACAATTCAAATCGCACGCATTATTCGAACATATCTCACCCCCCCCACACACACACACACACACACACAACATCGATCTTTCGAAATTCGATTCCGTCGCCCACAAAAAGACAGACAGCGCTACCAGCGACAACCTCTGAAGAAGCTTTTTAAAAGTGAAAACCGGTTCAGGTTGTAAGGTAAAACTATGTTTTTACTCATAAAGAACTTTGTGTTCCGAGTCGTTAATGAAATAGTTGTATTTAGTTAAGTAACGGACACGTCATGGACAACGAAATCCAAGTAATAGTTTTATTTAGAAATCCAAGAATTAGACTCAAACTCAGATATGACTCAGCTTTAACATTTTAGGTAGCTATTCGAGGGATAAATACGTCTTAAATAGTTTCTTATACAAAATAGTTTGTCTAAAAAATTAAAGGGGATTATTTGTAGTTTGGAGTGTTTTGTGTAGGTAATTTTCATTTCACAGTGGTAATTTTACTTACAGGTATCGGCAACACTGAAGTACACATGGTGGCATGGTGCATAAAATCAAATGTCATAGTTGTAGTTTTGTAGTTGTTAGTCGGTTTTTTGAGATGGCTACTTTTTTTGGAGAGGTAATTGAACCAAGTTGTAGAACTCTTTGGGGTAACGATAGCGATGAAGAAGATATCTGTGATGTTAAGAGGTAAGATAATTATACACGAGTGGCTAAATGTTACAAACAGATAATGTAACAGTAGAGGTTATGTTAATTTGTAAATAAACATACTATTTGAAAAACAAGTAAAATTTTATGATACAGCATATATTTTTATATTCAAATACTAAGAACAGGTTGTAAGTGGATTGTAAGTGACTTAAAAGTGTTAAATTAAAAGTACGTTCGAGTTTAATGTGGCATATTTTGTGTCAGGGAGATTTAACCTTTTATGTGAAAATAAACAATGAGAGTATGAAGTAATACTGGCATCTGATTCAGTCAGTATTCTAATTATTCCTTCTAATTATTTAACGTGATTTGTCAACAATAACCCGAGCACCCATGTGAAAACATGTTCCATGTATCAGCAAAATTTTAAAGAATAAATCTAAAAGTTACAGACTCGCGTTTAATATAGCCTACCCAAAAATACTGTGTAAATGAGCCTATTCGAAATATCTTTTGGTTTTGGGTAACATAGAGGTAATGAACAGGTGTACAATATGGTTTTTTAAATGATAAAAGCTACATTGGTTTTATATTTGTTTTGATTAAACGACTATTACATTTATGAAATTACATATTTTTGCATATAAGTATATAAAGTTTTAATATTATTTGAAGAGACAATTTCATTTCTCAGTCCACTGTGCGGTGTACTTGCGTGTGTATATGTTTGGGGGCCTTTGCTTAAAAGTTAATTGATATATATATATATATATATATATATATAGTACTGTGCGAATTAATGTGAACACATCATAATTATCACAATTTTACTTTTTTTTCACAGTTGGCAACACTTTTATGTCAAAGTAGCGGCCATTTTGTTTTACTGTTCTGACTAGAAGTGGGCTAAACTGTTATTTTAAAATACTAGGTATGAAAATACCGTTCCAAAAAAATAACAGGTACAAATACCTGTTATTATATACTATATATACATAACCTATATTATCATTTATAAGTAACTCGTTTTGAGTTTCCTGCAGGTCTCCTATGTAATATCTTCAAATAAACATACTGCAAGTAGGTTTATTTTCACCTAGATAAACCTATTAATATATTAATAAACCTACTTGCAGTGTATTTATTTGAAGATATTATATAACCTATACTATAATATAATTTGTTATAAGAAATAAATTGAAACTAAAAGTATTAACAGTGTTACTTTACACTGTGACTTTATTAAACTATTACTGTTTAAAAGAAAATAAGAAACAAGAGAATTTATATGCCTATCTCCCTTTGGGAATACCAATTTAAGTTTTTACTAAAGTCAGCTGCATGGAAGTAGTATCGTCAAGGTCACTCACTTTCACTGCTTCTCCCTGTCACCTCCACGCCCCTCGCCCAGCGTTGTTGCCGGCTAGTACAGTGTGTAGCGTTTTAGCAGTGTTACGAAAACAAATTTCATACATCCACATTATATTCTTCGTTTCAAATTTATTTATGCGTATCGCGTAAATGAATTTGTTTTATCAGGAATAATTAGTTGTGGGTAACACTACTCAGTTAAATTCTGGGCGCCAGTATTTGAGCTCTAAAAATTTGTGTGAGTCGGTAACATATTTTTTGTTGTCGCGTAAATATCTACAGAATTTCTATCTTTGCGTTTCTTCTGTTTCTTTGGCTTTTTTTTTGTTACGATTTGCAGTTCTCTGAAACTACTATTTATACTGCGCTGGTTTTTCTTATGTTAGAATCTAAACCTTTTAGCAATACACACCCTAACTTTACGAAGTACCATTAGGTCAGTTATTTTGTGATTTCCGTACAATGCACTTACTTATTAAAGTTTTACTGTTTTCTTCATGGGCGGTTATCCTACAGACTGACAGTTGTCTGAGAACGCTGACCTTGCCTGCTGTTGTCGCTTTAATTTTTTCATACTCACGGTCTTTTCCCTTTTGTAAATGAATCTGTTTTTGTTCTCTACACGGTCATTCCTAAGCCATATGGTTCGGAAGTTCTGTTAGGTATATGTACACATTTGGTATGCACATTGCGTATACCCTGTCGGCATGTCTTTTCAGTAAATATTGCTGTCTGACACTTTTATGAATGCCTTTGTCATTTTATAATCCCCTCAAAAATGTGTATGTTTACTGCCCGCGCTACTACCTTTCTTCCGTTGCACAAAGATAAATAGGACTGAGCAATTTCTGTAAACAAAATTGTCGCTGTTGTGACAAAAGCCAATCCCATTTCAGTTACAGTACCCCATTCCAAGTAGGTTGGGTGGACGAGGTGAGGAAGAGACGAACATCCAAAATATTTATCGTCCTTAGTATTGTTGACAGACATTTTGTGCGTTTCATGTGAACGGTTGACGTCTTTATTGTAGACAGTGTGTGTATTAGTTTATTTCAATAATTTGTATTTATTATGAGTGATATTGAGGAACAGTATCCTACATTTAGTTCGAGTACAAGCAGCGGTGGTGTACGTGCGGGCCGAGAGGACATTAGAAAACAAAGTAAAGTCATCATAGCAAACGTTTACAAGTTTTTTAAAAATCTTGCGTATAATGAAGAAGCCAGGAGGAACATAAACTTTGCACAAGTTCGAAAATTGACAGCGGAAGCTTGTGGCATTTCTGAACAGTCGGTGCAACGTATTAGCAATACCGTTGCTTCGGCAGATGATCAAGGCGTGAGTGTTGTGTTCAGTTCTCCAAGGAAAGGGTATAAACGGGAACACAAAAACACTGAACTGGACGATTTTAATAAACAAATAGTCCGCAGGACCGTACTAGAATATTACGACCGAGGGGAATACCCCACTGCAAGCAAAATTCGAGCTGATCTCTGTCAGAAAATCAATTATTCTGGTTCAGAAGCCTCCGTACTTCGCCTTCTGAAAGTGCTTGGTTTTAAATTTAAGAAGTGCAACGATGGACGAAAATTTTTAATGGAGCGCAGAGACATTGCTGCCTTGAGAGCGAAGTTTTTGAGAACCATGCATATACATCGTACGGAGGACAACAGGCCTATAATTTATTTGGATGAAACCTGGATATCACAGAATCATACGAATAAATACATCTGGCAAGACTCCAGAGGGAACGGTGGGCTGAAAGTACCTACTGGTAGAGGTGGCCGGCTGATTATTGCACATGCTGGATCCGCAAGTACAGGTTTCATAGCAGGTGCCAAACTTGTCTTTCGTGGCAGTAAGCATTCAGCTGCATCTGACTACCACACAGAAATGAATGCTGAAGTTTTTAAGACCTGGTTTGTTGGTATGTTGCGCTCCTTGGAAGAAGGCTCTGTCATCGTGATGGATAATGCCAGCTATCATTCTGTACAAATAGATAAACCACCATGTTCAAACTGGCGTAAAGCGGATATCATGGAGTGGCTGCGTAAGAAGAGAATTTCATTTTCCACAGCTGAAACCAGGGATGAACTTCTTTCTAAAGAAGAGATCCGAACGGCCAAGAAGATGTACGAATTGGATCAACTGGCAAATGAAATGGGACATACAGTAGTGCGCCTGCCACCATATCATTGTCAGTATAATCCGATCGAGCTGATATGGGCCCAAGTTAAACGGTATGTTGCAAACAAGAATACGACTTTCAGATTGGCCGATATTGAACAACTTGCACACGAAGCTTTGGACAGGATAACTCAGGAAGACTGGGAGAAGTGCGTAAGACATGCGGAGGCACTACAAGAAGCCGATTACTCAAAGCAGTGCACGAGAGACACCACAGTGGAGCCCTTCATCATACACTTACGTGTGAGTAGCGACAGCGAACCTGAGTCCAGTGAATCCGAAGACGAATAAGGCAGGAGTGTTAAAAAGTGTATATAGGTGGTAAACGTGTCTATAGCGAAGCGTAGTATTTTCTATTTTTATTGAAACATAAAAAACCGTGTGTGCGTGTTTTCTTCAGGAGTGTTATGAATGTGCTCTGTGCTATCACTTTGCAAAGTGATAATTGTGTGACTAACCCTATTTAAGGTGAGTTTTTCAACATACTGCTTATTTATAATAGTCATAAGGAATTCTATAGTTCATAAAATAAGGAAAATTTTAATTATAAAATTAGTAAGGACAATGCATAAAATATAGAATTATAAATTTAAATTCTATATTTAAAGATTTAAGTTAAAATATATATATATATATATATATATAAATAAATAAGGAATTTTAAATTTATTTCATGAGACATTTGTATTTGTTGTTTATAAAATTATCCTTATTTTCTTAAGAAATCCAATTCGTTTCACGTTTATACATACCATTATTTTTATGCTACTTGTGCATGTAACATCTTATAGTATAGTTCTAATTTTTTTACTTAATTAATAAGCAGCGCAGGAAATAAAAATAGAATATTTTTCTGAGTCACGAATAGTGCGGTGTCTTCAATAATTAAATGGGGCAAGCTTAAGACACAGGATGCGTATAAAATTCGTTCAAACTATAGCTGACGCGTCGAATTGAATGTTATGTATAAGATACGGAAATTAATTGTTAATTAATTATTAACAATATATTAATTGTGATGTAATTATTATTAAGAATTATTGACAATGTAACAATGTACTCTAATGCATGTATTACAAACTTTCTCACTTTGTTATATTCTTTACATTAAGTAGGCTTACTTACTAGTGTAGCATTTTTCGGAAGAAAGGGAAACTGTTGCTTAGTGGCAACGCTGTAAGTAAGCGGTGTGACCTTGACGATACTAGTTCCATGCAGCTGACTCTAGGAGTGAACAAACTGGCATTGGTTAGACAAATCAGTTGCGAAACTCAAGGCAATGAAATAATTTAGAGTACAGTAATACCACAACAAATAATGTGAAAAAAACATCAGAAACATAAAATAAAAACATAACAGTAAACCACAAGAGTGAATAAACAAAATTTTACAAATAAAAATAATAAAAACAACTGTAATAAAATAAATATAAATAAATAAATAAAAACTTATAAATAATAAGCAACAACAAAAGTAAATTAAATACATTACATACCTCGAAATCTTCAGATCCATTCACCAGTGTACACAGAATATACAAGTCATGAACTAATCTTTGTCACACCTATTCACATTACAATTTGCTTCACTCAAATAACACATTATAGGTAAAATTAAACTACTGAATGGTTTTTAAAATACTAAAATTTCAGTTATTCAGTCACTATTTTAAATTTGTATTTAAAAATATCAGCTGTTGCACTTTCCTCGAAGTTAATCGTGTTCTTCGTTCAGATAAAATTATTCCTGGCCTGGAAAATATCCTTTCACAGGGAACGGATGTTGCAACCATGTTACATCTAGTTCTGACCAAATGTGCAAGATTAGGGTATACACGTTGGTGATCTTTCCACCACAGTAAGGGATTTTCGCTTCTCTCTATTGGTGTGTCTTGAAGATGATATTTATCTACTTCTTGTATAGCCATTGATAAAGATGCCCCTATTTGTTTAACTTTGCTTATCTGGTTTTTATAATGGTCCCAAATTGAAACTGTTTCCTCCTCTGTTATGGTAGGTTGTAGATTTACTTTGGTTTCAATGCTTGTATTGGTTCTTGAATTTTTTGTAATTTGTGAAGATACTAGTTCAGCTGCATATTTTTTTTGTATTTTCTAGAGAAGTATTGTCTTCAAAAAAGTAGTGTTTGTACCTGGGGTCAAGCATCATGCAAAGTGAAATTGTTTTGCTTTTTTCCAAATTAGCAAACCTTACAGAAATTCCTTCTAGAAGTTTAAGTGCAATTTCTCTGACAAGTGGTTTAGTTAATTTCACACTTACCTTTTGTATTGACAATTTTAATCCTTGGGTTATAGGTATTATCTGGCTGGCGGTGACATATTTCTCTCTACTCATTTCTTTTGTTACCTCCTCACAAGGTCGCAGAATAGCACACAGTTCTTTACAAATTCCCCATTCTTCAGCTGTTAATGTTTCTATGTCTGTTGTTAGTAATGCCAGAGAGTGTTTTACAGCATCTTCCAGTTCAACAAATTGTTTAAGCATATAGTAAACAGAATTCCAGCGTGTTACAACATCTTGCAGAAGTTTTTTAGGTTGCTGAACACCTATCTGTTCTTGATATTTTGTGATTTTTAAATGTGCAATATTACTTCTCTTAAAAAATGTTACAATTGTTTTTACTTTTTTGATTATGTCATTTACAATTAACAGGCTGTCTTGAACAATTAAATTTAATGTGTGAGCATAACATCCAAAATGCTTCCACTTAAGTATGCTTTGTATAGCACTAGTAATATTTATGGCATTATCAGTAATAACAATTGAAATTTTTCCAGACAAGTCCCATTCATTTATAATACGCAAAATTTCATCTGCTAAATTTTGAGATGTTTTATTTATTTTGATAACTGAACAGTCTAATAGTATATGTTTCATTTCAAAATCCTGATTAATGTAATGTGCAGTAATTGCATTAAAAGTTTCATTTGTTGAAGAAGACCATGTGTCAGTTGTTAAGCAAACACTTGGTGCATCTTTTTTAATAGATTCTTTCATTTCATTTACCTTTGTTTCATAATAAGCTGGTAACAGTGTGTTAGCAAAATACTTTCTAGAAGGAATTTGATAACTAGGGGCACAAGTATTCATCAAATTTCGGAAACCTCTGTCTTCAACAACTGTAAATGGTTGAAGATCCCAAATAAAAAGTTTCATTATGGCCTCATCAATTTTGTTTTTATCAGATACTGCTAATTTTTTGGGTATGTAAGTTGACATTGACATTTGTTTTTTACTTGTTGGAACAGGCGACTGAAATGAAGATGGTTGATTTTGGAAGGTGTCAGTAGCTCTTGAAGTGGTTGGTCTCTCTGGACTAAAAAAATGGGAAGAAGATTCTACTACTAAGTTTTCTTGCACATCTGGTCCTATTTGCAATATATCACCTGAAGAAGTTTCTGTTCTTGGCAAAAGATTGCACAGCAGTTTGGGTGGATATAGTAAGAAGAGCAACTGTTGGATGGCTTCTTTGTAAATGTTTTTTTAAATTACTAACTGTACTTTTATATGATAGTTTTGTTTTGCAAATGTTGCACAATGCAACACAGTTACCGACTGATTCAAAAAAGCTCCACACATCACTTGTTTTTCTTCTTCGATCCATGTCACCAAGCAAAACCAACAACAGTCACAGTCAACACTTTCCACTGGACAGCAATACTTAAAAAGGCCTTCCCCCATAGTACAGGGGTTCCCGACCCTTGGTAGGCATACCACCAGTGGTAAGCAAGAAGACCTAGCTAGGAAAAAATATTTACTTAAAAAAAATAATAAATACAAATTTATGTTCAAAACAATAATAAATTTTCATCGGACATAATTTAAACCAATTACCCTTAAGGAATTAGATTTTAGGTACAGGACTTGATAAAGTGCATAAACGTCCATTACAACAATCTCATCATTTACATGAGATCAGATGTGTACTGCAGTTAAAATCACATTAATAAAAAGTATAACCTATCAACATCAGCCACTCTATAAGTTATAACATAACACAATATAATTCATTATTTCAAACTTACCAAGTTGGTGATTAGTATAATATATAATTTATTAGCATATAATCTGTATTATATATCTGCATATCACACGAGAATAAATGTAACATCAGGATGAATTTTTTCCTTCATTAAAAACAGCTCCGCTCTTTGCTCAGAATGAAGCATACAGGACGAAAAGTGTACTAGTCCTACTCGAAATATGCTTGATCTACCTGTTCCTGAAATACTAGGTGTTCCTAAAATATTAGGTGTTACTAAAATACTACTGTTACTCTGGAACGGGTTGTTCCTTGTGTATCGGTGATACCACTAGTATTTGAAATACCTAATATTTTAAATACGCGTTACTGGCTGTTCCTTGCGTTCCAGCGATATTTTTGTACGCCTAGTATTTGTCCTTGGTTTACATAATCTTGCGTACATTTTATGTGTGTGTGTCTGTGTGGGTGCGTAGGGGGTGTGCCTCGACTTGGAACAGCGAGGGCGGCGTGTCTCGACTCGGAACAGCGTCGCCGCAAATAACAGGTATTTCAACTTTTCAGTCACTGTTACATCCGTTCCACAAAAATATCGTTCCAAAATACCTATTACAGGTATATCGGCCCACCTCTAGTTCTGACAGTCAGTGAGTAATGAGACATAGCAAGCTACAGGTGTTGCATTTTGTTTTTTTTTTTAGAATTATTGTGAAGTAAGCTGAACTAAGGCTTTATTTGCTTTTTATTTTTGAAGATGGATATTACTCCCAAAAAGTGCACTAAAATTGTTACTTTGAGTGAACACACATCAATGACTCAAAGAGATATTGCCAAGGAGTGTGGTGTGAGTTTAGGAGCTGTCAACAAGATTTTGAAGCAAAAAAGGGACACTGGGACGATTGAAGTGAACAGAAAAGGGAAATGTGGAAGGAAAAGAAAGACAACAGCAAGGGATGAAGCTTTTTTAATAAGGGAAAGCAAATTAAACCCTAGGAAAACCAGCCAAGAACTTCAGCAAGACTTACCACACGCTGGAGTTATTGTTCATGACTCCACCATACGAAAACGACTTATAGAAGGAGGAAGAAAAACAGTTATTGACTGCTGCCATGATGACAAAATGATATGATTGGGCAAAAAAATATGTGAGCTGGACTGTTGAAGATTGGAGAAAAGTGTTGTTCTCAGATGAGAGCCATTTTTTGGTACAAGGACAGCGATCTCGTTTCGTTAGAAAAAGTGACAACGAAAAACTTACGACAGCTCATATTGATCAAACAGTTAAACATCCGTTAAAGAAGATGTTCTGGGGCTGCTTTTCTTATAAAGGTACCGGATGCCTTGTGCCGATCGAAGGCATGATGAACTCGCAAAAATACAGAGACTTGCTAGAACACAGATTGGAAGCTGAACTAAGAAAAGTTGATGCCAACAGTCAAGCAGTTTTTCAACAAGATTCGGCTCCATGTCACGTGTCCAAGATCATGATGAAATATTTCAAGGACAAAAAGATATCATGCCTTGAATGGCCAGGAAACTTACCGGACCTTAATCCGATTGAAAATCTGTGGGCTATTGAAAAAGCTAGACATCGTAAAATAGATTGCACAACAAAAACAAAACTGATTGAGGCTGTAATCCACACATGGTTTCGAGACCAGCAAATATCAGAAAACTGTAAAATACTTGTTGATTCTATGCCAAAACGTGTTGAAGAAGTTATAAAAGCCAAGGGAGGACATATTTCCTATTAAAACAATTTAAATTGTATTCTTTTCTCTTTTTTCTTCGTCTATAACTAATAAATGTTGTTTTTTTTTTCAAATTATCATTTGTGTTCACATTAATTCGCACAGTACTGTATATATGTATTGATGTTATCTACACTACATTTGTAAAAAATAATAATAATAGTGTCCTGTTATTACTATGCGTTTCTTTATGAGGTGTGATAGAAAATTATTACTTACATTATGGGTCAAAAATTATGTTTTTTTTTTTGTGCAGTGAACTGGTAAGTTTCAAGATTTTATTATATGAAATTACTAGTATTTGGGTAAAAGAGTCTTTACATATAAAAACGCTGCTTAAATACCACAAGTGAGATCTTTATAGAACTCTTTAAACATAATAAAATATTTTTTGTCTGAAGATGCGGACAAGTGAAAGGAGTGTCTGATGAGAATTAACCTTTTGTCAAGTGTTTAACTTTTATTGAAAAATGACAAAGGTATTCAGAGGACAGCCGACAACTGTTTTCCATTCCACATCTTGCAATCAGAGGAGGGTTATTTTGGGAAGGTGCTTATTGAGAAGATTAATTTTGTCATTGCGATGGAGCTGGGAAGAGTTTTCAGAGAGCTCAGACTTTGTTGGTGGTCATGGTGATGCATATTTAAGCACCTATGTTTTATGTATCATTCTGATCTCAGTACATCTCGTATATGGGAAATGTGGAAACAGATACACAGTAGTGTTCACTGACTTAAGCCACTAATTATAACGTTACACTAAATATGTATTATCACTTATTTGTATGTAAGAAATGAAAGCAACATGTATGTTAGCATTAATTGTAGCAATTTTTTTATATCTCATGTGTTACCTTTTTATTTGTAAGTACTAACAACAGTATTGGGAAAAGACAATAATTTCAGAGTTTATACTGTGGGTGCATATTGTACAATCCTGAGTTTGTGTAAACATTTATTTGTTTGTAATTTTTTGTTGATAAGACATAATTTGGTCTTAATTGTATAGGCATAATATACAGGGATGAAACTATGCCATTTGACCTGAAACAAGGACTTATATGCCTCCTTGAAAATATAATATAGTTGTATGTTGTTTATGCAATCTAACAGGTCTAGGAATTTTAAGGACGGTTTTCAAAGGAGGTCAAAGACTTGTAAGAATGAGATGATTCGGTCTTGTATTATAGGTGTGAATTTTCTTAGGGAACCTTTCTGTTCTTTTAAATTCTTGGGCGTGAGAAAAAGTGTGACCTGATGTGAATAATAACTGCAAAGAACTGTAGAACTTACATAACTTGTTATATTCAGAAGAAGTATATAGTACTGAAAAACTAATTTTGAGCATGTAAATTCAACTTTTCTTAGTTACTAAATATGTTATAGGCTAATCAGTTATCTCTTTTTGTTCTGCATAGACCTACATTCACGTCGTCTATTTTGGATGAATCTGCCTTTGTCTCAAAATATAAATTCATGGTCATAGCGCATGATAAGAAAATGACAGGTAAATGTATTAATACATTCTTGAATGAATTTTATATTCCTATAATAAATATGATGATGATGATGGTGTGTGTGTTTTGAACAAATTTTAAAATGGAATTAAAGTGCGTATTAGATGTCAGTTTTTATAAAATAATGTTTATAATAATAATATTAAATTGTGGTGATTGTTCATTTTAAAAATTGTGTATATATATACATTTTTGTTTGGTTGTGTTTCAAACAAAACGATTCATCGTCTGGATTCAGTAAACTGCTTCACGAAACATAAAGCTTTGAAACCGAATTTTTGTGTTTAAATTAAAATACAGGCATCCTTAAAGAATATGTACTTTAAGGTGTCAAAATTAAGGTGAGTCTTCCCTTAAGAAAGAGATGACTTCATAGTGTTATGTCTGTCAGTGTATTATATATTAGTAGTGTAGTTAGTTGATTCAAAAATACAAAAGTAGGCCTAAGGAGTTAATAATACAGTAGTCAATATAAAAGTGTTAATTCCTGACAGCTGGTACAGCAAAATACATATGTTGTTTGATCACACTTTATCACTTTATTGGCAGTTTATTAAAAAGAAATTCTGCTAAAAAGTGGAGGATAAATGTTTCTTCAGTAGCCCCACAAATTGTATTTAGGCATGACTTTAAATAAAAATTTGTGGGTTCATTTTAATTAAATTTACTGTTGCTTTCTGTGGTATTGAAACTTTTTTTGTTAAATGTTTTTGTAAAAAGGAGATTAATTGCAAGAATATTGTGTGAAAATCGAAATGGTTAGTGGGAATATAATTTCTTTAGCAACAGTTATTTTTGCCAGATTACCTGTTATATTTACACATTGTTAAATGTATCCTACTGAACATTATAAAATATGAATATTCAGTACTGTGACAAGGAATTCATTCATAGTAAACTCAAACTTAATGGAAGTCAATGATGATCTGTAAATCAAGAAATTGAAGTTACAAAAAGAAAAAAGCATTGTTATTTTTGTAATTTAGTTGTGTGTATAAACTTTTCTTAGGGACTGAAGAAAAATTTAAATTAAGTGTGTTTTTATTATCTTTTATTAACACTTTTGCAGCGAGCGTTGTACATGGATGGCTTTTGAAATCTCTGAAACTTGTAGAGCACCATACATGTACGGCTTTCAATATAACGTTGTTTCAAATCATGAAAATCTTGATATTCTTGCTGTCTGTTGCCTGTAAATGGATGTAGGCTGTATCTAGTTTACAATTCTGCTACCAGATCACACACAAAACAAGTTTAGTGAGTGTAATAAAATTTGTTATTTTTATTTTGTGTAATAAAATTTGTTATTTTTATTTTGTGTAATAACAATATAAAACAATATTTAAAGGACACACTTAGCTAGTTTTGAAAAAATGTGGTCTGTTGTATTTATAACTTTTATAAATTATTCCAGAATTTTGTTGTTTTTAACTAAGGTTTACTTGTATACAGTAGTTTAGAGAGTACATGAATTTACAATAATATATACATTTTGCCTTAATTAGAATTATACTGTGGATTACACTGTTAGTCAAAAAAGCGTTAAAAATGGCTAGACATAGGGGTTGGACAATTTTCCAAAATCACTTAGATGTGAAAGTGTTAATTTTGTCATTCCGAGTCTATGAAAATTTTTATGTTACACATAAGTTATGACTTTTTGTGTGTGTAAAACTTATTTCCAACACTTGAATGAAACTTGCCGGTCTTGACTACAGTTGTGTGATAGTGTGCATTTTGTTCATGCATCGGTGTTGCAAGGCTTCTTCTGGTGAGTTCGAGCAGCCTACTTAATCAGTTTGGGCCATATGGGATCTAACTCTGCTGAGGGCAATGTAAGTTTGACCACCTGTGGAGAACGTTGATGATTCTAGATAGATCAATGCATGGTTAGTTATGATTCTCTGGATCTTATAAACAGTTAATGCCCAAGAAAGGATTAGTGGTAGTAGCATTCTTTTTTTAGGTAGTTTGGTATCTGTACATGGTAGGAAGCTGTATTGACTTTTGAGGGAAATGCCACTGAAGTGTTGAATTCAGTCATGATTCTATTGACAAGGTCCGTGAAGAGATCAGTCTTGGATGTAGCTTTTTAGCTCCTAAGAATATTGCTAGTCACTTGGCAATCCTGTATTGTTGATGTCTTTAGATATGATTCTCAAGGTTGACATTTTTGTTGTGAGTTCAACCATGAGCCTTGGCTGATCAAGATCCTGGGCCTTGATCTTGGAATATATCTATGAATGCTTCTAGAGTATGCCAGAACTGATGTGTTGTGATCATCCAGCTGCTGATTTTTTGGACAGATGTTTAATAACTTTTATATTGAGAATTCACCAGATAGATAATTGTGAACTTTCCTCACAAGTACAGCCAGGTTTCAGATTGAAGTTCTTTAAGTATCATCATATTCAAGTCATCAGCAAGGCTGTGTCTTGTAGTTTCATGGTACCAAGGTGAAGAAGATAAATTTTGTACTATTTGATATTTATTGATATTAATGAAACCTAAGGGATTTTACTTTTATTATATTTAATTGTTTACTTTCCAAATAATTTCTTCGGGCGCCATATTGTATTGCCAACTACCAGAAATATATTTACCAAGGTTCGAATCAGCGAACCAGGAGAACAGAATGTGGTTGCTGAAATAACAACAATCATTTATATTCGTTAATAATTAAATTTTATTAAGGCCTTGTTCTTTTTCATATTTCTTCTACTCAACCCCTTGCAACCCAAATAATTCTTAAGATTTACTACAAAATAAAATCGTATAGACAAAACTTGTTAGAGAATAATAATTATTTCTACCTTGAATCTCTTATATACTAATTTACTTATAATAACAAGTTATTAAAATACATTTTATGGGAACACAAACCAGCCTTCTTTGTTTAAATATATTCTCACATACACACGCAACACACACACAAAGTTACTTTAGAGATCTCATTTTATGTTGACAATTTTATTTCCTTCTATTAAAATATTGAATGTTTGAATTTTCGTTTAAGGTTGTGTTTTATCCTGATATGTTACTTATCTGTTCATTGAGTCCTGAAGATGTTACCCGCACAACATAGCTAGCGGTTTTCACTGATTCTATTGAGTTTATATTACCGATTTCACATTTTGATGTAACTGTAATAACGGTATTAACCGTGAAGTGTTTAATTATACATTGTTCACATTTTATAGGTTGCGGGCGATTAAAACTTCGCCTAAAACCGACGAGCCGGCGGACGCACAAAACAGCTCGCGTCCGTCACTTATAGATGTTGTTTTCCGACTGCCTTTGTTCTGTGTATGCAACGAAAACTGCTAGCGTTGCTACACCCACATTCCTCGTTATGTAAGGCGCTGACGTAACATCGCCTGATGCTCAGTTACATAATTTGTTTACAGTTTTGTGTGTCATTGGTTGACCTTGGCACAGTTCTGCGGTTGTTTACTCGTTTTATAAAATATTACTGAATAATTTTCACGCATAATGTCACCAGCAGTGCTACCACCGCTGCTACCACTGAATATACCTTTGTTTACGTTTTGTCCCAATCATAGTAAAAAAATGTTATTTGTTTTATTAAAAAAAAATACAAATTTCTTTATTACCCCAAAAATAGGCCCAAAATGCCCCGTTACAATACCCCCTCAATGAGATATTTTATGCCGAAGCATAAAAAATCTCATTGACACATTCATACTTGCTAAAGGGATCAGCCAGGATATGTCGCCGCAACCCCCTGTATGGTTTACAAAAAATATAATCAACTCACCCTTGGTCCAGTGACTGTGACCGCACCTGAATGACAATACTGGACTTCTCTATCGAGATCCCAACACCATAGAGTCAGACAGATACTTAACGCCCCTGCTCTGACGCGCTAGCCAGCTCAGGTCCGCCGTCACAGCATCACCAAACACTGAAACAACAAATCAAATATCAACTAGTGGCCTTATACAACACCATATCCCCCACTGATCTGTTTCCCCCTAGCGATGCTGGTTTGCGCTAAGAAGCACTGGTTTTGTTTTTTACTTACTTCTAACATATATCAGAATACCTAACAACAACATGATACCCATTTTAAAATTCCATAATCTCATTCTACCTACTTTCTCTTGTTAACTTTCATCCGAAAATTCAAAATTATTGCCCTGATTCCCATCAGAATTTAAATAAACATTTCCCATTACCATATTACACATTTCTCTTATCCCCAATTTGCATCAAAAATTTGTTTTTATTCATAAAATTCTCTTAAATACTAACAAACACAATATAACATAAGAAAACATAGTACATTCATAATTCACATCATTATTATTATCTTAAAATAAACCATTTGTATTTAAAATGTTACACACTTAACATCATTAAATTTGCATATAAAATCATAAAATTACCTTTTAATCTCACTTTACTTTTATTAATTTGTTTCTCAAAAAAAATTATTATATATATATATATATATATATTTCAATCACTTTCTGCTACAGTCCGTTTCTTGATGTTATATTATAAAATGGCAGCATTTTATTCGTTATTTAACAGAATGTACAAAATACCCCTAAACAAACAAGAAACTGACAAAGAAAGAAATATAATATACCAAATTGGTTATGCAAATGGATACAATAAAAATACTATGATCAAAATAGAAAATAAAATCAAATACAAAATAAAAACTGAACAATTAAGAATTAATCAAACTGAACAACACATAAATAATAACAACAACAAAAAATGGGCCACATTCACATATATAAATAATAAAATGACAAAACTAACAAAACTATTTAAAAACACAGATATAAAAATAGCATACAAAACTAATAAAAATAAATTACAAAATCTAAATAGCTCACACAACAAAGATAATACAACAACCAACGGTATATACAAAATTGAATGCCAAGATTGCAATAAATGTTATATAGGACAAACAAAAAAACAGCTGAAAAAATGTTATTTTGAACACCTAAATGCATACAAAAAACCAAATATATATAAATCCAATTTAGCCACACATGCAATAAACACAGGACATGAATTCCCAGACATAACCAATGTAACACTAATAAAACATATACCACACAAAGGCACCATAATGAACATTTGGGAAAATTTACAGATTTACAAACATAAAACACAAAACAAATTAATACCAGAACAAATACAAATCAATACAAAACATGACACAATATTCAAAGCACTCAACATCGAAAATACACAAAATACAAAAACAGATACCACAACCACACACAATAATGCAACTTTAAAGGACCATAGACCAACAAACTACCTCAATAACATCCAGAAGCCAACACACAAATACTACACCAGAAACAAGATGGCGAAGGCTGAAGATGGGAGAACAAGATCTCCCGAAACATGTTCCTAAAGGAAAAAAGTATATCTTGAGGTAAATTTAGTCATAAATATTATAATATATATATATATATTTTTTTTCAACATTGCAATTATTATTCCATTTCATTCATTTGGGTGATTCTCAGTTATTCATCATAATTCACTGTATCAGCTTGGCATTTACTCATAATCTTACCCCTTTTATTACTCTAACGCTCCCTTACAAAATCTTTAACTAGTATGACACCCCATCTCTATCAAAAATCTACTAACCCTTCTCTACCTCTAACTACTTACTACTCAAGTCAATTCGCCACCTTCTCTCAATATATATAAAAAAAAATACTCTCTAACCCTTTGTACATAGGATACGTGTTCCCCCCCCAAAAACTCAATTTCCCTTATCTGGCCCCTGGATTCTACCTAAGGCGGCCCCTCCTCACTAAATCGATACCAATCCCATCCCAACTTATCATTATGTTGCGGACTCCCGCATTACACTACCCCCTACTACAAAATTGCCATCCCCAAAATCTCAATCTCATTACCTTACTACAACTGCAACAAAATAACAACATTAATTATAAACAACAATATATCACTCAAAACTATACATATATTCTCCATTTCTACTGTGTCTCCACTTATACTCAAATTCTCTATTACATGTATTTCATCTCTCATTCTCTTTAATACCCCAATATATTCAACTTGGACTGACTCAAACGTTTTACTCAAACAATTACTATCACCCAACTTCTATCTTTTGCAACCCATTAAAATTTTTAACTATCACAACTTTATTTCATTTTATTTTAAAATCTATAAACACGTTGAAAACTTATTCTAACATATTATTATATTTTATAATCCTTATTCCTAACATACTACATGCAATTAACACAATAAGACATAATAAACACAATATAGGAAGTATCTAGTGCATCTATTTTTCAAATCAAAACAAAATTATTTAGTAGCGAGTCATCATTATTAAAATACAACAAATTTCTAATTCGTTACCCCCCTGGATAACCTCCCTGCCACACACACACACACACACATCTTGTATAATACATTACATAACATAATAAACAAATAGACATTAACCTTGATCATTAGCATACATTAAACAAACAATTCTCTTTTACATAATTTATACAAAAACTTATAAACATTCTTGTTTGAAATTTTTCATTAACTTTTTTATATATCATCATTTCATTATTTATCCTTTGCTGCAATTAGATTCCTCAAAGTTTTCAAATTTATTATTAATCTATATTTTTAACCATTATGCTATTCCACAAACTGAACCATTTAACATTTATTTATTCATTAATTGTCATTAAATTGAAATCTCATCAAATAATTTAAATTCATTATAAAAATTCAAACATATAACATTCAATCACAATATTGAAACATCTCAAATTATTTACTTCAATTGATTATTAAAACACAACATATTTCAATTATTATCAAAATTTACAAAGCATTAATTATTGTCTTCATAATTATTTTTATTATTCATTTAGACTGCAAAGTATTAATAATATTACTATTATTATCACAACATTTTTCTACTACATATACACATTATTTACCTAACATTCCATAATACACACCATTGAATTCACTACATTATTTACAAATTATTCGTCAATAACTGTTCAATTGTTTCACACTTCATATGTCCAAATCTGCAAGATCATTACCATAAATTGCAGTATTTAAATTGTCCATTCACTGATTTTTCATTTCAACCTCCATCATCGTATATATATCGAATATATTTATAACATGCATCATTGTTATCCACATACCATTTATTATTATTATTATTATTATAATAATCCATTAACTTTATTTCATTCATTATGCCATTATAATTTATAGGGTTATTCCCTATTAATATTTCATAAACCTTGTCAACATAAGTTATTATTGTCCAGTCTCCATCAGTATTATTGGTCAACGTCAGGTAAGTTATTTTATCATTTTTATATTCCCCTACTATTACATCAGGTAAGTGTTTATTGTTTATAAAGATATCATCAAAATAATTCTCTATCTCTCTTGCAACAGGTAAGTATTTTATATGGTTCATCTTCACCCCTTCTAATCTTTTTCTCAATTCATCATAATTTCTTTTTAACTTATATAATTCTATCTCTCAATACACAACTCTCTCTCTTCATAACCCCACATCACACTCTCACAATTATTACAGACAGAGGGTACAACATTATACAACATCAATATACACTTCAATTCATCTACCAATACGGGTCTCTTGCCCTTCAAAAACAACATTTGTGAACACTCTGGTTCAGAAAAATTAATGGGAAAATTTACCCTCTGCCCACATTCTATCACTATACTATTTTTCCACTCTCTCTCTACTTCATCAATACACATTAACATTTCATTATCACTACATTCCACCAACTCATCAGTACTCTCATTCTTTATTTTTACCGTATCGGTCTCCGATACTAATTCTTCAAATACATTACTATTATTCTCATTACTTTCAACATTATTGTTATCATTCATTAACTCTTTCTCTGGTATCATATTTTTACATTTGTCACTACAATTTTCATTGGTTTTATTTTTCTCTGTACATACACTCTCTCTTGGCTCATTTGCTTCTCTTTTTGCTTCACTACATATTTCGCTCAACTTACTCTCAATACTACACAGTGACTTAGTTAATACATCAAACTTAGCATCATTCATGTCAAAACGACTATTCATCACATTAAATTTGTTCTCGAAAATTTTTTCGTTATTGTCAAATTTGTTGAGCATTTCGTTTTTCAATTCTCTAAAATTACTATCTTGTTTTTCTACACTATTGTACATCATATTGTACAATCGGGTTAACATATCATCATTCTCAGATTTCTTATTTTGATTTCCTAAAATAGGTGTTGAATGAATCTCAACTGTCTGTATTATTTTTGACTCCTCAAGACTACTGTCAGTTGTTTGAATTCCGGAGTCGCCACTTATTTGGCCTTCTATCTGGCTGTCAGATAAGCTGACATCATTATTATCTGCCATTTTTTAAAAATCTTTTAGATATATTTCTTTGTAAAATATTATTATATGTAACACATACTTATTGAAAAAAAAATATTCTACTCACCCATACTACACATAATCATAATATAACCTTATCTTTATACGTCTGTCTTCACGTAATTTATTTTTACCTCCAACAACCATTCTGCTCTCCCAGTAGGCTGTATTTATATAATTATATTATATAAATGTCCCTGTTCGGGCGCCAATTGTACTATTTGATATTTATTGATATTAATGAAACCTAAGGGATTTTACTTTTATTATATTTAATTGTTTACTTTCCAAATAATTTCTTCGGGCGCCATATTGTATTGCCAACTACCAGAAATATATTTACCAAGGTTCGAATCAGCGAACCAGGAGAACAGAATGTGGTTGCTGAAATAACAACAATCATTTATATTCGTTAATAATTAAATTTTATTAAGGCCTTGTTCTTTTTCATATTTCTTCTACTCAACCCCTTGCAACCCAAATAATTCTTAAGATTTACTACAAAATAAAATCGTATAGACAAAACTTGTTAGAGAATAATAATTATTTCTACCTTGAATCTCGTATATACTAATTTACTTATAATAACAAGTTATTAAAATACATTTTAAGGGAACACAAACCAGCCTTCTTTGTTTAAATATATTCTCACATACACACGCAACACACACACAACGTTACTTTAGAGATCTCATTTATGTTGACAATTTTATTTCCTTCTATTAAAATATTGAATGTTTGAATTTTTGTTTAAGGTCGTGTTTTATCCTGATATGTTACTTATCTGTTCATTGAGTCCTGAAGATGTTACCCGCACAACATAGCTAGCGGTTTTCACTGATTCTATTGAGTTTATATTACCGATTTCACATTTTGATGTAACTGTAATAACGGTATTAACCGTGAAGTGTTTAATTATACATTGTTCACATTTTATAGGTTGCGGGCGATTAAAACTTCGCCTAAAACCGACGAGCCGGCGGACGCACAAAACAGCTCACGTCCGTCACTTATAGATGTTGTTTTCCGACTGCCTTTGTTCTGTGTATGCAACGAAAACTGCCAGCGTTGCTACACCCACATTCCTCGTTATGTAAGGCGCTGATGTAACATCGCCTGATGCTCAGTTACATAATTTGTTTACAGTTTTGTGTGTCATTGGTTGACCTTGGCACAGTTCTGCGGTTGTTTACTTGTTTTATAAAATATTACTGAATAATTTTCACGTATAATGTCACCAGCAGTGCTACCACCGCCGCTACCACTGAATATACCTTTGTTTACGTTTTGTCCCAATCATAGTAAAAAAATGTTATTTGTTTTATTAAAAAAAAATACAAATTTCTTTATTACCCCAAAAATAGGCCCAAAATGCCCCGTTACAATTTTGCTAGAAATATGTAGCTGCTTCAATTATGGCAGGTTGAATGAACATATGGTGACCTCGAACTGGTGGGAATTACATCAGATCACTGAAGACTAGTACATTGATACTACCAAGTAACTCATCACTATTCTTCAGTTGGTTGAGCCACATGTTGGGCATAGGATTTTGAATGGGACCAGTCAGATATCATGTATTATGAGGAACTTGATGTCCACACTTTGCTGTCTCATAATTCTCAAATAACTGACAGGCAGAAGTGGCTTATTGATGACATGACCATCCTTCTGAACTGGCAACTTCAAGTTGTATATAGAATTCTGCCACATACTAATAATCTCACTGTTACTCTAGTCACGGCACAGAACTGGATGAGGTATGGTATGGTTTGCTATGGCATGGTTGATGGGTATTTCAGTAGGATGAATAGGAATGTCTTTCAAGTGCCAACTGTAATGAAGCATCGCAAGCAGTCTGGTCTTGTTGACTGTGATTGTAGCATTTGTAGCACACTGGGTTATTTGGGCTGTTCTCAGTCTTGGCCTGATTCCATGAGGTACATATAGTCTTGGAAAGATCAGTGGATTGGTATTGATGTACTTGTTTATTTAACATCTTCCTCAGAAACCACATGTGGTCTAGTAACAGATTAAATGATATCATTTTCATTAATTGAGCTGATCATTAATTGAGCTGAGCTTTCATCATTTTGATGGTATTAATTGAGCTGTGCATGAGGATTGGTTATTACTTCCTTGTACAGTGGATTTTGTTGGTGCTTTACAAATATAATGCTTTGTAAATTCTTGATCAAAATATAGAAAACACATGAGTAACATTAAATTTCTCAAGATAGACAGTTATGATGGTGATTCCAAACTTGCTGCTTAATCTCTGCAGCAAGTGTCTTTGAAGATGGTCTGGGTGATGAGTATCGCTTGCCCTTTATAAAACGTACTGTCCAAAGAGGCCGTTGAACTTGACAACATTGAATTAAATAGTGACTTGACAGTAAGCATTGCTCTGACTGTGATAGTTGTATGAACGACATCTGGATACAAGTTATTCTAGTATGCCTGTGATGCTGGTTTAGTTTTCTTGCTAGGCACATTTATCTGCAGTGGTGATACAAACAAACTCAATTGTGAACTCTAGTCACTAAGACTTTTCCATTGATACCCATATTTCTGGGGTTGTATGATTATATGAGAATCTGGGGATGGGTGAAAGGGGGACAGGAGTGAGCATCTCAGATTTGGTGGAGTATTGTGTTGTCATCAGGAATATATAATACTGATTGAACATCAGAAACTGGATTGAAAGTAGATGATAAGATTTGAATATAGCAGGCAGGGCAAACTAAATGAAGTGTGTATAAATAAATATTATGTTGTGAAGTTAATAACATTTTATCATAGCGTTTAAAGGTGAATTTTCAGAATTTTATCAAACAGCGTACATTAAATAGGATGAGTGGTGCAAATGGCACAATTATTGCTACTCATATACTTTGTAAGAGTATATAGTTACCAGGCTTTAAACAGAGGTACTACGAAACTCATGGATACTTCCTCTTTGGATCTATGATTTGTCTTGAGAAATAAATACTCATCTTGGCTAATATATTATTCTTTCATTTTATAAAATGCTTGGCCAATTATATAGGTATAATTGTTTATTTCATTTTCTTTTTACAACTAACAAATCTGTATTATCAATAAATTGGCAGTTTATAGTGCAGTGCAGTGCTTTATAATGTTCATAAAGAAGGGAGCAGGAGGGAGGAGAGCGGGACAGAGGGGAAGATGTAAATCTTGAATGTTAGATAAATTACAAATTCTGAAACATCCCAAGTGGTGTGCTTTGGCATGAAGATTTAAAATACTAAAATGGAAATGTTATAATTAAATACATTTGCAGGCAGATTCTTTTTTGAAATTTAGTCTAAATATATATGTTAGTTATAATATAAATTTAGATTTAATAGTATAGAGTATAATGAAAAAATACAAATTGTGATTCAGACAGTTTTGAAACTGTGCTGGGAAGCCAGAAAATTTGGGAATAAATCACTTACATAAAGTCTGTATAGGATACATAGACATAGTACTTTGGCATGGACAAGGCTCATGCATGCAGTTCTCCCAAATTTTGATCTAGAATCTAGAGTGAGAATTAATTCAGTTAACTTAGACAAAAATTGAGGTAACATAGTTTAATTCAGTTAATATAGTTAACAAAATACCATTTCTTGTTTTGATAAGATATGTGTATTTTACTTTTCATTTTTTGAAAAAAAAAAAAAGAACTATTTTCATATTCTATTGTTCCAGGTTTTATTAAATCATGTTTTCTTACCGACACGACTAGTATTATAGCATCTTTTTCACAAGAAAAGGGCGATGATGATGATAGTAAACAACAAAAGGATGACATTTCAGTACTGTACAAAGTAACAAATGATGTGGTGTTGTTTGCTGCGAGTCCATACATTACCGAAAGAAATGCTTATGCACTGCTGTTGGCAGAGGTTGGTGACAGTGGAGATACACTAAGTTACACTATTTGCAAAAAAAACTGATGTTAGCAGTAATCCAGAATATTAAATGACCTAGGTTAAAGTCATGTGTTTTTTTGTGAGCTTTGATCCATTCAAAATAATACAATGGAATAGGTGGTCATAAATATACCTTTTCTACTTATAAAATGTGTTTACCAAATAATTTGATTATATGTATAGTAATGTTGTGGTGTTCCATGAAAGGAAGAAATATGTAGAATTATGTTGCCAGAAAGTAACAATTGTATTTTCATGCGCACCATTTTTACTGAAACATATGAGGTGCATACTTTATAAAAATGTGTGTGAAAATTACACAAAGAATTAACTATATTGTTACTATTATATGAGACGTATCATAATAAGCTTCGAGGCCACTGCGGTATTGCCAGTGTTTGCAACAGACCTCCCCTCCCCCTTTGCCTATGCATAACCAAGTGTAATGTGCGACAGGGCTGGAGGGTGAGGGGTGGGGAAGAGCTATTACTATTGCATAACCTCGAAGCTTATTATGGTAAGTCCCGTACTATAGTATAGTGTAACTTGGCGTTTGTTTCATAAGTTCTTTCAGTTTTCCTGTACAGTGTGTGACGCACTATTCCAGCACACTGTTCAAACATGATTTGTTTTTCACATTTCTGAATACATGATAAAAAAAAATATATAGCTTACAAAAGTAAAGTGTGAGTGTTCCACGAGGGTGTGTAGTACACATGAAAATAGGATATTCTTGTTTTTATAACATCATTTTGTCATTTTAAAAATTGTATGACGTTCTTTTTCTTGTTAAAGTTGTTATGAGTTTCTATGATAAAATATATATGAGCTGCTAGAATTTAAAGAAAGGTCATTTGAGGGTGTAACGCTAAAATGTAAATAGTGTAATGCCAAAAAGATTAAAACTTACAATCAAATAGTTCTTACAATATCTTATAAATGCAAGCATTCTTAGTGGTGTTAGCAACAAAGAGAGATAATTGTGCTCTTTATATTTTACATGTTACAGAAATTTTATTTTCATATATATTGTAGCATGACAGATTATCCACATTGTTCTAATTTAAAAAATAATCATTTATCAAATAAAAATAAATTGACATCAAGGAAAACTACTATAAAAATTAATCAAGGACCACAGTGAAGTGAAATAATAGTTCGAAGAGATAAAATAAATTAAAACCAACCATGCAATATATAAGAAATTATAGAAAAATAATGATAGGCTAATGTATAAAGTAATTATACCCAGGTAGTATAGGAGCAGGTCAGGAAATGCCCAGGATAGACAAACATCCATAATAAAAGAACAACTGTTAGAAAAACAACCACATGTAATAAAATTAGAAACCCCCAAAAAAGATGAAAATAAATAAGAAAAGTACAATGCAATAAAATAAGAGTAAATGTAAAATATGTTTAAGTAAAGGCTCTAGATATAAATGTAAAAATGTACCAGTGCAATTTAATTTTATAATGAAAAGCGAATCCTGATGATCTCATATAAGTGAAATTCTTTATCATACAATACCAGACAAAATGACAAAAAATAATATAAAAGTATGCAATAAATAGTGGAATGATCAAGGGTACATCCCTAAAATAAAACAAAAACAGCAAGGACTGCATGAAAATTAATTTTAAGGAATAATTTAAATGAAAAAACAGATGTGTTTTGTTTATATTAACAGTTCATTGAACTCAAGGCTTGAATGTCTGAGATTGAGTATAATTTTTTGTTATAAAATATTTGTTATGTTTTAATAGTATTAATCAATAATAAACATTAATGTAATTAAGTAAGGGAATTTTAATTAAGATTTTATGAGAATAATATGTCAGAAAGGGTATTAGCAAGCTGTAATAATAATAAACATTGTATGTGAACACATGTAAAATATAGGCCAAATTGTAAATCTCAACAACCTTATAATTAATAAATAAGGTAAGGAAATTAATTAAATTGATGAAAATTATATAAAGTAAATCAATTACTGTGTATTATAACTGTAACAATACTTTGTAAAGGTATTGAAGAAATGTATAAAATATTATTAGAAAAGATGCAAGTGTAATAACACTGGAATCTCAAGGAAAAGTCTAAATTAAGGATAATATTTAAATTAGTTAACCAAATCATAAAACTACAGAGAATTAAAGAAATCAACCTATAATAAGACAATCAATGATCTTGTTCAATGTTAATTAGATACTAACAGAAATTGTAAACCATTTAATGTGACAGGAAGTACAGTTAAAGCCTACATCCAAATATACTGTAAATATGACTTTTTGAGTTAGAAAATACTGTAAAGTATATCATGTTTGATATTAAATAACGCAGAATTAAATAAGGAAATTGGATATGTAATTAGTATTTAATAAAATTAAGTAATAAGCAAAATGTAATTAATCGTATAATGTAAAAGTCAATTATTTAGGCGGAAATGCCATCTGGTTAAAACGATGTAGATTTAATATTAAATCGGCCAGGACCTATTGTATGGAGAAGAAAGAGAGTTAGTTGATTGTTACACGTTGAGACGTACACTTCGAAATGATATCAGACAAATGGATTCATTAAAAAAGAGAGAAGTTAATTTTCGGATATAACTAAACCTATAAAAAATAACCCCGAGAAATTGAAAAATACGATTAATCAACACTGAGTTAACCTGGAGTCAACCAAATTGATCCATTTATGAAGATTTGAGGTCGTCATCCAGATAACAGAACTATATAAACGTGAATTCAAAATTTTATCGACACAAAATTAGGACATTGTAAAATATCACAACCATTGGAACAAGAACACATTGAACGCTGATTGCCGTGCCGAACAACTGACCACTGCTCCCGAATGATTGCACTGTGATGAAGAGGAATTAACCACTACTGCTTGGAAGAGGAATACACCAATAACCAACATTTATTTGAAAGAATTCTGCAGTGAAGACGCCTCGTATACATTCAGCACAGGGGCGGCCATTTTGGACTACTCCCAGAATCGGGACGGCGGAACAGCATCATGAGTCTGGTTCGAGAAATCTAATTTATTAACATTTGTATTTAAAATAGTATTTTATTTTTTATAATTAAGAGGTTTTTTTCTGTAAGTGTTGTACTTCTCAGCTTTGCCCTTTCTCTGACTATTATAATAACAGCTCAAAGAACCTGTAATTTAACTTTAATAATTTATATAACCGAACCAATCGCCCTGAGATACAAGTTTGTGGTTTGTCGATTAACTAATCGATTCAAAATCGATTAGTCTCAATAATGTTAATAAATTCCTTGAATATTATAATTTTCCGTTTCATTTATTAGTGAAAATATAGATAGAGGAGTTTTAGATAATATTTGACACCTGGACTCCAAGAAAAGAAGGAAATAACATCACTGAAGGAGTACCCTCATAGAATAACGAAAGACCGCTAATCGATTATTACCGGAGATAATCTAGTTAACGCAGAAAAACAATTCTGGTTATTCTAAGCTATTAATTTAATTTAATTAATAAATAAAGAAAGGAATTAAAACTAAATAAATACATAAGAAATAATAAATAAATAAATAAAAAATAAATTTTTTTATTTTTTACAAAATGTTTTTAATTATAATTTTTTGTAACTCCGAACACCACACAAATTTTCATTTTGTTACAATATTTATTTTGTATATGCATAATTTGTATTTTTATAACTTATGTTTTATATACTTTCAAAGTGTGATGTTTAATCTGACATTATATGTACATAAATCAAATATCTGGTAACACAAAGATTTAGTCACTTCTCTAATAACGATGACTGTGTTGATATTGAGAACAATTTTCATCAGTATTATGCACACATGGCAGGGGGAAATAAATTTACAGATTCGTAATAGTTGTAACGGTACATAACCCGGTCCCAATAAAGTAAATCATGAGAATAAAAGTCAGAAATGGGTAAAACTAAAGCTCGCTCAAAATTTAATTATATCACTCAACATAATAAACAATTCGAGTGGTATATAGTGCGAAGTGAGTTCTAGTGTACCCATTGAGGTGAAAAACCAAAGTGAAATTAATGTATTACCAAACTGTGCTGTATGTTTTGGATAGGATAAAACTATGGAAGTAGTATGTAATAATACTAATTGATTTTTGTAATTTTTATTTATTTATTGTAATTTATATTGTATGAACCACAATTTGTTATACCCAAGTTAATATTATATTGTTTCAAATAATTGTGTTAGATTGTAAGAAAACCCAGGGTTAATTTTAAAAGACATAAAAATTTAACTACCAAAGATAATATAAAATTAAAATAATCCTATGAAGGAAATGGCAACAGGAAGTAGTACCGGGTATGAACACTATTCGAGACTAAATAAATAATATATAAATTTATTTAATGATAATAAAATGATAAAATATTTATATACAATGTCATAAAAAAATTAACCAAAACATATTATGTAAATTAAATTAGTAAAGAAACCGGAATGGAAGGGAATTATTTTTCCATAAATAAAATATAAATTTATAATAATCACAAACTGCCTACATAATAAAAATACTATGTGTTACTAAGAGTGATGGAAAATAACAAGTATTGTTAATAAGATATAAAAATTTTGAACTAAACCAGAGAGTTGAAGAAACGATGCGACAAAAATTATAAAAAATAACCTTTTTTGGACATTGGAGAAGGCGAAATTCACGCAAGAGTAATAAACAAAGTGAATACTAACTAATTATACCTGAGGAATCCAAATTAAATGGTGATATACATTAAAAACCAGTGGATGAAAACATTCTGAGGATCCAATATAGTTCGGCCTACTTCCAGTAGACAATTAGAAAATACTCCAAACGAAAAGGAAATAATAACGCAAGACGTACCTCATCACAGAATAAAACTTCAATCCAGTAAGGACAACACGGAGCGAGGTAATATAAACATTTTTTCGTAATAAGTCCAGAAGAAAACTCGTTTTTTAACAGTGAAATAGAACAAAAAATATTCATTTTATCATATGTTTCTTTCAAAGTAAACAAATACATGCTGCTCTCTTACGGCAATTCCGGAAACTACGTAATATTGGAAAAATAAACAAAATTATTTATTAATTTTTTGATATTTGTAAAGCGTAGCAATTATCCATTTCTGACACTCTCATAACACAAAGAATTCACCCTGAACCCTGGGGAATTACTAAGAATTATGTAATAACTGATGTATTTTATTATAGCGTAATATTGGGTAAATAACAACATATATGTTTTGTTCCTTAGACAGATCTATGTTTACTCGGTAAAGTAGAGATTTTTTTTTTTTCAAAAAAGATTGTGATACCTATATTTTGGTGGCAGGAGACAAAAGTCAATAATCAACAAAGCAATATTATTGAAAATTAATATTGAATTATAACGTGTTATAATTTATTGTAGTGGGTAGTTAAAGAAAATTTCAGCACAACATACAGAAGAAATCGTCACAACTGAGGGGCAATAATGATACTTGCTCTCTCTTCTGCATAAGGCTGAACAAATTACCTCCTTGACCCCAAATCTCACACTCTCGATTTCTTTTAGATTGAGTAAAACAAGATAAATAAAATCCTTTATTTATACCTTTTAAAACGTCAGTTAGTATAATTCAGAAGTGACGCATCTTACTTGAGGTATATAATAAAACTCTACAATACCTCATAAGCGGTACGTTACATAGTATACACAAATAAGAATTATAGAACCAAGTGTATCAAAACATGTTTGTTGATAATATTCATTTTTATTATACAGTTTGTGCAGTTTATGGAAAGGTGTTCAGAAATCTTGATTTTCTGCCTCTTACCTCTGGCACACTATGAAGGTAGAAACAGTATATCTGAACACCAGGCAGTTGTGAGGTATCTCAAAACAAAGATGTACACACATGCTGCCCTTGCCCCATTGTTGGAATTACCAAACGCAGTTGGTGGTTTCCCTGCTGCAGGTAAGGCAGGAGAAGAATATTAAAGTGAATGCCATTAACTAATTTACTCAACTTCATACATTTGTCCTATTGATATATTTGTAATGGGTTTACAAACTGTAAAAAGTTTTTTATAAGTCTATGACAAATTTCTGTAGAGTACCAATAATTTTATTGAAACACAAGCAGACAGATGTATTAATAAGCAAATATTTACTTATAAATATATGCATGGTTAAATTTAAAACCGTCTTGTGTAACTGTTAATCTTGTGTCATAATATGAATATGTGCATATATGTGAATGGATTGTTATACAAGGGCGATTTGAAAAGTTCGAGGCCTACCATATAAAGAAATGTGTGGCGTTTCTGTTTTGTACTGCATCGTGGTGCCACGTTCGCCCCACGAACAGCTGTGAGGCATCAAGTCGCCTCAAGTCATTGTTGCGGAGAAACACCTGTATAAACAAAACAAGGTTATCTTACAGCAACGCTGAAAATGGAGAAAACTGAACATCAAATTTTTTGTTAAGAAAGGTTTAATGGCAACAGAAATTTTTATTGAGATGAAGAAAGTGTTGGGTGATGCTGGACCTTCATTTACTACAGTAAAAAAATGGGCTACTGAATTTAAACGTGGTCGTGCAAGTTTGGAAGATGACCTGCGTACTGGGCGTTTGAAAAGTGCCACTATACCAGAAATTATCAACAAAGTGCACGATATTGTTTTGGAAGATTGCTGTTTCAAGGTGTCTGAAATTGTTAAGCCTGTGGGCATCTCAGATGAAAGGGTACATCACATTCTTACTGAGGAATTAGGTATGAAAAGGCTGTCTGCAAGATGGGTGCGGTGTTTGTTGACAAGTGACCAAAAACGCATGCGAATGCAAGCTTCTCAGGAATGTTTGGACCATTTAAGAAAAATCCGAAAGATTTTGATCGTAGATTTGTAACAACTGATAAAACTTGGATCCATTATTTCACTCTAGAAACAAAACAACAGACGAAACAATTGATGCATAGATAAAATCAATTTTGTCGGCTGAAAAGTGTATGGATCCATTTTTCTGGGATGTTAAGGGGATATTGTTACTAGATTGCCTTGAAAAGGGTCGAACGATAAATGGAGAGTATTATGCTTACCTTTTGGGCTAATTAAATGTAAAAATTCGAGAAAAAAGACCAAGTTTAGCAAAGAAGAAGATCATTTTCCATCAGGGTAATGCACGCCCCTCACATACGAGGTGGGACCCAAAAGTAACAAGAATTTTTCTCTGGCAGTTGGTAGAACGCTAGTTCCGACTTTTCCCGCTAGGTGCCTTCACTAGACACCATTTTGTATCAGTTGCCCTAGCGGCATTGTTGTGGAAACATTAGCGTGGTCAATGTGACTATTTTTTGTAAGCACTGTTTCACGTTTTTGGCGATTTGTCAATGGCAGACATTAAATACCAACGTGCTAACATCAGGTTCTGTTTCCTGTTAGGGAAATCAGCAGCAGAAACTGTCGCAATGCTTCGGACGGCTTATGGGGAGGATCATTATGATAGTCCTAATATGAAGTCTGTTGGTACTGATTGAGAAGTTTATAAAACTGCATTGTATGCACACCAACTATACCTTGTACATATGTTCAGTCTTTGTATTTAAAACAGAAGCAGTATACTCTCTGTTCAGTCTGGTGTTAAAAAGTACAGTTTGTTGTTTCACTGTGTGTTACAGATATTCTTTGTATTTTAAATTTTCATGAAATAAACCTGCATCTACTATAATTTTACCAGTGTAACTGAATAGTTACCAATGTCAAATGTTTGTTGCAGTGTTGTCATTATGCCATTACAAGAACTTGAGTGCAATACTGTATGTATGCTACTCAAGTTCACAGTCTTTTGATTCTACTCTTGGAGCACCGTTACTGGAAATAATGAAAAAGTCAGGCAATGACTTACTAACACAAGTGGAAACAATTAGTAAGTTAAAGAAAAAATTACTGAAATCGGCTGTGGACACATCAAATTTATATATGTAGTGTACAACTTGGAAAAAATTGTATTAAAACTACTGTTTTTAATTTAAAAAATTGCATAACACGTGTTCTTTATACCTATCACATAATACAATGTACGTTTATAATGTATCATTTATATTTATACTAAAAGTGCATCTAATATTTAAAAAAAACAGGTTGCACCTCTTAGAGTTTTGTTTAAATAAAAACATTTTATTGTAAATCTTTAAATAATTTTAGGTTCACAGAATTAATACTTGATAGATTTTAAATAAGCTGATTTCCATCATATAACACAGCAGAAGTAATTGCTAAATTTGTTTATTTACTTTCCCTCTAACAGCTGCACTTCTATGAAGTATTTTTTTTTTTTTTAATTATAACACTACCAACTTGAACACAAAGTTTTTTATTGGTAAAAATGTAAAATTTTTACCTTATAGCCAGAACCAGTTTTCGCTTATTATAAGCTTCGTCAGAGGCTATTTTTTTGTTAATCAAATATAGTGTAAATTCAACTGTCTTTAGAAGCAAACATGTGGATTTCAATTGCATTTAGATATTTTGTTGTTTGTTTACTTTTTACTTCCTTGTAAATTTAAGAGTATGATAATTCCAAGGAGCATACACGTTGAATTGTTAACAACAAGTTGCCACAAAGTTTAAACAAATTCATTGAGTAAGATGACACTGTTCATGCCTGTCATCAGAAACAGTATACCTGTCAGCATGCCTGTTGTACCAGAAACAAAGTATAGTAAAGTTTCATTTGTAGATTTTTTCAGGTGTTTTTAACAAAAAAGCATAAACCGCACTTAACTGAAAGAACATGACACTATTAACATTATGACATGTCACAAAGGATTTGATTGTCCTAGTATATTGACTGTTTTATTAAAACTCAAGTGACTGTGCATTGACTTTTCATCATTGTCGCATTGAATGCCATCAGCAACTTTGTGGATATGGTCATGGCTTTTGTAGTATTGATGATTTGGTACTTTCCTGATAACCGTACCCACACTCATATTCGATTACGTGATTATTGGTCTCAATATGTGGTGAATATCCCATATAATTTTAGTTCAGATAATAGAAATCGTTAAAATTTTATTTGTGTATGTTATAGAGTAGTTTCATTGTCATATTATTTACAAAAAATGTTTCTAGCAATAATATAACTAAGATCTGTGCCTGTGATGCCAAAAGTTGACAATGTTAAGTAAACATGCAAAGTCTTTTGCTATCCAGTTATTCAAAAATTTTTGAGATTTTACTGACTAACATGAAAGAACATTTTTTCACTTTACATTTTCTGTGGTTTTGGTTAAATAATGTTTTTTGTTTTTAATACTCTTATTCAAGAATTGTGTATACACATTAAACACCATATTTGTCCTAACCAATGGCTTTTATTTCTTTAAACAGTAAGCTAACAACCAAAAACCATTATTCTCTACCCTCACAAATGACAACAACATATTTTTGCTTTACATTAAGAAATAGATTAATTTAAAATTAGTACACTTCTTCTTCACATCGTGGTATATTGATACAACAGTAAATTCAAAACACCATATATGTAGTGTGGGTGTGTGCATATTAGGAAAGTACCGATGATTTTTGTCAAAGTCAGCATAATTATCAAAAGATGCTTGACCCATTCCTTGTCATCAAAAGGGAGCATCACCATCTTGTTCACCATCATGGTCTTATCTGTCTATGAATTGTGGGAAAGTTGTGAACAGTGAATTTGTAATGCTCTGGGCCACGAAGTTTATGTGCAGAATGTGAATATTCAACGCATTCTTTTTCCAACACCTATACACTGGTTGGAATGTTGTACCGGGACCTTATGATTATGTAACTTGAAATTGTGTATTATTACCAGGTCCAGTAGTTGGCAGTTCACTTGTGCGGTTTTTAGGAAATATTGTGGGGTTTTTATGTGGGTATTCTAGTCGTGTAAACGAAGCAGTTCAGGGCTTACATCATGCAACACGAATAGTAATTAATACAAAGCCTTCATGAACCGAGGAAATCTCTGTAAACTAAAGCCCGGACAGGGGTTTAGTATGGTGTATGTCTTTTTTAACATCTGTATGGATGACATTATTTGAAGATGGAAAACAGTTACTGAAGACAACATTCATGTGAGTGGACAGCAAACTTTAAATTTCCATCTGTTTTGCAAGGATAGGACTGTTATCAAGGATAATGAAGGCAGGCTGTAGAGATCCTTACATTGGTTTTATTACAGACAAAATCTTATTAGAAATAATGATTCCTTCTTAAGTGTTATTGACTGAATTATTTACATTAAAGTTTCAATTTTTCCTTCCTTATAAATTACCACACACACACACACACACACACACACAAAACTGCCCTTAGCAGCTGTGGAGTTGGGTACGAATCAAGCCACTGGCCCCTATAACCAGATAGTTACAGATGTACCCCCTCCCCGTGAACAAGCAAGTAACAACTGACATAACCCATACCTCATATTCTATATAAAACCATCTTAGAGTTCTATAAGAACTTATCCCTGACAAGTTATATGTAAATTCTGCTTGGGCTAGCCCGTTCACTCAAGGTAAGAGGAGTCTATTCACGTCTGTCAACTGCTTTATGACTACACTTTGCAGGGGACTTGCACCATGGCTATAATGTGAAAAATCTATGTTTGAAGATTATTTTTTCTTGAAGATTTAATGTACCTGATAATGTATGAAAATAACCATGAAAACCGACTTTAATATAGTTGGAGGAATACAGTTCTGTCTCTGTTCAGCAGCATACAAACTATAACCATTGACAAGATTGGTGTAGTGATATGTTAGTGTTCACATGTAGGCCACTTTTTACGTGCTACATTTGTAATTCATATAGTGTTAGAATAAAATTAATGAAAAACATTTGCTGTTATACAAGAATACACACTGATATCATCTTAAATATAAAGAGTGTTAATGTAATACTAGCAGAAAAGGACTATTTGGAAGATAACAAAACTGATTCAATATTGAGCAGAGAACCTTTTTATTATTTATAATTAATAATTCATGAATCAAGAATAACTGCAAAACTGTACATATAAAATATATTTTTTCTCCTTTCTGTACATATATAAACAACATACATATACCACGTACATATATTAACAAATGTACGTAATACGTGTATTATGTAACTGATTTTATAAATTACACTAACAAATAGTGTATAAAATTTTATAAAACTCTCTTTTTACAATTTAAAAGGAAAATATACACTACTCTGTAAAAATGAAAATCAGCCAGATCTTTTCTTTTTATTAAGGGACTGTTTTTTTTTTTCAACTAGAAATATATTATTACAAGTTTGTAATGTCTCAGGACGTATAAAGTTCATAATCATGAGGAGTGTATTACTCCAAAGTATGGAGTGCCTATGTTTTTGTATTAACAGAATAAGTTACTAGATTGTATGCTCATACAGTATACTTTTAGAATACTACCATCTGTTCTTACATAAAAAAGACTTTTTGTATGTAGTATTTTATGTGTATAGTAGTTTACTTCTCTGTGGGAATATTGACTAATTGAAACAATATTAATTAGTGCAAATAATATCTTACCTTAGGGTTACTCCTCCAAGGTTCTACAGGCGAAAAAATCAGCTGCAGAATAGGTTATCTGGGTTGCACAATAATCACACTAACACACATTTTGAGGATTTTACCAAATTAACTTTCATTTATTAACCTGAACTATTTCATTTGGTTTAACTCTACACTGCAATTTCAATAATAAGACAGGAATACATATGTATTTAATCTTTCAATATAAACTACCAATATGAAAATGAATTGACAATAACGTTATTATTTTAACCAACACTTTGCTATACTCTCTCATTCATACTCTTTACATTCCCTTACTGAGATCTCATTAACAAAATCTTTTAAATAGTGGCTATTAAACGGTACTTATGCTTTGATTAGAATTTTTTCTATTTTTTTTTTGTTAGTAAATAAGGTTCAGTACTGTTACCCCTCAGCTGCGTGTTCATACGGCTGGTCCGACACTCGTGTTTTCCACTTGCTTCCGCCTACCGCACTCACGTAACTGTTATTTACTCACTTCACTTCATTGCTTTAAAACTTTAAAATGTTTTAGTTGATATATTTTGTATATAGCCGGCCTGCTTTTATGATTCGCCCGGGCACTTAGGATTTTAACGGTCGCGCGACCATAAGCTGTAGAGTTACAATAGAACTGAACTTAGTCCTGCTAAGGCTGAGTACACAAAAGTTTTCTGGTCACGTGATCTTGAGTCTGCGCTCCCATTGATGTTGTTAAAAGAGCGCTATAACTAAGGCATAAGATTTAGCAAGATTTTGCTGCCTGGCGCAATATGAGGTTACATCCGTGATTCACGGCTGATGCAAAATTGTGTCGTATTTCATAATCTGTCTGGGCTGCTTCAGCACAGAGACGAAACATAGAATGTTTTGTAATAAACACTGCATACTTGGTTGACTAACTCGGGGTTCAAAAAAGGTGAACAATGCCTACAGGGAGAATATAAATTTTTTAAAGATATTACCTTGGCCCTACAATTCTGTACCATTACAATACCCCCCCAAAAAGAGGTTGAAGGCCGAAGCGTTCAAACTCTTATTGCCTAACCTAAGAGGATCAGTGAGGATATGGTGCCACAACCCCCTTGAACTCTTTACTAAAATCATGGGTACTTACCCCCCTAGTCCGGTTTCTGGTCTTGCTGTCTCTAAGTCCTCTTCCTCCATCAGTTCCTTGGACAGATCAGTACGGATGACGTTATTTATATAGTCATTGTTGTCTTGGGTCCCGCAGTCATTTGTTGACAATGGTGGGGTCCCTTCACTCACTGTCTTTGTTAGTTTTCCGTCTGAGTGGTTGCACGGCCTGGAGTGTACCCACCACGACCTCTGTTGGAAGTTCCACTGCTTCCCGGTGCTCCTCGGTTGCTGCTCCCTCCTCTCTGTGGTTGACTTTTTTGGTTAGGTTCAGTATTATTGTGCTGGCAACTCCTCTCTTTATGACACCTATAACAAGTCGTTCTGCTGCCGTAGTTCTCGCAGTGACACTCTCCACATCGCCAGTCATCACATCTATAGTTATTATTGTAGCCTCCCCTTGTCCCTCTATATGTGGTTGGTGTCCCACTAGATTGATTACGATTATGATTCTCATTGTTATGTACCCCTGACGGGTTTGAGCGCCTACCTATTTCCCGGTCCCTGATATTCTGGAAAATATCTAATATTTGTTCAAGGTCATTTATACCCTCCACTTCCCGCGTCATTAGGTTAATTTGCACCTCCCTTGGTAAATGTTTACTTATATGGCGTACAAATGATCTAAACGGTAATGGGGGTTCAAGGTATTTAGCTTCATTATACATTTTCATCACATAGATAGTGACATTGTTACCATTAGTCCCAAAATTACCCGGCCCCATTATCTTACTTCTAAGCACTTCTAGGTCCTCTTCAGACCAATATTTACTTCTAAAATCCCCTTCAAAACTTTGGAAATCTAACCAATCTCCCTTGTGTACCTCCGCCCAAATTGAGGGGCTTCCCTTAAAACATTTCATAACTTTCAATAATTTCATCTCCCAATTACTGTTACAAAATTTATTAAAGTCTCTTACTCTGTTTAGGAATTGCATAGGGTGTACCCCCCTCCTATCCCCAGTAAATGACTCTAACTCTATTTCGCTATCTACGTTACGGGTGATTACTACTTGCTCATTAACACTACCTATTTTTTGTTTATTTCCATGTTTAGATCGTCTTTAACATTAATTATTTTTTGTTCCATTAATTTAAACTTGTTGTTGTTTACCCGTTCAGATTGAATACTGGCATTATTTACCATTTCTACAGCACCTTTTAGTAGCTGTATTTCTGACTTACAACTACTTTCTGTTTCAATAATCTTACTATCAACATTTTCATTAATTTCTACAATTTTATTCGCAAAGGTCAATTGACATTCACTTACTTTATACTCAATTTCAGCACTGTATTCATTTATTTTGCTTTCACAATTGCTTTCTATTTCATTTATTTTGAGATTAGTATTAGTTTCATATGTTTTAATTTTGTCAACTACATAATTGAACTTATACTCACTACCAACATTACATTCATTTATTTTGAATTCAAAATTTTCAGTTACCTCCTGTTTTTGTTTATCAATTTTTTCTGTCATACTGCTCTCTATTTCCTTAATTCTATTATTCATACTTTGTAATGAATGACTCAACGTTTCATTTAATTCATATTTCAATTCATTAAAATTACTCTCACACTTGATTTGTACTTCATTAATGTCAATTTTAAGTTCATCAAATTTGGTATTGAAATTGCTATTCACTTTACTGAAATTATTTTTCATAAAATCGAATATGTCCTCCAATGACAATTCTTTTTCTTTTACATTTGTTTTAATTGTAATAGGAGTGGAATTCGCTCCCGGTCCATTAATTACAGATTCGTCTACATTACTGTCACTTATTGACAGTGACTCTGTTTGAATACCTGAATCGCCCTTATTGGCCGACTCAGTTGACATGTTTTCATACATCGATTTATTTTCGGCCTCACTGCCGACAACTACATCAATTTCATTTATTTTATTCCCTACGTTCTCCATTATGAAATTGTTTAATTAAATGATCATCAATTTTACTTTAATAAATTTACTTTTTATGATCTAAAAGCGTTCTAACCACACCCTCACTTCCAAGTAACCTGTTCTGCAGCATATTTAGGTCTGGCGAATGTAATTAAAACTTTTCGCCGTCCCTGTTCGGGGGCCAGTGAAACAATATTAATTAGTGCAAATAATATCTTACCTTAGGGTTACTCCTACAAGGTTCTACAGGCGAAAAAAAATCAGCTGGAGAATAGGTTATCTGGGTTGCACAATAATCACACTAACACACATTTTGAGGATTTTACCAAATTAACTTTCATTTATTAACCTGAACTATTTCATTTTTTTTTAACTCTACACTGCAATTTCAATAATAAGACAGGAATACATATGTATTTAATCTTTCAATATAAACTACCAATATGAAAATGAATTGACAATAACGTTATTATTTTAACCAACACTTTGCTATACTCTCTCATTCATACTCTTTACATTCCCTTACTGAGATCTCATTAACAAAATCTTTTAAATAGTGGCTATTAAACGGTACTTATGCTTTGATTAGAATTTTTTCTATTTATTTTTTGTTAGTAAATAAGGTTCAGTACTGTTACCCCTCAGCTGCGTGTTCATATGGCTGGTGCGACACTCGTGTTTTCCACTTGCTTCCGCCTACCGCACTCACGTAACTGTTATTTACTCACTTCACTTCATTGCTTTAAAACTTTAAAATGTTTTAGTTGATATATTTTGTATATAGCCGGCCTGCTTTTATGATTCGCCCGGGCACTTAGGATTTTAACGGTCGCGCGACCATAAGCTGTAGAGTTACAATAGAACTGAACTTAGTCCTGCTAAGGCTGAGTACACAAAAGTTTTCTGGTCACGTGATCTTGAGTCTGCGCTCCCATTGATGTTGTTAAAAGAGCGCTATAACTAAGGCATAAGATTTAGCAAGATTTTGCTGCCTGGCGCAATATGAGGTTACATCCGTGATTCACGGCTGATGCAAAATTGTGTCGTATTTCATAATCTGTCTGGGCTGCTTCAGCACAGAGACGAAACATAGAATGTTTTGTAATAAACACTGCATACTTGGTTGACTAACTCGGGGTTCAAAAAAGGTGAACAATGCCTACAGGGAGAATATAAATTTTTTAAAGATATTACCTTGGCCCTACAATTCTGTACCATTACAATACCCCCCCAAAAAGAGGTTGAAGGCCGAAGCGTTCAAACTCTTATTGCCTAACCTAAGAGGATCAGTGAGGATATGGTGCCACAACCCCCTTGAACTCTTTACTAAAATCATGGGTACTTACCCCCCTAGTCCGGTTTCTGGTCTTGCTGTCTCTAAGTCCTCTTCCTCCATCAGTTCCTTGGACAGATCAGTACGGATGACGTTATTTATATAGTCATTGTTGTCTTGGGTCCCGCAGTCATTTGTTGACAATGGTGGGGTCCCTTCACTCACTGTCTTTGTTAGTTTTCCGTCTGAGTGGTTGCACGGCCTGGAGTGTACCCACCACGACCTCTGTTGGAAGTTCCACTGCTTCCCGGTGCTCCTCGGTTGCTGCTCCCTCCTCTCTGTGGTTGACGTTTTTGGTTAGGTTCAGTATTATTGTGCTGGCAACTCCTCTCTTTATGACACCTATAACAAGTCGTTCTGCTGCCGTAGTTCTCGCAATGACACTCTCCACATCGCCAGTCATCACGTCTATAGTTATTATTGTAGCCTCCCCTTGTCCCTCTATATGTGGTTGGTGTCCCACTAGATTGATTACGATTATGATTCTCATTGTTATGTACCCCTGACGGGTTTGAGCGCCTACCTATTTCCCGGTCCCTGATATTCTGGAAAATATCTAATATTTGTTCAAGGTCATTTATACCCTCCACTTCCCGCGTCATTAGGTTAATTTGCACCTCCCTTGGTAAATGTTTACTTATATGGCGTACAAATGATCTAAACGGTAATGGGGGTTCAAGGTATTTAGCTTCATTATACATTTTCATCACATAGATAGTGACATTGTTACCATTAGTCCCAAAATTACCCGGCCCCATTATCTTACTTCTAAGCACTTCTAGGTCCTCTTCAGACCAATATTTACTTCTAAAATCCCCTTCAAAACTTTGGAAATCTAACCAATCTCCCTTGTGTACCTCCGCCCAAATTGAGGGGCTTCCCTTAAAACATTTCATAACTTTCAATAATTTCATCTCCCAATTACTGTTACAAAATTTATTAAAGTCTCTTACTCTGTTTAGGAATTGCATAGGGTGTACCCCCCTCCTATCCCCAGTAAATGACTCTAACTCTATTTCGCTATCTACATTACGGGTGATTACTACTTGCTCATTAACACTACCTATTTTTTGTTTATTTCCATGTTTAGATCGTCTTTAACATTAATTATTTTTTGTTCCATTAATTTAAACTTGTTGTTGTTTACCCGTTCAGATTGAATACTGGCATTATTTACCATTTCTACAGCACCTTTTAGTAGCTGTATTTCTGACTTACAACTACTTTCTGTTTCAATAATCTTACTATCAACATTTTCATTAATTTCTACAATTTTATTCGCAAAGGTCAATTGACATTCACTTACTTTATACTCAATTTCAGCACTGTATTCATTTATTTTGCTTTCACAATTGCTTTCTATTTCATTTATTTTGAGATTAGTATTAGTTTCATATGTTTTAATTTTGTCAACTACATAATTGAACTTATACTCACTACCAACATTACATTCATTTATTTTGAATTCAAAATTTTCAGTTACCTCCTGTTTTTGTTTATCAATTTTTTCTGTCATACTGCTCTCTATTTCCTTAATTCTATTATTCATACTTTGTAATGAATGACTCAACGTTTCATTTAATTCATATTTCAATTCATTAAAATTACTCTCACACTTGATTTGTACTTCATTAATGTCAATTTTAAGTTCATCAAATTTGGTATTGAAATTGCTATTCACTTTACTGAAATTATTTTTCATAAAATCGAATATGTCCTCCAATGACAATTCTTTTTCTTTTACATTTGTTTTAATTGTAATAGGAGTGGAATTCGCTCCCGGTCCATTAATTACAGATTCGTCTACATTACTGTCACTTATTGACAGTGACTCTGTTTGAATACCTGAATCGCCCTTATTGGCCGACTCAGTTGACATGTTTTCATACATCGATTTATTTTCGGCCTCACTGCCGACAACTACATCAATTTCATTTATTTTATTCCCTACGTTCTCCATTATGAAATTGTTTAATTAAATGATCATCAATTTTACTTTAATAAATTTACTTTCTATGATCTAAAAGCGTTCTAACCACACCCTCACTTCCAAGTAACCTGTTCTGCAGCTTATTTAGGTCTGGCGAATGTAATTAAAACTTTTCGCCGTCCCTGTTCGGGGGCCAGTGAAACAATATTAATTAGTGCAAATAATATCTTACCTTAGGGTTACTCCTACAAGGTTCTACAGGCGAAAAAAAATCAGCTGGAGAATAGGTTATCTGGGTTGCACAATAATCACACTAACACACATTTTGAGGATTTTACCAAATTAACTTTCATTTATTAACCTGAACTATTTCATTTTTTTTTAACTCTACACTGCAATTTCAATAATAAGACAGGAATACATATGTATTTAATCTTTCAATATAAACTACCAATATGAAAATGAATTGACAATAACGTTATTATTTTAACCAACACTTTGCTATACTCTCTCATTCATACTCTTTACATTCCCTTACTGAGATCTCATTAACAAAATCTTTTAAATAGTGGCTATTAAACGGTACTTATGCTTTGATTAGAATTTTTTCTATTTATTTTTTGTTAGTAAATAAGGTTCAGTACTGTTACCCCTCAGCTGCGTGTTCATATGGCTGGTGCGACACTCGTGTTTTCCACTTGCTTCCGCCTACCGCACTCACGTAACTGTTATTTACTCACTTCACTTCATTGCTTTAAAACTTTAAAATGTTTTAGTTGATATATTTTGTATATAGCCGGCCTGCTTTTATGATTCGCCCGGGCACTTAGGATTTTAACGGTCGCGCGACCATAAGCTGTAGAGTTACAATAGAACTGAACTTAGTCCTGCTAAGGCTGAGTACACAAAAGTTTTCTGGTCACGTGATCTTGAGTCTGCGCTCCCATTGATGTTGTTAAAAGAGCGCTATAACTAAGGCATAAGATTTAGCAAGATTTTGCTGCCTGGCGCAATATGAGGTTACATCCGTGATTCACGGCTGATGCAAAATTGTGTCGTATTTCATAATCTGTCTGGGCTGCTTCAGCGCAGAGACGAAACATAGAATGTTTTGTAATAAACACTGCATACTTGGTTGACTAACTCGGGGTTCAAAAAAGGTGAACAATGCCTACAGGGAGAATATAAATTTTTTAAAGATATTACCTTGGCCCTACAATTCTGTACCATTACAATACCCCCCCAAAAAGAGGTTGAAGGCCGAAGCGTTCAAACTCTTATTGCCTAACCTAAGAGGATCAGTGAGGATATGGTGCCACAACCCCCTTGAACTCTTTACTAAAATCATGGGTACTTACCCCCCTAGTCCGGTTTCTGGTCTTGCTGTCTCTAAGTCCTCTTCCTCCATCAGTTCCTTGGACAGATCAGTACGGATGACGTTATTTATATAGTCATTGTTGTCTTGGGTCCCGCAGTCATTTGTTGACAATGGTGGGGTCCCTTCACTCACTGTCTTTGTTAGTTTTCCGTCTGAGTGGTTGCACGGCCTGGAGTGTACCCACCACGACCTCTGTTGGAAGTTCCACTGCTTCCCGGTGCTCCTCGGTTGCTGCTCCCTCCTCTCTGTGGTTGACTTTTTTGGTTAGGTTCAGTATTATTGTGCTGGCAACTCCTCTCTTTATGACACCTATAACAAGTCGTTCTGCTGCCGTAGTTCTCGCAATGACACTCTCCACATCGCCAGTCATCACGTCTATAGTTATTATTGTAGCCTCCCCTTGTCCCTCTATATGTGGTTGGTGTCCCACTAGATTGATTACGATTATGATTCTCATTGTTATGTACCCCTGACGGGTTTGAGCGCCTACCTATTTCCCGGTCCCTGATATTCTGGAAAATATCTAATATTTGTTCAAGGTCATTTATACCCTCCACTTCCCGCGTCATTAGGTTAATTTGCACCTCCCTTGGTAAATGTTTACTTATATGGCGTACAAATGATCTAAACGGTAATGGGGGTTCAAGGTATTTAGCTTCATTATACATTTTCATCACATAGATAGTGACATTGTTACCATTAGTCCCAAAATTACCCGGCCCCATTATCTTACTTCTAAGCACTTCTAGGTCCTCTTCAGACCAATATTTACTTCTAAAATCCCCTTCAAAACTTTGGAAATCTAACCAATCTCCCTTGTGTACCTCCGCCCAAATTGAGGGGCTTCCCTTAAAACATTTCATAACTTTCAATAATTTCATCTCCCAATTACTGTTACAAAATTTATTAAAGTCTCTTACTCTGTTTAGGAATTGCATAGGGTGTACCCCCCTCCTATCCCCAGTAAATGACTCTAACTCTATTTCGCTATCTACGTTACGGGTGATTACTACTTGCTCATTAACACTACCTATTTTTTGTTTATTTCCATGTTTAGATCGTCTTTAACATTAATTATTTTTTGTTCCATTAATTTAAACTTGTTGTTGTTTACCCGTTCAGATTGAATACTGGCATTATTTACCATTTCTACAGCACCTTTTAGTAGCTGTATTTCTGACTTACAACTACTTTCTGTTTCAATAATCTTACTATCAACATTTTCATTAATTTCTACAATTTTATTCGCAAAGGTCAATTGACATTCACTTACTTTATACTCAATTTCAGCACTGTATTCATTTATTTTGCTTTCACAATTGCTTTCTATTTCATTTATTTTGAGATTAGTATTAGTTTCATATGTTTTAATTTTGTCAACTACATAATTGAACTTATACTCACTACCAACATTACATTCATTTATTTTGAATTCAAAATTTTCAGTTACCTCCTGTTTTTGTTTATCAATTTTTTCTGTCATACTGCTCTCTATTTCCTTAATTCTATTATTCATACTTTGTAATGAATGACTCAACGTTTCATTTAATTCATATTTCAATTCATTAAAATTACTCTCACACTTGATTTGTACTTCATTAATGTCAATTTTAAGTTCATCAAATTTGGTATTGAAATTGCTATTCACTTTACTGAAATTATTTTTCATAAAATCGAATATGTCCTCCAATGACAATTCTTTTTCTTTTACATTTGTTTTAATTGTAATAGGAGTGGAATTCGCTCCCGGTCCATTAATTACAGATTCGTCTACATTACTGTCACTTATTGACAGTGACTCTGTTTGAATACCTGAATCGCCCTTATTGGCCGACTCAGTTGACATGTTTTCATACATCGATTTATTTTCGGCCTCACTGCCGACAACTACATCAATTTCATTTATTTTATTCCCTACGTTCTCCATTATGAAATTGTTTAATTAAATGATCATCAATTTTACTTTAATAAATTTACTTTCTATGATCTAAAAGCGTTCTAACCACACCCTCACTTCCAAGTAACCTGTTCTGCAGCTTATTTAGGTCTGGCGAATGTAATTAAAACTTTTCGCCGTCCCTGTTCGGGGGCCAGTGAAACAATATTAATTAGTGCAAATAATATCTTACCTTAGGGTTACTCCTACAAGGTTCTACAGGCGAAAAAAAATCAGCTGGAGAATAGGTTATCTGGGTTGCACAATAATCACACTAACACACATTTTGAGGATTTTACCAAATTAACTTTCATTTATTAACCTGAACTATTTCATTTTTTTTTAACTCTACACTGCAATTTCAATAATAAGACAGGAATACATATGTATTTAATCTTTCAATATAAACTACCAATATGAAAATGAATTGACAATAACGTTATTATTTTAACCAACACTTTGCTATACTCTCTCATTCATACTCTTTACATTCCCTTACTGAGATCTCATTAACAAAATCTTTTAAATAGTGGCTATTAAACGGTACTTATGCTTTGATTAGAATTTTTTCTATTTATTTTTTGTTAGTAAATAAGGTTCAGTACTGTTACCCCTCAGCTGCGTGTTCATATGGCTGGTGCGACACTCGTGTTTTCCACTTGCTTCCGCCTACCGCACTCACGTAACTGTTATTTTCTCACTTCACTTCATTGCTTTAAAACTTTAAAATGTTTTAGTTGATATATTTTGTATATAGCCGGCCTGCTTTTATGATTCGCCCGGGCACTTAGGATTTTAACGGTCGCGCGACCATAAGCTGTAGAGTTACAATAGAACTGAACTTAGTCCTGCTAAGGCTGAGTACACAAAAGTTTTCTGGTCACGTGATCTTGAGTCTGCGCTCCCATTGATGTTGTTAAAAGAGCGCTATAACTAAGGCATAAGATTTAGCAAGATTTTGCTGCCTGGCGCAATATGAGGTTACATCCGTGATTCACGGCTGATGCAAAATTGTGTCGTATTTCATAATCTGTCTGGGCTGCTTCAGCGCAGAGACGAAACATAGAATGTTTTGTAATAAACACTGCATACTTGGTTGACTAACTCGGGGTTCAAAAAAGGTGAACAATGCCTACAGGGAGAATATAAATTTTTTAAAGATATTACCTTGGCCCTACAATTCTGTACCATTACAATACCCCCCCAAAAAGAGGTTGAAGGCCGAAGCGTTCAAACTCTTATTGCCTAACCTAAGAGGATCAGTGAGGATATGGTGCCACAACCCCCTTGAACTCTTTACTAAAATCATGGGTACTTACCCCCCTAGTCCGGTTTCTGGTCTTGCTGTCTCTAAGTCCTCTTCCTCCATCAGTTCCTTGGACAGATCAGTACGGATGACGTTATTTATATAGTCATTGTTGTCTTGGGTCCCGCAGTCATTTGTTGACAATGGTGGGGTCCCTTCACTCACTGTCTTTGTTAGTTTTCCGTCTGAGTGGTTGCACGGCCTGGAGTGTACCCACCACGACCTCTGTTGGAAGTTCCACTGCTTCCCGGTGCTCCTCGGTTGCTGCTCCCTCCTCTCTGTGGTTGACTTTTTTGGTTAGGTTCAGTATTATTGTGCTGGCAACTCCTCTCTTTATGACACCTATAACAAGTCGTTCTGCTGCCGTAGTTCTCGCAATGACACTCTCCACATCGCCAGTCATCACGTCTATAGTTATTATTGTAGCCTCCCCTTGTCCCTCTATATGTGGTTGGTGTCCCACTAGATTGATTACGATTATGATTCTCATTGTTATGTACCCCTGACGGGTTTGAGCGCCTACCTATTTCCCGGTCCCTGATATTCTGGAAAATATCTAATATTTGTTCAAGGTCATTTATACCCTCCACTTCCCGCGTCATTAGGTTAATTTGCACCTCCCTTGGTAAATGTTTACTTATATGGCGTACAAATGATCTAAACGGTAATGGGGGTTCAAGGTAGTTAGCTTCATTATACATTTTCATCACATAGATAGTGACATTGTTACCATTAGTCCCAAAATTACCCGGCCCCATTATCTTACTTCTAAGCACTTCTAGGTCCTCTTCAGACCAATATTTACTTCTAAAATCCCCTTCAAAACTTTGGAAATCTAACCAATCTCCCTTGTGTACCTCCGCCCAAATTGAGGGGCTTCCCTTAAAACATTTCATAACTTTCAATAATTTCATCTCCCAATTACTGTTACAAAATTTATTAAAGTCTCTTACTCTGTTTAGGAATTGCATAGGGTGTACCCCCCTCCTATCCCCAGTAAATGACTCTAACTCTATTTCGCTATCTACGTTACGGGTGATTACTACTTGCTCATTAACACTACCTATTTTTTGTTTATTTCCATGTTTAGATCGTCTTTAACATTAAATATTTTTTGTTCCATTAATTTAAACTTGTTGTTGTTTACCCATTCAGATTGAATACTGGCATTATTTACCATTTCTACAGCACCTTTTAGTAGCTGTATTTCTGACTTACAACTACTTTCTGTTTCAATAATCTTACTATCAACATTTTCATTAATTTCTACAATTTTATTCGCAAAGGTCAATTGACATTCACTTACTTTATACTCAATTTCAGCACTGTATTCATTTATTTTGCTTTCACAATTGCTTTCTATTTCATTTATTTTGAGATTAGTATTAGTTTCATATGTTTTAATTTTGTCAACTACATAATTGAACTTATACTCACTACCAACATTACATTCATTTATTTTGAATTCAAAATTTTCAGTTACCTCCTGTTTTTGTTTATCAATTTTTTCTGTCATACTGCTCTCTATTTCCTTAATTCTATTATTCATACTTTGTAATGAATGACTCAACGTTTCATTTAATTCATATTTCAATTCATTAAAATTACTCTCACACTTGATTTGTACTTCATTAATGTCAATTTTAAGTTCATCAAATTTGGTATTGTAATTGCTATTCACTTTACTGAAATTATTTTTCATAAAATCGAATATGTCCTCCAATGACAATTCTTTTTCTTTTACATTTGTTTTAATTGTAATAGGAGTGGAATTCGCTCCCGGTCCATTAATTACAGATTCGTCTACATTACTGTCACTTATTGACAGTGACTCTGTTTGAATACCTGAATCGCCCTTATTGGCCGACTCAGTTGACATGTTTTCATACATCGATTTATTTTCGGCCTCACTGCCGACAACTACATCAATTTCATTTATTTTATTCCCTACGTTCTCCATTATGAAATTGTTTAATTAAATGATCATCAATTTTACTTTAATAAATTTACTTTCTATGATCTAAAAGCGTTCTAACCACACCCTCACTTCCAAGTAACCTGTTCTGCAGCTTATTTAGGTCTGGCGAATGTAATTAAAACTTTTCGCCGTCCCTGTTCGGGGGCCAGTGAAACAATATTAATTAGTGCAAATAATATCTTACCTTAGGGTTACTCCTACAAGGTTCTACAGGCGAAAAAAAATCAGCTGGAGAATAGGTTATCTGGGTTGCACAATAATCACACTAACACACATTTTGAGGATTTTACCAAATTAACTTTCATTTATTAACCTGAACTATTTCATTTTTTTTTAACTCTACACTGCAATTTCAATAATAAGACAGGAATACATATGTATTTAATCTTTCAATATAAACTACCAATATGAAAATGAATTGACAATAACGTTATTATTTTAACCAACACTTTGCTATACTCTCTCATTCATACTCTTTACATTCCCTTACTGAGATCTCATTAACAAAATCTTTTAAATAGTGGCTATTAAACGGTACTTATGCTTTGATTAGAATTTTTTCTATTTATTTTTTGTTAGTAAATAAGGTTCAGTACTGTTACCCCTCAGCTGCGTGTTCATATGGCTGGTGCGACACTCGTGTTTTCCACTTGCTTCCGCCTACCGCACTCACGTAACTGTTATTTACTCACTTCACTTCATTGCTTTAAAACTTTAAAATGTTTTAGTTGATATATTTTGTATATAGCCGGCCGGCTTTTATGATTCGCCCGGGCACTTAGGATTTTAACGGTCGCGCGACCATAAGCTGTAGAGTTACAATAGAACTGAACTTAGTCCTGCTAAGGCTGAGTACACAAAAGTTTTCTGGTCACGTGATCTTGAGTCTGCGCTCCCATTGGTGTTGTTAAAAGAGCGCTATAACTTAGGCATAAGATTTAGCAAGATTTTGCCGCCTGGCGCAATATGAGGTTACATCCGTTATTCACGGCTGATGCAAAATTGTGTCGTATTTCATAATCTGTCTGGGCTGCTTCAGCGCAGAGACGAAACATAGAATGTTTTGTAATAAACACTGCATACTTGGTTGACTAACTCGGGGTTCAAAAAAGGTGAACAATGCCTACAGGGAGAATATAAATTTTTTAAAGATATTACCTTGGCCCTACAATTCTGTACCATTACAATACCCCCCCAAAAAGAGGTTGAAGGCCGAAGCGTTCAAACTCTTATTGCCTAACCTAAGAGGATCAGTGAGGATATGGTGCCACAACCCCCTTGAACTCTTTACTAAAATCATGGGTACTTACCCCCCTAGTCCGGTTTCTGGTCTTGCTGTCTCTAAGTCCTCTTCCTCCATCAGTTCCTTGGACAGATCAGTACGGATGACGTTATTTATATAGTCATTGTTGTCTTGGGTCCCGCAGTCATTTGTTGACAATGGTGGGGTCCCTTCACTCACTGTCTTTGTTAGTTTTCCGTCTGAGTGGTTGCATGGCCTGGAGTGTACCCACCACGACCTCTGTTGGAAGTTCCACTGCTTCCCGGTGCTCCTCGGTTGCTGCTCCCTCCTCTCTGTGGTTGACGTTTTTGGTTAGGTTCAGTATTATTGTGCTGGCAACTCCTCTCTTTATGACACCTATAACAAGTCGTTCTGCTGCCGTAGTTCTCGCAATGACAGTCTCCACATCGCCAGTCATCACGTCTATAGTTATTATTGTAGCCTCCCCTTGTCCCTCTATATGTGGTTGGTGTCCCACTAGATTGATTATGATTATGATTCTCATTGTTATGTACCCCTGACGGGTTTGAGCGCCTACCTATTTCCCGGTCCCTGATATTCTGGAAAATATCTAATATTTGTTCAAGGTCATTTATACCCTCCACTTCCCGCGTCATTAGGTTAATTTGCACCTCCCTTGGTAAATGTTTACTTATATGGCGTACAAATGATCTAAACGGTAATGGGGGTTCAAGGTATTTAGCTTCATTATACATTTTCATCACATAGATAGTGACATTGTTACCATTAGTCCCAAAATTACCCGGCCCCATTATCTTACTTCTAAGCACTTCTAGGTCCTCTTCAGACCAATATTTACTTCTAAAATCCCCTTCAAAACTTTGGAAATCTAACCAATCTCCCTTGTGTACCTCCGCCCAAATTGAGGGGCTTCCCTTAAAACATTTCATAACTTTCAATAATTTCATCTCCCAATTACTGTTACAAAATTTATTAAAGTCTCTTACTCTGTTTAGGAATTGCATAGGGTGTACCCCCCTCCTATCCCCAGTAAATGACTCTAACTCTATTTCGCTATCTACGTTACGGGTGATTACTACTTGCTCATTAACACTACCTATTTTTTGTTTATTTCCATGTTTAGATCGTCTTTAACATTAATTATTTTTTGTTCCATTAATTTAAACTTGTTGTTGTTTACCCGTTCAGATTGAATACTGGCATTATTTACCATTTCTACAGCACCTTTTAGTAGCTGTATTTCTGACTTACAACTACTTTCTGTTTCAATAATCTTACTATCAACATTTTCATTAATTTCTACAATTTTATTCGCAAAGGTCAATTGACATTCACTTACTTTATACTCAATTTCAGCACTGTATTCATTTATTTTGCTTTCACAATTGCTTTCTATTTCATTTATTTTGAGATTAGTATTGGTTTCATATGTTTTAATTTTGTCAACTACATAATTGAACTTATACTCACTACCAACATTACATTCATTTATTTTGAATTCAAAATTTTCAGTTACCTCCTGTTTTTGTTTATCAATTTTTTCTGTCATACTGCTCTCTATTTCCTTAATTCTATTATTCATACTTTGTAATGAATGACTCAACGTTTCATTTAATTCATATTTCAATTCATTAAAATTACTCTCACACTTGATTTGTACTTCATTAATGTCAATTTTAAGTTCATCAAATTTGGTATTGAAATTGCTATTCACTTTACTGAAATTATTTTTCATAAAATCGAATATGTCCTCCAATGACAATTCTTTTTCTTTTACATTTGTTTTAATTGTAATAGGAGTGGAATTCGCTCCCGGTTCATTAATTACAGATTCGTCTACATTACTGTCACTTATTGACAGTGACTCTGTTTGAATACCTGAATCGCCCTTATTGGCCGACTCAGTTGACATGTTTTCATACATCGATTTATTTTCGGCCTCACTGCTGACAACTACATCAATTTCATTTATTTTATTCCCTACGTTCTCCATTATGAAATTGTTTAATTAAATGATCATCAATTTTACTTTAATAAATTTACTTTCTATGATCTAAAAGCGTTCTAACCACACCCTCATTTCCAAGTAACCTGTTCTGCAGCTTATTTAGGTCTGGCGAATGTAATTAAAACTTTTCGCCGTCCCTGTTCGGGGGCCAGTGAAACAATATTAATTAGTGCAAATAATATCTTACCTTAGGGTTACTCCTACAAGGTTCTACAGGCGAAAAAAAATCAGCTGGAGAATAGGTTATCTGGGTTGCACAATAATCACACTAACACACATTTTGAGGATTTTACCAAATTAACTTTCATTTATTAACCTGAACTATTTCATTTTTTTTTAACTCTACACTGCAATTTCAATAATAAGACAGGAATACATATGTATTTAATCTTTCAATATAAACTACCAATATGAAAATGAATTGACAATAACGTTATTATTTTAACCAACACTTTGCTATACTCTCTCATTCATACTCTTTACATTCCCTTACTGAGATCTCATTAACAAAATCTTTTAAATAGTGGCTATTAAACGGTACTTATGCTTTGATTAGAATTTTTTCTATTTATTTTTTGTTAGTAAATAAGGTTCAGTACTGTTACCCCTCAGCTGCGTGTTCATATGGCTGGTGCGACACTCGTGTTTTCCACTTGCTTCCGCCTACCGCACTCACGTAACTGTTATTTACTCACTTCACTTCATTGCTTTAAAACTTTAAAATGTTTTAGTTGATATATTTTGTATATAGCCGGCCGGCTTTTATGATTCGCCCGGGCACTTAGGATTTTAACGGTCGCGCGACCATAAGCTGTAGAGTTACAATAGAACTGAACTTAGTCCTGCTAAGGCTGAGTACACAAAAGTTTTCTGGTCACGTGATCTTGAGTCTGCGCTCCCATTGGTGTTGTTAAAAGAGCGCTATAACTTAGGCATAAGATTTAGCAAGATTTTGCCGCCTGGCGCAATATGAGGTTACATCCGTGATTCACGGCTGATGCAAAATTGTGTCGTATTTCATAATCTGTCTGGGCTGCTTCAGTGCGGAGACGAAACATAGAATGTTTTGTAATAAACACTGCATACTTGGTTGACTAACTCGGGGTTCAAAAAAGGTGAACAATGCCTACAGGGAGAATATAAATTTTTTAAAGATATTACCTTGGCCCTACAATTCTGTACCGTTACATAATGTTAAAATATTTTGTCATTTTCTATGCTGTAGAATCAGTAGTTTTCATGACTGACAAAATATTGTACTTAACTGAGGTATTTTAGTCCATACGGTGTGGTGCTTGTTTAAGTTTTATTTTAACCATAAGTTGACAGTGTCTTAGAAGCAAATACATATATTATATATCAGAAAATGGATCATAAAATAAGATTATTGTTTTACTTATGATCTAAAGTATTACAGTGGCTCACTGCCTTGTTAAAGCTATTAAACTTCTGCCCGAGTCTGTTTCTTAAATGTGGCCATAATTTTTAGTAAAACGATTCTCATAAATATATTTTATTACAGTAGTTGTTGTATGGTTGCAACATATTTATACTATGGTTATTGATAAGTATGTTAATTGTAAAAACAAATGTTTTTATAATAATTTAGTACATTATCTGATTACCATCCAGAAATATTTTAACTGGTAGCCCCATGTATTGAATTACACTGTAAAAAAACTAAACGTACACAGTTTATTAATTGGTCGGTGTTATGCATCACTAGTCTAAGTAGCAAAATCATGCTATGAGATAAATCTATTCAAAGGTATAGCAAATTTAGAAGTACTATTTTTTAAAATACAAAGAAAATTTTTGGTGCCATTACATAAAATATAATCAAAATTTAGACAGCACAAAAAACTGCAAAATTTGTACCTAAACAAATTTTTTCTTCAAAAACGTCTCTTAGAACATCTTTACTTTCAGCTGAATCACTGCAACAGTATTTTGCATCAGGAGTTTCAGCTGGCATTTTATCACTTGGATTAGTGATTCAGTTTATAATACCACCATGTAGAAAAAAACAAAATTGTATTAAATAATTAAATTCTAGCTGTGTTTATTAGAATTCAAACCTTTAATAATAATGAATTCATACAATGTTCATGAGATAAGAAAGTTTTATTCTTCTTCTTATTAAACATTAACTGTTTAAGCAAAACAACATTTCATCATCATTGTTCAACAACACCTGGATACTGGGATAGTGTTTTTGTCATATATTTTCTTCAAAAAAGTTCATACAAAACTTAATGTGTTATTGAAAATCGTTATGTATAAAACATAGTATTATAAGAATTAGCATGAATGTTGCATGTTATACTCCACTGAAAATATTTACCTATGCAATATCATGTTATAAAGTTTTAAAAAATAACGTAATCATTTATAACAAACAGCAATTGTTTTAGTATAATACTTGCGGTTTGTATTCAGTTGGAAGCTATAAGAATACAATAACCTTAAAAGCATTAAAGGTTTTTAAAGCATTAACTTTTTTAGTAACATGAAAAATATGATTAACAACAGTAATATGTAATTATAATAATTATTATTATGATTATGCTTTAATGAAAATGTCATAAAAATATCTAAAAATATAATATACCATCAAATCCATCAACATCATCTAAAGTTGAATCGCTAAATATTTTTTTGTAAAATTCCTGGTTAGGTGTAATACTCTTTAGGGATATAAAATTGCTCAACTTTGCATCAGATACAGATTTCCTTTTAGGCCAAAGTGGTTGTAATAAACTGCTGAAAATTTTTTGAATAAAATTAAGTCGACTAATTTTCTTGTGAATGTTCACTTTTGAATAGTCACCATCAAAATCTTTGCTAAGGAAGACACTGAATGGTGGTGCTTTTTCACATGCTTTTTGCCATTTTATATTTCCACCAATGACATTTTTTCTGGTTTACAATGTTTTTCTCAATTTTTGATGTGCCAATAAAATTTATTGACTCCATTCTCTGTACCTTCAATGACGACATTTTTCTATGGTAACATTTCATGACATTTACATAATCTTCAGGACTATACAGCCATTGCTACATTTTTAATACAGTTATAGTGTCTCCGAAATCACTGCGTTTGGTAAGAAACTATGGCCAGAAAGTAGATACCACATTTTTATCTGTTCTAATTGAGTTTTTCTAAAATGGTTTTTAAAATGAGAATTATTGTTATATATTGTGTTTCTGACCTCCACAAGAATCTGACCACGGTATTAACTTCTTAACTGAAGATGGTAAACTTTCTTTTATGCAGTTCCTTAAATAAGTTCCTACCTCTTGCACCCCATGACCAGCCTCTCCGTCAACCCAGACATTTCAGTGGGTATCATTCTCTTTCTCTGTGTGAATACCCAGGTTGTAGGCCCAAAGGAGTCTTTTATAATTTACAGTAGTGGTTGGAATCCTTGGAAGAGGCAATGTTTTTTCTGAATCAAAACACAATGTATGTAACATGGATTTAGTTTTTTGCTTCTAACAAGTTCTTTTTATAGCTGTGCTTTTCCTGCCAATTCTAAATGTGTAGCTTTTTCTAATTTTAATTTACACTATTGTGTTATTATTTGCATCTGAAAGTTTTAGGCTCTTTTCAAATAATATTCTTGTTCTACTTTTTAAACGTAAACTACTTTTTCTATTTCCTTCAATTACAAAGTAACAGTTTGTATAATGCAACACAATTTTTATCATAATGTAAAACTTGTAGAACACGGAGCACGCACAGATCAACAGCTGATCCACAATGGATAAACGGTGGTAAATGGTACAGTACTAGTTGTATTTTGCATCAATAAACCAAGCGACAGCTACAGTGGCAGTTGGTCTAATAATGCAAAACATAAATTTTATCAGTCGCTTGGATTAGTTGTATGGTTTTTAGAATCCGTGAATGGCACTTGGACAATTGCTGAAAAGTAAACATGTGCTTCACAACATCCATTATTTAAAATTATAATTTATACAAATTTATAACTACAGACACTAGATCGCACTGTAACGTCAAAATTCCAAAATTGGCGCTTAGACTAGTGATGCATTGCATATGATGCCATATTTTAATTCTTATTTGGTTTGTAACAAAGATTTCTTGTATGTTTGTGGAAGAAGTAAATAATGAAAGAATGAATTAAATTAAATAATGAATCATATAAAATATCTTAATTTTACTATGAAAGTACAATAAGGCATTTTGGCCAGATGAATCTAAGGTTGAACTCATTTAGCTATGGGGCGTGATGAACAGCCAGATATATATATATATATATATATATATATATATATATATATATATATGTATATATACACACACACACACACACGCTACAGCCAGTGGTACACTAGTCTGTCATATTAATGTGTCTTCCAAAAGTAAATGTTTTATGTACTTTACTGTTCTTCCCTACTTACATAGGGATTGTCTTTTTAAAGGGTTACTGCAGCAATAGTGTCTATCTCCACTTTAACTGATCAGTAATACTGTAAATTAATTTAAAAAATAGAATATAAAGAATTAAATATTTATTTGTATAAAAGACAGTAGTAATATAATTTAAACACAATTCAGTACACTATCAAAACTAGTCCATCAACTGTACATGGAATGCTGTGTGTAACTCAGGATTTATGTATATTGTAAGACATAGTATAAAAGTATTCGATATAGTATTTGAGTTCAATGCAGAAAACAATCATAAACTCTGGATTTCATTGATGTTAAATGCTGGCATTTAATTGACTGATTTAATCAATTGTTTGTTGTATATCTAGAGCGTGTGTGATGTGTTCAAATGTAACAGTACTGTGCATATATCACATATTTACAATAATTCATTACATAAAGGTGATTATTATATAAAATATACCAATCTAAAAATTTTCCATTTTTTACAAATTTTGCTCTTAGCTTTTGTAATAAATTTAATTTATTGCATAACACATTTTTGTACTTTCTTAAATGAACAGCAATACAATAGAAGTACTCCTTATAGTGAGGGCAGTATGAAATGTGTGCAGTTGTTATTAACTTTGACTCTAACTTGGGCAATGAGGAATTCAAAAATATGAGCTGGCCAAACAAAATTTGCTGACAATATCTGCAAAAGTACGGAAAGTAGTAAATCAATAATTTCAATACGGAAAGTAATAAAAGTTTTGAAAAAAAAATGTTTTAATTGAAAACTGCCAACAATTTTATTACTAATGACTCACAATTAACAATGAAATTGAGTTTTTTATTACACTTTTATAATTTTTTCAAATGACATCCATTATATAAATTTTATTATTTTAAATAAATTCTATTTTATAATAAATGAAATTCTATTATCCCTAAAACATTAAGCAATTAAAAAATTTTAAGTTTATGATAATTGTCATTGTTATAGTACGTTAGTGATAATTGACATATAACTTCAGTAAAACTTATGCCCTCAATTACATTTCCTAAATAAATACTATACAGTTGTGTCAATTCACAGTAAACACTGAATTTGTATAAAATACAGTTAAATAAATATAAACAAAGCACTTAAAAATCAATTTTGAACACTTTAATCACATAAATTTCTGTAAATTCCATATTTTCACTGCATTTTACTTCTGGTGAGCAGCCCTAAAAGCAAATAAACAAAACATGAAATATTTAAAACTCTGATTAACATACAAGAAAAATATACTAGTCACTGATTAAAAATCACTTTGAAACTTAATTAAAGCAAATCAAAATATTAAAATGTATCCATATCTCATATCTAAAATGCAGAGTATTAATATTAATAATTAAAGTAAGTGAGGGGTTCAACTGAAGTGGGGTTTACATCTTGTTGCTATTGTAATCTAGATATTGTTGCTTCTGAAGTAAGCAGAACAGTATAACATTATTTGCTGTAAGTAGAAGAAAATTGTATTTGTTTACAATCCTATTAAATTATTTATTAATAGTAAGGAGGGAACTAACTATGTTTCACTGTTACATACTAATTATGATAACTGAAAAAAAAAACAGGGTTAGGAAACACCACAGTTGTGCTTCTTTTCCCACAACTGTTAAATGGTTAAAGCACTGATATTTTTATTCATAATGTTATGCACATGCATTGTGAAATGTACTTAAACAATGTTATTCAAGGAATATGTTTGTTTACGAGCTATCACAATGATGGTTTGGTGCACAATGAATTTTGTATGTATTTTTAAACTATGGCTGGGGGATAAGTGCAATAAGAATTTTATGATAAGTACAATTGTAATATATATATATATATATATATATATATAAAATTTAAGGGTGTAGCAAGGGGAGGGATTCTGGTAAATTTTTATGTATAAAACTACAACAGTAAAAAAAACTCAATTGCTATTTATTTTGGTGTAATCAAGAATCTAAGTATGAAAACACATGAATTACCTTAATTACGAACAGTAGACTCATGAGACAATAAAAGATGATATCTTGCATTACGATGTAAATGAAATAAACAACACTAGAAAGATGGCACAAATTTCTCTCACCTGCTGATGCTAACTGCGTTAAGCGTTTTGTATGAATTTTTTAAAATTTTGCCTTAGTGAGTACGTCTCTATAAATATTTGCAGCACATGGAATTAAATCATCTACCTATTTTGCTACAGAAATGAGTAAAAAAATTTATAAAATGGGTACTAAAGGCCTCAAAAATATGCATTTCAAAACTGTACTATAGGTGCACAAATACTTTGTAGTTGGCCAAAAATTCTGTCGAAATCCGCATACAAAACAGTTTACTAGAAAGTTATGGAGCCCTTGTGTTCCAAACACCACATTTTGGTCTTACGTTTACATAAAATATGTACAGATTAAGTGTAAGATTTTTAATTGCTGATTTGTTTTAGAAATGACAAGCATAAAGCATTAAATTAAAAAAAAAAATTAAAAAAATTTTCAATGTGAAAAGCAATAGGCATATCTATATGAGATGCGAATAGTAAGCAAAAACTGTTTAATACAGAAATTTTTAAGTTGCTGTGGAATACTGTACTGTAAATAACATAACGTAGCTGGATACACTGTGAGGTGAGTAAAGATTTGAACGCTACCTTTTTCCTACTCGCTAAGAGGACAGAACTTCAACAACTAGGATACAATTTTGAATCATCCTTCAATCACCAGACTACTAGCAACGTTTATACTAAATGATTTCACACTCACAAGAATGCTATAGAATACTGCAAATTAAAATTTCGTGCTAATATAACTAATTAGCCGAATTATTTTACTTATGTGACTACACTACATTTTTATCAGCTTTTTTTTAAAAAATTTTAACATTTGATTTTCCCTTCTCCCTCCAGGGGAGGGGTTTCTCCCTAGAACCCTTGCTATGCCACACTGTATTGTTTGATGATTTTAACAAATTTAATAGTAATATTTAAATATTGGAATGGAGAACTAAACATGACTTCCATGTACTAAGATTTATATTTAAAATCATTTACTTGAATTCGGTTCGATAATTTCTAAAAAAAAATATTCCCCACCCTTAAACTATTTCCACTAATTATAGATATTTTTGTAATTATGGGGTAGTTGTTTAATATGTTATTTTCGAGTCACTTTATCTATAAAAATTAGGTACTTTATTCTTATGAAGAATCTGAACTTCGTAGATAATCATCCCTCCTCCTCAACTGATCACCACCATTAACGATATTTACATTTACACAGAGTAATAGTTTTATCATATGTAATTGCTAAGGTATCTTATCCTTCAAAATTAAATACTCGTACTTTACTTGATATCATCAAAGAAATTTTCAAAAAGTTACCCTCTCCCCCTTCTACTACCCTCTTTATTTATAGATACATCATTTACCATTTTAGAGTGGATTAATATGACTTCCATTTTCGGGGCACTTATTTATCAAAATTAACTACTTTACTCTTATTAAAACTCAAAACAATGCAGGTAAACTACCCCTCCCCCTTTACCAAACTACCCCATTTTTGGTATTTACACTTTTGTTGAGTAATAATTTTATTATATGTAATTACTAAAGTATCTTATCCTTCAAAATGAAGTAGTTTATTCGACATGATAAAGGCAGTTTTCAAAAAAATTACCCCCTCCCCCTTCACTACCCATTTTATTTATAGATATTTCATCTAGCTTTCTACAGTGGATAATGATGACCTTCTTTTCAGGATACTTTATTTATCAAAATTAAGTACTTTACTCTTGTTAAAACGTACAATGTTGCAGGTAAACTACCCCTCTCCCTTAACCAATCTTCACAAAAATCAAAAGCCTTGAGTCCTCTACAACTCGGACACATATGCAAAAAATTATGTGCTTTTGTTTGAATTTGCGGCAGTTTATCATTTGCCATAGAAAAAATTCTACATACAGATACACACACACAGACACTCTTTGGAAAATGACTTTTCCATTTAGTAAAATCAGAATCAGCCCTTATCTTGAACATGTTTTTTTTTCGTGATCACAATACTTCCATTTCCTTATGGAATGTGGAAGTAAAAAAAGTTGGATTTTTCACCCTTTATAAACTCACATTAAATAAATATTGTTAATTATTTGTTTTAAACACATAACTTTTCATTTGATAATAAAGTTACAAAACTGCATGGTATACCCAAAAGAGTGCAGTTATTGGAATTCATATATTTTGAAAAAGTAATGTTTTTCATGCTACAAATGACTTAATTCTTTCAGAGAGAAAGCTAATGTTTAAACAAAATACTTAATTTTTTTAAAAAGGGAACAAATTTATGCCTATAAAATCTCAATAAAATTAATTAATTGCTCAAATTAATTAAAAAATTAATCTGTATATGTAATGGTTATTTGAACAATATTCCTTTGTTCACAAGGAGCAGACAGTGAACTGTGGCACCAATTACAACTGTAAGGCTCAAGATCACAGATACTACGTTTATTGTATCTGTTAATGTGACCATTTACTTTTGTAAATTACTTACATTTGGTATTTTACTCCGTCAATTGTTCTCAGCTGGTTCATTTACAGGAACTGGTAATGGCTTATTGCTTCTGCCTAAACATCCTGTAGTAAAGCACGTGTCACCACGGCCGAAGTTTTCTCCATCCTGTAATGTCTGAGGCATTGGTTTGTTTAGAGTTTCAGGGAGAAGAGTTGTTAGTAACCCTGATATAACTGCAATGGTACCAAAAATTATTCTTGGCAGTCGTGGGTCAAAGGATCCCTATTAACCAATGTAAAAGACAATTACATGGACAGCCATTTTCATGCATTTTTCTATTACATCTAGCAATTGATAATGTAATAAAAGGTATCTCATTAAAAAATGTACATTTTATAAATTCTAATTATACAACTTATTGCACAAAATATATAGTAGAAAATATATTTAAAATATTTATATTTTTAAATATATACAGTAGAAAATGTTTAATGCTAAAACAGTTAACACAAAATGTTGGCTAATATGAAATATTACTCAGATCCTGATAACTGCTTGTATCTAACAGTTTGAATTTGTATGAGTAACATGGAAGTATCTTGCTAGAAATATATTTTAGGTAACACAAAGTATTTTTCTAAAAAGTAGTTTTTCTCACTGCCTTTAAATAATTGTATAGCTAACAAATCCATGCATCTCAAACATGTTACAATTTTTTTTAAGATAAAAAACTGTACAGTTTAGTACACTGTTAACTGCTATTGTATTCCATCATTTACAAAACCAGCTTCTGTATAGAGTGAGTCATAAATTGCTAAACACGAGCAGTTATTAAAAATGTTTTGTAAAATGTCTTGTGGCCCAGTGTGTATATTATACTAAGTCGATTGAAACTATTGCCTTTTGTTATGTAACATATAACATAAACACATATTTTTAATTGGCACCAAATAAATTCTCATTCTACATTATTGTATTTGATGCAAAGTTAATGACGAAATCAGTTCTTCTCTGTGTGGGTGATGTACTAGTTTACACCACAATACATTAAACATACACCACATTGTGTGAATTGTAAAATGACTTGCTGCACTGTTAAACTGTTTAGTTTTGTATAATAAAATCTTAATATTACAGTCTTCGCTGTATACGTTAAGTGACTGAAAAATAAGTGTTTCCAGTAAGTTTCTGTTAGTTATTTTATGATCCCACAGTAAACACTGAACTAAGTAAGCATTAACAAAATACTTTTTATCTTCATTAAAAAAACATTGAACTCCTCCAAATTTCATTAATGGTATTCAATATTCAAAAGTAATTTGTAAAAAAAAGTACATACCAGTAATTATAATTAATTCACTACCGTTTCGGAACACAAATTTAATTTTATGTTCCGAGTTGGTAGTGAATTAATTATAATTAGTGAAGTCATGAACAACGAAATCCAAGAATTTACATACCACAAAATACTACTTAGTGACCCCCAAAGGTGGAAAGCTCCTGATATTCTGTTTTTGTGCACATTCTCTATCATCTCTACAGTCAATCTCCTTCACATGAAACCCTTCTTAAGCACTCTCTTCCAAGTAGCATCAGCACTGCTAACGGGATGCCTCACTGTCTAGCAGCCACTGTTGTGTACAGTAATACCATAGCGAATAGAAGAGAAAGTGAGATCACTCTGGGCGCACGCTATAGTCGTGAACAGGGCTAGTGGTGACCACGTTAAACTTCAGCGCTGCGATCGCAGGTTGTTGTAGTTGAGACGGTAAGCCTATTAGCCACGTGCAAAAAAAGAGCTGGGTTTTACGTGTTGTAAAAAGTGTGTTTGTGCATCTTATTACTTATATCGTGTTCAGTTGCAGTTAATTATAGGTTTGAGCGATTTACAAACATTCTGAGTAAAAAATGTGTGATAATATATAGTAAAAATGCTCAGAATGTATGAATGGTTACAGTAATGATATGTGTGTGTTATTTTTCATATACAGGTAGTTTTAGTTTCAGTTAACAGTGCGTGTACCTGGATGTAGGAATGGCTATGGTAAAAATTCCTACAAAGGAAATCATTTCTTTAGACCTCCCAGGGACGAAGATCAGTTTACAAAGTGGGCGAGGGCAATTCCCGGGAAGGACAAATCTCTAACACATAAATCTTATATCTGTCAAGTACATTTTTCTGATGATTTGATTTTGAAAGTGGATTCATTTGTTGTAAACAATAAAAAGGTCAAAATTCCAAGACAGATGGAACTTAAAGCCTGACGCGGTACCTCATATCTTTCCAAATTTGTCTACATATTTGACAAAGCCTCTAAAACTCCGAAAGTCACCCGCAAAAAGGCAAATAGAGCAAGTACAAACAGGCCAAGAAAAAGCAATTCGACAAACTGTTCTGTGACAGAAACAGTGAGTTCAGACCACCCCCAGACTAGAACACACCAAGACGATCAACTGGATGAACAAAGGCAAGTCATGTTGCTGAAATGGAAAATACAAAATCTAACTCGTACTTTGATACGAACTAAAAATAAACTGTGTTGTAAGAAAGCAAAAGTTGTATTACTAGAAAAGAAACTTGCCAGGAAGGAATTTGACTCATATGAAAGAGGTATGAAGAATTTAAGTAAAAAACAGAACATGATTGTAGATGCTATGCTTAAAAAGTCTAATTTGTCAAATTCCAAAGGAATGAGGTACTGTAATGAGCTAATACTGGAAAGTTTCCTGCTTAAAATCAAATCCCCAAAGGGATACAGACATTGGTTGCAACATGATTTATTCCCACTTCCATCAGAAAGCCAGCTGAAAAGACTGTGTAAAGGTTTAAAATGCCCATTCGGGTTAAACACTAACACTGTAAATGCCATATCAGACTTTCTGCAAGAAGAAACTGATGAAAATAGACGTCTCGGAGTAGTAATATTCGACAAAGTGAAGCTAAGGGAGGAAATTCAGTTTAATGCAATCTCTTTAAAAGTTGATGGCTTTGTAGACTTTGGTGATTATACACCTACGGACATGAAAAATTCTTTGGCGAACCATGCCCTGGTATTCATGTTTGTGCCTCTGTTATTCAACTGGGTACAGCCTGTAGCAGTGTACGTAAGCAGGAATGCAACTCCGGTAGATATTCTGGCAAAAATTTTGATACAGGTTGTGCCGTGGTTATATTGAAAAGAAAACACCATGGCCACGTTAATTTTATTTTCTGTGCGTTCGGCGCACTATCGCTGATTGTTACGATACCCGCGTTGATATCGAGATGCTAGTTGTTCGCTGCAACCTTGAGCGGTGACGTCATTGGGCAGCCTGTGGTTTTCGCTGGTCAATGAAATTTAGTTAGCTATGTCTGAGTTTCTATAAGTTAACTCCGAGCCGTGCGTTGTTCTCTTTTCTCGTTCAACCTTGGCGTGGCTGGTTTGTGACAGCGTAAATTGTGACACCACTATGCATAGATAAATTTTCATAAAGAGCTTCAGGTGAGCCAGTATTGCGAGTCTATATGTAATATTAATTTAATTGGGGTTTTGTGTGTGTGACTCAGGCGGTCCATGTTTGTGCCAGTAAATATGCAAGCATGTGGTAAAATTATTGTACTCTCAGGATAAAGAAATAATGTGGTAGACTGTTCAGAATTTAAAAACACTTAAGAATTAGAGCGAATATGAATTTATAATTGTGGTTCTATGAAGTCTAATTATTTCTTAAGTATGTATAAATGTTTTAGCAGAGACCACGTGCTCGTCAGTCAATCTTTTTGTGAACTTAAACATGCAAGGTAACCCAGAAAATTGTTTAAGCTTAATATGTATGATTACTGTGTAACATGGGGGGAATTTAGAATTCAAATTAAATGCCCGAAGAGTGATTTTGACTGGAGTTACTGACCGCTATTGCAGTATTGAAGTTATAGTATTGAAGTTATAGTAACGTGTGTGATTTGAGTGCTTGGACGAAGGAATGTTGGGATGGTATATGTATATATATATATATATGATTCCAATATACAGTAAAAATTTTCGCAGGTTTCTCCGCTTAGTCGAGGGGAAAGGGGTCCAAGTGATGCGCACGCTACATCTACGCCCATCCGCAGAGCCTGTGTAAGACACCCCAACGCTGTCATGCCATCCGTCATCGTCTTTCACACTCCACCAAATGCAGGAACGTCTTTAGTGCCCTCCGAAAGATCAGGTGGGAAAGTTCCAATATTTAATAAACTTCGCACTCGAAGTGCTCCGCAGGTTATCGGGCAACACACACGCTAAAATCTATGCCTAGACATTAGACTCATGTTTAACATTACTGAACATGTTTTGTGTAGACATGTTAAAGTGTGGACATTACTGACCAGGTTATAAGTAACTTATAAGTATTTGTGCTTGATTTGTATAGAGTCATGGGTTACCTTTCTATTATTTAAATATTTAATTCTATTCATGTGAAAGAGAAAATAGTTTAAAACTTCTTTTTGGCAATATTCAGAACTTAAGAAAATGTAATACTCGGCGAGTACTTGCATCTGCCTGCCATATGACTGGTGATCCTTCACGTTTCTATTTGTTTTCAGTTTTTCTAAATTTTAAATTTCTCTTATTTCGTTATTTTGTTGGTTCAGTTTAACTATTCAAATTATTATAATTATACTGTACGGTTCCTATACTTAACTAATTTGACACCTTTTACTTAATTTAAGTTAACTTAACACTTAACTCAAAAGCGATACTTTAAAATTTTTTTTTAATTCAACAACTAATTTACTTCATTTTATATTTAATTAACAAACTTAAACCTCGGTTACTGTGATTACCGTTTTTAGTGGATGTGATTAATCCTAGCGATGGGGAACAGGTAGATGAAAGTACTGCGGCACACTTGAGTAATTGTTCTTTGAATTTAATTATTAATACTTATTTATTAATTATCAATTATCATTGTATTATTTAATTATCATGGATTGTCTGCTCCAGACACTTATAATTATCATATGTTCATACATGGTTCCTGCATTACTCATGAAATACAAACAGTTGTAAAATATAGGAAGTAAAAGTTTATAATAATAATAATAATAAATTCAGTAGGTTGGCATGTCATTATTAAATTTGTGGAAAATACTTTGACATATTTCATGTAATTAAACCACCATGTGACGGTAAATACTTTGACACATTTTGTTTAATTAAACCATGATGTGAATTTAAAGAGAGAGCTGTATGGAAGTCAAGTTTAAGAAAACCTAGACAAAATGATTGTGAAACTATTGTTCAAGAAAAAACTTGTTACTGTTCATCAGCTGTTTTCTTGCAGGACCTGTCATTATGGCTCAGCACATTTTATTTCCTATCTAGGCCACATGCCTAGTCTTAAATATTAAGTTACGCCTCCCCCAGAAAAAAATATATATATTTTTTTTTTTGTGATTAGAAAAGGGGAGTAAAAAATATTCTGGGTATAAGGGGGGGTTTCAAGGTTATCTTGCAGTTAGAGCAGCGAAGTGTAAAATAATTGGATTTACATCAGATGGTAGTCAATCTAATAAAAAGGCATGGGCGAACTTAGGAATCTGTGGGAAAGAGGTATGCTTAAATATAGTATTCCGAATCCGGCAGATGAAGACAGGAGGATTTGGGCATTCTCAGATGCTGTCCATATAATAAAATGTGTGAGAAACTTTTTCCATGACAAAGTGTCAGTATTGTACAACAACGACATTGTCAGCTACGAATTCTTTAGACTAGTTTACAAACTGGACACTACTGCTGAAAACACAGGACTTAGGACATGCCCTAAATTGACAGCAGCCCATCTTGATCCTACTTCATTCCAACATATGAATGCAAGGTTGGCATTCCAGTTATTTAGTAACAGCATAGCCAACGCAATTAAATTTTATTGTGACACGAACTGTGAAGGGTTTGTAGGTAGTGAGAAAACAGAAAGCTTCAGCAGAGACATGAATGACCTTGTTGATGTATTAAATACATCAATTCCTATAAAGGGACTTTACAAAGGATCAGTGTCTCATCATATATTATTGAAATTTCTACAAATTCTTAATTCAGAAAGCAACATTTCCGCCTCGGAGAGAACTATAGAATCACTCAGGGTTACTCTAAAAAGTACTCTGGAGTCTGGAGGCATCCGAATATTTGTGGAGCAAGAAATTTAAATATGTACTTACTGCAAAATTCAATCAGGATCCTCTAGAACGCCATTTCGGAATTCTCCGCTCTTAGTCATGTGATGACCACCCATCTACAGTTGACTTTCTACATCTTCATATGTTGCAGTCTGTATATATTCCACTTAAACTTACGTTGGCAAAAGGAGCAAACTGTGAACCAAAAAGTGAATCTCCACTCACTTATTTTGTAAATCAAATCCGTGAAATATGTAAGGAGTTAGAAAATGAAAACAAATACCTCAAGAAATCAATGAAGTTACTCATCAAGGAAAAGGTAGTTTTAAAGGACTCAGAGTGCTACAATTGGGCAGAGGAACTACCTGAGCTTAAAACTTGTGCTCCGAAAGAATGTCTCGTGTATCATTTGGCAGGGTACATAGTGAGAAAAACCATCTAGAATTACTGAATGTGGTGACTGTTTTGTTACACTGAGGAACGATCGTCCTAATCTACCTGCTGCTGTGTGTACAAAAATAAAAGATTACGGAACTATTGAAGGAACACCTCATTTAACGCACCCTTCAAATGGTGTTTATCATGTACTATTGCAAGCAGAAACAACTGTTACAATAAAACTTAGTTCACCAAACAGTATGTGGGGGGATATTTTTTATGAATGTTTGGATGAAATCAAAGAAATTAATGTGCCCGCAACGGACAGCGTAGGATGTTGCCGTGAACACACAATAGACATTGTAGGCAAGCTAATTTTCAAATATATTGTAACGGTACATATCATAGCCAAAATGCCAACCATCATAAGCAACAGTACCTAATAATATATAGAAGGCCATTAGAACAACTAAACTTGAATTTAAAGGAGGAATTGTGAAAAAAGTATAGAAACAAGCCACAAAATGGAACTCATTGTTGCAAGTCAGTATAGGGCACACATAACCTAGTAACTAGCATTTTCATGTATAATGACAAGCATTGATAACAAAAATGTTATCAATCCATATTCTGTTATATTGTAATTAAACTAGATGTTATAATGATCATACCAGTACCAAGACTAGTTTACCAAGGAAGGATTTATATTGTGATTGCTGTAAATCAACACACTGAAATGGACAGAATAGGATTTACCAAATAAACAATCTAAAAAACCTTTAAGAATATCAATATAAGAGAAAGAGGTTGATATCAGTAGAATCAATAATAGATAATACCACTAATAGAATATTGTAACTTTAATTCTTTTTATTATTTTATTAATTGAGTTACATACGGTTTACTTTCTGTATTAACTATTTCGTTCAGGCGCCATCTTGTTGCCAACACAAGAAATTCAAATGTACTCACCTTTCTGGGCCGAGTTCGTTTAAGCAAACCGGAAGTAGCGGAATTTGTTACCTGAAATAACTTGCTCTCAATTGTAATATTTACCAATGACATTACCTTTTATTATTAAGCAACACACACATAAATTTGACTCTACTGTGCAAAACAAGCACACTACCATTCGCCATGAGGCGTAGTTCAACTATTCAAGTTAAAATTTCTATCCCCTTAACATTTTACATGCCCTCCAAAATAAACATATTCAACTATAATTATATCATTATTACTATTTCACAACCCAGCACTTTTTAAATTTAAATCTTTATATTCACGCACTCACACTCTCATTCATGCGGTACAATTTATTAATTTCCCAAATTGAGCTCATTTTTATTGAATTAATTCAAATACTGATAATTTTGGTTTTGACCTTTATTAAATCTTTCTTATACCCCCATTTGTCAATTTGTCACTTAGCTGGAAATCAGTACTGCAGACGTCCCATTGCTCCACTCGCACTGTTGATGTTGTTTTTACCCACTGTTATTTGTATTTACTTGTTGCACGTTTAAGCCAAACTGTTATTTCACTTTAGACTAAATACTTCACATTTTTACATGTTGTATGGGCGGACGTCTGCGACTTCGTTCCGGAATTTTTATATATGGCCGGCCGGCTTAACTGATGTTGCGTGACTGAGAACAAGCTGAACTGCTTCAATTCCGAGGTGGGGAGGGGCTACGTCACCAATCTCTTTGTGTTGAGTATTACGTCTTAGTTTTTACAGGCACAGTTATTACGTTTTGCATACTTTAGATGACGTGTACTTAGGTGCGGCCTGTTGACACATTCCTCTGGCAAAATGACGCTGTGGTTTCTGCACGTATACCACCGACCTTGAAGCAATTCCTGGCCACTCGATATTGCGTAGTTGCAAATCTTAATAAAACTTCACTAGTTTTTATGTATGCCTTGAATAAAATAAAATTTACATTGGTTATTCCCCAAAACACAGTAGGGCCAGAATTGTACCGTTACAATATAAACCAATAATTAGTAAAATAAAATTGAGTCTTAATAATGAAACTTAAAGGGACTTGTCATGTAGCACTAGATGCAAGAACTAGTGATAAATTAATAGCAAGTGAGGACATACTGGTACAGCCCAAAACATTGTCAAACTTTGTAGTTATTGTAGTGACCAATTATGTAAGAAGCAGTGACTTAAAAAACAATTATGTAATTTCTAATGAAAGTAATACATGTAACACACTAGAGTACAAAACTAGGAGTGATTATAAAGACTAAAAATGAACAAAAAGAATAATGTAATAACTAAAACTGAGGTGATCAGAAGTTGTAATGATCATTTCAGAGTAATTGTGTCATAATAGAAATGGTTAAGAAACCACTATTAAAAGACAATAAGTAAAACTAATTGATAGTATCGTAGGCCAATATGCCTACCCAAGTTATTTGTAAAGTTAATTAGAAATAAGTATTTTCTTATGTAATGAGTAATATAATATGGTAATAAGAAGTTGTAGACAACAATTATGAGTAATGAGGTTGCAGTAAAAGTAAGGAATAATAATGGAAAAGTGTAATTAAATATAGTAACTAATATTGAATTAGGCCTAAACAGCCAAAGACAACTTTTATCAAAATACAACCTTATAAATGATTGTAAAGAGTTCATACTCAACTATTAGCGAGGAATACTCAATGTTTATTGAAAGTTAATAATCAAAATAACTAAAACAAACATTATAGTATATAAAAAGCTAATAAGAGAGATTAGTAAATTTATTTTTGTTAATAATGATCAAACTCATATGGTGTGGGGATCCAAATTGTTCGTCTCAGAGAACCCTGAGCAATAGTAATAACGAATTGTTAATTAGAGCAAAGATAAGGGAATAGTGTTAATTATAAGGATTTAATAATTTCTCAGTCCTTGGGCGTCATAATGTAAACCAATTTATTATAATCTCAAAACCAGTCAAAAGACGCGTTGAAGGCATCTATTTTGTCGAAATATACCGAAAGGTCACGAAAATTAACCAATGAGCGATCAGCATCGAGCATTAGATGCCAGATTCGTAAACCGAAGAGGACACAGTTCATCACAGTACTTCGACGGAGAGGCCACGCCACTCCTGAGACCAAATTTTAGGAAAATAACCTCATCCAGCTGACGGAAATCGATAACCTCAAAAAAGTGAAAGTTAGGTTAGGCCGAAAGGAAACAATGTTGAGTTAACCTTATATCAGTGTCTATTTGCGGAGTATGTGCGCATAGGAAGTGAACTAAATATTAATAAAAAGGAAAAGTGCAATTACGAAAAAGGAAATACAAGCAAGTATAGTGACAATTAAACTATACTTAGAGCAATTAAGACTTGCCACAATAAAACATTTTTATTGAGTATAATTAATAAGACTTATTGAATAAATCGAAAGATAATTAAATACGAAAACCTAAGGAATATGGGACCTTATCAATTTAATTAATTCATTAATTGCTAAAGGAGTTAGCGACAGTTGGTTTTATTTATAAAAGTTATTCACTTATTTAATATACTTCATCAAAGGTGATGAAGAAAACATTATCATAGGAACACTAAGGGTGCAATGAACCTTATTATTTCAATTAATATATTAACAATTTAATAAGTGTGACGAAAGCTAATTATAAATTTAGTAATTGCCCACAGACATCTTCTTCTCCGGCTCTACAGCCCTTAGTGGGCCTCGGCCTTCTCAACAATCCGCCTCCGGTCATCTCTATCCGCCACTCTCTCTCTCTCCATCCTCGAACTCCCAACCTCATCAAATCCCTCAACACCTCATCCAACCATCTCATCCTTGGCCATCCCTTCGTCTTCCACAATATAGCCTTCCCTGCATCATTCTCTTATTCATTCTATCCTCTTCCATTCTCTCCACATGCCCCCACCATCTTATCCTCTTTGACTTGATAAATTTTACAAGGTCCCTCTCATGTATCAGTTGTTGCAATTCTGCATTCCAATTCTCGCCTTCCCTCACTGGGCCATATATTTTTCATAGGATATTGCGTTCAAAAATTCTTAAACTTTTTTGATCCTCCATTGTCATCGTCCACACCTCTGAGCCATAGGCAACAATAGGTCTTATGAGTGAATGATATATTTTTAGCTTGGTTTCTCTCCTTATATTTTTATTTCTAAAGATATTTATATTTGCAAAATACGCTCTATTTGCATACCTCATCCTCTCTTTAATGCATTTTTTTATGTCATTATCATTCGATATTGTAGTGCCCAAATATTCAAAGCCTGACACGCCTCCAAAGCGCTTCCCATTTATTTCCAGGTCACGAGGTTTTCTTCTATCCACAGACTTCGACATTATCATATACTTTGTCTTGCTCTCATTCACATATAGCCCAATTTTTGTTGCTTCTACTTCCATCACTTCGTATACCTCCCTAACTTTGTTTGCATTTCTTGCAACAATTGCAATATCATCCGCATAGCCGAATATTTGGCTAGATTTTGTAAATATTGTCCCTTTTTGATCGACCATCTTTATAACACTGTGTAACGCCAAATTAAACAGTACCGCAGAAAGACCATCACCCTGTTTTACCCCATTACTGAAACTGAAGCTTTTAGTCATCCTATTAATCACTTTAACCTTTGCCCTTGTATCCTTCATTGTCATTTCGACTAATCTTATTAGTTTGTTAACTATGCCGAATTCCCTCATTACTCTATATAATTCTTGCCTATTCACGTTGTCGAACACCTGCTTGAAATCGATAAATAAGAAATGCAGGTCCGTATCATGTTCATAAAACCTTTCCATCATCTGCCTGATAGCAAACAATTGGTCCACTGTACTTCTCTTTCATCTAAATATGCACTGATACTCTCCAATAATCTCTTCAGCACATCTCTGTAATCTCTCATTTAGTACACCCAAAAATATCTTGTAGCCAACGTTGAGTAATGTTATTCCTCTATAATTTTCACACCTCATTTTATCTCCTTTTTTGTAGATAGGGCATATTATTCCTGTTTTCCATTTCTCCGGCATGCTTTCAGTTTCCCATATTTCTGTTATTAGTTTATGTATTTCCATTATTACAAAGTGTCCTCCATATCTGAATAGCTCAGCAACAATATTTCCCACAGACATGATAAACTTTAATTATCAGAGATAATAAAATAAAATAATTTATAATGAACTTTAAGAAAGAGTTAAACAGTATTGCATTAATCAATTTGTTCCTAGTTAAAAGAATTTAATAGTTAGCTGAACATGCTTACCAGAGTTATTTGTTTACCTAATCAAATTCATCCAATATGAAGAATCAGATAATCTTCTATGAACACTGAAGAGTTTCATAACTTTATTAAACTAATAATTTTAAATGTTGTTGAAAAAATATTATTAATTTTAAGGTTCACTGACCACAGTTCAGTACACCAAATTAACCTCCAATGTTGACGCAACGTGTCTGTGAATTTTTATGTTATTAATTAAAATGTATTTATTAATGTAATCACTCTCCTACTACTCAATGATTATAGTAGTATAATTATTCAGTTTTTTTGTATCTTGCAGTCTAAAAGGACCTACACTTTAGATAAACTTTTAACCAAAATATAACGTTTTATGTTATGAATACAAAGAGTCAGAATAACCAACCCTGAGATAAAAGATTTTCATAAAGCCAATTATTATTGTAAAAAGTGGACAAAAATGTCAACTTTATTTATTATTTAAAGTAAATTCATGACCATTATCAATCAATAAACAACTTTTTACCCAATAAAAAGAGTTAACAAAATTATTTCAGTAGACTAGACAATTACAGGTTAGGTGGACAGCTCGCAACAGTTGGTACCATTGGTAGCGGCAATTGAGATAGTTTAAATTACTTAAAATTTAAATTACCATCTCAACTCTGCTTAATTAACAGGATTTCACTCCAAGTAAGTACACCACTAGTAAATTAAATCTACCTTCAGTGAGAAGTCAACTTAGCCGATTCGTCTCATCAACTGAAGAATGTCGAATTACAAAATAGCTTCGAATTACAAACCACGTAGTAACGTTACATAACAATATGGCCCCGCAACTCGGGGCTTAAAATTATTTCAACGTGATTCAATAATAACAAAATAAAAGGATATTCTAGATACATAACAATATCCAGTGCCGATTCTTTTTCCGTACGAAGGAAATACATAGAGAAATGACCAGTACAAAATTGGCTAAATCCTCTTGGAAAATTTCTAAGGTTTTGAACTGCTGGTATCCTAGGGTGATAATGATATACATTGTTTAAATCGTATATCCTTTTGTATTTGTATGCATTGCAGTGTATCGTAAATATAATTTTAATTGTACAACATGTAAAAACATTTTATGACAGTTTTAAATAAGTATTATTTAATACAGAATTGCGTTTGTATTAAAACTTATTTGCGTGCTTCATGCTAGCGTCACGCTGCGGCAAACCACAGTAACTAGCTAAGTGATCTCACTTTCTCTTCTATTCACTATGGTAACACATTGCAGCTGATCATAACCTCTTAACCTAAAGATTAAGGGGTTCCTTGCAGTTGGTTAGCAACAACTTAACATTGCCTAAGCAATCTTTACTGTATAATATCTTTAATTTTTACTGTTTAAGCTGAATTAAATCCATGCCCAACTCATACAGTTGGCTTGGTAGTGCACATTTTGAACAGTGAATTAACATTTTATTTATTACTTAATGTAACCTCCTCCTTGAATACCGGCTAGAAAGGTTGGTTATACATAGAATACACCCACGACCATGAATTTAAATGGCTATCTGTAACATGCTGTACAAATCTACGAATATGGCTGGGGAATTATGAGAAAGTTTGCAAGTTTGAAATATTCTTTGTTCTGGCAGTTATTGTTTATATCATGTCTGGTAAAACGTTTTGCAAATACGAGGGTCGTTTGGAAAGTAATACCTGTTTCCGCATACTCTGAGCGCCCAGTAGTTTTGCACATGTTTATTCCTTCTCAGTCATTGTCATTGTTGTGTCTGATTAGTCTGTGTGCAGTTCCATTGCGTTCCTTACCATTTCATACTGATTCTGTCCATGCTTGAAATTTAAAAAAAAAATTCAGAATACCGTTGCGTGGGAAGTGAGATCTGCAACCACTGCATGGGTTGATATCTTCATGCAATAAATATGCGATCATGCAAGGTTTACTGTCAGATCAATGAAAAGCACAGCGATGTGATGGATGACTTATCAGTACGGGGATGGTGTTGCAATTTTAATGAAGTGACAGAGAATGTCCTTGACAAATAACGAACAGGTCATTCTTCCATCATTATACATGATTTGCTGCGTCAAGTTGACGAATTCATCAAACAGGATTGGCGTGTCACACTCAATGAAATTAATGAAAATTTTTCATTTGTTTCTTGCACTGTTATCCATGAAATTGTCACCATTCACCTGGAATACAGAAAAATTTGTGCGAGGTGGGTTCTGTGTAGTCTTAGTGATGAACACGAAAAAGTATGGGTGCTGCATTGTCTTTTTTGGATCACTACTCGAAGGAGGGAGATGAATTCCTGACACACATCATAACAAGAGATGAAACCTGGGTTTCATTTTCTAAACCAGAGAGTAAAGATGGCATCATTCTTGCTCACCATCCAAACCAATAAATTTCAGGCAGGCATCCTTAATTCGAACGGAAAGGCCTACTTCTTTTTGACTTTCTGCCCCATGGAGCCACAATAAATAATGGAAAAATTGCGGCAGGCTATTCAAAATTGCAGGAGACATCTATTGTCTAGCAGCATTTTGTTCTTCATGAAAATGCATGGCCTCATGTTGCGGCCACAACAAAAGAGTTGCTGGCAAAATTTAAGTGGGAAGTTTTTGAATATCCAGCCTACAGCCCTGACCTTGTCCCAGTGACTACCATCTGTTTTGCAAACTGAAAGAATTTTGGGGAGGAAAGTGTTTTGCGAGTGATGAAGAATTACAGAATACTGACAACTTTTTTTATAGAACTGGGGGTGGAGGAATATGACACGGGAATAAACAAACTCATCGATCGGTATGATAAATGCTTAAATAAAGAAGGCGACTATGTAGAAAAGTAGATTAAGGTTATTTTATGTTAAACATATAGTTCCTTTTAAAAATCTTTGTCTGTTATTTCTTTTGTTATAAAATGGGTATTACTTTCCGGATGACCCTTGTATATTTGCTATACTTGTTTTTGGTATAAATATTTTATACTCTCAACCTAGAGCCAATAATTTTTTATAATTCCTGATTCTAGAGTCTCCTGTTACATTTCTTCCCTCACTCCACCAAGGTTATAGTAGCTGTACCAGGAAATGTCCTACTTAGTCTTTGTTTACCATTACATCCTATTCAAAAGGGGGTCTTGTTATAATCAAGTATAGATGTATTTCCCTATACAGTCTTTTCTTCTTTAATTATTTGAATTATTAATATTGTTGTTCTTATTACTACTGTTATTATTGTTCTTAACGTATTGCTGCTGTTATTATTTTTTAGCGATATCTTTATATTATCAAAGTGTGTGTGTGTGTGTGTGTGTGTGTGTGTGTGTGTGTGTGTGTGTGTGTGTGTGTGTGTGTGTGTGTGTGTGTGTGTGTGTGTGTGTGTGTGTGTGTGTGTGTGTGTGTGTGTGTGTGTGTGTGTGTGTGTGTGTGTGTGTGTGTGTGTGTGTGTGTGTGTGTGTGTGTGTGTGTGATTCTTATATACAGACTCTATTTTTAACAATCCTGTTCACCAATGAAATATTGCAAAATTTGTCTAATTGTTAAAAGACATACTTTAATGTGTATGCACCTTCACAGTCACCGCCCTAAAGGTATATGAAGCCCTTTAGATATTCGCACATATAAATTCAACAGTTGTATATAGTAGTTTACAACATTACCAGCAGTGGCACATATGGTGTAAGAAATCCACTGGTTCGAGCACACATGCTGCCGAGTCCCATAGCTGAATTTCTCACAATAGTTGGAAATAATTCTGAACTGTAATTGTAGATAACAGCAAAAGAACAGGCAATCCAGAACCTACCAAAATATTGTATCGTAGTTGTTGCTGTACCTAAAAATAGAATTAGCACAATAAAGTGAATTAGCTACTGTAATCATTAAATGACTGAACTAAATGTTGATACAAACCATTAAATAAAATATTGAAAGGCTGTACAACTAAGTGTATTACTGCCTAAACATAACTGACTTTGATTGTGTGATCTTACAATTAATGATACCTTACAATTTTACAACATGGTAACCTAAAAACAATTTTGTGTATTTTCATGATTTATTATTATTATTTTGTTTTTTATTATGTCTTGGCAAGTGGAGAAGATCTGCAGTGCCTACTAGTGTGATGGAACAGTGGCGCACCCAGGGGATTAGAACCATTACCCCCTGTATAGATAAGGAGGCCAACAGGCTCCGTGATGATGTCATCAAATGGAGGCGGTAATGTAAACTTTATATACACGCTTACATTACACCCCTAATAAAAAAAAAACCTGTTAAACAATTGACAGTTTGGTTCCAATGAAAATATTTCTTAAATTATTTCTACAATTTTCATAATAACAACAAATACAAAGTACGTATTTAAAAACACTATTATAATATACACTTACCTTTGATATTTTTCATTGTTTTCTTTCACATACAGGAAGATGACATAAACGTTTAGGCCTACAAACATTTTCTAAATACACTCTAAGTACACTAATACATGTTACTGATAAATGTTTTACACATACATACATACACTTTGCACTGTCTCTCTGTCTCTTGCTGTATATTATAATGATGCTAGAGTTGAAAAGACATACTTTAATAACGTCTTAACTTTAATACTTCTTTAACTTCTTAAAGACATAAATTCTTACTTTTATTTCTTCTGCCCAGATTGTCATTCCATTTGCCACAGTAATTTTTCAATAATGTATTTACACTACAATTAATTAAAATAAATATAATTATTTCACTACGACTCAGAACACAAAACTTTTTATGGGTAAAAACTCCTACACAAAACACAAAACAAACAACAGACAAAGACAGAAAACAACAAATTCATAACACTAAGATACATCAACAAACAAACTGAAAAAATAGCCCACAAATTCAAAAAAGCAGGATACAAAATCGCTTACAAAACTACTAACAAAACAGAACACACACTATCAAAACACAAACACAAAGCACAAAACAAATTCGATCTTCCTGGTGTTTACAAACAAAATTACTCAGATTGCAACAAATTCTACATAGGCCAGACAGGACCTAGCTTCAAAGATACATTGAACACACAAAGGCACTCCACTCCACTACAGAATCTACCTTTGCAAATCACCTCATTGAAGCAAACCACACATACAAAAACGTTGACAATAACATGAACATTCTACACATACACACAAAAGGCCAAAAACTAGACACTCTAGAACAATTGGAAATATACAAACTCACGAAAAAAAAATAAAAACGACATCCTAAAGGCACAGATGCAATTCAAATCACATGCATTATTCGAACATATCACACCTCACACATACAACATCGATCTTTTGAAAATCGATTTCGTCGCCAACAACAAGACGGGCAGTACTACCAGGGGCAACTTATGAAGAAGCTTTTTAAAAGTGAAAACCGGTTCAGGTTGTAAGGTAAAGCTTTTACGTTTTTACCCATAAAAAGTTTTGTGTTCCGAGGCATAGTCAAATAATTATATTTAGTTAAGAAACGGACATGTCATGGACAATGAAATCCAAGTAATTAAAATATTTACAATATAGTCATCACTATGATTCTTGCATCCAGAAAATTTTGATAAAAAGCCATTCTGTGTAACATACTCTACAATTAACTTACACAAAAACATTCTTTTATTATTTACATTTAAAAAGTCATCTTCATAGTCTTGTAGAATTTTATTTAAAAAATCTAGTTATGAAGGACTATCTGAACAACATTGTCTACTGGATATAACAAACCACCTCTCCTTAGGTTTTTAATAAGTGTGTATTTATCTTCTACGAGTAGTTCATCAGTGAGCACTAATTTAACTTTACAACAGTCACACTTCACTTTTTTCAAAACTATGTAACAACAGTATCCAGCTAAGTAAGTTATTATGTGACGATTTAAATTGTAACCATTATTAAAAAGAAAGAAATAAAAAAAAAATTAAGGTTGCGAGCCATTAACCATTTAAATCTCACAATAATAATAAAAACATGTAGGTACTAAGTGTGAAAGGAAGAAGTAATTAATAAGGGCAAAGAAACTGTAATAAAGAGGCATATTGTAAATAATTATTATTGTCGTATTTAACCCTTGCTTGCTATCAGGCGCCTACCTGTTGATTCCGGACTCGACATGTTTTCCGAGTCTTCTGTAATTAAGAATAAAATAAAAAACTAATGTTAATAATTAAAGAATCTGAAGACACAGATAGTCACTAAAATAACTCATTTAAATTATGTATTTTTATCTAGGGATAGTTTGTATAAATAAAAAGGTTTATTTAGAGAGAGACAGGGACTATATTCTCGCGGAATAAACACCCCACTACCTCTTATGCAGTACCAGTGGAAGCGGGCAAAAAATCTCTCTCTCGCTATGAAGACTCCAAGCAGTGCACACGCACGAGCAAAAGCTCTGTTGGAATGTTGTGTGATTTGTTGTTAGTTTGGCTTATTTCAAATGTAGTTTATTAACTGCTACACAAAAGAGTGTAACATGTAACATTAATTAAAAAATCAGAAATGTGGTAACAAGAAGAAATATGTGACAACAAAAGTACGAGTATTAATAACGATGACTGCTAACTTCACCCACTGACGACACTTTTCAACATCCTACCCGAAGATGTGAACTACCAGAATTTGCAACTCTAGTAGACCCGACAGAAGATGCAGTTCGAGACATCAAAGAATCTACGCCTACCATCGTAGAAGGTTCGACCTAGACTGCAGACGTTTAAGCCTTTAATGACTAAGACCAGACCTAGATGAGGACGACGCTTTTAAGGATTCCCAAGACGGACACTCCCGGAGGAAATTTCTACATACCAAATTAAAGGTGACTCGATAGCACGTCTATCGAGGAATAAATAATAATTATAATTGTAACACAATACACTTTAAAAGAGAGACTTTTCAGAGACGATTAAACTTGTAAAGATTAAAAAGAATTAACTCTAAGAATTTAATGTAACTATTCAGACATCATACATTGTAACAGTTTAAATCTTAATGTATCGTAGTATAATTAATACCATTCTTCAAATGGAATAATAATGAAGCATAAAACTAAAGGTCTTGCAAGCTAATATCATGAATTGAATATAAGTAAAAGTTTGATGACTAAATACCTAAGGTTACCCGGATCCGTGGTATAGCTAAATAAAATCTGTTATGATCCCAAAGTTTAAATAAAGAATTCAAATAACGTTAATAATTCAATTAGTAATGTCATGGGATCTATCTTTTGAGTAAATGTTATTTTTTCAAATGTTTAATAAAGAGAAGTCTTCTTGTTACACACATATACTGAGTACATAAATCAACAGTTTTCCCATTCCCTGATTCCTTTTATATTTACTCTGTGTTTTTCTGATTAAATTTCAGCTCGTCGAATAAGGCAGCCTGAATAATTGGCAGAACCAATTATTTCGGGTTCCCCAAGTTATAACACTAGAAAAGATGTTATAATTACAGGCATATCATTCTGAACCTCCTCAATGTCTATTTGGTTTAACATCTGGTTTAAGCCTAGGATAATTTAAAGGTGCACTTATAACTTGTCCTGTTTTAGGATCTTGATGACTTACATTCCAGACTATGTGATCTTTATGAAAGTGCGACTCGCATACCTTTGTGTATTTAGTTGGTGTAAAATCAACTCTGGGTCTATACCAGCAGCAATCCATTTTCTGCAAAGGTCTCTGTCTAATGGAAAACTAAATACATGCACCTTATATTCACTAGTGTAATTGCCCTTACAGCCTGGCACACAACACTTGTTAGGCATATTTTCACAATACTTAAATTAACTCTTAAACAACACCGTAGATGCACAGCCTGGCACACAACACTTGTTAAGAATATTTTCACAATACTTAACACTTAAACAACACCGTAGATATGTATCTAGATATTTTAATTGTCACCAGATACCTTGAAGCAACCAATAAACCAAATTATTAATATTTCAATTGTTTTAAAATGTAAAAATCACACTGTACATATGTAAGAACAACTAACTGTCTAAAGAAAAATAAAGAAACAATTAATACTCAAATAAGTTTATATTCACACTCAGAACTATTAACCAATGATCAACAAACAATAATCACTGTTAAACACACAAAAATAAACTAAATAGAAAAATAAACACCTGGAAACATTACCTATTTTAACCATGCTACTGGCTTTCACTAAAACATTAAACAACGTGGCCGAGTCACAGGGTATGGAGGCACATGGAGGCCGATCCACAGCCGTCTTGAAGTGACGTCAGACCTTCCGTGACGTCACAGCCAGGAAGCTTGCTTTAAAATCTCGTCGGTAATGTTTAGAACCCCCCCCCCCCATACGGAAAACAATTTTGTAATCAATTACGTACAAATGGTAAGAACAAAATAGTTACTATATTCTACCAGTATAGGTAAGTTTACCAGACATGAATAAACTGTTTTCATGACAATGGCGATATGTATTCACATGCATCAGTATAGTAACATAGCTCAGTTTTCTCCGAGAAGCAGCGGAGATTTATTGTGTTCGTACTTTTCAAGAAACACCAGTTTTCATCAAAAGCATAGCGTTCAGTTATTTGCTTTATATTCCAGTTTAAAAATGAAATGAAGTAGGGAGTAAATGCGGAGCAGGGCCGGATTTAGAGTTAGTGGTCCCCTAGGCTTAACATGTGGTGTGGCCCCCCCAACTTACTGGGGGGGGTTCTGGGGACACCCCTAGCAAAATAAGGGGGTCCGAGTCCCTCCCACAGAAAATTTTGAAAAATATATCTTCCAGAACTGCAAATAAAATCATTGATAAGTGTACAAATTAAATTTGGATATACTTTTTTTTTTAATTTTCTATACTATGTTAATTTAATGGTTTCAAGGTAGCTCAATGTACAGTGGCATTCTGGAATCTATGAAAATAATAATAAAAGATTCCACTCGTTTTTATATTACAGTCAAAAGACCCTAAACAGAATAAAATTGCAGGTAAAGTAAAAAAACTGATTTCGAAAGTAAAGTAAAACAATGTCATTCCAATTTTTACAAATTAAGCATACTTTTAAAAAGAACAAAGTATTAGGGTATATTTACATTGCACAAATCTGTAAGTAAATCATAATTTTTCTGCATCATAAAAAGATTGTAGTATACTACTATCATCAGGATTTGGTGTGATTTATTGGCACTCGCCTACAATTAATACTTCAATAGCTTTAGTCTAATTGTTGCATTAATATTGGCTCTTCTGTTCTTTATGGTTACCTTACATCTGCTTGTTTTTTAAAACACACACACACATGCACAGAGTTATTTCACATTTGAGGCTGTTATCATGTTACTTACTCAAACAAATTAAGATGTCAGTTCACTGTTTACTATATATTACTACATTTTTTCCTGAATCATAACATGTACACAAACTATTATATACTTCAAAATATACAATGTTTGTTAATGTCTAGGCTCGACTAGGAATGTAATCGACACAACATGTCACTGTTTACAAAATAATTGGAGTATTAAACATTTTATAACTCAGTGAAATCCTCTATTGTGTCTGTTGCTTGTTTCATCTTACAAAACGTCCATATGTACTGTTTAGTTTGTTGCAATCAAAATCAAAGTGAAAACTTATGTACGCATCATTCAGGGAGCATGCTAATATTTTCAACTGTAGACTTTTCGCATGTATTTCGCACTGTTCCTGCCTTATCTCCACTACATTGTGCATGACTGCTTCATACCTGATTATTTTAACGATATTATTGTGTATTATTGTATTACTAGTGGTCGCCCAGTGGTCGAAATTCGACCGTAATTCATTACATTTTTAAGTTTGAACGTTATTGAGGTTCTTTTGTCAAAGAGTATACCTCTATAATCAGTGCATATAATTTTTTTGAATTTTGTTCTATTACATCAGCTGCGAGCGTGTACAAATACGTCATTAGCGTGTGTTGTTTGCCTTAATTCCCTGCAATACCTATGAAATTTAAAATTTAATGTTAGTAACAGTTGAAAAAAAACACAATTACAGCTTGTATTCGTATTTATTTTTTGATATAATTCATTGTCAGTTTTAATTTTTTCATGTTATTATTGAATCAAATAAACGCTAATAAAAATGAGACTTGACATTCATAGAAGTATAAGATACACTGTTTTCCATTTCAGTGGATTACATTTCATTTTTGGTAAGGTACAAAATTCAAAAACAGTTTGAAGATTATCTGCTACAAAGCTTATATAATTTTTTAATTTTTTTTTCTATGCATTAATTTTCGAGTTATTTGAAAAATATGAAAGATAGGAAAAATGAGGTTTAGCTTGGCTAAGCCATATTTAAAAAGCAATAACGCGTTTTTTGACATTTCTTTGGGTTTTTTTTATTGCCATACTGACCAGGTTTCGCCAAGGCTACACAGTTATTTTGCCTATCTTTTTCGAATTATATAAAATTTAAATAAAAAATTAATAAAAAATAAAAAATGAAATAACAAATACGTGCCTCGTATTTTTTCATATATTTTTCATTATATCAAAAAAACCGGGCGGTTAAAAAATAAATGTTGTCCATTGAACTTAAAATAGTTTGAAAGTGAATTTAATGATTCAGAACTTCTGTGTAAACGATGTTTTTTGTAAAAACTCTTTCATCATTTGCTAAATGCCCTTGGCCGTTATATTCGGAAATATAAAATCTCAAACCATCGAATGATCGAACTCTACTTGCTGTGACATACAATTGACCATGTGTAAAAACTGGCTGCCTCAATAAAATTCCAAACATCCGAATGTTTGTCCTTGAGACTTATTTATTGTCATCGCAAATGCAGGTATAATTGGAAATTGAGTTCTTTGAAAGTTAAATGGTAAAACAGTACCGGAATATGTTAAATTTATACGTGGAATCAAAATTCTCTTATTGCGTGCGGTTCCAGTTAAAACTTCACAATCAATAGCATTACGATGCATACACTTGATGCGCATTCTTGTTCCATTGACTAATGCTTCCTTTGTATTTAAGTTTCTGATCAGTAAAACGATGCAATTAACTTTCAATACTAACTTATGTGGTGGCAAACCACTAATAGTCAAAGAATTCAAAAACTCTACTGGATAGTTATTGATTTTATTGTCATCATCACAAATTATTTTATCGTAGCTATGATATGTTTTCTGTTCACCTGGTATTCGATTAAGTATATCAGTATTAATAAAAGTACAATACAATCATCATTTTTAGGTGCTGAAATAACTGACTTCAATATGTTATCTGAGAGTATGTTTTCGGAAATATTTCCATACACCTCATTAATAATATTATTTTCATCTCCTATTAATTGCCGAGGTATTTCAATAATATGTTCACCAAACTGAGGGAATTGTGGGGCTTCATCATTACTAATTTTTTTCAAGAATTCGACAAATTCTATTTCACTTGGTAAGGCTCTCATATTTTGAGTAAACGTTACTTTATGAAAATAAACAAATTTATGCCAACTCGTGACACAATTTTCAATTAAAGTTGCATGTGATCCATGTGGGACAACTGGTAAGATTTGCCGAAAATCACCGCACAGAAGTATCGTTTTCACTCCAAATGGTTTATGTTTATCATTTTCATCACATAGATCCTGCAATATCTATCTATGATTTTCAACACTTGCAGTGGGCACATAGAAATTTCATCAATAATTATCAATGATGATGAATTTATGTAACGTCCACAGCTACTGTTTGCGGTAATATTCGCTACAGAATTTTCCAAAATGGGTATAGGCAATTTAAACACATTGTGTAAAGTTCTACCTCCAAGTAATAGAGTTGAAGCTATGCCACTGAACGCTGTTGCAATGCAACTAAGATTAAGCGAATTTAATTTGTGAATGATTGCTGTTTGTGTGAATGTTTTTCCACAACCTGCATGAGCGGTTAAACAAAAAACATTAGATCCAGTATCATGGTGCAAAACTTCATGAATCACACGATCAATTAGATTACGCTGTTCAATATTTGCAGTTTCATAATACTCACAAAACAGAAACTCTTGTTCTATTGGATCAATAGCATTTACTTCGTCTGTTCTCTGCGAATACGTGGGAACTGGTAAACCAAGTTCTTGACATGACAAATTATGAACATTCAAAATATCTTCAATTTCTAATAGAGCTGTGTTAAAGGATTCTTCTTCGTTGTAATCTCTCAAAAAATCTTCACTAAGATATACTTTAAATTCATTCCATAACGCCAAATGCATTGGCTGGCAAATTTAATGCACAAATGTAACCAAATAAATTTCGCATTTGTTTTGGTGAATGTAATTCTTTTGCTTCATTTAAACATTCGCGCCATTCATTATCATTTGAAGCAATACCGCGAGCATGGCACGCTTCAACAAAAGAAGTGTGTATAATTCCATTGTATGTTCTAACATCCTCAAATGATTTTGGACCACAGACATGTAATAAAAGCAATCGTAAATGGAAAAGTTCGATGTCTTTTGGTGATACTACATATATGCGTGTAATGATTTTATTACCTCCACGCCTTCTCTTCTTCCAATTTTTTCGGGAATCTTCCCACACATAATGCAAAGGAATTTCAATATACTTATATTCATGTGCTGATAGATCTGATCGATTCAATTAAAAAAAATGCTAATAATTTTCTTTGTCTTGTATTTTCAATTGCTTGACGTTCTTGCCCTTCTCGAAAGTAAACATTCTGTCTACGCGGTAAATGAATGTCAAGTCTAACGATGACATGTGATTGAAAATGCATTGGTAATTCATAGATGCGCCATACAGCTTCAGTTGATCCGACATAACGGCCATTTAAAAAATTTTTAACTTCATCAATTTGTATTTCTTGACCTGGTTCATTTCTCTCTGAACCTAATTCAACAGATGCACTGTCATAGCCTTTATACACATATTTATAAATGTATTTAACATTTTTAACTGTAGTGCATACTTCAACATTTATATGGCAATTAAATTTGGCAAGTAAATACGGATTGTGTGGTACAACATAACGATTGTCGAGGCAACTACCGCGAACTTCAGCATTAATACCATTATCACGCCTTCTGTATAATGGATATCCATTTAATGATTCACATGTAAATTCATTAAATCGTTTTGGATAATCTTTTGTGAATTTTCCATCTCTCATACATACAGAATTTGGATTAAGTACACCGCATGGTAGGATGTGTTTGAATGTTAGGAATCTCCGCAGATACAACTTTATCAATATCGGTAGCGTTAACAATTTTATCTTGCTCATTTAAAGAGAGTAAAATGTGAGCATGAGGCAATCCTCTCTTTTTAAACTCAATTGTATAAATGAGTGCTTCAACTTTACCGAAGATTTTTTTTAGTGTAAGGCCCTAAGCATTTAAGTTTAATGCTTTCAGTTTGGACTTGAATACACGCACAACAATATCAGGTCGAAAATTAGCTGACTCACCTACACCAATATTGCTAACTATTTCAGGCCAACTTGGATTGCAAGTCATTGTAATAAACAAAGAAGGCTTTCCGAAATGTTGTACAATTGACATTGCATCTAAATAATTCTGATACATATTTCTTGGATATCCATTGAATGAAGATGGTAAAATTACTCTACGGCCAACATTATTGGCATTGGGGTTCAATTCTAAATAATCTGTTAAATTGTTGTAAACTTCAGACCTAAGACTTGTTTGATTTTGTCGAATGAAATGTAACCTTGTGCCCTCTATTCTCACATACATATCAACTATCCACTGCAGAAATAATTTTTGTGAATGGTGCAACATGCTAAAATCTTCTCTAATTGCAAGTCGATAGGCTGCATACTGAAGCATGCAAATAATAATAATAATAATAATAATATTGTATGCTTATGTAGTATGTATGTGGCTGCATGGTAATTTATTTCTGGGTGCTCTTGAATTAGATGTAGTTGGTACATGATGAGAAATATTGATATGCCACCCAGTATCACCATTTGGAAAAAGTAATGGATACGCTAAAGGGTCCAATGATGAATCCAAAACAGAGATATTTTTAATGGTACCATTAACTTTTGAAAACGAAACCATATTTCGTTCAAAGGGTGGCTCACCATCAACTGTACTAAATATTACTGCTACATCAGTTTGAACTGCATCATTATAACGGCGTAGATCTAAATCACGATTTACTTTAATGAGCATACAAATTTCTTTATTTTGATTTTCAACTCTCTGACAATGATCTTTCATTGCAATGAATGACCGAACGAAAGGATTAATGCGTTCCAATTCAAGAGAGATTTTGCGCATTATATTGTTATTGCATGTTTGATTATAGTGTTCACGTAATCTATAATTGACAGCAGTGTCAACATCATAAAAATATAATTGCGCATAACATGGTGAGCGACCATATCCAGCAGTCATTGGACCTGATCTGTGATAAAAAACATCATGTATTTTAAAATGATACACTCCACGCGTAACTGTATCCGAAATTTTAGCTTCTGAGCTAACCATAGCAAATGATGAATTGTATTTACGAATGTTTTCAAAATAATTTTTTGACTTTCTTTTTATTTAAGGTTCATTTGAAGTAAGTCCATCATACAATGATTTAAAGTATTCATTTTGACTTAAGGCCGGTAATATTGCTTTACCTTTATGACAACATGAAGTGAATGCAGTCCTTTCACCTAAAGTGACCTCAGATTCGAAATGTTTTGCATTGCAAAACCTGCATTGTAAATGCATTAATCCACAATCAGAAGTATTAAAATTTCTTGGAATGGCATTCAGTGCACATTTAAATGTATCCCTCAAAATAATTTCATCATTTTGTATACTATTTACACTATTTAAATTTGCATTTGGTCTATTATCATTTTGACTTTCATGCGAATATATATTCCTTCTTCTTTGTCTCTCACTCCGACCCGTCAATGTTATATTATTTACACTATTTAAATTTGCATTTGGTCTATTATCATTTTGACTTTCACGCGAATATATATTCCTTCTTCTTTGTCTCTCACTCCGACCCGTCAATGTTCTATGTCGAGGCATAATGGAAGTAGGTGCGAATATCTGAATGTAAAAAAAAACATGTAATAAAATTACTGAAACTAAGATTAGACAGGGTTTAATTTAAAAATAATAAAATGTACTCACTTTTTTGAAACCACCAATAATAATTAGCCGAGAGTAAGTCAATTCAAATAGCTGCTACTAAATTTTCCTTTTGCAACAGATGTATATTAAACAAGCTGTATTTCACTTTCAACTGCACATTAATATATAAAACACAGATATCTAGTATACAAAATATAAAATAAACGCTTTTTTGCCTTGACATACACTCCACAGACTATTGAAAAAGGAACATTTGAAATCACACAAAATTCACAGCTCATTCAGTCAATCTGTCAGTAATTATTTGTTGGCAACATTTTAAAATTCTTTGGCGACAATCTCTACTCTGTGCAACTGTTTGACCACAGACTATTATGTGTTTGACATTGGCAGTATGAACGTACACTAAAATGAAAAAATTATAATTTTATTGCCTGGCAACAAAATTATTTTATTTTTAACAATTACCATTGTTTGAAAAAGTTTAAATGAATTTTCAAGTGCAAATGAATGTTTTATTTAATTTAATTTAATGTATTTGTAACACATATTATATATAAATTTTAGCTTTCTGCACTCCTTCACCATATAAACTTTAACTATGCCAAATCTCACACTCCTCCGTGCACGCAATATGCTTAAAAAGGGGTACAAAGTTTTCTCTGCACGTATTAATATATAGATTATCTCAATAAAATTAGCATTTACTGAATAAGTAAATTAAATTATTGAGTAAGCATGTGCAAATTAGAAAGTCTGTGTTTCCATGATTTTTACTCATGATTCGTACAAAGATTGGACTTGTGCAATGTGTGTGTGAAGGACTCTTTTTGGCATTATAGGTGAGGCATTAAAAGAGGAATGTTCATGAGAGAAATTCTATGAAGCAAGGATCATTTTTAACTGTTCTTGTGAAATTCTCTCCCTATACATTATATATTATCTTTATGTAATATAAAGAAATATGTAAGAAATAAGTAATATTTCAGGAAAAATCCCTGCTTGTAGAAAAAGAATGAGGAAAACCAAAATTGTGCAACTTGTTCCTAAGTTTTCAAACCCCCCCCTGAAAAAAATCTTGGGTTCGTCTCTGGGTGGGAAGTAAGTATCAGCAAGTAAGAGACAAATACACCTGAATTAATACAACATGATATTAGTGGTAAATTTTATTTACTAAAGTTTATTCATGTTTATGTTTATAAGATTAAGTACTGCAAGTAAAGTGGTCACAACTTTTATATTGCTCTAAACAATAAATAAGTTTACTGATTTATTCCTGATAAATATGAATATAAATAGGTGTCACCCAATGAGATATTACATTTCAGTCTCAGTACCATACTTAGTTTTGGTTTTAAAACTATGTGTCGGTTTTTGTTTTGTTGTGCTAGGAAACCTACACACTGTTACTACACTACACAAATAATTTTATAATTTCTTTACAGTGCTCTTGGAGCTATTATACATTGATGGTTCAGACTGATAATTGACAATACTGTCCCAAGATGAGATGTGATGAATATTTATATTTTATTTATAGGTTGACATTTTAACTGATCAACACAGCAACTTTTACAATGTGTTCCTTTCTACATGGTTAAACATGCAGGGGTTATCCTAATTATAAAGATCTTGTCACAGGACAAGCATTTTGTCAATTTTATTGAAAATTATCACCACTAAAGCCCATAAACGGTAGAAGATGCCAAATTGAATGATCAGCTGAGCTCACTTGAGCACAGTAGGGTGATGTCACTGAGTATAGCATTTCTGATTTACATCACAGTACATTGAGCTATATCTGTCATATGAGCAGGATAAAGAAAAATAAGGTAGTAGGCATTATAGACAGTTGCCAAAGTTTTAGTACCTAGACATTCCAACTGTCACTTAATTCTAATGTAGCATAACAGACATAATAAAAATATGTATCCTGAGATTAAGATATTAAAATAGATGTTAATACAGTTTTAATAGAGTTGTTAATACTCATATTAGAGAAAACTCACAAGCAGACTGGCTATGTGTAACCACAAACGTTCCATGTGTACATGGAACCAATAATAATGAAAATAAAAAGAACTTATCAGAAAATGGATAAGCTTTATCAATACATCACTTGTATTACAGTAAGTACATGCTCTATAAAGGACACATGTTAGATTCCTGTTTGTTGATAGGCTTTCTTTTATTTTGTTATAGCTAATTTCTGCTGCGGCTATATTCCAACATGTCACCACCATTAATGGTAAAATACTCAGAACACTGATTGACAACAATAATCTAGTAGGAATTACCATTGAGTTAATACTAAAGGATGAAATGAATTCATAGACGGAATAATAAGTAATTGATTCTGGTTTGAATTGTATTCATTAGACTTTACACTTTCATTTGAATTATTAAAAAAAAAAGAAATTCTTGGATTTTGTTGTCCATGACATATCTAAGTATCCATATTCTGCACTATGTTTTTGAGTGTTTTAGATAAAAATCTATTTTTATTAAAATTTGTTCTGTTCCAAAACCAGATTTTGCTCATTCCAAGCTTTATAAGAAGCTAGGAACACTGGAAGCAATGCAGTTCCATGAATTGGTTATCAGATCTTTGTTGTGTGTCCAATCGCTTGAACACACACACACACACACACACACACACACACACATAATAAACATCAAATAACCAATTCATACATCAGTGTTACTTTCTGCACAAGAACTGACACCACTCCTAGCGCCTACTTCTGATAAAGCTTGCGATGAGCAAGTATGAGTTAGGTTATAATAAAAATTTTAGTAACATTTTTTTATCTAAAGACTAGTATTGTGTACGTGAAAATTGCAGTGCATATTAAAATAAATGAAAGTTGTACTAACAGTTTAAATTTGAAAAATTAAATAATTTCAAACCATGATATCAACTGACTTGTAAAATGGTTTTTATCAAAATTTTTAACATACTGTAAAAACTAGTAAGAAAATACATAGATTTGTATTGATGAAATACCTGCTGGTGTGAGACTTGCAGCCACACAAGAGGCTCCGCCAACTACCAGTGGCAAAGCTGTGAGGAACCTTCTCCCAGTTAGGTCTAATATAAGTATTACTATGATGTAGACAGGTATTTCTGAGGCACCCATTGCAATCATCGAAACATACAGACTTCCACCTATGGGATCTATGCCAAGTGTCATACCGTAATATGCCATGCTGTTAGCGAACCTGAAAGAAGGAATAAAGAAAACATTAATGTTGCTGTTTTTTTGTATTTTTTTTTTTTTACTTAGGATAATATACAGTCTGTGTATACTTGGAGTTTTATCTGAACAACAAACTTTGTAATAATGATGAAGTATAGCAAAATCATGACAGTATATTGTGTCATTTATACAGTTTGGACAGGGTCCATACAGGATTATACAGCTGACTAATCAGGGGCATGTAAGAAAACAGTGATAAAAAACGATAGTTAGGCCTGAGTCAACAATCAAATTCTGGAGACACATAATCCATAACGGTTGAATGGTGTTTTCAATATTTGATGTAGAAACAAACAGAAATACCTTTGTTTCTTATTTTAGTAGAGGAAGTAGTGAGAGTGATTATCAATAAATAGTCTATACTACTACAAAGAATAAATATTATATGCACAATGTTGTGATAATATTATTATTATAAAATTATTATTATTTAGATAATTATTTACATTATATAATTTATATTTATAAATATGTGTACATTTTAACAATTTTAGTTTTCAATGAAAATGGATGAAGCATTTTGCTGCTATATTTACACTGAATCATTTTCTTAAAACATAGTTTCATCCAAAAAACATGGTTGTATTTTGTGAGTGCAAAGATTGATAAAAAATTATTTTAAAAGAGGATTATTACTTATAGAAAAGGCTGTTAAATTGCATGCAAATATCTGGGTAGAGTGAAAAATTACAGGCTTCACATAAAGATGGTACCAGTATGCTCATTATTTTAATCATGTTGTACTATTTAATTCTTTGTAGGCTGAAGAGTCATATTTTTAAGTCAACAGTAAATGCCTCAAGCACTGTTTTAACAGTGGACAGTTTGGAAATCCATGGCATGATTAAAAACTTTTTTGAAAGTGTTAAATGCAAAAGATATGAAAAAGAAACTGGGTTCAACATTTGGAAAACCTTTGCCGTCAAATATATAATAAAGTGCAGCATTTATGAATTTAAAATGATTGGGTTGGTCGAAAAAACTGATAAACCATACAGTGGATTCCTCCATGAAGTGACTAAGCTAGAAAACATTAAAAATATCTATGAGCTTGCTTTGGCAGATCATAGAGTCAAAGACAATGAGATATTAGAAACTTTTGGCACATCAGTGGAACACATGTGCAATATCTTACAGGAATAGTTGGATATAACAAAGCTGTGCTCTAGGTAGCTGTGTGCATGATTGATTATACCTGACAGAAACGATGTAAAAAGAATGATTTAGCTTTGTCTGGAATTTTATAAACACACATTAACCAAATGCATTTTGCATCTTGCGCATAACCACTGATGAGACTTGGGTGCATCATAACGCTCCCGAAACCAACCAGAAGTCAAAACAGTAGACCATGAAAGGGGAACCAAACCCAAACAAGGCAAAGACAAAATAATTGTCTGTTACAATTAATTTTATGTTGTATGTTTTGAGATGCGCATGGAATACTCTTCATTGGTTACCTTGAAAACAATCAGTGGTATGTATTATGCAAACCTATTACAGCATTTACATGATGAAATCAAGTAAAACTGGCTAATTTAACAATAAAGTTATATTTTACCAAAACAATGGACCAGCCCACATGTCAATTATTATGCTGGCTAAAGAATCAATTTGCTTCCTCACTCACTGTACTTGCAGATTTAGCCTTGAGCAAAGCAATGCAATTTCTCAAGGTTTTGGACAGTGTGGGTGGCAGTATGTGGGTTCACGTTGTCATGCAACAAAAGCACTCCTTCCGACAATAGGCCTCGATGTTTGGATCAAATTGCACAGTTCATTGGACAATGTCTCACTGTAACTTGGACTATTTACTGATGAGCCCTTCTCCAAGTACTGTTGAATTATGGACCTCGTGAGTCCCAGAATTCTGAGAGCATTACCTTCCCTCTCAAGGGCTGACTCTTGGATTTATTTTTGACTGGAGATTGGGATGTTTCCATTCCATGCTCTAGCGTTTTCTTTCAGGCTCAAAGTGGTGGATCCATGTTTCATCTCCAGTGACTATTCACTTTAAAAAAGGTTCACCTTCATTAGCATAGCAGTCCAGTAAGCTTTGACAGACAGCCACACAATTTTGCTTGTGCTCTTCAGCGAGCTGTTTTGGGACATCTTTGCATAGACTTTAAGAAAGCCAAGCCTGTTATGGATAATTTCATATGCAGAACCATGAATAATTTGTAACGGGACAAAATGTGGGTAAAAAAATTATGTAATAAGTCATTGTTTTATTGTAATGATGCAGGTCTGGTCAGGATTGTAGAGGTGGGGGCAGGCGATGTCCATATAAGGCAACAAGTGATTCTGTTGTTAACCAGTGAATTATACAAAAAATGGCACATGTTTCCGAAGACACAGTCAGTCTGTCAGCGAAATGGGGAGAAAAAGTAAGACGCAATTTACAGATTACGAGGGGATGCAGGTAGAAATCTGCCTGGAACCAGTTTAAAAAGGCGCAGAAAAAACGGAATTAGCGTAACCACGCCAGGTACGCTCGCCCCAGTCTCCAGTCGTCCAGCATACAGGACACACGTGTGCTTTCAGTGCCCACGGGCATTTACAGTAGGCTGAGGCAGTTACGGTAGGCCTACCAAAGTGTATTTAAAAAATGTATTGGAACAGTGAAAACTTTTTAAAGTCAGAAATTAGCGGAAGTGATGATGATAAAACAGCTTTAAAAATGTTATTTTGGTGTTCCAATGAAAAATGGACTTTCAACGTAATGTGCAACAACTGGAACCACGTGCTAGATAAGTAATCTAAAAAAGGACAAAAAACAATCAAAATTATTTAAAGTTGGTATTCTAAAACATTAAAAAATATTAAAATGATGAGATCTCAATAAAAAGGGGGGTAATCAGAGAAAGAGAGAGCGTGTGAGAGAAAAAGGGGGTGAGAGAAAGAGAAAAAGAGGGAAGTACTGATTTGCAAGTAAAACTTTTATATAACTTACTACAATTTTGCATTGGCTGTTAAGTTTTGTTGTGTTAACATTTAAAAGTTAAAAAGAGATGCATAATATGTGTAATAAAAGAAAATATGATATTGTCATGAACATGTGTTAGTTAATTAATATGCCATTCTGCCCATAACCTTATCTCTGTATCAATAAGTACACTTAAACGGCCCTGGAATTTTTCTAAAAGGGAATTGGTGTTATTTAATAAAGTGTTTCATTGGGAAGAGTGAAATGGTTTCTACATTTACTCCTAAAAATGTAGTGGCGGGCCAGGAACTTTGGGAATCTTCTGTATAAAGGTAAGTTGGTAAAGCGTAGTATCATAATAATTTGGGTGCAGTTTCTTCTTTTATTTTCTTGTTTATTTCTGCCGTTGCTGATGGTACACCACTTCGTTGATAGTCACTCTTTGGTTGGTCTAAACTTGTTCATGGCATTAACTTGTTCAATAATCACATCAGTAGTGGAAGGGGTTGGGCATCCTGATCTTTCCTCTTGATGCTTGTCCAATCATTTTTGAACATTTCGATCCATTTATATACACTTCGCTATGGTAAAATATCATCCCCATATTGTTTTAAAAGTTCTCTATGGATTTTGACTCCTCTTACACCTTCAGACCACAAAAACCGGATTGCTGCATGCTGTTCTTCATTGCTGCAAACAGAGAGAGGGGCAACGATGTTTATCATGCAACAATCCACAGCTGATTGACATGTCATATGGACTGACAGTCCACAAGCAGAGACAATGGCACCATCTGTCGGCATACAAGAGCACTAAGTGATACTGCCAACCTACAGACGATTATGACAAAATTGCAGATACTGACTTACCCTCGTATATCACCTGAAACATTATATACCTGTGAGTTCCAGTTATTTTTCTACCTGCTTTATCCATTCACAGCACAGTAGTTATAGTTCCTTGTTTTTGTGAGAGATTGATGTGGTAAAGACTATTTAATTTGTTAACATAAAATGGAGAGGTGTAAAGAATGAAGGAAGAAAGAGTGATGAGGGAAAACGGATGAGAATAAGGGAAGTGAGCAAAATTGTAAAGTATGTATGCAATGTAATATACATAGTTCATTGTAAATTACATTATAAATTCTAATTATAAAAATTTATAATTCTAACACTTTCTTTGTTTATTTTTGTTAGTAAAGTCTTAGATTATTTATATCACACACACACACACACAGAGAAGTTTTTTTGATGGCTGATTGTAAAAGTCATGTCCAATTTGAGGCGTTCACTTATAAGTAAGGTGAAACTGGTACAGTCGTGGTTATCAGTACTTGGTGGAGTAGTTAATAGAGTACTGAGGCCCAACTCTTACCAACTAATCACCATATAACAACATTTAACTTCAAAGAATAAGTAACTACTTGTATAATAATAAAACATGGAACACGGAAGTAATGAAAGTATTTCAACACCATTGTTCTTTCTTTAGACATTATTTTGTTCAAAAATATGCAGCCATATTTAAAACTCACATTTTCCCTCTCACAAAGAAATGTCAATGATATATTTAAATAAAAATGAATACACTTTCAAAGGGTCTGCTGATATACTGTGTTTAAGTTTTACTAAGTGTTTTTAACATTCAACTAATACTTCAGTATCCAACACATCAGTTTCCTCCTCCTATGGCGCTACAGCCAAGTTGGGCCCTGGCCTCCACCAATCTCCGCCTCCAATCTACTCTATCCATTGCAACCCTCCTCCAGTTTCTTATCCCCATGTCCCTCGCGTCCTCTGCAACACCATCTTCCCACCTCTTCCTCGGTCTGCCTCTAGGTCTCGTTTACTCCCATGTACCCAGCAAAGCCCTTTTGGGAAACATATCAGTTTCATTCCACTGATATCGGAAATCAAGAAATTGCCTACAGCTGAACCTACTGAATTTTAACCTGGTACATAACAAAAGTAACAAAGACCTAAAAAAGGGGCATGAAATCCTTTAGTGATGTTATTCATAACATTATTTTTCAGCCATCATACCCGCTTTTAAAATGTTTTTTAAACATTTTTACAACTTGGTTGTAAGTTGTTTAAAATGTTTTTAAACATTTTAAACACTAAAATTTTAACACAGTGTAAATGTTTACTTTCTAAGGACAGTATTGTAAGTTGGACTTAATTATTACATTGTTTGGAATTAAATAGAATGGCTGATTTACTTTATATATTAATTTACATGTATTCTTTTAGAGTATTGTTATTAAATAATTATATTTGTACTTAGATTGTTATTAAAATATATATAAATTTTATATCTCACACACAACACACACACACACACACACACACACACAAATGACAGAAAGTTTTGCACAGATAGGATTAATAACTAAAAAGTTAAAAATGAATAATAAATTTTGTATCAGAGTATGTGAAAAAGTAAAATATTTTCTGTTAGCCTTAATTTCTTAGACTCCAAATTGATAATCAAAACAAGAAAATTTTAACACTGAAAATGTTTATAAGGACGTTTCGCACATTTGCGGCCGATCGCTGGTGCGTGATCGAAAAAGGGAACCTGTGAATTTCCATAGAAACTACTTCTTTGTTGTCAACAACATAGAAAATTTGGAATTTTTTGGTGAGTTTCAGTGCCATATCCCCTTAAATTTATCTTAAGGTAGTACATCAGACAAGAATTTATTACGGAGCGATGGATCAGGAGGAAGTAGTGTGCCGGAGTTTGCATAACCCGGCGTTCGAAGAAATTCAATTCCTATTTTTTCAATAATTGATTCGGATAGTTATCTAGTTATTAGTTGGAGAACGTGATATCGGTGGCTCTGTTCCGACTGTGAACGCGATCTAGTGGGCCGAATTCAGGTCTCGATTCTGAGCGCATGGCGAGATTCAGTTCCGGCCTCGCTTCCACTGCGTAAACTACTCTAGCCGCCTTCCTCGGATCTGCAGAGCATTTTTGTGTGTCGTCTTCTCATCTTTATGGCAGGCTAATTGTTTAAGACCCACCAGTAAGTGCCTTATATTATATTATATATAATAATAATTTGGTTGCAAAAAAATTTTAAATCCAAACTTATTTAATCCAGATGCGAACCGATAGAATGCCCGTGGCGTTGATCAGATGTGTGTCAGTACTGGGAGATATTTAATTAATGTTGTTTTATTTGAATACCGCCTGTTAATTGTATTAACTCATTGTTCATTCAGCATTGTAAAGAGATGTAAGAGAATTAAGTAATTTAGTGAAAACCGGGGACCTGGTTAATTATGTATGAACGCACATGTGTGACCGGAAGTGTGAATTATCTTTAAGTAAATCATTTAATTGTAAACTTTAAGACCACTCTAGATGAAGTACTGTGCAAGTGTTAATTGTCTGTAGCTGATGGACCTTTAAAGTATCCGTTATTTTCCAATATTGGTGATCGAACGTAATGCCACGTGGCCAGGGACAGGGTGCATGTCGAGATAGGTTGCGGCTGGTCAGGCGTGTGTGCATTCCTCATTATTGTGCCAGGTTATGAGTGAATGATGATCATTTATTAAAATATAAATGAAATACAAATTTTAAAAATTTTATGCATTATATTGAGTTGGTTGGGAGCGTCTAGTTCGGGTGTTTGGTATACATGCCTTATACATGACAAGTGTGCAAGCTTTAGCGAACAGTACATTATCATTCCGAATATTTAGGGTTCTCGCCTAGAACAGAGATCTGACCCAAACCTTGGTGTGCTGTCACCTTCACCAAGCCATGAACCACTAAAGCTTCGTCTGTGACCGAGGAGGGAGTAGCAGCGGCCGCCAACAATCATGGAACCGCCCGCTTCATATGAGGTGATATTAACTCTTTTTATTCTATCCTGGCCCGCAGAATATACTATGGGAGGTGTATGTGCAATATCAGTTTAACTTTTTACAGTGACATGGTTCAATCGGGGGTGTGTCGGCAAGACTATTTCAATGTAGCTTAAACTTTATAATACAGTTCAACAAGTACAATTGTAAACTGACCTGTGGGAGGGTACCAGAGCCGTTTTCGTTCCGTATAATGGGTGCAAAAGTTGTAGGGGAGACCCTTTTAAATTAAGTATAGGGGTATGGTTTTCGTGAATCCGAACCGGCGGGTTTGGATGTCATTCTTAAGTTATTACTGGGGTTTTACATTTAATTATTTTTCCTGCATACAAGGGCTGGGGGTTTTTTATTCTGTTTCTGGGTTGTCATTTTATAAATGGTTTTTCTATTCACAAGGTAGGCACCTGTTGGTGCCATTTCATGCAGGTTCTCTACGGGTCATTTTTTGTCAAGTCAGGCTTGCTCTGGTACACTCCTGCAGCCGGACGAATACAGCATTCTCTTTTAATATATGAACCTATGGCTGAAATTAATATTTCCTATTTATTTAAAGTCTATATATTGTAACATGACATTTGGAACAACTAATATCGTACCTGATTTAATGAAGACTTTGGTCAAGAAACTAACAAGTAGAACAATATCTTCCAAGATAATAGTGAAGAGGAATGACTAACCATTTTAGACTGACTAGTAAGACAACTGACCGTACCCAAATTAATGATTTAGGCTAAGTGATGCAAAATACCTTCAACCCCAATTATGACATGAATTTTCAGTATTGACCAAATAAAGAATTATAAAGACAGACGGCTTATGAACCAGTACTATAAAGGAACAAATGGTTTCATTTAATGTATCCTAATATCTAGATAATCAAAATACAAATTGAGGGATAATAGGCCCAAACATGTAATATTATGTAAAAGAAACATTGGTAAATAATTAAGTTAATTGATGTAATGAAAATATAAATACACCTGATTATAGATACTTGAACCATACAAATAATTGTCACATATAGCGTTCATAAGATTGTCCAGTAAACAACAAGGAATAACTTGGTCACAATAACATTTATAACAAGAGTGAAACCCATATAAACAGTAAATGTAACAAGATTATTAGAACTGTGTGGTGAGGTGGAGTAACAGTATTCACTTTATTGTAATTTTTGTAAGTCAGACATCAGTAAGTATACAGATGTTGAAACCCATATAAACAGTAAATGTAACATAGACAGTGTCAGAATAATTCATAAATTAACTGACAAAAGACCAATTAATTAGTGTAGAATTTGTTTTGTAAAATGTGCATATTTTAGGTTTTAGCACAGTGTTTTATATCATAGTATTTGTGTTGTGTTTTTTGTATGTAGCAGGTGATACAGTTAGTTTAAAGGAATGTCAATTTAATGATATTAATTCCAATTTTTTTTTTTTATGTTGTGTTAACAAATATAACCATAGAACTGGTGTTAAACCATGATAAATTGAGTGACAAAGCAGAATGGACTATATAAAGATGTTTTGCTAAGTGTCAAACACTTATACAGTTTGAGTAGAAACCAGTTATTTGTGCAAGGATTTGGTAAAATCATAGCCATGTGGGCATGAATTTAACTATTAGAATAATATATCTTTTGTGTTGTTAAAATAACGTTATATGTTAAACAATTTTGATGAGTGTTAAAAGTTAATTTAATTGTTAAAGATTTTAAAACATGGTGATGAAAATAATACCAGTATATAGGCCAGGTGAAACCAACTTTGGTAAACTTTGAATAATAATGTTAGAAACTTTGTAAAACAAATGTGAAAGGGTAGATGTATTTATAGGTAATAATGTATACAAGGAATATAGAAACAAAATTAATACATATCAAGTTATTTAAGAAAATTTCCAATGACAAAATTGTAACATCTATAGTTCTTAAGTAAAAGTAGGCATGTTTAGTGTCTAAATGTGACAAATGTGAAGATCAAAATAATGCTGATAATGGTTTTAAATTCCCATTCAGTATAGAAAAGCTATGTTAATTTAAAGATTTTGAACAAATTTTAGACTTTGAAATAATGAAAGTATATGACAATGTATATCCGAATTAGCCAACCAGATTCCAAGTTTACCCTTAGCAACCAGAAATTTCGGATAAATAAAATGAGACTTCTTTGACAACGATCTTAGCAGATAGACGCGTTTTTAAAACGTCCTGCATTATATAATATAAATTGTGAAAAATCTATACAACCAGATAAATACAGTTAGAGGTACACTACACGAACTTTTTGCAATAACAGAAGAATACCCATTACATGGAATAGAAGATACAAGAACGAGGAAGAAGATCTGAAGTGGGCGTAGGCCGAGGAAGAAGATCTGACGTGTACGTGGGACCTATCTTCAACCAGGAAGAATACAAGAAGAGGATTTGGTGATTTTGACAAATTATTATATTGTACTTCAACACCCACATTTGTATACACGACTTTTAAGTAATAATCAACTAAACTACAGACACCATACAACACAAACACTAAGAACAATCACTAATAACACTATATAAGATTAACACCTTTTCAAACACAACAAGAACTTTCAATTTACATAATAATCTTTAAAGCCTGAACTGGACATAACCTTTTTAAAACTGATAACCACTATACAAACTGCGTGTGTGTACGTTACGCTTTAACATTGTGATATCCTTTAATTGTAAAACTTGTATTTTGATTAATAGTGTAATATTTTGTTTAATTATAATACCCGAACCATATACGCCCTGAGATACTTTATATTTTTATTAAAAAACGTTAACAACAAGAGCATTATTTTGGTCTGGAAGAAATACTGAATGTTTGGCTACTGCTGCCAACTGGTAAAAGAAGACTTATAGTTTACGCTACAATTGTGATTATCCTGTTTAAATTTATTAAAACAGTTAACCAGTGTTTTTTCCGAATAAAGGATTCCATAAGGATATATGTTTGATGGTATTTGTGTGTCGTTATTATTGCTGTTACATTTAGGAAATAAAATTTACAGATTGCAGCGGACACGACAGTTGGCATCGTTGAGTGGCGTCACGGAAATGTGCGGCATAGTGGGAGTAAGCGGCAATTTACAAAACCATTCGCCGTTCAACATAACACATTTATAATTACACATCGACGACTCCAGTGCGAGTTTGTCGCTACATTATTTATCTATTTACAAGTTGACACTTCCAACGGGCGGTGTAATTCAAGTGCACACAACATAAATACAAGTAACCTATTACTCATAACATTGTACGTAACGAATATTCTTATCGTTACAAGCTGATGAACCTGAAGTGAGGCGTTTAACATTAGAAGTAACGAAACTCCGTTTTATCATATCGTTACAAATTGGCGCACCAACGTGTGAGGCGTGTAATTTAATATAAATTAAATTATAATTTATAAACAAGCAAAATAAACAAGATGAGGAAGCGAGAAGTATCACGAAAACGAGCGGTCGAAGCCGAGAAAGTAGACGAATTAGATATGGAAGACAAAGAAGCAACACCGGTCGAGGAAGTAGAAGTAATAATAAGAGAGGACCAAGGAGATAGACAAGAACCGGACAAAGTCACAGAGAGCGTTGACCTGAAGAGCCTTATGGAATATTTAAAACAGAGTAGTAAGAACCTAATGGACGAAATGAGGGACAATAAACAGTCTATGGAGGAGAGTAATAAGAAACTAAAGGACGAAATGAAGGAAAATTTCAGCAAGAAAATGGAGGAGAGTAGCAAGAGAACGGAAGAAAAAATGGAAGAATTAAGCGAGAAGAGTAATAAGAACTTGAAAAAATTGAAGGAAGAATTAAGTGAGAACAGTAATAAGAACTTAGAAAAATTGAAGGAAGAATTAAGTGAGAACAGTAATAAGAACTTAGAAAAATTGAAGGAAGACTTGGGTAAGAAGATGGAGGAAATAAAGAGCAATAATAAACAAACCAAGGAGGAATTGAAAGAGAATAGCAGTAAAATGGAGGAGAAAATAAACGAAAATAATAGAGCATTGAGGGAAGAATTGAAGGGAAATTACCAAGAGACCATGAAAAAATTGGATGAACACAAAGAGTCATTAAAAGAAGAGTGGAATAGCAAGATGGAAATTAATAACCGGCAATTGCAGGAAGAATGGGACAAAAAGCTGGAAGAACCGGTAACTGAAATTAAAAGGGTGGAATCCGAGACCAAGGAAAAGTGTGAGCGGATGAACCAAGAGATACTGAGCGCCCGGGAAGAAACGAATGGACGAGTTGAAAATATAAGAACCAACCAAGCAGTGATGGGAGAGAGATTAGAAGATATGAGTACTAGTCTCAATCGAGTACAAGACCAAACAACTGCTCATAGAGATGAAATCAATTCTCTAAAAAACAGACAATGTACCGGTGCCCATACAACATGCGAGGAAAATCGAGAAGTGATCGATTTTCAAAACTATAGAAGAAACCCCATGCTATTCTTAGAACGAGTCGAAGAGAAGATAGCCAAAACCGGAGAAGACAGATGGTTTGTGATAAGGAGCATGCTGGACGAAATGTTCCGAAAGGTATATGACAATTGGTGGACGGCGATGCGGCCGAGTATACAGAACTTCCAGGAATTTAAAAAACAGTTCAAATCTAAATATTGGTCCGATGCCACACAACACATGATAAGAAGTGACATAGGATTGGGCAGATATGACCTGCACGGCAAGCAAACTCCAACCGCATATTTTCTTGGCAAAATAAATATAGCCAGACATTTAGAGCCTGCAATTCCTACAGAATGTTTAGTGTGGCTATTAGCTTACCACTATGGTGGCGAAATTACAAGAGGCCGAATAAACGGACGCATACAAACCATCGAGGAGATGTCAACCTTATTAGCGGAGATGGAACAGGAGAAGAACTTCCTCCAGTATAGACGAAGGAACGATGAGATAAATAGAAATAATGGTCGCCGCGACGCCCCATATGAAAACAATGGGCAACGACCAAACAATAATTATAACAACAACGGTAACCACTACCAACGCGGTTACCAAAACCAGAATAACACTAACAACTACCCACGAAATAATGCGAATAATAACAACAATAACAACAACCACTATTACCGTAGCCCTCCTACGAATAATAACAATAATGGATACCAGCGTGCCAACGACAGAGAACACCAGTACCAGAACAACCGAGGTTATAACAGCAACTACGATAACCGATATAGGCATAATAATAACGGCAATAATAACCATCAAAATCAAACATATCGAAGACAAGTGAATTATGTAAGCGTTGACGATAGAGACATGGGAAGACGTTGGTACCAGGGACGGGCAAATTATAATGGGAACCGTAGAAGAAGATTTCAGGAGGAGAGTAACCAGCACTACCACGATGAACATCGGCGAAGTAGAAGCTGCGATGACAACAGAAATAACCGAAACTCAGTGACATTCAATAATAACGCCATTGAGGTACAAGAGGCGCAGAGCAGAGACAGACCCAATCAATCAGACAACAGGACTGAGGAGATCAGCCCTGATTTAAACGAACTGCGGCAGTGAAAATCCACCAGGTCCCATCACTGAACCGGCAATTTGGGTACTTACTAGGACGAGACAAAACGACTGACGATACGTTGACAATAGTGCACAATCATTTCTTAAAGAATGTTAGAGAATAACTACTGAACGAAGACACGATAACGCAAAATAATTCAAATAATGAGATCGTTTATATCATCGCCCAAGTGAATGGACTAGAGACAAGATGCATGATAGATACGGGCGCAAACGTGTCGTTAATCGACAACAATGAATACATCAAAATTCAAAAATATAGTAAGGCCATCTTACCAACTTTACCAATTCAAAATATAATTTTAATCGGAGCCACTGGAAGGCAAAACAAGTCAATAAGAAAACAGGTATCATTAACAGTGACCAGCAGAAATGTAGCTATACCTATGATTTTTCTAATAGCTAGTAATCTACCATTTAATCTACTAATAGGCTGTGATATTTTGAGAAAATACTCAGCAATAATTGACATGAGACAAGCCATATTGTCATTAAAAGTGGATAATATAGAATGGACAGCAAAATTAGTAGAAAATAAAAATGTACCTTCATGCAATAGTATAAGAAAATTCAATAATAATCAAGATGAATCATGGAATGTAAGAAGGGAATACTTTGGGAGTGAAGACAGTTTATGGTTGGAAAAATTAGAAGAGATCCGACAATTTCGGTCAGAACAAAATGAATGTAATTTAACCACACAACAAATAGAAAAGTTGATATCAATATATAATAAATACCGCTATGTTTTCTCTGATGTACCTGGCAAAGTAAAAGATTATCAATTTACACTACAATTCAAGGAGCCTGTAAATTTTAATAAAAAATCATATCCCGTTGCTAATGCATTAAAGGAAGCAGTGAGGACTGAACTAGACAAAATGATAGCAGAAGACATTATTGAATATAGCTGTTCCCCATATACCAGTCCGTTAATAGCAGTTCCAAAGAAAGATGGCAAAGTACGACTCTGTTTGGATGCTAGAGAGATTAATAAGATCATAGTTAATGACAGAACATCTCCCGGAGAGATTGAGGAGATACTGAAAAAATTCAATGGCATACAATTTATTAGCACCTGGGATACGGTTTGTGGGTATTGGCAGGTGGAGTTACACCCAGATAGTCGAAAGTGCGTCGCCTTTATTTTCGAAGGAAGGAACTATCAGTTCAAGAGACTACCGTTTGGACTGGTAAATTCAGTAGCTGTATTCGTAAGATGTATGGACCAGGTGTTGGGTCCAGATACTATTCCATATACCACAGTCTATGTTGATGACTTGTTGATTACTTCAGGGAATTGGGAAGACCATTGTGACAGAGTAGGACAAGTATTACAAAAACTATCAGACAATAACGTTACCCTAAAACTTCAAAAATCCAAGCTTATCGCCAGTGAAGTCCAATTCCTGGGTTTTAACCTAACAAGACAAGGAATAACACCATCCAATGAAAAAATTGAAGCTATCCAGAAGTTCCCAAGTCCTAAAAATAAAAAGCAACTTCAATCATTTCTGGGACTTTGCAATTATTATAGGAAGTTTCAGAGAAATTATTCTGAAATGACAGCAAAGTTTTCTCCACAATTATCCTCTAAGAACAAATGGTCCTGGGGACAGGAACAAGACAATTTACTCCAAATGATCAAGCATAATTTCCTAAGTTCAGTTGTATTAAAACATCCTAATTTCAATCAACCTTTCTTCATGAACTGTGATGCCAGTGATATAAGTTTAGGATCTGTATTATATCAAGAAGATAGTGAGGGAGAACATCAGGTGGTGAGTTTTGCAAGCAGAATACTTAATGGATGTGAACGCAATTATAGTGTAACAGAAAAGGAGTTATTAAGCATTGTATTCGCTTGTGGGAAATTCAGAACCTACATTCTTGGATACCCGATAACTGTGAGGAGCGATCATAAGTCAATATCTTTCCTAAAAAATTGCAAGATTAACCATGGGAGATTGACAAGGTGGATACTCGCACTACAGGAGTACCATATAAGTTGGGAGTATGTTCCAGGAAAACAGAATATTGCTGCAGATATATTGTCCCGGATTAACATAGAACAACAAACTTTTGAAGGGGAAAAAGAAACAATCATCAAGGTATACACTATAATAAAAAACAAGTCAGATTTGGAAAACATCATGAAATCAATTGCACAACAACAAACAGAGGATACCAAAATCAACAATTTTAGACAAAGACTGATCCAACAGGATGAAAAAATCACTGCATATTACTGTCTACATGAAGACATATTATTTTACAAACCAAATAATAACCAAGGATCATGGAAGGTGGTGATACCTAAAGCTTTAGAAACAGAATTAATACTGGACTACCACAGTCGATATGAGCATATGGGTGCATTAAAAGTAATGAAGGCACTTGAGGAACACACTTACATTAAGAATATCAACAGAAGAGTTAGAGAATGTATTCGGCAGTGTCACATCTGTCAATTGGCAAAATGCAATAACGAAAAAACAGAAGGAATTATGCAACCTATTACATCAACTGGTAAATTAGAGAGAGTATTTTTAGATGTGTGTGGACCGTTACCTCATAGTGGAGGGAGAAAACAGTATAAATTTATTATAATCATGTTCGACCATTACTCCAAGTTTACAAAACTATACCCCATTAATCGGGCAACTACAAAAAAGATTTTGCAAATAGTGATTCAACAATACATACCAGAGTTAGGAGCTCCACGATCAATTATTACCGATCACGGAACTCAGTTTCGAGGAAGGGTTTGGAAGGAGACTTTGTTAAACTTAGGTGTCAAGACATATAAAACATCTGTCTATCACCCAAATAGCAACCCGGCAGAAAGAGTACTGAGGGAGGTCGGCCGTATACTCAGGACATATTGTTTTGATAAACACCAGAAGTGGAGTGACTACATTACACAAACAGAAAGCTTTATCAACTTAGCTTACCATGAAGCAATACAAGATACTCCATATACCATAATGCATGAAAGACTACCACCCCGAGAAATTAGTGAAATAATCAATTTCCCAAACAACCCAGCTTACCAGTTCGACAACGTGAGATTCCACAGCAAACTGAATGAACAAGTGGAGAAAAGAAGGAAAAAATACAAAATAATTCAGCAGAAAGTGATCCAGTACAAGATTGGAGACAAGGTATTGTTAAAAAACCGCGAATTGCCAAGTTCTAAGGAAGGAATAGCAAAAAAGCTATTATTACTGTATAATGGACCATATGTTGTTATAAAAAACAATAACAATAATACTTATGTCATTAGTGATGTGGAAACAAAAAAGATTAAGGGGACATACAACCAAGTTTCCTTAAAAATGTATTATGAACCTAATAAACAAAGTTGAATAAAACCACCAAAATTCTAAAGAAATAGTAAGATCAACTTACAAACAATTATTTATGAGAATTAATATGGAATTGAAGAATTTATTATTATAATACCAACAAAATTCTAAAGAAATAGTAAGATCAACTTACAACCAATTATTTATGAGAATTAATATGGAATTGAAGAATTTATTATTATAATACCACCAAAATTCTAAAGGAATAGTAAGATCAACTTACAAACAATTATTTATGAGAATTAATATGGAATTGAAGAATTTATTATTATAATACCACCAAAATTCTAAAGAAATAGTAAGATCAACTTACAACTAATTATTTATGAGAATTAATTTGGAACTGAAGAATTTATTATTATAATACCAACAAAATTCCAAACAAATAGTAAGAACAACTTACAAATAATTATTTATGAGAATTAATTTGGAACTGAAGAATTTATTATTATAATACCACCAAAATTCTAAAGAAATAGTAAGATCAACTTACAAATAATTATTTATGAGAATTAATTTGGAACTGAAGAATTTATTATTATAATACCAACAAAATTCCAAACAAATAGTAAGAACAACTTACAAACAATTATTTATGAGAATTAATATGGAATTGAAGAATTTATGATTACAATACCACCAAAATTCTAAAGAAATAGTAAGAACAACTTACAACTAATTATTTATGAGAATTAATATGGAATTGAAGAATTTATTATTATAATACCACCAAAATTCTAAAGAAATAGTAAGATCAACTTACAACTAATTATTTATGAGAATTAATATGGAATTGAAGAATTTATGATTACAATACCACCAAAATTCTAAAGAAATAGTAAGAACAACTTACAACTAATTATTTATGAGAATTAATATGGAATTGAAGAATTTATTATTATAATACCACCAAAATTCTAAAGAAATAGTAAGATCAACTTACAACTAATTATTTATGAGAATTAATATGGAATTGAAGAATTTATGATTACAATACCACAAAATTCTAAAGAAATATAGTAAGCTCATCTTACCAACTTTGATAATCCAGAATATAATTTTAAATGAAGCCAAATAAACAAATTTGAATATCTCAGAATTCCAATAAATAGTAAGAACAACTTACAGTACAGTTTAATAATGTTATTATGAATCAAGCGAATAAACAACTGGGAATAAATTTCCAAATTCTAAACAAAATAAGCACCTCTTATTAAACACAGTTATGAACTTATTATTGGAATATAAAAGAAAGATGCAACATCCATAAATTAGAAGAAACCATAGTGCTATAAAATGAATAAGAAAGGACAAATGTAGACAGTCGACGATGAAAATAAGACAAGACTAGAAACGAATTTATTACAAATAACCTATCATGATTGTGAGAGAATCAACAACAACTGAAGATGCAAATACTTGTTATGTTTTAATTGAATGAAGATAGTGAATGAAAAAATGAAGATTAAGCAGTACTGATAAAGAAGGAAAGAAGATAGTACCAACTGAAAATAAAAAATGTTGTTAATATCGCCACAAGAAAATAAACATCTGAAAGAATCAATGGAAAGAAATATTTAGATCTGAGAAGTTAAACTGAGTGAACAATCCCAAGAATATATTATATTATTTTATTTTATTTTAGTCGTGAATAGACTAGTGATTATTAAATGTGATTGACTGATGAGATAGCTCCAGCAATCGATATTATTGATGTATTATGTATTGTAAGGACAGCGGGGTATTAGGTCAAGAGAGCCCCCCGACTGATTCCAGAATATATGGTGATTAATTTGTTAGGGAAGTAACATGTTCCAGGGATAGAACACTTATAATTAAAGACAAGTATACCAGATCATAATAAGAGTAACAAATGATAATGTGAAAGATAAGATAATTGATAATTTCAACAAAAACAATATTTTATTAAAATGATCAAATTTGGTGGCAGGGTAGTATGTAACATGACATTTGGAACAACTAATATCGTACCTGATTTAATGAAGACTTTGGTCAAGAAACTAACAAGTAGAACAATATCTTCCAAGATAATAGTGAAGAGGAATGACTAACCATTTTAGACTGACTAGTAAGACAACTGACCGTACCCAAATTAATGATTTAGGCTAAGTGATGCAAAATACCTTCAACCCCAATTATGACATGAATTTTCAGTATTGACCAAATAAAGAATTATAAAGACAGACGGCTTATGAACCAGTACTATAAAGGAACAAATGGTTTCATTTAATGTATCCTAATATCTAGATAATCAAAATACAAATTGAGGGATAATAGGCCCAAACATGTAATATTATGTAAAAGAAACATTGGTAAATAATTAAGTTAATTGATGTAATGAAAATATAAATACACCTGATTATAGATACTTGAACCATACAAATAATTGTCACATATAGCGTTCATAAGATTGTCCAGTAAACAACAAGGAATAACTTGGTCACAATAACATTTATAACAAGAGTGAAACCCATATAAACAGTAAATGTAACAAGATTATTAGAACTGTGTGGTGAGGTGGAGTAACAGTATTCACTTTATTGTAATTTTTGTAAGTCAGACATCAGTAAGTATACAGATGTTGAAACCCATATAAACAGTAAATGTAACATAGACAGTGTCAGAATAATTCATAAATTAACTGACAAAAGACCAATTAATTAGTGTAGAATTTGTTTTGTAAAATGTGCATATTTTAGGTTTTAGCACAGTGTTTTATATCATAGTATTTGTGTTGTGTTTTTTGTATGTAGCAGGTGATACAGTTAGTTTAAAGGAATGTCAATTTAATGATATTAATTCCAATTTTTTTTTTTTATGTTGTGTTAACAAATATAACCATAGAACTGGTGTTAAACCATGATAAATTGAGTGACAAAGCAGAATGGACTATATAAAGATGTTTTGCTAAGTGTCAAACACTTATACAGTTTGAGTAGAAACCAGTTATTTGTGCAAGGATTTGGTAAAATCATAGCCATGTGGGCATGAATTTAACTATTAGAATAATATATCTTTTGTGTTGTTAAAATAACGTTATATGTTAAACAATTTTGATGAGTGTTAAAAGTTAATTTAATTGTTAAAGATTTTAAAACATGGTGATGAAAATAATACCAGTATATAGGCCAGGTGAAACCAACTTTGGTAAACTTTGAATAATAATGTTAGAAACTGAATAACAGAATAATACCCATTACATGGAATAGAAGATACAAGAACGAGGAAGAAGATCTGAAGTGGGCGTAGGCCGAGGAAGAAGATCTGACGTGTACGTGGGACCTATCTTCAACCAGGAAGAATACAAGAAGAGGATTTGGTGATTTTGACAAATTATTATATTGTACTTCAACACCCACATTTGTATACACGACTTTTAAGTAATAATCAACTAAACTACAGACACCATACAACACAAACACTAAGAACAATCACTAATAACACTATATAAGATTAACACCTTTTCAAACACAACAAGAACTTTCAATTTACATAATAATCTTTAAAGCCTGAACTGGACATAACCTTTTTAAAACTGATAACCACTATACAAACTGCGTGTGTGTACGTTACGCTTTAACATTGTGATATCCTTTAATTGTAAAACTTGTATTTTGATTAATAGTGTAATATTTTGTTTAATTATAATACCCGAACCATATACGCCCTGAGATACTTTATATTTTTATTAAAAAACGTTAACAACAAGAGCATTATTTTGGTCTGGAAGAAATACTGAATGTTTGGCTACTGCTGCCAACTGGTAAAAGAAGACCACCAGTTTACGCTACAATTGTGATTATCCTGTTTAAATTTATTAAAACAGTTAACCAGTGTTTTTTCCGAATAAAGGATTCCATAAGGATATATGTTTGATGGTATTTGTGTGTCGTTATTATTGCTGTTACATTTAGGAAATAAAATTCACAGATTGCAGTGGACACGACAGTTGGCATCGTTGAGTGACGTCACGGAAACGTGCGGCATAGTGGGAGTAAGCGGCAATTTACAAAACCATTCGCCGTTCAACATAACACATTTATAATTACACATCGACGACTCCAGTGCAAGTTTGTCGCTACATTATTTATCTATTTACAAGTTGACACTTCCAACGGGCGGTGTAATTCAAGTGCACACAACATAAATACAAGTAACCTATTACTCATAACATTGTACGTAACGAATATTCTTATCGTTACAAGCTGACGAACCTGAAGTGAGGCGTTTAACATTAGAAGTAAGGAAACTCCGTTTTATCATATCGTTACAATATTTAATATTTTCAGATTATAAAATTTTACATTGAATAAAATTGTACAGGCGATACTTATATTTTTGTAACTTGTATTTTCTGGCCATTATATGCTAAACCTGTCTTTCTTAGTTTTTGTAATTGTCAAATTTTGTGAATGTTAGACAGGCTGTATGTAGCCTTAATTGCAGTCATGCTTTTGTTACTATCAAATCCTTATGATTAAATAATGACTTGCCAGATAATTAACTATGACTTGATATATAATTAAATAAATAAATAATTTTTAAACATTTGTACACTCTTATGGCTGATTTTTAGAAAGGTTCTGTACGTTATATAAATCAAGAAGTTCACATTTTGCAGGATTAAAGAAATGTTAGTAGTGCTCTAAATTATAATTATGTTTTTTAATTACGAGCCATTCCAAATGTTTTCTAAATTTATAATGTATATTTGAATCTAACATGGAATTGTTACAGTTCTTAGTTAATTATGCTGGCTGCCGACATTATAAGGGGTGGCCTTGGTCGATGACATTAGTTTCCAATTAATTTAATAGATATTGGCGGGTTTCAGTTATTTGATATTTCTATATCATGGGGCGATAAAAGGAAATGTACAGGCGGGCCGTGGGGCTTTTGGGTATGATGGGAGGATGAGTCATAATTGTGATTTTGTGGAATTAATTGTGGTTTTATAAGCTGTTATGTGTTAGGGGGTTGAGTGATAAATATATATGTGTGTACCTTTTTATAATGTCAAGATTTAAAAATATGTGGGATACTTAAAGTTTTGTTGAGTTATGATTCTGATCAATTTAAATTGAGGTGAGGATATATATATATAGATATATATATATATATATATATATATATATATTACTTTAATTTATAACTAAATTTACCTCAAGATATATTTTTTCCTTTAGGAACATGTTTCGGGAGTTATTGTTCTCCCATCTTCAGCCTTCGCCATCTTGTTTCTGGTGAAGTATTTGTGTGTTGGCTTCTGGATGTTATTAAGGTAGTTTGTTGGTCTTTGGTCCTTCAAAGTAGTATTATTGTGTGTGGTTGTGGTATCTGTTTTTGTATTTTGTGTATTTTCGATGTTGAGTGCTTTGAATATTGTGTCATGTTTTGTATTGATTTGTATTTGTTCTGGTATTAATTTGTTTTGTGTTTTATGTTTGTAAATCTGTAAATTTTCCCAAATGTTCATTATGGTGCCTTTGTGTGGTATATGTTTTATTAGTGTTACATTGGTTATGTCTGGGAATTCATGTCCTGTGTTTATTGCATGTGTGGCTAAATTGGATTTATATATATTTGGTTTTTTGTATGCATTTAGGTGTTCAAAATAACGTTTTTTCAGCTGTTTTTTTGTTTGTCCTATATAACATTTATTGCAATCTTGGCATTCAATTTTGTATATACCGTTGGTTGTTGTATTATCTTTGTTGTGTGAGCTATTTAGATTTTGTAATTTATTTTTATTAGTTTTGTATGCTATTTTTATATCTGTGTTTTTAAATAGTTTTGTTAGTTTTGTCATTTTATTATTTATATATGTGAATGTGGCCCATTTTTTGTTGTTGTTATTATTTATGTGTTGTTCAGTTTGATTAATTCTTAATTGTTCAGTTTTTATTTTGTATTTGATTTTATTTTCTATTTTGATCATAGTATTTTTATTGTATCCATTTGCATAACCAATTTGGTATATTATATTTCTTTCTTTGTCAGTTTCTTGTTTGTTTAGGGGTATTTTGTACATTCTGTTAAATAACGAATAAAATGCTGCCATTTTATGTTGTGGTGGGTGGTCAGAATGGTTAGGTATAATGATGTTAGTGGAAGTTGGTTTTCTATATATTGCGTATTGTATGTGTTTGTTGTATCTTGTGATGGTTATGTCTAAATAGTTGATTTTGTTATGTTTTTCTTTTTCTTCTGTGAATTGTATTTTGGGATGTATGTTATTGATTTGTTTCAGTATGTTCTCTGCATTTGTGTTTTTGTTATTTGATACATATAGTCCATCATCTACATATCTTATCCATATGCCATCTGGGTCATGTGTTTTTATGATATTTTGTATTTTGGTGTCTATGTGTTGTAGGAATATTTCTGCTATTATGCTTGATAATGGTGATCCCATTGCTAAACCTTCTTTCTGTTGATAAATTTTGCTATTGAATTTAATATACTATATATATCAAAGACTATATGTGTAACACTGCCTAGTTTTAAATATCCAGTGGCCCCTCTTAAAAAAAAAAAAAATTTAAAGTATAAAACAATAAAGAGGGGTTACAGTACGGCTCAGACTTCCACCGATTCGAGTGTAGAAGGAATTAATTTGGCAGAAAAGCTACAATTAGTCCAGTCAATGAATGCAAAAAAGTGGCTGATGTTGGGAATAATTTGGAAGAAGCTGAATTTTTCACAGATGTTAGTACATAATAAAAGGCGCATTTTCTCAAAAGTCCCCACCCCTCCCCTTGTGCTTTCCCCCACCCCCTCTAAACCTTGAAATCGTAGTATGTTCGTTTATCATCTGTAAAATCATAATGGTTTAACCAAATTTTTTGAATTTTGTGTATTTTTGTTTGTAAATAGATTATGTACAACTTTGTCTCTTATGTATTTTTTGTGAGAATGATATTACCAGTGGATTTTAATGTTGAAGTTGGAAAAATTGGTTTTTCTGGATGTTGCTTAATATTTATATGCCCATAATATCGAAAAGAGCAACATTACAAAAAAACACAAAGAGTACAAAGTTTCCTTATGAAATAAGCTTTACAATAAATATGCATATGACTATGTTCAACTTAGTATGTAAAAGTAGTAGTCGACGATATAAGGGCACGCAGGGTCGGGCATGGTAACTGCTACCTGAGCCACCCGCCAGGCGCCGGGCCCCCATCACCGACAGTTTTATGGCACCAATGTCACATGACACACAGTGCTACAGACACCCGAGAATTCAGTTTAGTTTGGTTTGGAGCAGTGTTTTTGAGTGGACGTCTCGTTGAATATTTGAAGTAAAATCCTTTTGAAAGTTTGATGTTTCACAAATTGTATTGTTGCGCATTATAGTACGAACTGTACTATGCTCATCAAACTGTGTATGTTGTTACTAGTGAAGGAATTTTAAGGTACGATATTATTTTTTTCTTATTAAAGTTTATATAAGTTATGTTTATTTGTAGTTTGTTTCTTATTTCATACAGTTCGTCGGTAAATTGTAATTTCGTTGTTGCATTAATAATACACTTCTTTGTTATTTTATAATGTTATAAAAATATTATAATTAGATAATACCAATCTAAGAATTACCAATTTAAGAAAGCTGTAATTTGTCCTATATATAAGGAAGGTGTAAAACGTTTGGTTAACAATTATCGACCGATCGCACTGATATAAAATTTAGCTAAGATTTTTGAAAAAATTATTTTTACCAGATTATTTAAATTTGTAAAGAAACATAACCTGTTAAGTCCTAAACAATTTGGCTTTCTCAAGAAGAAAGGTACAGATGATGCTATAGCCCTACTTAGCAAATTTATTTATGAAAATCTAAGTATTAGCATACCAACTGTTGTAACTTTTTTGGACTACTCCAAAGCTTTTGATACTGTCGATCATGGCATACTTATATCCAAATTACAGAATATGGGAATAAGAGGTGTAAGCTTATCCCTGATAGCCAGTTATTTACATGACAGGACACAAGTTGTAAAGGTGAATGGGACTAGAAGTCAGCCTATTAAAACAAATGTTGGAGTGCCCCAGGGCTCTATATTAGGACTTTTATTGTTTATTTTATATATCAATGACTTACTAGTGTTACAAGATGTATTAATAGCATATGCTGATGATACAGCAGTACCAATGAAAGCAAAGACATGGCCTGAACTTGCAACAGATATGTCAACTAAATTAGATATTATATACTCTTGGCTCTATCACAATAATCTAGTACTCAACATAAGCAAGTCTGTTTTTATCACCTTTGGAAATTATAGAGACTCTGTTCCGCATGACTTTGAAATTAAGATAAATGGTCAAAAATTGAAAAGAGTTAAAACTAGTAAATATCTAGGAATAACATATGACTTTAACATGAAGTGGGATGTACATGTGGCTAACATTGTAAAAAAAACCAAATACTTAGTCTACGTTTTTTACAGACTTAAACAAATTTTATCATAAAAGCAACTACTACAAATATACTATGGACTATTCCATAGTGTGGCAGGGTATGGTCTATATAAATCATCTCTAGACGCATTGGATCGGCTGCAAAAGTGTATTCTTAAAATTATAGGAGTCAATGAACTAGATTCGAATAAACCATTAAATATTAAACAGGTGTTTGTAGTGAATTCTATAGTTTATCAATACAATGATCTAAAAAGTGAGGTTTTACAAAATAGAATCAACACACGGTATAAAAATATATTGCCGCGACACCTATTAAGTATTGGGCAAAGAAGCTATGTGTATTATGCCATAAAATATTTTAATGAATTACCTAATGAACTGAAAAATCTAAGTGTAAATATAAAAGTGCTTAAAAAAAAAAATCAAAGAAAAAATTAGGAACATTGTTATTGAATAATCAAAAAAACAGTCTGTTATGATATGGACCTTTTTTTCTCTTTTTTTTTCATTTATTTATTGAATTGTATTATAGTACAAACTAAAATTTTGTTAAAATTTAAAAATAATTTATTTTTAATATATTACTATGATCGGTGAGGTAAAACACAATTAGTATTAAGTATATAAATATTAATTCTAAGGACCAACCTATGTACGGGCATTTATGCCCCCTATAGGTCCTTTATTGTATAATTTGTATTATATGCAAAGGAAAATTGGTAATAAATATTATTATTATTATTATTATTATTTATAATGGACTACAAAATAACATGTAAGGGTGGTAACTCGAAATCCTGGCAAAGTATTATTAATTTTCTTGTGAGGTAACCAAATTATATGCTACAATTATCGTTTGTAAGTGCAAAACAATGATAAATGACTTTAATTGTTCAATCGAAACCATTTTTGTATTTTCACATAATTTTTAAATAACAATATTGCCATACTAAATTGTTATAATAATTTATTCATGATAGTTGAAAACAATTTAAAATCAGGTGTTTTCCATCTTGAAACAATTAGCCTTTTGAAAAATATAAAATTACGTTATTGAGGGCCATTAAGTAATAAATATGAAAAATTTCAACATGAGACTATTTTTTTTTGTAGGGGGTACATGTGAAGGCGTTATGGCTAATTTTGAAACAATTTGCATCATATGTAATCAAGAATTGAAAGAAGATACCGTCATTGTAACAAAAGGATTTAAACTATTTACGATGCAAGCCTTAGACGAAAAGATGGGTTTCACGAGAAATTGGGTGAGAAGACCGCTATCAAAGTACACAAAAGCTGTAGGCAACAATACACAAGACAGTCTTCAATGAAGGCGGCCATCACAAAGGCGGAGATTGACAATCAACCAGGCCCATCAACCTCCAGTGTTGCAACCACTTGTAGAAAAACTCAAGATATGTTCGATTTTAAAACAAGTTGTTTTATATGTGGAAAAGAATCTATCAGTAAAAGCAAACTACCAACAGATCGCAGGGAAGTTGTTCATCTGGTGACTACCTTAGAATTCAAAGAAAAATTCCTAAAAAAGGCGATGACAGAAATGATGAATCAGGGAATACGGTGAAATCCAGACTATTAAATGTAATAGATCTTGTAGCTGCAGAGGGGCACTATCATTTTGAGTGCTACAGAGATTTCTCCAGGAGTAGCTTATCGCAAAAGGGCAGACCCAAATCTTAATCCTTATCTGTGGCATTCGCTCAAGTATGTGAGAAAATAGAAGAAAGTGATGAATGTCAATACACAATAAAAGAAATACAGGAGATGTTACAACAAATATCTGGCGAAGAATCTGTCTACACTGAAAAACATTTGAAGACTCTTCTACAAGAATATTTTGGAGATAGAATGATTGTATCAAACATAACTGGGAGGAAAAATGTTTTTTGCTTGTCAGATAATGCATACAAAATAATAGGTAACTGGTACAAAAACCGAGAGACCGACCAACGTGCAGAGAAACGTAGGATTGTGTTGGCTGCAGCTGATATAGTACGAGAAGTATCCAAAAAATGACCTATGACCGAAATTGCTACCCTGATATAGAAACGATAAAATCAAGAGGACCAAATTTAATTCCTGAGAGCCTACAAGCCTTCACAGCATGAGTTACAAGAAAAAGAAATACTACTGAAACACAGAAAGATGAGGTAAAACGAGACGTGATAAACCACGCCATGATATCTTGTGTTAGGCCGCGCTCATTTATCTCTCCAATACAATTAAGTATTGGTTTGACCCTTCATAGGGTCTATGGCTCAAAACATCTAATATAGATGTTATCGTCGATGGATGTATGTGCCAAATATCATGAAATATCAGTATATACAAATTTGCTTATCAATGCATGCTTACCGGGAGTAAATAAAGATGCATTTATACAGCATGTATTTGACAATGCTGACATGAATGTTAGAACGTTGGATGGCCTTGGAACGTTTCACGTGATGGGAGGAATTAAACGTATTTCACCAAGTACTGGGGTTGAAACTGATGTTAAAGTTCAAAGAATGACAAGTGGAACATTCAACATGGAAAGTATTCGTCAGTACTCCTACCCAAAGAAAAATAATACCAAGAGTGGTCTATTTACAGTTAACATAGAAGATTACATGACATCAAGGATTTCGCTTCAACAGATTGGTACATCAAGATATCTACTTCACATATCATATTTCCCCTTGATCTTATGTGGCTTGTTGGTCATAAGCAGCAGCTTGGTTGGAATGGTTTCATGGCTTCAATTATGAGGGATGCTGGTGACTTCGAAACTACATACATACGTATCCCTTTCATCAATCTAGACCCTAGCAACATCTCTACGATCTACACAGCACTACAATTTGCTGCCGATCAAAGTAAAAAACACAGTCAAACTTGTATAGTGACATTTGATCACCCCCTTTACTTGAAAGCTCCAGATATTGTAACCTCTGCTGATCACAATACTGATATTTCAAAAATTGTGCTTAGGCTCGGAGGCTTCCACCTATTAATGTCTTTTATGGGGTCAATTGGGAAAATCATGGAAGGAAGCGGGTTGGAAACGCTAACAGTTTATGGACCAACAACAGTAAATCACATGACGAATGGCCATGCCTATGACAGATGTATTACAGCACTTAGTCTTACAACTCTAGCATTAATAAATGTTATAAAAGAACATTTTCCAGAGGTTACAGAGTGTATGGATGGTGTGGAAAATGTTTACAAAAAGCTTATTTCAAAAGAAATAAAAACACGATATCTTCATAGATGATGAAATTTTTTTGAAGGACTGTTGAAACTAGACAACTGTTTTAAAGCAATTGAATCGACAAGTAGAACTGCAAAGCTCTAGGTAAACTTTTTGAAGGCTATCGATTTGGTTTTAAAATTTGTCTACGCCGAGAGAGCAGAAAACTGGAATCTACATTTGAGAACAACAATAGACATGTTACCACTCTTTCATGCAGCCGGCCATTTACCGTATGCCAAGAGTGCTCATCTGTATGCTCAACAGATGGTAGCAATATCATCTAAAATGACTGAGAGGGAGTTGGATTTGTTTATCAATAAAGGCCTTTTACTGTACGAAGATCAGAAAAATTTTGGTGTGGAACCTGGACCGATATGTGTATAGAGCAGCGTTTGATGCGTCCTATGAAATCAATAGGGGGTTTAACACACGGCAGAGGAATATCAGAGAGTACTTTGTCAAAATGGATCTTAGGAACCCCACTTTTCTTGAAAATTCATGAAGCTGTTGAAGAATATCTAGGTTCATCTGTTAAGTTTAGTGAGCAACACGTTGAGCTTCGTGAGTCGAGAAAGGCTCAAGACTAGATGGACATTGACAAATTTACAACCTGGCTGAGACAACACAATCCCTTCACTAAATTTCCCATGAGCTTGTATGTCTGTCATCCGGTTTTATCTCAGACGAGTCAGTAAACTGCGACCAAGCAATCAACCTGGGATTTGCTATGGACAGAATGAAAGGAAAAACGTTTGGAGAACTAAAATTGAAAAGAAAGGACATGGTAAAGACACAGGCATCTCACAAAGCAGTCAAAGTCAGATCAAGAGAAGTTTGTTACGGTGTTCAGCAGCTTATTAATGAATTTGAGGACACAAGAAAATGTTGCTTTTTGCGTATGCAGTAACTGGATGCGACACAATTTCAAGTTTTTTTTTTGAATAGGGAAGGTCAAAGCTATTGAAAAGACAGAAGCTCAAATGAAGCCCGTGGTCAAGCAATTGTTTTCACACAAGAACATGACAATCAAGACGAACTTCTACGTAATGGGGAACAATTTATCCTAAGTTTGTACGGAATGACAAAATATTCAAGCTTGAATGAAGCTAGATATTTTATGTTCACAAGACTAACAAAACAGTCAACATTAAGATCAAACTTTGACCTAGCTAAGCTTCCACCGACATCAGAAGCTGCTCATCAGCACCTATTGAGATTCTTGGATTTCGTTGTCCATGACGTGTCCGTTACTTAACTAAATATCACTATAATATTGACGACTCGGAACACTAAGTTTTTTATAAGTAAAAACGTAAAGTTTTACCTTATAGCCTAAACCGGCTTTCACCTATAGAAGGCTTCATCAGAGGCTGTCGTTAGTAGCGCTGTTCGTCTTGTTGTTGGTGACGAGATAATGTTTCGAAAGATCGAAGAAGTGTGTGTGTGGTGAGATGTGTTCGAATAATGCGTGCGATTTGAATTGTGTCTGTTCGTTTAGGATGTCGTTTTTATTTGTTTTTGTGTGTTTGTATATTTCTAATTGTTCTAGAGTGTCTAGTTTTCGGCCTTTTGTGTGTACGTGTAGTATGTTCATGTTATTGTCATGTTTTTATATGTGTGGTTTGCTTCAATGAGGTGGTTTGCGAAGGTAGATTCTGTAGTGGTGTGGAGTGCTTTTGTGTGTTCAATGTATCTCTGTTTGAAGCTACGTCCTGTCTGGCCTATGTAGAATTTATTGCAATTTGAACAATTTAGTTTATATACACCGGGTAGATCGAATTTGTTTTGTGCTTTGGGCGTGCGTTTTGATAGTGTGTGTTCTGTTTTGTTAGTAGTTTTGTAAGCAATTCTGTATCCTGCTTTTTTGAATTTGTGGGCAATTTTTTCTGTTTGTTTGTTGATGTATGTTAGTGTTAAGAATTTGTTGTTTTCTGTCATTGTCTGTTGTTTGTTTTTGTGTTTTGTGTAGGAGTTTACTGACTATTGTTCTGTCATAACCGTTAGATTCTGCTAGATATTTTATCGTGTTTAGTTTGTCTTTGTAGTCTATTTCATCTAAGGGGATGTTGTTAAGTCTATGTATCATGGTTCTAAAAGCAGCTAGTTTGTGTTGTATTGGGTGATTGGAGGTGTTGTGTATTAGTGTGTCAGTTGTAGTTGGTTTTCTGTATATACTGAATTTGTGCCTGTGTTCTAGTTTTGTGATGGAGAGATCTAAGAAGTTTATGGTATTGTTGTGTTTGTATTCGGCAGTGAAGGTTATGTTTTTATGTATTTTGTTTATGTGCGTTAGTAACTGTTCACGTTGTCTTTTGTTTCCCCTGTATAGTATTAGAATGTCATCTACGTATCTGTGCCAATATAGTATTTTATGTGAGTGTCTGTCATTGTTTGTGAGTATTTTTGTTTTTTCTAAGTGTTGGAGGAAGACTTCTGCTAGAATGCTGGATATGGGGGAGCCCATGGGTAGGCCCTCGTTGTGTGTGTAGTATTTATTGTTATAAGTAAAGTAGTTTTGTTTTGTGATAATGTTCAGAGTTTCTGTTATTTCATTGACAAGTTCGTCTGGTGTGTTGTTCTGTTTGAGTTTGTTTTGTAGGATGGTGATTGTTTCAGAGATGGGGATGTTTGTGTACAGGTTTTTAATGTCAAAGGAGGCTAATGTGGCGTTGTGGGGGATGTGTATGTCTTTTATTTTTGTTACTAGGTCAGTGTTGTTTTTTACTGCAATGTTGTTGTCTATTTGTGTGTGTTGTCTAATAATTTTGTCTAGATATTTTGCCAGTTTGTGTGCAGGGGCATTAGCACCATCATCATCGACCATCAGCACCTACACTCCAAGCGCTTCCCAAAATCCATAAAGAAGACATTCCGATCCGCCCCATTATCAACTACCGTAATGCCCCTGCACACAAACTGGCAAAATATCTAGACAAAATTATTAGACAACACACACAAATAGACAACAACATTGCAGTAAAAAACAACACTGACCTAGTAACAAAAATAAAAGACATACACATCCCCCATAACGCCACATTAGCCTCCTTTGACATTAAAAACCTTGGATTTCGTTGTCCATGACGTGTCCGTTACTTAACTAAATATCACTATAATATTGACGACTCGGAACACTAAGTTTTTTATAAGTAAAAACGTAAAGTTTTACCTTACAGCCTAAACCGGCTTTCACCTATAGAAGGCTTCATCAGAGGCTGTCGTTAGTAGCGCTGCTCGTCTTGTTGTTGGCAACGAGATAGTGTTTCGAAAGATTGAAGCTGTGTGTGTGTGGTGAGATGTGTTCGAATAATGCGTGCGATTTGAATTGTGTCTGTTCGTTTAGGATGTCGTTTTTATTTGTTTTTGTGTGTTTGTATATTTCTAATTGTTCTAGAGTGTCTAGTTTTCGGCCTTTTGTGTGTACGTATAGTATGTTCATGTTATTGTCGATGTTTTTATATGTGTGGTTTGCTTCAATGAGGTGGTTTGCGAAGGTAGATTCTGTAGTGGTGTGGAGTGCTTTTGTGTGTTCAATGTATCTCTGTTTGAAGCTACGTCCTGTCTGGCCTATGTAGAATTTATTGCAATTTGAACAAATTAGTTTATATACACCGGGTAGATCGAATTTGTTTTGTGCTTTGGGCGTGCGTTTTGATAGTGTGTGTTCTGTTTTGTTAGTAGTTTTGTAAGCGATTCTGTATCCTGCTTTTTTGAATTTGTGGGCAATTTTTTCTGTTTGTTTGTTGATGTATGTTAGTGTTATGAATTTGTTGTTTTCTGTCTTTGTCTGTTGTTTGTTTTGTGTTTTGTGTAGGAGTTTACTATTGTTCTGTCATAATCGTTAGATTCTGCTAGATATTTTATCGTGTTTAGTTTGTCTTTGTAGTCTATTTCATCTAAGGGGATGTTGTTAAGTCTATGTATCATGGTTCTAAAAGCAGCTAGTAGTTTGTGTTGTATTGGGTGATTGGAGGTGTTGTGTATTAGTGTGTCAGTTGTAGTTGGTTTTCTGTATATACTGAATTTGTGCCTGTGTTCTAGTTTTGTGATGGAGAGATCTAAGAAGTTTATGGTATTGTTGTGTTCGTATTCGGCAGTGAAGGTTATGTTTTTATGTATTTTGTTTATGTGCGTTAGTAACTGTTCACATTGTCTTTTGTTTCCCCTGTATAGTATTAGAATGTCATCTACGTATCTGTGCCAATATAGTATTTTATGTGAGTGTCTGTCATTGTTTGTGAGTATTTTTGTTTTTTCTAAGTGTTGGAGGAAGACTTCTGCTAGAATGCTGGATATGGGGGAGCCCATGGGTAGGCCCTCGTTGTGTGTGTAGTATTTATTGTTATAAGTAAAGTAGTTTTGTTTTGTGATAATGTTCAGAGTTTCTGTTATTTCATTGATAAGTTCGTCTGGTGTGTTGTTCTGTTTGAGTTTGTTTTGTAGGATGGTGATTGTTTCAGAGATGGGGATGTTTGTGTACAGGTTTTTAATGTCAAAGGAGGCTAATGTGGCGTTATGGGGGATGTGTATGTCTTTTATTTTTGTTACTAGGTCAGTGTTGTTTTTTACTGCAATGTTGTTGTCTATTTGTGTGTGTTGTCTAATAATTTTGTCTAGATATTTTGCCAGTTTGTGTGCAGGGGCATTAGCACCATCATCATCGACCATCAGCACCTACACTCCAAGCGCTTCCCAAAATCCATAAAGAAGACATTCCGATCCGCCCCATTATCAACTACCGTAATGCCCCTGCACACAAACTGGCAAAATATCTAGACAAAATTATTAGACAACACACACAAATAGACAACAACATTGCAGTAAAAAACAACACTGACCTAGTAACAAAAATAAAAGACATACACATCCCCCATAACGCCACATTAGCCTCCTTTGACATTAAAAACCTTGGATTTCTTTGTCCATGACGTGTCCGTTACTTAACTAAATATCACTATAATATTGACGACTCGGAACACTAAGTTTTTTATAAGTAAAAACGTAAAGTTTTACCTTACAGCCTAAACCGGCTTTCACCTATAGAAGGCTTCATCAGAGGCTGTCGTTAGTAGCGCTGCTCGTCTTGTTGTTGGCAACGAGATAGTGTTTCGAAAGATTGAAGCTGTGTGTGTGTGGTGAGATGTGTTCGAATAATGCGTGCGATTTGAATTGTGTCTGTTCGTTTAGGATGTCGTTTTTATTTGTTTTTGTGTGTTTGTATATTTCTAATTGTTCTAGAGTGTCTAGTTTTCGGCCTTTTGTGTGTACGTATAGTATGTTCATGTTATTGTCGATGTTTTTATATGTGTGGTTTGCTTCAATGAGGTGGTTTGCGAAGGTAGATTCTGTAGTGGTGTGGAGTGCTTTTGTGTGTTCAATGTATCTCTGTTTGAAGCTACGTCCTGTCTGGCCTATGTAGAATTTACTGCAATTTGAACAATTTAGTTTATATACACCGGGTAGATCGAATTTGTTTTGTGCTTTGGGCATGCGTTTTGATAGTGTGTGTTCTGTTTTGTTAGTGGTTTTGTAAGCGATTCTGTATCCTGCTTTTTTGAATTTGTGGGCAATTTTTTCTGTTTGTTTGTTGATGTATGTTATGTTATGAATTTGTTGTTTTCTGTCTTTGTCTGTTGTTTGTTTTGTGTTTTGTGTAGGAGTTTACTGACTACTGTTCTGTCATAACCGTTAGATTCTGCTAGATATTTTATCGTGTTTAGTTCGTCTTTGTAGTCTATTTCATCTAAGGGGATGTTGTTAAGTCTATGTATCATGGTTCTAAAAGCAGCTAGTTTGTGTTGTATTGGGTGATTGGAGGTGTTGTGTATTAGTGTGTCAGTTGTAGTTGGTTTTCTGTATATACTGAATTTGTGCCTGTGTTCTAGTTTTGTGATGGAGAGATCTAAGAAGTTTATGGTATTGTTGTGTTCGTATTCGGCAGTGAAGGTTATGTTTTTATGTATTTTGTTTATGTGCGTTAGTAACTGTTCACGTTGTCTTTTGTTTCCCCTGTATAGTATTAGAATGTCATCTACGTATCTGTGCCAATATAGTATTTTATGTGAGTGTCTGTCATTGTTTGTGAGTATTTTTGTTTTTTCTAAGTGTTGGAGGAAGACTTCTGCTAGAATGCTGGATATGGGGGAGCCCATGGGTAGGCCCTCGTTGTGTGTGTAGTATTTATTGTTATAAGTAAAGTAGTTTTGTTTTGTGATAATGTTCAGAGTTTCTGTTATTTCATTGATAAGTTCGTCTGGTGTGTTGTTCTGTTTGAGTTTGTTTTGTAGGATGGTGATTGTTTCAGAGATGGGGATGTTTGTGTACAGGTTTTTAATGTCAAAGGAGGCTAATGTGGCGTTATGGGGGATGTGTATGTCTTTTATTTTTGTTACTAGGTCAGTGTTGTTTTTTACTGCAATGTTGTTGTCTATTTGTGTGTGTTGTCTAATAATTTTGTCTAGATATTTTGCCAGTTTGTGTGCAGGGGCATTAGCACCATCATCATCGACCATCAGCACCTACACTCCAAGCGCTTCCCAAAATCCATAAAGAAGACATTCCGATCCGCCCCATTATCAACTACCGTAATGCCCCTGCACACAAACTGGCAAAATATCTAGACAAAATTATTAGACAACACACACAAATAGACAACAACATTGCAGTAAAACACAACACTGACCTAGTAACAAAAATAAAAGACATAAACATCCCCCATAACGCCACATTAGCCTCCTTTGACATTAAAAACCTTGGATTTCGTTGTCCATGACGTGTACGTTACTTAACTAAATATCACTATAATATTGACGACTCGGAACACTAAGTTTTTTATAAGTAAAAACGTAAAGTTTTACCTTACAGCCTAAACCGGCTTTCACCTATAGAAGGCTTCATCAGAGGCTGTCGTTAGTAGCGCTGCTCGTCTTGTTGTTGGCAACGAGATAGTGTTTCGAAAGATTGAAGCTGTGTGTGTGTGGTGAGATGTGTTCGAATAATGCGTGCGATTTGAATTGTGTCTGTTCGTTTAGGATGTCGTTTTTATTTGTTTTTGTGTGTTTGTATATTTCTAATTGTTCTAGAGTGTCTAGTTTTCGGCCTTTTGTGTGTACGTATAGTATGTTCATGTTGTTGTCGGTGTTTTTATATGTGTGGTTTGCTTCAATGAGGTGGTTTGCGAAGGTAGATTCTGTAGTGGTGTGGAGTGCTTTTGTGTGTTCAATGTATCTCTGTTTGAAGCTACGTCCTGTCTGGCCTATGTAGAATTTACTGCAATTTGAACAATTTAGTTTATATACACCGGGTAGATCGAATTTGTTTTGTGCTTTGGGCATGCGTTTTGATAGTGTGTGTTCTGTTTTGTTAGTGGTTTTGTAAGCGATTCTGTATCCTGCTTTTTTGAATTTGTGGGCAATTTTTTCTGTTTGTTTGTTGATGTATGTTATGTTATGAATTTGTTGTTTTCTGTCTTTGTCTGTTGTTTGTTTTGTGTTTTGTGTAGGAGTTTACTGACTATTGTTCTGTCATAACCGTTAGATTCTGCTAGATATTTTATCGTGTTTAGTTCGTCTTTGTAGTCTATTTCATCTAAGGGGATGTTGTTAAGTCTATGTATCATGGTTCTAAAAGCAGCTAGTTTGTGTTGTATTGGGTGATTGGAGGTGTTGTGTATTAGTGTGTCAGTTGTAGTTGGTTTTCTGTATATACTGAATTTGTGCCTGTGTTCTAGTTTTGTGATGGAGAGATCTAAGAAGTTTATGGTATTGTTGTGTTCGTATTCGGCAGTGAAGGTTATGTTTTTATGTATTTTGTTTATGTGCGTTAGTAACTGTTCACGTTGTCTTTTGTTTCCCCTGTATAGTATTAGAATGTCATCTACGTATCTCTGCCAATATAGTATTTTATGTGAGTGTCTGTCATTGTTTGTGAGTATTTTTGTTTTTTCTAAGTGTTGGAGGAAGACTTCTGCTAGAATGCTGGAAATGGGGGAGCCCATGGGTAGGCCCTCGTTGTGTGTGTAGTATTTATTGTTATAAGTAAAGTAGTTTTGTTTTGTGATAATGTTCAGAGTTTCTGTTATTTCATTGATAAGTTCGTCTGGTGTGTTGTTCTGTTTGAGTTTGTTTTGTAGGATGGTGATTGTTTCAGAGATGGGGATGTTTGTGTACAGGTTTTTAATGTCAAAGGAGGCTAATGTGGCGTTATGGGGGATGTGTATGTCTTTTATTTTTGTTACTAGGTCAGTGTTGTTTTTTACTGCAATGTTGTTGTCTATTTGTGTGTGTTGTCTAATAATTTTGTCTAGATATTTTGCCAGTTTGTGTGCAGGGGCATTAGCACCATCATCATCGACCATCAGCACCTACACTCCAAGCGCTTCCCAAAATCCGTAAAGAAGACATTCCGATCCGCCCCATTATCAACTACCGTAATGCCCCTGCACACAAACTGGCAAAATATCTAGACAAAATTATTAGACAACACACACAAATAGACAACAACATTGCAGTAAAAAACAACACTGACCTAGTAACAAAAATAAAAGACATACACATCCCCCATAACGCCACATTAGCCTCCTTTGACATTAAAAACCTTGGATTTCGTTGTCCATGACGTGTCCGTTACTTAACTAAATATCACTATAATATTGACGACTCGGAACACTAAGTTTTTTATAAGTAAAAACGTAAAGTTTTACCTTACAGCCTAAACCGGCTTTCACCTATAGAAGGCTTCATCAGAGGCTGTCGTTAGTAGCGCTGCTCGTCTTGTTGTTGGCAACGAGATAGTGTTTCGAAAGATTGAAGCTGTGTGTGTGTGGTGAGATGTGTTCGAATAATGCGTGCGATTTGAATTGTGTCTGTTCGTTTAGGATGTCGTTTTTATTTGTTTTTGTGTGTTTGTATATTTCTAATTGTTCTAGAGTGTCTAGTTTTCGGCCTTTTGTGTGTACGTATAGTATGTTCATGTTATTGTCGATGTTTTTATATGTGTGGTTTGCTTCAATGAGGTGGTTTGCGAAGGTAGATTCTGTAGTGGTGTGGAGTGCTTTTGTGTGTTCAATGTATCTCTGTTTGAAGCTACGTCCTGTCTGGCCTATGTAGAATTTACTGCAATTTGAACAATTTAGTTTATATACACCGGGTAGATCGAATTTGTTTTGTGCTTTGGGCATGCGTTTTGATAGTGTGTGTTCTGTTTTGTTAGTGGTTTTGTAAGCGATTCTGTATCCTGCTTTTTTGAATTTGTGGGCAATTTTTTCTGTTTGTTTGTTGATGTATGTTATGTTATGAATTTGTTGTTTTCTGTCTTTGTCTGTTGTTTGTTTTGTGTTTTGTGTAGGAGTTTACTGACTATTGTTCTGTCATAACCGTTAGATGCTGCTAGATATTTTATCGTGTTTAGTTCGTCTTTGTAGTCTATTTCATCTAAGGGGATGTTGTTAAGTCTATGTATCATGGTTCTAAAAGCAGCTAGTTTGTGTTGTATTGGGTGATTGGAGGTGTTGTGTATTAGTGTGTCAGTTGTAGTTGGTTTTCTGTATATACTGAATTTGTGCCTGTGTTCTAGTTTTGTGATGGAGAGATCTAAGAAGTTTATGGTATTGTTGTGTTCGTATTCGGCAGTGAAGGTTATGTTTTTATGTATTTTGTTTATGTGCGTTAGTAACTGTTCACGTTGTCTTTTGTTTCCCCTGTATTTTATTAGAATGTCATCTACGTATCTGTGCCAATATAGTATTTTATGTGAGTGTCTGTCATTGTTTGTGAGTATTTTTGTTTTTTCTAAGTGTTGGAGGAAGACTTCTGCTAGAATGCTGGATATGGGGGAGCCCATGGGTAGGCCCTCGTTGTGTGTGTAGTATTTATTGTTATAAGTAAAGTAGTTTTGTTTTGTGATAATGTTCAGAGTTTCTGTTATTTCATTGATAAGTTCGTCTGGTGTGTTGTTCTGTTTGAGTTTGTTTTGTAGGATGGTGATTGTTTCAGAGATGGGGATGTTTGTGTACAGGTTTTTAATGTCAAAGGAGGCTAATGTGGCGTTATGGGGGATGTGTATGTCTTTTATTTTTGTTACTAGGTCAGTGTTGTTTTTTACTGCAATGTTGTTGTCTATTTGTGTGTGTTGTCTAATAATTTTGTCTAGATATTTTGCCAGTTTGTGTGCAGGGGCATTAGCACCATCATCATCGACCATCAGCACCTACACTCCAAGCGCTTCCCAAAATCCATAAAGAAGACATTCCGATCCGCCCCATTATCAACTACCGTAATGCGGTAATATCGGAACACTAAGTTTTTTATAAGTAAAAACGTAAAGTTTTACCTTACAGCCTAAACCGGCTTTCACCTATAGAAGGCTTCATCAGAGGCTGTCGTTAGTAGCGCTGCTCGTCTTGTTGTTGGCAACGAGATAGTGTTTCGAAAGATTGAAGCTGTGTGTGTGTGGTGAGATGTGTTCGAATAATGCGTGCGATTTGAATTGTGTCTGTTCGTTTAGGATGTCGTTTTTATTTGTTTTTGTGTGTTTGTATATTTCTAATTGTTCTAGAGTGTCTACTTTTCGGCCTTTTGTGTGTACGTATAGTATGTTCATGTTATTGTCGATGTTTTTATATGTGTGGTTTGCTTCAATGTGGTGGTTTGCGAAGGTAGATTCTGTAGTGGTGTGGAGTGCTTTTGTGTGTTCAATGTATCTCTGTTTGAAGCTACGTCCTGTCTGGCCTATGTAGAATTTACTGCAATTTGAACAATTTAGTTTATATACACCGGGTAGATCGAATTTGTTTTGTGCTTTGGGCATGCGTTTTGATAGTGTGTATTCTGTTTTGTTAGTGGTTTTGTAAGCGATTCTGTATCCTGCTTTTTTGAATTTGTGGGCAATTTTTTCTGTTTGTTTGTTGATGTATGTTATGTTATGAATTTGTTGTTTTCTGTCTTTGTCTGTTGTTTGTTTTGTGTTTTGTGTAGGAGTTTACTGACTATTGTTCTGTCATAACCGTTAGATTCTGCTAGATATTTTATCGTGTTTAGTTCGTCTTTGTAGTCTATTTCATCTAAGGGGATGTTGTTAAGTCTATGTATCATGGTCCTAAAAGCAGCTAGTTTGTGTTGTATTGGGTGATTGGAGGTGTTGTGTATTAGTGTGTCAGTTGTAGTTGGTTTTCTGTATATACTGAATTTGTGCCTGTGTTCTAGTTTTGTGATGGAGAGATCTAAGAAGTTTATGGTATTGTTGTGTTCGTATTCGGCAGTGAAGGTTATGTTTTTATGTATTTTGTTTATGTGCATTAGTAACTGTTCACATTGTCTTTTGTTTCCCCTGCATAGTATTAGAATGTCATCTACGTATCTGTGCCAATATAGTATTTTATGTGAGTGTCTGTCATTGTTTGTGAGTATTTTTGTTTTTTCTAAGTGTTGGAGGAAGACTTCTGCTAGAATGCTGGATATGGGGGAGCCCATGGGTAGGCCCTCGTTGTGTGTGTAGTATTTATTGTTATAAGTAAAGTAGTTTTGTTTTGTGATAATGTTCAGAGTTTCTGTTATTTCATTGATAAGTTCGTCTGGTGTGTTGTTCTGTTTGAGTTTGTTTTGTAGGATGGTGATTGTTTCAGAGATGGGGATGTTTGTGTACAGGTTTTTAATGTCAAAGGAGGCTAATGTGGCGTTATGGGGGATGTGTATGTCTTTTATTTTTGTTACTAGGTCAGTGTTGTATTTTACTGCAATGTTGTTGTCTATTTGTGTGTGTTGTCTAATAATTTTTTCTAGATATTTTGCCAGTTTGTGTGCAGGGGCATTACGGTAGTTGATAATGGGGCGGATCGGAATGTCTTCTTTATGGATTTTGGGAAGCGCTTGGAGTGTAGGTGCTGATGGTCGGATTTGTTTCATGTAGGGCTTTTGTTTATGTGTCATAATGTGTTTGGCTTTGTTGACTATTTGTTTTACTGAGTTTTGGTATCTGTCGGTGGGGTCGTGATTTAGTTCTGTGATGTTGTTCTGTTCTATGAAGTCTTGTACTTTTTTGTGTAGGTTGTCTGTGGGGATAATTACAGTCGTGTTGCCTTTGTCAGCTTTTACAAATGTGATGTTGTGTTTGTGTGCCTTTTCCCTCAGTTTGATGGCTGTGTGTATTTCTGAGTTGTGGTTGTTGTTGTCTGGTATCTTATGTACTCCTATTGTGTTGTTTATATTATGTCTTAATGTGTCTTGATGTTCTGGTGCTGTGTTTTGTATATTTGTTTCTTTGTCAATTATGAGCTTTTTTAGTGTTTGGTTGTTATGTTTGTAATGTATGTTATGTTTTAGGCCTTTATCAAGGAGTGTTTGTTCGTTTTTTGTGAGTGTGATGTTCGTGAGGTTTACTGTACGTGGGTAGAATTTGTGCGAGGGAATTATATCTGTTTTGATTGGTGTCAGATTTTTTATTTTTCTGTCGTGTTTTGTCTGTATGTTGTGTATTTGTTTTTTTGTCCATTGCACACAAACATCCCCATCTCTGAAACAATCACCATCCTACAAAACAAACTCAAACAGAACAACACACCAGACGAACTTATCAATGAAATAACAGAAACTCTGAACATTATCACAAAACAAAACTACTTTACTTATAACAATAAATACTACACACAGAACGATGGCCTACCCATGGGCTCCCCCATATCCAGCATTCTAGCAGAAGTCTTCCTCCAACACTTAGAAAAAACAAAAATACTCACAAACAATGACAGACACTCACATAAAATACTATATTGGCACAGATACGTTGATGACATTCTAATACTATACAGGGGAAACAAAAGACAATGTGAACAGTTACTAACGCACATAAACAAAATACATAAAAACATAACATTCACTGCCGAATACGAACACAACAATACCATAAACTTCTTAGACCTCTCCATCACAAAACTAGAACACAGGCACAAATTCAGTATATACAGAAAACCAACTACAACTGACACACTAATACCACAACACCTCCAATCACCCAATACAACACAAACTAGCTGCTTTTAGAACCATGATACATAGACTTAACAACATCCCCTTAGATGAAATAGACTACAAAGACGAACTAAACACGATAAAATATCTAGCAGAATCTAACGGTTATGACAGAACAATAGTCAGTAAACTCCTACACAAAACACAAAACAAACAACAGACAAAGACAGAAAACAACAAATTCATAACACTAACATACATCAACAAACAAACAGAAAAAATTGCCCACAAATTCAAAAAAGCAGGATACAGAATCGCTTACAAAACTACTAACAAAACAGAACACACACTATCAAAACGCACGCCCAAAGCACAAAACAAATTCGATCTACCCGGTGTATATAAACTAAATTGTTCAAATTGCAATAAATTCTACATAGGCCAGACAGGACGTAGCTTCAAACATAGATACATTGAACACACAAAAGCACTCCACACCACTACAGAATCTACCTTCGCAAACCACCTCATTGAAGCAAACCACACATATAAAAACATCGACAATAACATGAACATACTACACGTACACACAAAAGGCCGAAAACTAGACACTCTAGAACAATTAGAAATATACAAACACACAAAAACAAATAAAAACGACATCCTAAACGAACAGACACAATTCAAATCGCACGCATTATTCGAACACATCTCACCACACACACACAGCTTCGATCTTTCGAAACATTATCTCGTCACCAACAACAAGACGAACAGCACTACTAACGACAGCCTCTGATGAAGCCTTCTATAGGTGAAAGCCGGTTTAGGCTATAAGGTAAAACTTTACGTTTTTACTTATAAAAAACTTAGTGTTCCGAGTCGTCAATATTATAGTGATATATACCTATTGAGAGTTTACCTACAGGTGCAAACATGGCTGGAAAATAAACTAACAGCAACCGAGTGGGGATGGAGGGTGGAGTACCTAAAGAAAAACGGAGGTTCGAAGAAAGCATTAACACCAGTTACCAGCCTTAAGGCATTTGCTCCTGATGATCTTCTTTGTGTCGTCTCCTGTAGCTGCAAATCAGATTGTGGCAATTACTGTGGGTGTAGAAAGTTAGGACTGCAGTGTACACCGATGTGCGAAAATTGTAACGGGATGTCATGTTACAACTCACCAATTTTGGACGATGAGTTAGACAATGTTTTGGACGAATAAAGAAAAACTTCTCCAGAGAGACTATCGCAACTAATGAGAAATTTTATCAAATAAATGTATAAATATCTGTAAATATGTATATATATCACTGCATCAAACTACTTTTGGTAGTACTTTTCGCCGCCATTTTAGCATTCATTGAAATGACAGTGTTCCAAGCCACAATACCATACTGTTGTGGGTGGCGAATTTTCGGGAAACGGCCTCTGCCTTAAGAAGATACCACCAGGGAAACAGCATACTGTTCGAACCCCGGAGAATGTTGAACCCGTGCGTCATGCTATTTGTAGGAGTCCTCGGCGATCGGCATTAAAACACGCAAGTGCCCTACAGATTTCTGACCGCTCCGTACGCAGAATTTTGCATCTGGAACTCGACTTTCATCCCTACAAACTTGTTTTAGTGCAAACACTGAGTGCCCAGGATAAGAGAATTCGCATGCATTGTTGCCATGGACTTGTGAATATTGTGAATGACCAAGTGTTAAACAATCTGCTCATGACCGATGAGACCAATTTCCATCTGTGTGGTTATGTCAATACGCAGAACTGCCGGTACTGGGCATCGCAGAATCCTCAAGAACTGTTTGAATGACCGTTACACAGTGAGAAGGTTGTTGTGTGGTGTGGGTTAACGTCTTTCGGGATAATTGGCCCCTACTTCTTTGAAGACGAAGAGGGGAATGCAGTGACTGTAAATTCACAACGTTACGTTCACATGTTTACAACATTTCTCGCACCTGAGTTACGGCAACATGGTATTGCATTGGAAACCACATGGTTCCAGCAGGATGGGGCAACTGCTCACACTGCAAGGGCTTCCCTGAATAAATTGAGAGAGATGTTTGGAGCCCGAGTGATCTCACACCGAGGGGATGTTCAGTGGCCTCCAAGATCGCCCGACCTCAATGCTTGTGATTACTTTCTGTGGGGGTATCTCAAGAATAGGGTGTACCAGAATCGACCAAGGACAATCGTGGATTTGAAGCGGACTATTCGGACAGAAGTGGCGGCAATCTCTCCGGAAGTTCTGCGGCGCGTAATGCACGGTTTACTGTTACGGTTCGAAGAATGTGTTGAAAATGAGGGACACCATCTAAAGAATGTGATTTTCAAGAAGTAATTAATGTAAGTAAAATGCTTTGAGATGTACTTTAATTCTAAAATAAAATTTTGTTTATAAACTATTTATTCTGGTCATAATTTCACTTAGAAAACCGTCAGGTTTCTCTGCTGGACCATGTATGAGAGGACTGGTTTCTAAAAGTAAATTAAAGCTCTGGTTAAGGCATCTGTTGATGACTGAGCTATTCAGATATTATAACATCACGATTAATGACAAGTTCTTCAATAATGAGCCTGAAAATGAAAGCAGTGCGTCTAGTGAGGATGAAGACGAGGATCAAGAACGACAGCAAGTTGAATGGAAAGACTTATTGTCTCGCATAAATCAATCTAATAGCAAAATAACAAGCATACAGCGAGATGTAACTGGCGAAGAGTACATCAAATTGCAGCACCATACTGTATTCTGGTGTGAAGATTTGATTTTACATCTAACCCCTGGACAAAATAATCAACCATTATCGCTCGCATTCAATGAAGATGCAGAAGAGTTATCATTCCCAGTGATATATTATGGTGTTAAACGGCGGTTTACTTGTCGAGCCACACCATTCATGATAGCTAGTAGTGAAATACATAGACGGGATCGGAGAGGTGTAAAATCCTTGTATCCATACCATAATATATTGTATATGGGTGCTAAAGTGCTGCATTTGAGAATCATAGTGAATTAAAACGTAGCGTTTCGAGCAAATAATAATCAAATCAACAGCGTATCAAGACGAGATCTGGAAGATACCGAGTTTGTTAAGAGCTTGCTGCTAAAAAATGAAGCGTTCATGAAAAACATACCGAACTCAATCCAATATTGGCATCAGCATAAAGACGAATTATTCAGTATGATGCGACAATTAGGCAAACCTACCATATTTCTCACATTGAGCACTTCAGAAATACATTGTCCTCATCTCTTAGAATCTATTTATCGTTTTCAAGAAGATATACCAGTAGACGTGCCGATAGTGATATTTGACGGCATGTCGAGCACAAATCGAGTAGAATTGGTAAACAACGATCCAGTTTTGTGCTGTTTGTATTTCGAGAAATTGGTGTCGACCTTTATTAATGAGTTTAAAAAACCAAATGGCATGTTCGGAGATCATTACGTAGTTGATTATTTCAAGTGCATTGAATTCCAACATAGAGGTAGCCCTCATTGTCATATGTTACTATGGTTAAATAATGCACCAACGTGTAAAAGTATCACAGATAATGACGATTTAACCGCCATTACATCGTTAATCGATCAAATAAGCACACTCGATAGTTCAAAATTGAAAAGCGAACGAAATTTGCAGACACATTGTGTTTTTCCCGAGTATAATTAGTGTTGTGAATCAACAAACACATTATCCATCATGTCTTTAAGTCGTTTTGTTAGTGCTGATCAATCAGATGATGATGACGAACCTCGAGTATCAATTTTAAACTCATGTTCTCTGGTATCCAAGTCAAGTTTCAATACAGGTTAAAATTAATTTACCTTTTTTTATCAGTTATGTGACTTCTTATTGTATTTATTTAAATAACGTGTTTCGAGGCTCAAGGCCTCATCTTCAGATTTCAGTCCCGTGTGGACGTCGTTAACACATTAAATTAAGCTAAGCTAAACACATCGCGAGCCAGCAAAGGGTGTGCACCCAGACATCGGTTAACTTGTGTAGTGTGTTTTATTTTAATGTGTTAATGACGTCCACACGGGACTGAAATCTGAAGATGAGGCCTTGAGCCTCGAAATGCGTTATTTAAATAAATACAGTAAGAAGTTACACGATGGATAAAAAAAGGTAAATTAATTTTAATCTGTCTCGAGTATCAACTTCGATCGTCGAACCATGCGAATATACGTTACGTCCTAATGATGGTGAAGATCTTTCTTTACAGCAACAAATCTAAAAGATATCTAGGATGATTTTACTAATACGTGCAAGGATAAGATCTGTATTAGTACTGTCGACAAACTGAAAGAAACTCATCTTAAGTTGATGAAAAAAGCGATTGTTTCCCAGCATTTCGTTCAATTCCAATATAAGGAGGCGCCTTATCTACTGATACTAACGCGTACGGGTTGTTTATCAACGATTCTGAAAATTTCACCTCCAGAAACATAATACAGGATTTAGATCATCTTCAAGCCAAACATCGTGTGAATTTGTTGTTACCGACTGTCAAATATTGGTGGAATCAGCAGAGCAAAGAGTTGATGGAAGCGTTTATTGAAATGTTTGTTACCAATATGAAATGTATAGCCAATACATCTGCCTTTATTGATGCCGTTAACCGCTATAAATTGCATGATTTTGCAAAGGTAGTTCAGAATATGGAAGTGAAAATATTAACGGCCGATAAAATTGGTAAGAATGATCGAATTACGCGTGCAGTATTTGGAGTAAGATTGTATAATTTGTTCGGAACACCAAGTAAAATTACAGCACCTTTGTATAAAATTAAGAACCAACAAACATTAACTTGCGGCAAATGGAAGGAACTCAAGATTGCTGCTTATATGCATTCGGTTCTCTTATTGAAAATTGCTGGTTTTAAGTTAACATCATCGGGGATCACTCTAGATATGTTCGTCGAAACACTAGTCTTTGATAAGTTTGAACGAATGGACAAGATTAATAAAGCAGGACCTCGTAAAGTATTGTCATGATTTACAATCCAAGAGGATCAGACATCTTCGGAAGAGTAATGTGATGAACAGCCTGAGAAAAAGCGCAAAATCGACATGGATGATTGGTGAATGCGTGCGCACTTATGAATGCGACTACATTTAACTTATAATCTGTACATTGGTAAATGAATAAAAATAAATATATATATTTTTTAGGTTTATAGAAGCATTTTCAATGCCCTTCTCTATGCATTGCATTTGTGCAATGCCTGTAAATTTTATTTTTATCAGTTTTAATTGAAATCCATGTAGGTAACAAATATTAAATGTGAATGTTTTAAATAGCTAAACAGTTTTCAAGCTAAAGATAAATAAGAAATTTAATACTTCCATATTTCCTGAGTCAAATTCATCAATTAAATTGATGTAGGCCTGTTGCAGTATATATTAATAATGGCAGATTATTATGGAAGATTGTTTATTGCTAATAGCAAATCAGTTTAGGTCTATACAAACAAAATAGAATTAGTCAATAAAAAATGATTTCATGAGATTATATTATGTTTGTAATATTTGCTTGAGAAACTGAGCGAGGGAATAAGGTAATTCATTAAATAAGGACAATTTACAAACTACACAGTAACTGATGAAATTACCAGTTTAAGCAGACATTAAGAGTTCTGAAACATAGCCTAGGTGTTTTGAACAAATCAAGTAAGCCATGTGAAGGTCCACCTTTCTTTATACTGATACGGCTACTCTGGCTACCACGGCGACTCTGCTGGCTATGACGGCTACCAACACTGGTACGACTTCGAGTGGGTAGGAAGTGTGCTCTGTCCACTGGCTCTAATTTGTTTTTCTTAGCAGCTTTTTCAATAATCTTAGTAGCTTTAACGCGGCGATTCTGTGACCACAACCATCTTGGTGACTCATCCATTAACCTGAAATGAAAATGACAGTAATAATGAAATAAATTATACTAAAACTGTGCAAGAAAAGCATTTATTTAGAAATTTTATCATAAAGACACTCTAATATAGCTTGAATCAATTAAATTCATCTGTAATTCAATGGAGTACTCTGATTTTAATTAATCATTAGAAATAGTAGATAATACATATTAATCGATAATTACAATAACATTAAAATGTGGTTCGTAAATGTGCAACTTGAAACCTCCTTTTTTGCTAGCAAGTTATTGTGTTTGGCCAGTTTCATACATACAGTAAGACTATAGTTAAATCACATAACTTCGCCTTATTCATTGGCAATCAATAATTTATCTTAGAATGCAAATTGGCTATTGAAAGTACAGAAAAGATGGAAGAACAGAAGAAAGTTGTATAATTCATTGAACAATGGAATCATTATTAAAAATTAAAATTACAATACAGTTTAATGTTTCATAACATGAATAAAACTAACCATACATCAGAGTTTGCAAACACAAACTGCCATAAAGTTGTTACATTACAGGCTAGTTCAATAACCATGTAAGTTTGTGGGGTTAAATAATGCTACATTTCCAGCAGAGGCCCACACACATAATACATTGCTAATACCCAACTACAAATAAATTTGTACTAATTTAGCATTTATTGCTAAAATGGATACATAACCATTTTAGGAAACATACAAATCACAAACATTTACTTTAAATCATTTAAGTAAGGCAAGGTGAGAATGTACCAACATTTAGGCCTATAGCTAATCTGCCTAGAGGATGCTTCACAACATGCGTGGTAAAATGCAGTTCTGATGAGTTTGGTGGTTTATCATTCACCATAACAATGAGAATTTGGATCTTGGGCTCTACTATGCTGTGACACATAACACACCACTCCTCTCTACAAAGTCCTCGATGATCTTCATCTGTTGTCCCACTCTGTACCAATCTTTTTGAGTTTAAGTTATTGTAGACAGTCTGAGCTTTGGCAAAATCATGGAAGTTCATAAAAATTCTAAGATATTCCTGCTTCTTCCTAGGGTTTTTATCTGGTTTTATATGTGAGATAATTGAATGTGACAATTTTTCTGTAGTTCTATGCACACAGGCAAATCTATCTAGTGTAAGAAAAAATAAACTAATACTTGAACACTGCAAAAGCAATTATTAACAATTATACAAATAATATACAATTCTAAAGTGGTAAGCAGTTAAATTGTATAGATCAATGTGACCGACTTGAAAATTAAAGTGGTTAATAATTTTGGTTTGTAAAATGAGCAACTGTAAGCGATTTAGTGAAGCCATTATGTGTATTTGTCTGTTTTCCTTTAATTCTAACTAATGCCAGTGTTATTAAAAATATTCCAAACATTCTTTTAGGAGAGAAGTATGTGACATTCTCAGTAGCTTACTGATGTATTGTTTTTACAAATAAAACCAACTGTGGATTGCTAAAACAGTATACTGCATTCTCTCTATCAACTTGCAATTAGCGTGAGACAGTATTTTTACTTCAGAACAAACTTTTTGTAGTGACTGCTATGCCCATGGAGCAATGGTTGTACAATACTTAGAATACTACAGTAGCAATTCTGTTTGCAGTTTGATCAAGATGCCACTAAACATTTGGACAGCTCCTCCAGTTCCCCAAACTGAAGTGTTTAACTTTGAAGCAGTTCCAAAGACCATCTGAAGCAGTTCTTTCACTTCATCTGGACAATGAATAATTTAACATTGGCTTTAATTCCAAATTTCCTGTAACATTATTACTTAAAAGACAGCATTATTATTATTATTGACACTTTCTAAGTTCAGATAAATCCTCTCATCTTTTGCTCATGGTAATTTTAAAATGGCATCTCACTCAGTTATATATTTTTTGGGAAGCATAACCATCAATACCAAGGACACAAGACTACACAGTAGTAGTCACACGCAGTCTGATACAAGTGGTGATATATGAGAGCACATTTCCATTTGTAGTAACCAATGACCGGAGTGCTTTAAAAATTACTGTTATTTGTTTTAAATTAAAATGTAAAACATTTGTTTAAAATGTTTTTATGATATACAGTAAAATATTTGTAAACTGTGTGAAAGGCACTTCAGGAGGCCATAAATCAGAGCAAGGCTTGCTGCTGAAGGCAATTGGGGAAAGACATTAAGCAGAACCCCTGGGGACTTGGATATAAGTTGATCATTAAAAGACTGATCTGAGCTGGACTCAATTTGGACCATATCGATAAATTGACTTTCTTCTCCAGAAAATAATTTGAAAAGGCTGTCTCCTTGACGATCAAAAAAGCACTGGGTCCAGAAGCAATCCCAAGCAAGGTGCTGAGGGCAGTTTTCTGACATAGTCCATGCCTCTTGCCTGACATGTAAAGTGCATGCCTAACATCAAGCTTGTTTCCTACACCCTAGAAAGTTGAGCATCTTGTGCGTGTCAGGACACCCTTAAGCTTCCCTCATCCTATCACCCCCTGTGCATGTTGAATACATTAGGAAGAGTGCTGAGAGGCTCATCCAGGTGAGACTTATGGTAGCAGTGCAGGCTCAACTTTCAATGAGGCAATATGGTTTTAAAGTTGGTCAACATGATCCTTGAAGTATCTGATCCAGCAAGAAGGGCAGACGACCACAATCACTTCTCTTGTCGGGTGGTGCTTTTTATGACACTCAACGTAAGGAATGCCTTCAACTCCATGAGATGGTGTGACAGGTTGGAAATACATGTGCAGTCGTTCCATATACCTAGCTACACACATTTTGTGGATGATAGATCACTACTTGAAGGATTGTACCCTACTTTATTCACCTAGGGAATTACAGCGGAAAATGGCGATCACATCTGGGGCAGCTTAGGGATCAGTTGTTTTTCAACATATTGTTTTAATTGTTATTATTATTATTGTTAATATCAATATAAATAATACTATATATTAGTGCTGTCGATTGATCAAAATATTTAATCGGTTAATCAAGAAGGTTTAATCGATTAATCGAGTTTGGGTACTAAAAAATTATCATACTAATGGCTTACAAATTTAATTTTAATAGATGTATCTAATTGTTACTTTTTTTGTTTTGTTTTTAAGTAACTTATAAAATCAGTACATTAGCATGGATTACATTCAAATAATTATAATATGTATGAACAGATTTAATAATGTGAACTGTTATCAGGAGACTAAGTGACAAATATGAATTTGAAGGTAAGGATATGGTAGTTATACCATTAGACTCGCCTAGTCAGTACTGCTTCAACCAGGATTGTAAGCATGTGAGTGTGTTCACATGGTCCGGATCAAGGGCTGCTCTACGTTTAGTAACAATATTGCCTGCGTCACTAAACACTCGTTCGCACGGAACCGATGTAGCTGGAACGCAGAGCAATTGTTTCGCTACAGATGAAAGAAGTGGAAGCTGAATGGAATGTGTTTTCCACCACAGTAAGGGGTCTGCAAAGTCATCATCCAGTTCTGCCAAAAATCTGTAGACATCAACCTCTGTTGTGAGCGGTGTTAACGGAGCTGTTTCTTCCCTCTTGTCATCACCGTCTTCTTCAAAAACAAATTTTCTTTTCTTCACATTTTGTTTTATTTCTGTTTGTGCAGTGGTCACAACTTTATTGGAAATTCTGTTCTACACTAATTCTCTTGCTTCTCTTGGAAGACATTTCAAATATTTAAATCTTGGATCAAAAGCCGTAGCTTCTTGATACATTTCTATTTTAGGCCAGGCATTTACTCTTTCCGTTAAATCATCTAACAGAGCTGTTTTGAATCGAGTAATGTAACCAAGATCCGTGTCGGTAATTTTTAGACTTACTCTTAAATGAGTTATGGTGGGTAGTACAACACTTGCTGTCACGTATTTACTTCCTCCAAGAAAATCACATATTTCCAAACATGGTTTAAGACATTTATATATTTTTTGTGTCATTTCCCATTCCACTTCAGTTAATGGAATGATGTTTGATGGATTGGTGGACATTATAGCTACAATTCCTTCCTTGGCTTCCAGAAGAGACTCGAACATAAGGCATGCACTATTCCATTGGGTGACTATATCTTGTTTCAGTTTGCACTGCGGAATATTAAGTTCTTTCAGTTTTTGGCATAGCTGATTTTCTAAATAAGGACTGTGCTTGAAATGACCCACCATTTTTCTACATTTGGAAAGCTGTTTATCTATAGACGCATTCTCAATTGCTGTATTCAGACTTAATTGTAGGGTATGAGCAGTGCACCTAACTTTATCGTATTTCGAATTTTCGACACCAAGAACAATATTCCTGGCATTGTCTGTACATATTGCAACTACTTTACTTTGAAGATTCCAGTCAGACACAACTTGTTCGAATTCTTCCGTACAATTTGCTGCACTATGTTTCTCCACCACATGTTTCACTTGTGGCAGAATGCCCAGTTAGAATCAATCCAATGAGCACCAACACCCAAATAACCTTGATTTGCTATCGATGTCTAGAAAGCACCTGTAATGCCAACAAATTCAGTTTCTTTTAGTTTGTCTAGCAGCTTGGATCGTTCGACATCATAAAATTTCTCAATCCGTCTAGTTACAACGTCTCTAGATGGAAGATTATAAGAACTACTACCTACAGCTTCCCTTAAAACTTCTTTTAGCCCTTCATCCGAAATTATATTGATAGGTCGACTGTCTTTTACTATCCATTTCACAATTTTATTTGTTAGTTCAGCCTCCTTTAATGAAGAGATTGGTTTCACTATAAAATGATTCAAGTTCGACTGAGATGAACTTGCATTAACAACAGATGATTCAGCAACACTTTGTAAGGGATAGACGTGTTTTAAATGGTATTGCAAACTGCTAGTGCTACCGCTGTAGCTAAATGATTTCCCACAAAGCTTACAGAAAACGGTTTTCCTGTCCGTCACTTTACCACTGTCGTTCAATTTATATCCAAAACTTCCACCGAGTCTTCCTCATAAGTCTTCATACGCCATAACACAGATTTCATGCACGGTACAGGAAACACACACACAAAAAGTAGCTTCTTTGAAAAACACAAGTTTTCCTCACCTGAATAAACACACTGTAACACGCCACCTGTCCAACTGTTATTATTATAGCAAATTGGAAGTTAAAGGCATGGAACTGCGCGAAACGCTTACGGTCAGAGGGGAAAGGCTATGCGGAGGGAGTCGCTATGAGATGTGAGAAGCGAATTGTAGCTATCAGCGACATATCTGAGTGTTGTTTGGTCTGTCATTGTGTACTGCTGAGACGTAAAAAACTACAGCCTTTCTGACCGTTCTTATCGCAACGGAATTTGCAAACTGTACACTTCCACTCCTTAATTACACGCGACTATCTCTACAGTTTCTCATTACATAAAGGAATGTATTCTTCGTATTAATTTAATTCCAAGAATCTTTTAATCCTGGACAACAAAAAACTGTGTTATAACTTCCCGTCCTTGATTATGAATAACTTTCCTGTCTTTGCTAGTTGAAGGAAAAGTATCCATTTTAATAAATCTCGTTACTGGATGATAACACAAATAATTACAATAATACGTAATTACAGAATAAAAACTACCAATAGAAATTAACTAAAAAATTAAATAACTAATAAAAATGAGTGACTGTAAAATGATATAATTAAAAATAAATTGAAATAATAATAACAAAAGCATGACTGAGATAGTACGTTACACAATAACTAAGAATGTACGGGTAACTAAAACATCACACGCAAAGTTGGCGACACCTTCACTTGCATACCAGCTGATTCTCCGGTACCCTCCCGCCATTCACAATTTCAAAGTGGACTCGTCCATCCATAAATTGGTTTCTGCGCATATGCCCTTAACTTTCAGTTTTACTATACTATAGGTCGCCCATTGTTAGGATGAGAGTACAGGCTCTTGTGGGACTTTTATTTTTAGCATACTCACCCCCTCTCAGACAATTAGTAGTAGGCACCTGACTCGGCCTTCTATTGTAGATCTTATCGTACACGGACTAAATCTGACATGCCGCTACCTGGCTTTTGAAAACCACTGGAACTTCACCACCCTTTCTCTTTCAGTGTTTTCGTGGGAACTTCCAGCAGTACTAAATGATTTAAAATAACGGGACTCTTGTTCAAGAGACAAGACATAACTCAGGTATTTGGTGGACAAGCTTCAACTTCTCATAAAAGAAAATTTCAACAACCGATTAATTTTAATCGACTATTATTCAATTAAGTAGTTTTGATTGATTAATCGAAGTTCAAATTTTAATCGGTTAATCGGTTCGATTAACCGATTAAATCCGCAACACTACTATATAAATATATATATATAAATATATATATATTTATATATATATTTATATTATTTCAATCACTTTCTGCTACAGTCCGTTTCTTGATGTATATAATACTTTAATATTTATAACTAAATTTACCTCAAGATATACTTTTTTCCTATTAGGAACATGTTTTGTTGGTCTTTGGTCTTTATATATATATAATAAATCTCTTGGTCTCTAATATATATATACATCCAATTTAGCCACACATGCAATAAACACAGGACGTGAATTCCCAGACATAACCAATGTAACACTAATAAAACATATACCACACAAAGGCACCATAATGAACATTTGGGAAAATTTACAGATTTACAAACATAAAACACAAAACAAACTAATACCAGAACAAATACAAATCAATACAAAACATGACACAATATTCAAAGCACTCAACATCGAAAATACACAAAATACAAAAACAGATACCACAACCACACACAATAATGAAATTTTAAAAGACCAAAGACCAACAAACTACCTTAATAACATCCAGAAGCCAACACACAAATACTTCACCAGAAACAAGATGGCGAAGGCTGAAGATGAGAGAACAGGAACTCTCGAAACATGTTCCTAATAGGAAAAAAGTATATCTTGAGGTAAATTTAGTTATAAATATTAAAGTAATATATATATATATATATAATAACATAACAAAAATAATACACCTCAAAGGAAAACAAATGTACCATCAAAATTCACGGTACAATATGCATAAACGCAATCCATTTAAGTAACAAAAACAAAAAGAGAAATAGTATAATAACTAAATAATTGATAATTGTGAAATAGAGAATGAAAACTCAGGGATGAAATAATTTAATGACAGTGACAAACAATGACTGACGATGACCAAAATACCCAGAAGTGGAGATAAAAAAAAAATGTACATAGTAATTTATAAATAGAAATTAATACATAAATGTGTAAAACTAGAATGTAAGAAATAAGACATTGTGAATAAACCTATTTAACTACGAGGAGGTCTGCACACTTCAGACAGTTATTTTGTATCATGGAACTACAGAAAGTGAATGATATAAATTTTACAAATATAATAAGATCAAAATATAATTACAAAATTTGTATAGTGTGGCAGCGCGTAAAAGTGAGAATAACAGTGAAATACGGTAAAAAGGAAAAATTGTGTATAATGAAAATGATGAAACATAATTATAATGAGCATTGAAGGGGATATATAATCTATATGAACCAGTTATAGATTGAACCCACATAGTGAAATCAAACAAAGTAAAAAGTTAAAAAATAGAAAATCTTACGTTAAAAAAAACTTATAATAATATATTGACGAAGAAAAAAATAAAGATCAACATAATCAAGTGAATTAGAAATTTAATGAAGAAATTTGTGTTAGTGGTTGAAATCACAATCAGAATGATCACAGTTGCACACCACTATATAAAAATTATCCCAATTAGCGGTTTCAAGCTTCACAGCCCATTGTCAGATTGGAATAGACAGGAAATTCGTAAAAACAACCCCTTCACCCTCTCCTTCACCCTGCTCACACACAACAAGCTATAATATAAATGACCCTTCCCCACCCCCATAAACCCTGTCCCACTATCTGTAGAGATACATATTTTTCTAGCAAATTCCTTGTGTTTCAGTGTTGTGTGTGTGTGTGTGTGTGTGTGTGTGTGTGTGCGTGTGTGTGTGTGTGTGTGTGTCCTTTTAAACTACCCTCTTCCTCTCCACACACGTGGGTCAGTCATACACCCTTATTTTAAAACATCCAATTAGTACTGTGCAAAAAAATTCTTAATCTTATCTATCTGTCCTCTATCATTTACTTCTTAATCATGTTATAAAATATTTCTTCATTATCAAATTTAATTTTAATATTAATTAAATTGTCTAACCCTTTTTCTCTTTCTTTCAATATTTCTAACTCCTCTCTAAGCTTCCTTTCAACTGTGTTATTCACTACTTTTACAATTTCGTATTCTTCCAAAGGATTAACAAACTTATGGTTGTCTTCTATGAAATGTCTTGCATATAACGAATTGGTTGTTCTATTACCTTCTCCACGTTTGTGGTCAGACAACCTGCATACGAATTTTCGTCCTGTCTCTCCTAGGTACACCTTGTTGCAGTCTTTACATTTTAATTTATAAATTCCGCTTTTCTGTAATACTGGAATTTTTTCTATATTCTTATTCTTTATTCTATCAAATACCGTTTCACATTTTTTAATAGCTATATCTACTCCATATGTATTAAAACATTTTATAATTTTTCTAGTATGTGAACCTATGTATGTCAATGACCCTGCATAATTCTTTTGTTCTGGTTCTATTTTATCTTTTTGTATGTTAACCCTTTTCATAACTTTATCCACTATGTTGGTGTTATAATTATTATTCCTTACAATTCCCTTTATCGTTCTTAACTCCCTATCTTTTGATTCGGTCTCTTTTAAACACTTCTGAGCTCTGTAACAAAATGAATTGATTGCCACCATTTTATATCTATATGGGTGGTAAGACTCTCTTGGTATAATTATATCAGAATACGACTCTTTCCTAAATATCCCAAACTGTAGTTTCTCATTATCTTGAATTTCTATGTTTAAATCTAAGTAATTTATTTTCTTACCTCCTATCTCTTCTTTAAATTGTAAGTTTTTATCCTTATTATTTACCTCATTTATAAACTCATGCACTTCTTCTATGCTTCCTTCCCAAATTACTAATACATCATCAACGTATCTAGACCATAATTTTATATTGTTTTTATACTTAGTGGAAGTTATTAATTGCTTTTCAAAATCATTCATCTATATTTCAGCAAGAATAGGGGATAATGAAGACCCCATAGGTAAACCTTTTATCTGTATATAAAACTTGTTATTAAACCTAAAATAGTTCTGATTTACACATTCTTTAATTACTTTCATCAACTGCTTTTTATACCTGTATTCTCCCATATTATTATCGTTTATTAACTTAATAACTTTATTTACTGTGATATTTATTGGTAAACATGTCCTTAACATCCAGTGATATCAATTTTGTATTTACATTAATCCTAATATTTTCTAATTTTTCTATCAATTTTACATTATTCTCTATGTTGTATTTTGTCCCAAATTCATATTTCTCTTTCAGTACTCTGCTAACTTCCTTTGATAATTTATAAATAGGTGCGTTAATAAAAGAAACAATCGGTCTAATTGGTTTTCCTTCTTTATGTATCTTAACCTGACTTTTAAAAGTTGGTGCTGTTGGATTACTTTCCAATAAATACTTTTTCTTATTTTCTTCTATAAATGTTATCTGTTTCATGATTTGTTTTATCCTTGACTGGTACTTACTTGTATAATCATACTTTATTTCCTCGTATGGTCCTTCCCTTATAAATTCTTCCGTTTTCTTTATGTATTCGTCCTTTCTCAGTAGTACCATTGTATTTCCTTTGTCCGCCTTCGTAACTATAATATCATTCTTCTTTATTTTATTCTTTAGTTTAGTTACAGTTGATTTGATTTTTTGTTCATTTTTTGAATTATACAAACTTTTCTTAAATATTTTATCTACTACATTCCCTACTTCCCACCTTATTCTTTTTTTATCATTTTCATTTCCTAGTTTTTGTATTATGCTTTCGCATTCAATAATCGTTTTTTCTTGATTTAATTCTGGTGGCGGTGCATATTTTAAGCCTTTTGCTAACATTTCTTTTTCTTCTGTATTGAAATTTACCTCTGTAAGGTTTATTACTCTTTTTTCGTAGCTATTCTTAGAGAGGTGTTCCTTTTTTACTTCGTTCTTTCTTATTAATTTATTTAACTTATCTACCATTTTTTTATTTTTATTTTCCAATTTCTTTTCTACGTACCCTAAACCAAAATTATATAATATTTCTTCTAACTCTACATACGAGTATATTCTTAACAATTCTATGTGTCTGTCATATAATTCCCTATTATATCTATTGATTAAGCCGTAGAGTGACCTTATTTCCAGTTTTATCCACAACTTCTCGCTTTGTTCTTTTACTTTTTTGGCTACACTGTTCTTATTTTAAATTTTAACTTGAGCGTACTTTGGGATGACATTATTATCCAGACATTGTTTATTAAACCATATTTTACTTAAAACCCTCTTCAATTTAACTTTTAACTTAAGATATTTAAATACTTTACTTACCTTATTGTTGTCGTTTATTACCTCATTGTTGTTGTCCATTACCTGTAGTCGATTGCACATCTTAACAGACGTTTAATGAAGAAATTTGTGTTAGTGGTTGAAATCACAATCAGAATGATCACAGTTGCACACCACTATATAAAAATTATCCCAATTAGCGCTTTCAAGCTTCACAGCCCATCGTCAGATTGGAATAGACAGAAAATTCGTAAAAACAACTCCTTCACCCCTCTCCTCCACCCTGCTCACACACAACAAGCTATAATATAAATGACCCTTCCCCACCCCCTAAACCCTGTCGCACCATCTGTAGTGGTGAGAATTTCGTATTCTTCCAAAGGATTAACAAACTTATGGTTGTCTTCTATGATATAGAGATACATATAACCAATTCGTTATATGCAAGACATTTCATAGAAGACAACCATAAGTTTGTTAATCCTTTGGAAGAATACGAAATTCTCACCACTACAGATGGTGCGACAGGGTTTAGGGGGTGGGGAAGGGTCATTTATATTATAGCTTGTTGTGTGTGAGCAGGGTGGAGGAGAGGGGTGAAGGAGTTGTTTTTACGAATTTCCTGTCTATTCCAATCTGACGATGGGCTGTGAAGCTTGAAAGCGCTAATTGGGATAATTTTTATATAGTGGTGTGCAACTGTGATCATTCTGATTGTGATTTCAACCACTAACACAAATTTCTTCATTAAACGTCTGTTAAGATGTGCAATCGACTACAGGTAATGGACAACAACAATGAGGTAATAAACGACAACAATAAGGTAAGTAAAGTATTCAAATATCTTAAGTTAAAAGTTAAATTGAAGAGGGTTTTAAGTAAAATATGGTTTAATAAACAATGTCTGGATAATAATGTCATCCCAAAGTACGCTCAAGTTAAAATTTAAAATAAGAACAGTGTAGCCAAAAAAGTAAAAGAACAAAGCGAGAAGTTGTGGATAAAACTGGAAATAAGGTCACTCTACGGCTTAATCAATAGATATAATAGGGAATTATATGACAGACACATAGAATTGTTAAGAATATACTCGTATGTAGAGTTAGAAGAAATATTATATAATTTTGGTTTAGGGTACGTAGAAAAGAAATTGGAAAATAAAAATAAAAAAATGGTAGATAAGTTAAATAAATTAATAAGAAAGAACGAAGTAAAAAAGGAACACCTCTCTAAGAATAGCTATGAAAAAAGAGTAATAAACCTTACAGAGGTAAATTTCAATACAGAAGAAAAAGAAATGTTAGCAAAAGGCTTAAAATATGCACCGCCACCAGAATTAAATCAAGAAAAAACGATTATTGAATGCGAAAGCATAATACAAAAACTAGGAAATGAAAATGATAAAAAAAGAATAAGGTGGGAAGTAGGGAATGTAGTAGATAAAATATTTAAGAAAAGTTTGTATAATTCAAAAAATGAACAAAAAATCAAATCAACTGTAACTAAACTAAAGAATAAAATAAAGAAGAATGATATTATAGTTACGAAGGCGGACAAAGGAAATACAATGGTACTACTGAGAAAGGACGAATACATAAAGAAAATGGAAGAATTTATAAGGGAAGGACCATACGAGGAAATAAAATATGATTATACAAGTAAGTACCAGTCAAGGATAAAACAAATCATGAAACAGATAACATTTATAGAAGAAAATAAGAAAAAGTATTTATTGGAAAGTAATCCAACAGCACCAACTTTTAAAAGTCAGGTTAAGATACATAAAGAAGGAAAACCAATTAGACCGATTGTTTCTTTTATTAACGCACCTATTTATAAATTATCAAAGGAAGTTAGCAGAGTACTGAAAGAGAAATATGAATTTGGGACAAAATACAACATAGAGAATAATGTAAAATTGATAGAAAAATTAGAAAATATTAGGATTAATGTAAATACAAAATTGATATCACTGGATGTTAAGGACATGTTTACCAATATCACAGTAAATAAAGTTATTAAGTTAATAAACGATAATAATATGGGAGAATACAGGTATAAAAAGCAGTTGATGAAAGTAATTAAAGAATGTGTAAATCAGAACTATTTTAGGTTTAATAACAAGTTTTATATACAGAAAAAAGGTTTACCTATGGGGTCTTCATTATCCCCTATTCTTGCTGAAATATAGATGAATGATTTTGAAAAGCAATTAATAACTTCCACTAAGTATAAAAACAATATAAAATTATGGTCTAGATACGTTGATGATGTATTAGTAATTTGGGAAGGAAGCATAGAAGAAGTGCATGAGTTTATAAATGAGGTAAATAATAAGGATAAAAACTTACAATTTAAAGAAGAGATAGGAGGTAAGAAAATAAATTACTTAGATTTAAACATAGAAATTAAAGATAATGAGAAACTACAGTTTGGGATATTTAGGAAAGAGTCGTATTCTGATATAATTATACCAAGAGAGTCTTACCACCCATATAGATATAAAATGGCGGCAATCAATTCATTTTGTTACAGAGCTCAGAAGTGTTTAAAAGAGACCGAATCAAAAGATAGGGAGTTAAGAACGATAAAGGGAATTGTAAGGAATAATAATTATAACACCAACATAGTGGATAAAGTTATGAAAAGGGTTAACATACAAAAAGATAAAATAGAACCAGAACAAAAGAATTATGCAGGGTCATTGACATACATAGGTTCACATATTAGAAAAATTATAAAATGTTTTAATAAATATGGAGTAGATATAGCTATTAAAAAATGTGAAACGGTATTTGATAGGATAAAGAATAAGAATATAGAAAAAATTCCAGTATTACAGAAAAGCGGAATTTATAAATTAAAATGTAAAGACTGCAACAAGGTGTACCTAGGAGAGACAGGACGAAAATTCGTATGCAGGTTGTCTGACCACAAACGTGGAGAAGGTAATAGAACAACCAATTCGTTATATGCAAGACATTTCATAGAAGACAACCATAAGTTTGTTAATCCTTTGGAAGAATACGAAATTGTAAAAGTAGTGAATAACACAGTTGAAAGGAAGCTTAGAGAGGAGTTAGAAATATTGAAAGAAAGAGAAAAAGGGTTAGACAATTTAATTAATATTAAAATTAAATTTGATAATGAAGAAATATTTTATAACATGATTAAGAAGTAAATGATAGAGGACAGATAGATAAGATTAAGAATTATTTTGCATAGTACTAATTGGATGTTTTAAAATAAGGGTGTATGACTGACCCACGTGTGTGGAGAGGAAGAGGGTAGTTTAAAAGGATGCGCGCACACACACACACACACACACAACACTGAAACACGAGGAATTTGCTAGAATAAATATGTATCTCTACAGTTGGTGGGACAGGGTTTAGGGGGTGGGGAAGGGTCATTTATATTATAGCTTGTTGTGTGTGAGCAGGGTGGTGGAGAGGGGTGAAGGGGTTGATTTTACGAATTTCCTGTCTATTACAATCTGGCGATTGGCTGTGAAGCTTGAAAGCGCTAATTGGGATAATTTTTATATAGTGGTGTGCAACTGTGATCATTTTGATTGTGATTTCAACCACTAACACAAATTTCTTCATTAAACGTCTGTTAAGGTGTGCAATCGACTACAGGTAATGGACAACAACAATGAGGTAATAAACGACAACAATAAGGTAAGTAAAGTATTTAAATATCTTAAGTTAAAAGTTAACTTGAAGAGGGTTTTAAGTAAAATATGGTTTAATAAACAATGTCTGGATAATAATGTCATCCCAAAGTACGCTCAAGTTAAAATTAAAAATAAGAACAGTGTAGCCAAAAAAGTAAAAGAACAAAGCGAGAAGTTGTGGATAAAACTGGAAATAAGGTCACTCTACGGCTTAATCAATAGATATAATAGGGAATTATATGACAGACACATAGAATTGTTAAGAATATACTCGTATGTAGAGTTAGAAGAAATATTATATAATTTTGGTTTAGGGTACGTAGAAAAGAAATTGGAAAATAAAAATAAAAAAATGGTAGACAAGTTAAATAAATTAATAAGAAAGAACGAAGTAAAAAAGGAACACCTCTCTAAGAATAACTATGAAAAAAGAGTAATAAACCTTACAGAGGTAAATTTCAATACAGAAGAAAAAGAAATGTTAGCAAAAGGCTTAAAATATGCACCGCCACCAGAATTAAATCAAGAAAAAACGATTATTGAATGCGAAAGCATAATACAAAAACTAGGAAATGAAAATGATAAAAAAAGAATAAGGTGGGAAGTAGGGAATGTAGTAGATAAAATATTTAAGAAAAGTTTGTATAATTCAAAAAATGAACAAAAAATCAAATCAACTGTAACTAAACTAAAGAATAAAATAAAGAAGAATGATATTATAGTTACGAAGGCGGACAAAGGAAATACAATGGTACTACTGAGAAAGGACGAATACATAAAGAAAACGGAAGAATTTATAAGGGAAGGACCATACGAGGAAATAAAGTATGATTATACAAGTAAGTACCAGTCAAGGATAAAACAAATCATGAAACAGATAACATTTATAGAAGAAAATAAGAAAAAGTATTTATTGGAAAGTAATCCAACAGCACCAACTTTTAAAAGTCAGGTTAAGATACATAAAGAAGGAAAACCAATTAGACCGATTGTTTCTTTTATTAACGCACCTATTTATAAATTATCAAAGGAAGTTAGCAGAGTACTGAAAGAGAAATATGAATTTGGGACAAAATACAACATAGAGAATAATGTAAAATTGATAGAAAAATTAGAAAATATTAGGATTAATGTAAATACAAAATTGATATCACTGGATGTTAAGGACATGTTTACCAATAAATATCACAGTAAATAAAGTTATTAAGTTAATAAACGATAATAATATGGGAGAATACAGGTATAAAAAGCAGTTGATGAAAGTAATTAAAGAATGTGTAAATCAGAACTATTTTAGGTTTAATAACAAGTTTTATATACAGATAAAAGGTTTACCTATGGGGTCTTCATTATCCCCTATTCTTGCTGAAATATAGATGAATGATTTTGAAAAGCAATTAATAACTTCCACTAAGTATAAAAACAATATAAAATTATGGTCTAGATACGTTGATGATGTATTAGTAATTTGGGAAGGAAGCATAGAAGAAGTGCATGAGTTTATAAATGAGGTAAATAATAAGGATAAAAACTTACAATTTAAAGAAGAGATAGGAGGTAAGAAAATAAATTACTTAGATTTAAACATAGAAATTAAAGATAATGAGAAACTACAGTTTGGGATATTTAGGAAAGAGTTGTATTCTGATATAATTATACCAAGAGAGTCTTACCACCCATATAGATATAAAATGGCGGCAATCAATTCATTTTGTTACAGAGCTCAGAAGTGTTTAAAAGAGGCCGAATCAAAAGATAGGGAGTTAAGAACGATAAAGGGAATTGTAAGGAATAATAATTATAACACCAACATAGTGGATAAAGTTATGAAAAGGGTTAACATACAAAAAGATAAAATAGAACCAGAACAAAAGAATTATGCAGGGTCATTGACATACATAGGTTCACATACTAGAAAAATTATAAAATGTTTTAATAAATATGGAGTAGATATAGCTATTAAAAAATGTGAAACGGTATTTGATAGGATAAAGAATAAGAATATAGAAAAAATTCCAGTATTACAGAAAAGCGGAATTTATAAATTAAAATGTAAAGACTGCAACAAGGTGTACCTAGGAGAGACAGGACGAAAATTCGTATGCAGGTTGTCTGACCACAAACGTGGAGAAGGTAATAGAACAACCAATTCGTTATATGCAAGACATTTCATAGAAGACAACCATAAGTTTGTTAATCCTTTGGAAGAATACGAAATTGTAAAAGTAGTGAATAACACAGTTGAAAGGAAGCTTAGAGAGGAGTTAGAAATATTGAAAGAAAGAGAAAAAGGGTTAGACAATTTAATTAATATTAAAATTAAATTTGATAATGAAGAAATATTTTATAACATGATTAAGAAGTAAATGATAGAGGACAGATAGATAAGATTAAGAATTATTTTGCATAGTACTAATTGGATGTTTTAAAATAAGGGTGTATGACTGACCCACGTGTGTGGAGAGGAAGAGGGTAGTTTAAAAGGACACACACACACACACACACACCACTGAAACACAAGGAATTTGCTAGAAAAATATGTATCTCTACAGATGGTGGGACAGGGTTTAGGGGGTGGGGAAGGGTCATTTATATTATAGCTTGTTGTGTGTGAGCAGGGTGGTGGAGAGGGGTGAAGGGGTTGTTTTTACGAATTTCCTGTCTATTCCAATCTGACGATGGGCTGTGAAGCTTGAAAGCGCTAATTGGGATAATTTTTATATAGTGGTGTGCAACTGTGATCATTCTGATTGTGAATTAGAAATTGTGAAACTGAACCTGTGACCCATAACATATCATAGCCAAGGCCTTCACTGAAGTAATTAGTGTGTTGGTAAAAAGAAGGGATTGTTGTTGGAAAAAAATCAAAAAACAAGGCGAACATAATGATATTACTGCTGAATGTTGATACAAATTAATGACCAATGAAAGATGAGATGATTCAAGAAAAACATTCAAAAAACTAGAAGAATAATGTTATAATCACAGGTACAAAAATTTGAAGTCCAGGAGTGACGAATTAAGCAATAAATGCACAAGAGAACTACCAGATTAGTGAGATTACTCCAAAGCTAAGCCTGATATTTGAACTACATTACTATATTAATGATCGAGTTTGTAATGATCGAAATTTTAAAAAAATTTTAATTCGTCGATCAAGTGACACGTTCCCACACTCAAGTCGACGGACACAAGCCCAGGTCGTAAATAATGACGAATCAGGGGCACGTCAAACCCGACGACAGAGCGAAGACAAAGAAAAATGTCTGAGCACTGCACACAATGAGTATTTCAGGGCGTCGCTGACAGCTAGCCGTTTGTCACAATTTACAGCACCCAACAATCTGAAACAAAGACTTCGTCCAGCTGCCGAGTTACACGGAATCGAGATGGAACGCCTGGTGTGGAGGCGAGGCGTAACTGCACAAATTATGAAAGGCTTTACTATGTTACAAAAGGAGTACAGAGCAATTTTAACGGAGAGATAGACAATAGACGTAACTCAGTGAATACTGCCAGTGCATCCTGCACAGCGTGAAAACAAACCCTTGACAGTTTACTGAGATTTACGACTGGAAAGTAGAGTTTCACCGAAATGACGCCAACGAAGGGTTGATAATCGGCGGAACGAACGTCGAGGAACTTAGACAATTAACCAAGACTCTGGAGTCTGTTAACAAAAGCTCAGTCAGAACCTTAGGGAAAGTCTAAACAAAGGATAACAGAAGGCCATGAAATTGCCCTAATTTCTTAGAATCTGTGCTACGCTCGTCACATGAAACACTCCGGGGATGACGACGACCAACCAGCGTCAAGCATCTTCTAAGAGAGCTCGTGGAGAGAGTAGGAAGGGTTCGGACGACGAATCGTGAAACAGAGGATGAGCTCTGCAGAAGGGTAGGAATTTGTACGACCAATCAAGAGTCCGAGGAGGCGTAGAAATCCAAAACTTAGACTTATGGGTAAGATGTTCCAATAAAACTGTTTGGCGAAGACGCGGAGCGGGCAGTCAAGTATTCAATCGAGTAGTCACGTAGTCAAGCGGGCAGTCAGTCGTTCAATCGAACAGTTAGTCGCAGTTAACAGTCAGTCGGTAGTCAAGAGTATGTAGTTAATAGTAGCAGTTGATAGTCGCAATTAATAGTCAGAAGTAAGTGCGTACGATAGACAGACGATTGATCATGTCGAAACAGTAATACGGTTCGTGATAGAAACAGTTTGTGCGACCGACCGGATTCACTAATTTGTAAATTCATAAGTGAACAAAGACATCGGTATAGCCACATTTATACACAATTCTGTGCGGGAAACATAAACTACAAGTGCGCACGGAACTTGAAATCTCAGCTGACGCGCACAAATAACATACTAATTAACACTTAAAGTAGAACAGTGAGTGACACTTCAAACATTCTCACATCACAATGTATCACCTTGTTGAACAATTAATTGAATAAACTATACCAAACAATTAAGCACGCAGTACGCGATACACCCACATAGACGGCACAGTTAACCAAGTACACAAATATGGCAAACTTTCAGAACAATTCAGTGTAATGACAACATTAACACCTCACTATTTGAACTCCGGACACTCGACATCAGCGGGTTACCACAATACCATACACATGACGGGAGTGGAGATTTAGTGGAGTGAAGTGAAGTTATCAGTGCTCTGCGTAACAGTGATTAAGATCTTCGACGAATCATCTGGAAAGTGTCTTCTCACGACGACGGAATTGGATAAACACTCTCAAAGATAAGCTTTATGTATACTTAATCTTAGTAGTATATACTACTGTTCTATTGCCTCTTTTCAAAGAACTAACCCCAAGAGAACAAATATATATGAATCATATGAATCATAAAATCTATAAAATAACACTAACGTAATTCGTTATCTGAGAATTAATGAACGCATTTTAGGTAGGAATAAGTATATTTGTCAATTGTTTATTTTCGTATATGTTATAGATATATGTGCATTATTTACTGCATTTGAATGCACCATGTGTTTATGTTTCAGGAAACATCGCATAAATTGAAATTGTATTTTATATCATGTGTTTTAATATGTATGTAAATTGCAGGATATAGTTACTTACTTAAGTAACAAGTGTAATAAATAAGTAGTTAATTTTCAGTATTCATGCGTTCATTATTGAAATTTCACCTTTGTTATTGATGTATTTCATTCTAAGTATTACACTAAAAATCTCATAACTTATGCTAAACATCAATGGATACAATAAACTCGACCATTGAAACGTCTGATTAATAGACTCATAAAATCGTATTTAATTAGTCACTGTGTTGAGTCAAATCAGACGAATAGAAATAATTTTAGATCTATCAAATTTAACGTATTACATAAATCTTTAATTAATATGATTCATAATTGTTGAGTAATTAATCCGCGCAGATAATTAGCACAGATTAATATTCACTAGATGTAAATGGTTTACACAATTAATTACCACAGATGTAAATTATATTTACACCACTAAATGTAAATGGCTGCACTACGCGTGGCATTAAATGTAAATGGCATCCAGCTTTAGGGCGAGATACATATGAGAAAATAATAAACTCACATAAAATACCACTAATCCCATTTACTAAATGTAAATCATTTATATCGTTAAATATAAATGGCGCCCATCGCATGGCAAAAGAGAGCAGACAGTAGTATTTAGACTAATTACAATAATATAGTACGTAAGATATTATTAAATAAGTGTAAGGTTAGCTTGACTGGTAAATGATAACGTGAAGCAAGGCAAAAATGGCTAGCGGTAGTTCGGATAACATGGACTTTGACGTTAACAACCAGTTAGGCGCACCCGACACCAACGAAGAAAACTCATCAGTCGTCGAACCAAATATGACGGAGGAGACGTCAGAGGTCAGAGCGCGGGGACAGGAGTCACAGCAACCACAGAACTCCCAACAACAGGAAGAAGTGACATTGCGCACGCTAATGGATTTCATGCGGACGCAAAATGAAAGTCTCAAGGAAGAAATCAACCTGAAATTCGAGCAACAGAAGGAGGAAATTAAAGAAGAAATCAATCAGAAGTTCGATAAAATTAACGAAAATTTTAATAATCATAAGGAAGACGTCAGGAAGCAGATGGCCGAACAGCTCACGCTTATACGATCAGAAATGCGTGACCATAAGACCAGTTGCGACGATAAGATAGACGAAGTCTTAAAGAAACAAGAGGACGCTACAAGAGAAATAAAAGATGACACCAATAAGAAGTTTGAAGAAGTGTGGGAAGCTCGAGAGTCGGACCACCAAGAACTCAAAAACCTGGCACAGACCACACAATCTAGTATAAAGAAAATCCATAACAAGCTAGATCTACACATCAATAGTAATCAGAAGAAGCAGGAAGAACTGAAGACCGAATTATACCACACACTGCGACAACAGCAACAAGAGATAGGTGACGCCAACCACACATTGCAACAGAAAATCGATGAAGTAGACGGCCGACAAAGGACGACCGAACAGAAGCTCGACGAGAACGTCAAAGAGAAAACAACCCACATCCAGGAACTCAGGTGTCAAGTAGAGAGACTGCGGCGACAGATCACCGATGGGGAGTCTGGGCCTCACAGAACAGTAAACGGACAAATACAGATTGAATTGAAGTATGACGGAACCGACAGATTCCCGATGGAGTTCCTAAAGGAGTTGTCGGAGTTTCAAGAATCCTATTACCCGAGCAGCGACATCAGGTGGATCGGCAAACACCTAGAGAAGGACGCAAGCATATGGTGGCGTGTGATCCGGGACCAGATAAATACCTTCGAAGAATTCAAGGAGGCGTTCACACTGAGTACTGGGGGTTGGAACGACAGGACATTATCCGCGACAACCTTGAGTACGGCAGGTTTGAATGGCAGGGACCCGTCACAGCTATACAGTACGTCGAGAGGATTCTTTTGGAAAGTCACCAGTTAACCCCAGCGTTGACCGACCGCCAACTGATAAGGAAAATTTCGAGGCACTTTGGAAGGGACTTGCAGATCGCCGTTATAACACGCGGGATCGTCACCATACCCAATTTCGAGGCCTTGATCACTGAATACACTAGCATTCAATCAAGCCATGCAGGAAATAGACGTGCGCAATATAAGATAACGAACGAAAGGGAAGCCGGAACTGTCGATCGTCCCAGTGGTAACTTTGTCAACAAGAACGAGAGTGAAAGGAAACCAGTTTGGCAAGGACGGGCGCACGGCGGTAACCGTTACGAGGGTAAATCACACGGAGTGGTAAACACCGTTGAATACCTGAACTCCAAACCGAGTACAAGTCAGGCAAGCGACAACAGTAATTCTAGGTCGAACAATGACCAAAACAACAAAAAAAAAACACCCCTACACAGCGAACGACATAGTTTTTGACGACAACAAAAACAACCCTACTAATAACGTCAATATCCTGGTACCTGACTTAAGAGATGACCTACTGAATGAATACGACGAGGACGTCACGAAACAAATATTAAAATGTCCTGAAATAATCATACAATTTAATAATAACATTAAAGTTTTAGCACTTGTCGACACCGGCTCAGTTATTAATGGGTTGTCAGAAGAATGGTTCAACGCAAACAAAAGGGACATTGAACCATACGAGATTTTACCCATGACAAACTCTCTAATCATTAGTGCTGTTGGGAACAAGTCCAAGTTAATTAGAAAACAAATACTGTGCGACATAGAAATTGACGGGATCAAAAATGAGTGTGTCTTTCTAATAATACCTGACCTTATTAAACAATGTATATTAGGGATAAGTTTTTTACAGGAGGTAGGATGTCGTATCGACATTGGCAGCAAGAAAATAGAAATAGTGAATGCGGCTGATGAAGAGGTGCACGCCGTACCCATCATGAACATGGAACTAATTGATAATGGAGAAGAAGAGGAAGAAATCATGAGGAGCATCGACGAGAAGATATCAAACATGGACTGTCAAGACGAGGAGATATTGGGAAATTTGAAGGAAATACTTGTTAAGAATAGAAGAGTGTTTAGGGAATGCCCGGGGAGAATAGACGGATACGAGCATGAGTTTCAAGTTACGGACAGTACACCCTACTTTCAACGGGGTTGGCCTGTACCACTTGCTTATCAGAAGAAAGTAAAGGACGAGATAGATAGAATGCTGCGATACGGCGTGATTGAATGTTGTACAAGCCCGTTCATAAATCCACTCGTAACAGTCATAAAAAGAGATGGAAGGGTCCGTCTATGCCTGGATGCAAGAAAGATAAACAGCGTTACTATTCCCGACTATGAAGGCGTTTCTCCAATAAATGAAATCTTGGCAAGATGCAGCGAGATGCGATATCTGTCTACTGTCGATTTGTCGAGCAGCTTTTGGCAAGTACCTTTGAAGAAAGAGTGCAGGAAGTATACCGCGTTCATGTATGAGGGAAGGTGCTACCAATTCACCGTTACACCATTCGGCCTTAGTACCAGTTCTGCGGCACTAACACGCGGATTGGATACGGTCTTAAATGAAGATGTTAAGAAAAACACATTAATATACGTAGACGATTGTCTATGCTATTCTGATGATGTTAAAACACACTTAGAGCATTTAGAGGCATTATTAAATAATCTTAACGAAAATAACTTAACCGTCAACCTAAATAAGTCACAGTTTTTCAGGAAAGAAATATCGTATCTTGGATACCAACTAACAACACGCGGCATCCAAGCTACGGAAGAGAAAGTGAAAGCCATTATGGACTTCCCTAAACCCAAGAACCAGAAACAGTTAAAGGGTTTCCTAGGCCTCACTAACTTTTATAACCGTTTTACTAGCAAATATGCGGAGACAACACAACCCCCTCCATGAATTATTGAAGAAGAATCACAAATTTGTATGGACGAATGAATTAAACGACTGCTTTGACAGAGTCAAAAACCTATTTATTGACGCTGTAGTTTTAAGATTTCCGCGCCCAGACCAGAGGTATTATATACAGTGTGATGCAAGTGATTACGCATACGGAGGACAACTTTACCAGCTCGATGAAGACGGGGAAATCGGCGTAATCGCCTTCACTAGGAAGACATTCAAGGGTGCTGAGCGGAACTATTATACTACGGAAAAAGAGCTTTTAAGTATTGTCCGATGCTTAGAAAAATTCCGAATATACGTTCTCGGACAACCATTAACGATCATCACCGACAAGGCGTTAACATTCTTAAACAAATGCCATCTAAATAATTCTCGGATTACACGATGGATTCTTCCAGTGCAGGAGTATAAATTCGACATAATTCATTGCAAGGGTAAGGAAAACATCGTAGCCGACATCTTAAGTAGATATCCACACGATACAAAATTAGAAGAGATTCACGACAACGTCCATGAATATTTAGTTAACCACATAACCGTAAAAATGAGACTTGAGGTGCGGAAGTTAATCCAGAATATTGGAAAGCACCAGATGGAAGACGATAAGCTAAAAGCGATCATCACTAGATTTAAGGAGGGAAATATAGACCCTAAATTAACTAATTTTTATAAATATGTTAACGATAAGTTGTATAGACGACAGCGGAATGAATGGAAGCTGTATGTTCCTAGCAACATATCTGGGGACATAATTGCTGAAATCCATCATATGTTCGGGCATTTAGGAACAAAAAAGTGTATTAAAATGATCCAGGAACATTTCACATTCGACCGGATGTCAAAGAAAATAAAAACGTATATAAAAACCTGTGACCTATGCCAGAAGTGCAAAGACACCAACAACAGAGAGCTATTTGGTGGCACACGCGCTGTGATACCTACAGCCAAAGGAGATCTGGTAAGCGCAGATTATTATGGACCCCTACCGACAGGAACGGGTGGAGTCAAATATTTATTGGTCATAGTGGATAATTTCACGAAATATGTCAAATTATTCACCCTCCGGAGAGCAACAACCACTACGACGTTGCGGAGAATAAAAACGTATTGCGAACTATTTGGACGTCCGCGGACCATTTTGACGGACAACGGGACACAGTTCACATCCAAGAGATGGGTCAACGGTCTAAAGGAGTTGGACATACAACCAAAGTTTACTGCAATACGTAATCCATGTACCAACCTTGCCGAACGGATTAACCGGCAACTGGGAAACTTATTTCGCATTTTCATAAGTGACCAACACACTAAATGGTCCCAATACGTGAAAACGATTGAAGCGTGTCTAAACGAGGTGTATCACGAGACGATCGAAATAACCCCTCACGAAGCACACCTCGGCACGAGACCTACACGAGCATGGGAGCAATGCTTGGACAAAGGAGTCATTTGCAGCGAAGGAAAACGCGAAAACAATATATTTGTAAAGATAAAGGAGAAGCGAGAGAAACACGCGAAACGCTGCAATGAGAAGAAGAAAATCACAAAATTTGCGATTGGCGACAAGGTTCTGGTGAGAGCATTCCACCAATCCGACGCTGCGTCAAAGAGAATTGACAAGTTCTTCGAACTTTTCGCAGGACCATATAAAATCAACCGCATCATCGGCGAGGCCACATATGAGCTCGTGGAGTGCGATAGCGGGAAGATGAGAGGAAAATTTAATATACGGCAAACTAAGGCGTATCATGAGCCAGCGAACAGAAGTATAGATAACACGAGTGGTAGCGACGACTCCCGGCGACCAGCAGAAGACATAGGTTAGGTAATTTGCTCGCGCGGCCAGTCCAGCTAACCAAATAATGATATGCATTTTACTTGTTGTGTTTAGTCTGTATTTCAATGCTAACTGTGTTTGTGATCATCACACAATTGTCATTCGTTATGTTAATTAGACATATAAACATCAACATATACAGAAAGTGATTTGTGAAATGTACCATGTGTCAGAAGGACAGTGTAATACTATGACACAGGACACCAAAGACGTTAATAATTATGAATAATAACTTGTTAAAATGTAGAGACTCGAATAACTTGTTTATGTAAATAATAATTCAAAATGGACGATTGTTTTATAACTTTAAGAATATGCATCACGAAGTATGCTGATTCCTTAACTATTTAATTACTATGTATGTTTCTTTTATCAATGTAATCATTTATAGTATGTTATGAATTGATCATATGTATATATTTGTTAGTATCAACTGTATTCTTGAGACAGTAATAACAAGTTTAAAAGTATTTTATTGCTATATATGTCATCGACATAAGATCGATTAATATAATGGGTAGCTAATCTACAGCTTATCTAGTACATTGTATATAAACAGTAACGAGACAAACTGTCAAACGGACAAACGTCCATGTCTTAAATTCAATTATTTACTCGAAATCGTATTGTACAGTCCACATATGGACAGACAAAGTGTAAAAAAAATGCGTTCATTCACTCAGATGTGCGGCAATAAATTCATATGACCATATAAAACATTAAGATGGGGAATAACAATTAATTGCTTCCTATGAGAGATAGATGTCAGTCAACCATGTCCATTCCGAAGCAGACATCCACGACTGGGACAGAGCGCAGAAATTGGATCAGATGTCTCCCGAAGTCCAACATCCAATCCAATTTGGGGACAATGTAATGATCGAAATTTTAAAAAAATTTTAATTCCTCGATCAAGTGACACGTTCCCACACTCAAGTCGACAGACACAAGCCCAGGTCGTAAATAATGACGAATCAGGGGCACGTCAAACCCGACGACAGAGCGAAGACAAAGAAAAATGTCTGAGCACTGCACACAATGAGTATTTCAGGGCGTCGCTGACAGCTAGCCGTTTGTCACAATTTACAAAACCCAACAATCTGAAACAAAGACTTCGTCCAGCTGCCGAGTTACACGGAATCGAGATGGAACGCCTGCTGTGGAGGCGAGGCATAACTGCACAAATTATGAAAGGCTTTACTATGTTACAAAAGGAGTACAGAGCAATTTTAACGGAGAGATAGACAATAGACGTAACTCAGTGAATACTGCCAGTGCATCCTGCACAGCGTGAAAACAAACCCTTGACAGTTTACTGAGATTTACGACTGGAAAGTAGAGTTTCACCGAAATGACGCCAACGAAGGGTTGATAATCGGCGGAACGAACATCGAGGAACTTAGACAATTAACCAAGACTCTGGAGTCTGTTAACAAAAGCTCAGTCAGAACCTTAGGGAAAGTCTAAACAAAGGATAACAGAAGGCCATGAAATTGCCCTAATTTCTTAGAATCTGTGCTACGCTCGTCACATGAAACACTCCGGGGATGACGACGACCAACCAGCGTCAAGCATCTTCTAAGAGAGCTCGTGGAGAGAGTAGGAAGGGTTCGGACGACGAATCGTGAAACAGAGGATGAGCTCTGCAGAAGGGTAGGAATTTGTACGACCAATCAAGAGTCCGAGGAGGCGTAGAAATCCAAAACTTAGACTTATGGGTAAGATGTTCCAATAAAACTGTTTGGCGAAGACGCGGAGCGGGCAGTCAAGTATTCAATCGAGTAGTCACGTAGTCAAGCGGGCAGTCAGTCGTTCAATCGAACAGTTAGTCGCAGTTAACAGTCAGTCGGTAGTCAAGAGTATGTAGTTAATAGTAGCAGTTGATAGTCGCAATTAATAGTCAGAAGTAAGTGCGTACGATAGACAGACGATTGATCATGTCGAAACAGTAATACGGTTCGTGATAGAAACAGTTTGTGCGACCGACCGGATTCACTAATTTGTAAATTCATAAGTGAACAAAGACATCGGTATAGCCACATTTATACACAATTCTGTGCGGGAAACATAAACTATAAGTGCGCACGGAACTTGAAATCTCAGCTGACGCGCACAAATAACATACTAATTAACACTTAAAGTAGAACAGTGAGTGACACTTCAAACATTCTCACATCACAATGTATCACCTTGTTGAACAATTAATTGAATAAACTATACCAAACAATTAAGCACGCAGTACGCGATACACCCACATAGACGGCACAGTTAACCAAGTACACAAATATGGCAAACTTTCAGAACAATTCAGTGTAATGACAACATTAACACCTCACTATTTGAACTCTGGACACTCGACATCAGCGGGTTACCACAATACCATACACATGACGGGAGTGGAGATTTAGTGGAGTGAAGTGAAGTTATCAGTGCTCTGCGTAACAGTGATTATGATCTTCGACGAATCATCTGGAAAGTGTCTTCTCACGACGACGGAATTGGATAAACACTCTCAAAGATAAGCTTTATGTATACTTAATCTTAGTAGTATATACTACTGTTCTATTGCCTCTTTTCAAAGAACTAACCCCAAGAGAACAAATATATATGAATCATATGAATCATAAAATCTATAAAATAACACTAACGTAATTCGTTATCTGAGAATTAATGAACGCATTTTAGGTAGGAATAAGTATATTTGTCAATTGTTTATTTTCGTATATGTTATAGATATATGTGCATTATTTACTGCATTTGAATGCACCATGTGTTTATGTTTCAGGAAACATCGCATAAATTGAAATTGTATTTTATATCATGTGTTTTAATATGTATGTAAATTGCAGGATATAGTTACTTACTTAAGTAACAAGTGTAATAAATAAGTAGTTAATTTTCAGTATTCATGCGTTCATTATTGAAATTTCACCTTTGTTATTGATGTATTTCATTCTAAGTATTACACTAAAAATCTCATAACTTATGCTAAACATCAATGGATACAATAAACTCGACCATTGAAACGTCTGATTAATAGACTCATAAAATCGTATTTAATTAGTCACTGTGTTGAGTCAAATCAGACGAATAGAAATAATTTTAGATCTATCAAATTTAACGTATTACATAAATCTTTAATTAATATGATTCATAATTGTTGAGTAATTAATCCGCGCAGATAATTAGCACAGATTAATATTCACTAGATGTAAATGGTTTACACAATTAATTACCACAGATGTAAATTATATTTACACCACTAAATGTAAATGGCTGCACTACGCGTGGCATTAAATGTAAATGGCATCCAGCTTTAGGGCGAGATACATATGAGAAAATAATAAACTCACATAAAATACCACTAATCCCATTTACTAAATATAAATCATTTATATCGTTAAAAGTTACAACCACATAATATGACCAAAACAATATAAACACTATAAAAGTGAATGTTTATTTGTACACTTGTATACGATAGTTATTAGTATTAAGAATTCTCTTTTTGATTGTTATTTTGTATGATCCAAAGAACCTACCACTATTCAACAGACATTCACAACACAATTACCAAATTTCATTCATAAATATTACATTTTATGGTATCTTTATAACTTGTACCATACTTTAACTATACTTTTACGTTAACCCTGAGATTCAGATTGTTCATGTTCTACCACCTAATAAGCCACCACTGTTAAAAGAGGACTTTGAATGTCCATATGATTAATCAATGTCAAAATACAATGAGTAAAATAAAGAAATAATTGAGTTTGAGAAAAAACGAGAATAAGGAGTTTGACTATTTATTTTAACAATAAAAATTATAAAATCAAATAGTTAAGGGTATAAACTGCGTTTAGTTACAATTTGGCACCAACAACTTGGGGCAAACAAAACAGAGAAAAGGTAATTTATAACATGTAGTTACAAATTGGCACACAAACATGGGCTTAACAGAAATCTAAATAATTCTTTATTTTAAAATAAAAAGAAAATACTATATACAAAACAAATTCCTGGAAACCAGTAATATTACAATATACATATAACAGAAATGTTTGTCTATTGTCACAGTAATGTAATAATGCCTTTAAGGTAGTGAAATTCTGTTTTGTATACTGCGGAAATGCTATATAAATGGTGGATTTAGTTTGTTCATTGAGAAAACTGACTTTCATCATACACAATTTAATAATTATTGTAGAAATACATACGACAGTATCAACTTTTGTATGAATATTAAATAATAAGTATCAAATAAATTTTGTTGTTTTGTGACTCTTTCTCTTCTTATGCATTTTCTCTTCATATGTTCTGAAGACACCTTGGACCACGGTCAAATGGAAATTGTTTCTTGTTGTTTCTTGAGGGTTACTGTACAAATCTCCTGAAACCAAGTTGTCCATTACATGCATAGAGGAGAGCGAGAGAGAGAGAGAGAGAGAGAGAGAGTGAAGTGTGCAACAGAGATGCATATGCCATCAGTCACCTGTCTACAATTTTCTGCTTTTCCTCACTTCATCATTAATCCTTCTGCACATTTAAGGCCATGAGTTTTGATGTAGAATGTAGGAAAGAGTGTAGTAATTGCATTAACCCAGAGGTACTAGTTGAGAACAGCTTTTCTAGCACTGTATGAGCTGGAGGAGTTTTGGGGGATCAAACTAGTACAGAACTGGAATATATTTTGAAAGACAACATTTACACACACACACACACACACACACACACACACACACACACACACACACACACACACACACACACACACACACACACACACACACACACACACATTAGTGCCTGTAATTTTGTTAAATAAATTTATCTAAATTTGGTGTCTTGTAACATACAAAGTGTAATGCATACCACAAATGCCCAATTAACAGCAAACTGTGAAGTGCGTAACATAACTGTAGCCACATCCTGTTCGGAATCACCAAGGCCCAGGCACCTACCGCCATTATGCCAAGTGCAAACATAATTTGGAAACTAACACCACATAAAGTTCTCCAATTAGCTCCAACAAGCTCCGTTGCTAACAAACAATACAAAGATTGGTACTTGAAATTGTACATATTTTATTTACTCAGTTAAATTAATATAAGTACAGAGCATATGGTTTTAGAAAGAAAAACTGTCAATATAGAAAGTGAAAAATATATAGTCTTTTGTTGTCTCATTCATTAAAGTAAGTTCTACTTTTAATTGATGTATTACTACAAAATTTGAAGTTAAATTATGATGGTTTACAACGAGTACTGATTTTTGCATTAAATGCCTGAGATATAGCAACACACACAAACACACACACAATACATGTAAATAGTCCAGCAGCGTATATATATCAGTGGTGGCTGGTGACTCGCATACTGTGTACTGCACCTTGGTGTTGTCCCTTATCTTTCAATTGAATGGTGGTTAATATAGTTTGATTAAATTCAGTGGCACATAGCTATAGTGTTACTAAAAAAAATTGCATAAGGAAAGGAACCAATCTTCTTTGGCTATTTTCTGTACACAACAGCGACATGTACAAAAATGTGCCAATTGGAAATTTTTATAGTATACAATTTTTTTTACAACATATTACTAACTGCATAATAGTATTCTGCGTCAATGCTGTGATAATTTCATTACAACAAAATATCGAACAAACTAAATTTTGCCTACAACTATATAATAAAGCTAATGATCTTTCCACAGTAAGGAAATTTGCTTTAACTTACTTTAATAGAAAAAAAAACATGAATGTATGTATTCTCAGTTCATGCATCATCAGTGCACAATGACTCTTCACTAACTTGTTAAATAACAAGGATGAAAAATATGGAAAAATTGGGCACTGCCATTTGTAAACATTCGTTTATACTCAGCCAGTGTGCTACATATGTCACAGCACACCTTCAAAGCCACAAAATGATTAGAGGGTAGAGAGGAATAGGCCTAACTATTCAAGCCATCCTTGTGTGATGTCACCATGTGCTACGTCTGAAACACCATGCTGTATCTCTTAGACAGGTTGCATGAGACAATGTTAACAGTCAGCATCAACATTTTTATGTGTCTAAACAACTGCTTCTGTGAAAGAAAAAATATACTGCTAGTGTAGTGTGAAAACATTCACATTATAATTATTTCCATAAAATTATCACTGTGTAAAATTATCAGTGCACAGCAGCACTTAACGTACTGGTTAGCACTGATATACATTACTGAATATATGCACGAAGAGCATAAAATCTGGTAAAGGTGATGAAATATTTTCCTTACAGAGTACTCTACATATACTACAGTTGCACATTTATTCATTTTATTTTGTTATGAATTAAGAACACACTCACTGAGCACAAATCCTGTTATGTAGCAACCAGCAGAACCAAAAGCTCCGTAGAAGACGGTAAACAATAATAGGGTATAGTATTCAGGAATAAACGCTACTATCGCACCGAATACCAGTTGTAGAAAAGCAGATATGACGAATATTGTCTTACGACCATACCTGAAAGTAATTTGAATAGTTACCACACAGTAATATGTAGTTCAGTGTCATTAATCATAATGTTAGTTACTGCTGTTACTTGAAGTATATAATTATTCTTGATTTGTAAGTACAGGCGTATTTACGTCTTTTAAAGAATAAAGAAATAGTTTTATGTATAATTATGATATTTAAATACATTAATGAGGTGGACATATGTAGTTCAATCTCACCTTTGAACAAAAACCATAAATTTATTATTTTGAATACAAAAATTGTTTGAACTTGTAATGTGTTTCAGAGGAATATTATGTATTACTACTTTTTTGTAAAACTCTACAACTACATCTGTCAATCATAACTCTGCATAACCAGTTCAATAAATCAAGATAAAAAAATGTCTGGAGAAAGGATTCTATTATAAAAACTGTAAACTTACAAAAACTCTATTATGATATGAAACTTATGTATTTAAGACTTTTGCATTTTGCCTATCTAACACCATTCTTTTTTTTATATGTTTCTTTTATGTAGCTGTGTAACTAAGTATTACAAGACAATGAGGAATAATGAGTGTGAAAATAAACACACACATTTGTGTGTGTGTGTGTGTGTGGGGGGGGTTACATAATCAATGTAATGTATAATTTAGTATGTTCAGATTTTATTAAAAATTGTTTGTTGTTAGGTCTAACTGTAAACAAAAATCACTAAACTGACAAAACATACAATTACCAGAATATATAAATATAATTCTTGGAGTTCGTTGTCCATGACGTGTCCGTTACTTAACTAAATACCACTATTATATTAACGACTCAGAACACAAAGTTTTTTATAAGTAAAAACACAAAGTTTTACCTTACAGCCTGAACCGGTTTTTGCCTTTAAAAGGCTTCTTCAGAGGCTGCCGCTGGTAGCGCTGTCCGTCCTGTTGTGGGCGACGGAATCGAATTTTGAAAGATCGATGCTGTGTGTGTGGGGTGAGATATGTTCGAATAATGCATGCGATTTGAATTGTGTCTTTTCGTTTAGAATGTCGTTTTTATTTGTTTTCGAATATATTGTTAGTATACTACTTTGATAGAACGTTGTAATAAAGAAAGCTTTCAGAACATGATAAGTTTATGTAGTGCAAGTAGTTCATTTAGAACTGGGTTAAGCTTGAAAGTATAATAATAATAATAATAATAATGTATTTAATAATATTGCTTTATTTGAGCACATTTTGATAATGGGAAGGTAGAATTTTATTTACATCATGAGTGCAAGTCTATGGAAGATGAATGGCATGAGATACTCTGGAAAAATCAGAGTATCCCTGTTATAGCAGCATTATAAACAGCAGGACTTACTTGTCTGCCAATAGGCCAAGAATCACGGCACCAATAAATACTCCGAAAAAGTATGCAGATTTTGCTACTGCTTCCATCCATTTATAACCACATACATAGTCCCACTGCAATAAAACAATATAGTTTTCTGAGTAGTTAACACATTTTGTTATAAAAAATGGCGTTTCTACATTAATGTGACAACACTCAGTTTTATGGGAACACCTTGATGTTAGTACTTAACCTCTGGCAGCCACAAACTTGCAAAAAAAAATATTTTTACACATACTACTTGTACAATTTTTATACTAGACATTATAAAAATATCGGTATGGAGAATCATACATGACTTCCATGTTCTAAGATTTATATTTAAAATAATTTTTGAAATGAAATATTTCCATAGAAACTACTACTTACTGCTTCAGCCCTAACCACAGTACTGTGGTCATTAATGTATACCACCTCACGTTATCGCGCTCGATTTTCACTGATGATGGAAGTCACTGGCACTGCAGAAACGTCTGGTTTTGCATAAAACATTGGACTATGGCCAAACAGCCCGGGAAGGAATTTTAACAACAAAATACTTCTTTGTTGCCGATAACGTAGTACACATTATCCCCTCCCTCTTTAACTATAATTTTCATTTATAGAAAATTACCCCCACCCCGTTCAAATAGCCTCTTCATTTATAGATATTTCATCTACATTTCTACAGGGGATTATTACGATCTTCTTATCAGGATACTTTATTTATCCAAATTAAGTACTTTACTCTTGTTAAAACATAAAACGTTGCAAGTAAACTACCCTTTTCCCATAACCGATCTTCACCAAAATCAAAAGACCTTGAGTCCTCTATAATTTAGGGATGTATGCAACAAATTATTTGATTATGTTTGACTTTATGGCAGTTATCGTTCATCATAGAAAAAATTACCCTTGTTAAAGCATAAAACGTTGCAGGTAAACTACCCCTTTCTCTTAACCGATCTTTACCAAAATCAACAGACCTTGATTACTCTACAATTCAGAGATGTATGCAAAAAATTATTTGATTCTGTTTGAATTTACGGCAGTTATCGTTCGTCATAAAAAAAATCACCCTTGTTAAAACATAAAACTTTGCAGGTAAACCACCCCTTTCTCTTAACCGATCTTCACCAAAATCAATAGCCCTTGAGCCCTCTACAATTCAGAGATGTATGCAAAAATTATTTGATTCTGTTTGAATTTTCGGCTGTTATCGTTTGCCATAGAAAAAATTCTACACACAGATAGACAGACAGACACACAGACACTTTACGAAAAATGACTTTTCTTCATGTTTTGAGGGTAGTACAATCATAAGCAGCCGTTATCTCGAACACGATTTTTTTTGCCATAACCATACTTCCAATTCCTTATTACATTACTTCCATGGAAGTAAAATTACACTGTTAGATGTTGCATTACACCATAAAATTATAGAAACATTAGATTGTATGATACTGTTTGAGTCATTTCAGTGGTATAGGATCGATGACCTCCCTCTTCTTCTTCCTCTTCCTCCTCCCAGAATTATTCAATCGTTTCCAGCTCTTCTTGTACACCCATACCACACCACATCAGACTTTTACTTTCAGGATAACTGTGGACATCTTTTTTCACCTTCATTCTCCTTTATTTTTCATCACTGGCTATCCTGCCAATTTTTGAGAGTCTACAGCCCTGACAACAGTAGTCCATTTTTGTTGCCATTATTTTCCCTTTAAACTATATCGTTACCAGTGGCGAAGCGTGACAAAATAATTTGGGTAGACATAAAAATACTATTCAACAGCACCCTCCTACTAAGATTGTTGACATTTTTAATAAACCAGTAAAACAATGGTAAATAGAGATAATGCTACCTCTATCAGACAATATCTAAGTGACTGTTGCATATCATTATAGGCCTAAATATAAAGATAAAACTACATTATTGTTATTAGTGTTGTTTATGAATCTTAATTAGAAAATATTGTTCAAAAAATATAAATTTTACTCACATTTTTTGAATGATGACAAATCTGGATTACTGTAGGCACTACACAATCGTTCATATTTTCTTGTAAATTAGTTCCTAACGCCGCGTCTTGAAGTTTGCAAAAATATCTATTACCATTTCCTTGAAAGTTGGGTCCTTTGTGTACATAAATCTCAATTCTTTTTCAATGGACAAAGTAGCCAAATGTGATAATTTTTTATTTTTCATGCCATTACGAAGGTACGTTTTAATCCTCTTCAGTGTACTCATTGAATGCTCAGTCGATGCCGATGTAACTGGAATACTCAGTACCAGGCTTCGGATAATTATGCATTTGCATATTTGGAGCAGTTTTATCTTAACAGTGCATATTTTGGGTTTTCCTCCTGTTAGGGCATATTTCAAAAGTATTTTTCGTCTTGAGTGTAGACATCAGCTTCTGCAGGACACTATTGGAAAATTTGACATATATTTGAGATAACTGAAGTGTTAAGCTGTGCTGGTTATCCTCAGGTAGGCTGTTTGACAGGTCGGCAGCGTGTTTAAATTTAGCAACACCAGCCCTACATCCGGCCATGGCTTTGTCTACCTGCAATGCAATTAGGTGGGTACTGATACTTGGAATTTCCCTTACAGCAGGGCTGTCTTTTCCTCATTTCGTAAATAGTTACCTTTCACGCACAATTAGTTCTTGTCAGTCTTACTTTGGTCGAGTTGAAACAGGTTGTGGTTCATAGTACGTTAAATAGCTGTATTCTTGCTACTTAATTTATAATGCCTAAGGAGAAGAGAACTGTTAGTGAAGTATTGAAAGTGTATGTACGCGAGTTTCAAGACTTTTCAACTGACGGAAGTGTGTTTTTTTGCAAATACTGTAGCACAGTCGTAACCGCAACTAAAAAGTATCAAATTCAACAACATCTTCGAACAACGAAACACAGTAAATTGAAAGAGGTAAACTTGAAACAAAAACACCAGCCTCTTGTAACCATTGCTTTAGTTAAACCTGGACCAACACGAAGTAAATTCAATGAAGATCTGTGTAAAGTGTTTGTCTCGGCAAACATCCCATTGGCTAAGCTAAACAATAAGAACTTAGTTCAGTTTCTGCAGGAGTATACGAAACAACCAGTCCCAGATGAATCAACAATTAGGAAGAATTACGTTCCTGAGCTTTATAAAGTTCAGGTACTTTATAAATCAACATTCAGGTAAACTAAGGGAAAAAGCTGATGGAAAATATATTTGGGTCTCACTAGACGAAACAACGGACGTGGATCAAAGATATGTAGCTAACTTCGTGTTTGGAATTTTAGGAGAGGAAGAAGAGAGAGAGAAATCATATCTACTAAATATGGCTGTGTTACCTAAGGTGAATCACTCAACAGTTGCTGCATTTTTCAATGATGCTCTTTCTTGTTTGTGGCCATCAAGCATTCTTTACGATCATGTTCTCGTGGCCTGCACTGATGCTGCACCTTACATGTGTAAAGCCATGGAAGGTCTTGGGATATTATATCCCAAGATGATATACATCACATGTGTAGCACATGGACTTCATCGAGTCGCTGAAACAGTCCGGGCTTCCTTTCCTGAAGTAAACGCGTTGATCTCTGTAGTGAAAAGAGTGTTCCTGAAGGCTCCAAGTCGCAAGAAATTCTTTTTGGATGCAGTTCATGATGTGCCGCTCCTGCCTTCACCAGTTCATACAAGATGGGGAATGTGGCTCGAAGCTGCTGTTTATTATGCCGATTATTTTGAGGTAGTAAAAAAGCTAGTTCAAGACCTCAATTCTGAAGAAGCTGCTTCTATAAAAGAAGCTCAAGAAGTCTTTAGCAAAGATGGTGTTCGTGAGCAACTTATATTCATTCGTTCCAATTTGCTTTGCATACCTTCAGCCATCAAGAAATTGCAAGAAAAAGGACTGCCTCTTCACATTAGTATTGGAATTGTTGAAGAAGTCGAACGATCCCTAACGAACCTAACTAATCAAGTTTTCTCAGAAAAATTGCAGAGTGTAGTGCTAAAAAACTCCAGTCTCCTCAAACTTAAAAGCATTTCTGGTGTTATCCAAGGCAAAGACAAAATTGACAGTGCATCGATACTAGAAGTCTCTGATTTCGTTAAGTTGGAGTATGCTCCAATTGTGGCATGTGATGTGGAGAGAGTGTTTTCTGAATACAAAGTCATTTTAAGTGAAAATAGGCGCAAGTTTGTGTTTGAAAACCTATTACATCATGCAGTGATTAAGTGTAATCAAGACTTGTGAATTTCATTGACAAAGTGGAGCATTTTATTGTGGTACGGTATGTAATTCTTTTTTATTTTGGCGATGTTTAAAGTGTAACATTCATGTAACATATATTATAAGTTATAATAAACCGCTAATTGATAACAGATATTTGTTTGTTTTTAATGCATATTTCAAAATTTTTAGTGCATATTTTGACACTTTTTAGTGCATATTAGCATGCATATTTTGGCATTTTTAAGTGCATAATTATCCGAAGCCTGCTCAGTACTAATTTCAGTAACTTTAATGATTGTTCATACACACTATCGAGTTGATTCTCCACAATACATTCTAGCAGTTTAATACACGGAAGCATTTTATCATCACTGTTGTAGATGTTTAGTAACTCATTGCGCGATGTTACCCAGTCAAATAATTTTGGGAACAAACATTTCAGCTTGTCAAACTGGAGTTGAGAAAAATTCCTCCGAAATTCAACAAACTTTTCCTCGTTCTAAAAAAAATATATTTTCAAATTCGCCGAATCTGATGTCTAGTTGCACTGTTACAGAATCAAGAATTTCATAAGCAACGCGTTTATGCACTTCATTTACAGATTCCAGCAATACATTATTATGGTCAGCATTCATGCACCTACATTCGTCCACACAGTTTTGCAGCACTTTATTTGAACACGCTGCTGCGATATTTTCTTTCACTGTCCTAATTTCATTAACTCAGAGATGTACATCACTGCTAGATTTTGCCTGGAGCACATTAAACAGTCTTTAATATTTTTTTGCACTGTGTAACAAGACCAAATTAAGTTGGTGAGCATAGCAATGCACAAATATTGCTTGTGGACACTGTTGATGAACAAGGGTTTGTACTCCACCACACTGACCAGCCATCACAGAAGCACTGTGATATGTTTGGCTTACTAATTTATTTTCAATGTTATATTCTTTGAAAACTGAAATGATTTTATTAGCCAACCCTTCTGCGGCGCTTTTGTTAGAACAAACATCAAAAAAGCCTAAAAAGCGTTCCTCAGTTTTCAAACCATGAACATACCGCACAATTATACTTAGTTGTGTTTTAACAGATAAGTCGGTTGTTTCGTCAGCTTGAACGGAAACAAAATCAGCCTTGTTTATTTCATCACAAATTGTTTCATTAATAGCGATGGAAACAGACTTGATTAAATCATTCTGAATTTCAGAAGATGTGCCTTTAAATACAGTGCTGGTTTCTATATGTTCCTTCATGAAAGACTCTTCCATTGCTAGTAAATTTAAAATTTCTAAATAATTGCCCTTATTAAGAGACTGCTCCCTTTGCTTATGGCCCCTAAAAGCTAACTCTTGCCTCCCTAAATAACAAACAACATCTATCAAACGGCCTACTATCCTTAGATCATCTTGAGCCACATTTTCATTGTGCTGCACTGCTTGAATTCTAGCTGATTGGGATAAGCAATGTTCTATTCTGTTACGTCCTAGCATGTGAAATATCTCAGAATTTTTTTTAATGAGTTTTGCTACCAGCATGTTTAGCGACTTTAGCTTCAAAAGTTTTACAGTGCCTACTCCAACTTTGCTCCAGGGTTCCTCTCCATTTAAACATCAAACAATAATAGCAGTGCAGAGTTTTGGTTCGCTTACAACTAGAGAACCATCTATATTTACTATACCAAACTTTCTGAAATTTTCTGACAATTTTTCCATCCTTCTGCGATAAATCTAAAGGCGGCCGAGGTATTTTTGACTTTAGCAATACCTTTTGCTCTAAAGGTAACGTACTGATTTCGTATTTTAACAAAAATTCTAGTGAATCAAAGTTCTCAGAGTTCATATCAAATACTTCTGCGACAGAACTGGTACTAACTGTATTCATTTTGCTGCATTAAATCAATTAAACAGTATGCTTAAAACACTTAGAGGACGACACTTAAAAATGTTTATTAATAAATAATTAGTACGTAAATGATCACACACTTTTTAGTCTACAACACTGTATACAAAATTACAAATAATTTGCAAACGCAACAAAAACAAATATTCACTACGCGCGCATAATGAAACAAACACAGGCGGCCAGGCGAAAATTCTGTACCATTCAGTCAGGGGAGACGTGTCTTTTGACGTGATGTACTGGACATATGATTACGCTGCGCGCGCAGGTTCCATCCCGTTGCCGTCCATCAAAGCCCTCCTCACCTCCAGTCCTGTTGAATAGACATTCCAAGTAACGTCTACCCTGATACTCTGCGTACAGTTGCATCGCACAGCAAGGTTCCATGGATCACGTGGTCACATCATTTCGCGTAATATTTAACTTCTTAAATTAGTTTTATACCCTTTCTGAGTATCTTACGCATCTTAATTCATAAATAAATTTACACTTTATGAATAAATTATTTGGGGAGACACCGTCTACCCTGTCTCCCCTGACGCTTCGCCACTGATTGTTACGACGTCACAGAACAATCTACGTGTTTATCGAACGTTCCAGAGAGATCCAGAATGTAAGCGTGTGGCGTACGTGCTTGTAGACCCATTTGCGAGAGTATTCTCGATGCCGCCAGCCGTGCGGACTGGTCAAGGCCACAGTTAATTACGTAGTTCATACGGACGCTAAGACGCAATTAGGAATCGTCTAGATTTTCGGCGACTATAAATACATGGCGGCAGCGGCCTTGTACCTAACAATATGTTTATGACCTACTCTGTATGTCATCATACTATTCACCAAGGAATTAAATATCATTGCTTTGGTATGTCTTATAATATGTCTACCCCAGAGTATGAAATTGAGTTGTTTAATGCACATTCTCTTTGGTTGTAATCTGTTGTTTATCTCTTCTTCTGTTGTCCTCTGCTTTGTTAGTACATCTCTAAGTACTTAAAATTTCCTGCCACTTTAACTTCTTGTCCATCAGCTGTTTCCAGGTTCTGTACATCTTCTCCTATTGTTGCCAAATACTCAATTTCGTAAAAATTTATTTCTACCCTATTCACTGTATACTCTTCTTATTATCTCCTTAGCATAAAATGAGATCATCCTCATCCTGCGCACTGACCTCTGCTAAGCTCAGAATGTAAGGATGGTTGTCACTTGTTGGTATTCCCATTCTTTCAGTATTTTCTTTTCCGAGGTCTCAATGTATGTTCTAAGCAAATTTTGAAGAGAGTCAGTGATGTGGAGTAGCTCTGTAGGAGACCCTTTGCAGTTAGAAATTTCTTTCATGCTTTATTCCCCGTTTTCACATTCAGTATATTCTCATGACATAACTTGTGAATAGCTCTCATCGTTTTTTAAATATGATTAAACTCTTTAAGGACTGCCATAAAACTTTTCTGGATACCTAAACATAAGTTTTCTTCAATTCCATAAAGCCTCAGTTGTTGTGGACTACCTTTGTCATCCTTTCTATTACTTGTAATAGTATGTATAGATGGTTTATATATGGGCTTTCTGCAGTGTACCCTGCTTAGTCATCTCCGTCTTAATGATTTTCCAATTTTGCTTTTACTACTGTTCCATACTACTACTACTACTACTATTCCTACTATTCTATGTAGCCTTCCCATTGAATCTATCACACTAATGCCCCTATAATTTTTGCATTCCCTTCTATCACCTTTCTTCAATATTGTGTAATATAATAATACAGTAGATCCCAATAATCCGAAATAAATGGGACTGCAGCCTTTTTGGATTAGCGAATTTTTGGAGTAACGGGAATTGCTCTTACAAAACGCATAAAATGAAAATCGAACATATACACACGTCAGTTATTTATGCAGCAGTGTAGGCCTAAGAAAGATCTTACGCACAGGTAATCTCGGTTGGTGACTATGGACAGGTGAGGGTACTGGCAGACGACGTCACCAGTACTAGCAGTCTAAAAACGCGCGCAGTCATTGTTCACTACTCCATTGAGCGTTCTGCAGTTTTTAGTGCGTGCTAGTGCTGTTTTCGTTACCTTAATTGTTGGACAGTTTTAAGAGGCATATAAATGGCTACTAAACAAAAACATACTTCGTGTTTGTTAAAAGACAAATTTGTTAAAGTTTTAAAACGTTTAGATAACAGGAAAGTGCATTGAAATTAGCTCCTGAATTCGGCGTTGGGGTGACATAAGGCAATTTTCCTACCAGCAAAAGTCACTCCTTTACTGCAGACCATGAACCAAAATGTTTTGCAAAATGTTAAACTCTCTTACAAGAAAATGCTCGTTAGAACACTTACTGAAGATGAAGTAAATTCTCTTGTGCTAAAACTGAAGAAAGTGACCATTAAGGATGTTATTTACTGGGTGGCGGAGTCATGGAATCATTTGAACCAACAATTTTCAAGAAAATATTTGCAACAACTTTATCTTAGTCTCACCTATGTTAACAGCCCTGATCAGGAAAATCAAAGAAACAATGTTCTTGAGCTCGTACAAAGTATTCTTCATTGTGAAGAAGCAAATGATGATGTTGATGAGTGGTTGTTGGAGGATGACGAAGTGTTCACAGACCAAGAAATCATAAAAATGGTGACGCAAGAATCTGGCAACTCTGAAGGGACCAACAATGAAGCAGATGACACTACCGAGCAGTCAGTATCTCATGCGGACCCCACTGCTGCCTTTGATCTGGCCCTACGCTACATCGAACAGCACGCTACCGCTACTCCAGGCGACATCATATTTTTAGGACGCTGGCACAATATAGTATCAACTTGAAGGTATTTGCCACTTTGTCAGACAATGTAACAGACTTTTTAAAAAAGTAAAAGCTGGAAGATTAATGCTGTGTAGATAGTGTAATACAGTGTAATAATTGTGACGAAAGTGTAGAACTACATAATATATACTAATGATTATCCACTGTTTTATTATTAGTCAGTAAAAAAATACAGTCAGGGTTTTGTTATAAAGTTTGTTTTTCCTTTTCTGAACCTTTTTTGTATCACCGAATATGGGTTTTGGATTAACCGGACTTTTGGATTACCGGGTTTCGGATTAGTGGGACTCTACTGTAATAATAATAACAAAATGTTATATTATAATGAACATAATATCAAATTTATTGAATAGAAGCCTCAGTCCATTTCCTTTGTAAACATTCACAATTTATTGCTCTATGAAGAATAAGATGAATCATACAAAATAATTTTCCTGAACTGTGTTGTTGAGTTCTGGGGCTATGCATTCAGGTCCCAGTCACTGTATTGTTTTTTAATAACTTTATGGTATTCATGACACTGTCCACTGATAGCTTAATTTGCTGCCCTGCACCGTCTAGGTACCCTTTCTTCCCAGTTCTCTATCAAAGACAGCCTTCTTTCTGTTGCAAGATCTTTGATAGTTTAATTTCAGTTGCTAATTTTGAAACTAATATTTCCATTTTTGCCAAGGTTATTCCCCTGAAAAAGGAGTTTTGTACTAAAAAATGAGAAAGGTTTGGTAAGGTTGACATGTGTAAATATTCATACTTTTTAATTGCTTTTCAGAAGAGTAACTAAAAATTAAAAAAAGGGACATTTTGAAGAAAAAACTGTTATTTGCTAAAAAAAAATAAATTTTTAAATATTTGGAATATATGCAATATGTAGTATGATAAGTTTAGAGATTTGTTTTAGTTTTTTATGCTATTTTTAACAACATGGAAATAGAAAATGAAAATATTTGTTATTGCACCTTATTTAGGTTTCTAGTTTGCCCAGAAGTGAAAAAACATGGTTTCTGGAAATTTTGTGTCTGCCAGGGACCAGGTAGTGACATTGAACTATTACTGTGAAAAAATGATCTTAAAATAATTGAAAATAAGCAAATATAAACATCAGTTGTCAAGGTTGTAATCCTAGGGCTATATACAAAATTTAATCATTCACCTGAAGACACTTCAACTGTTTAAAAGAGTTGCAAAGTGGTTTTCATCTTAGGTAGAGTATGCAGTAATAATTTTTAAATTTTGTTTTATGTGTTCTTAAAAAATACATAAGAAGTCATGAGCCTTTTTTATATCAACTACACATAGTAACTCACTAAGATATACAACTTTTAACTTCGGACCTCAACTTCAACCATAGATTTTAAGGAGTATGGAACACTGTATAATTCAATGAAAAATATGATATCTTTATTTTTTAGAATCAAGATTTTTTTAGACAATTGTTATTTATTACTTATTATACTTATTTCTCATATAATATTTGTGTTTTAAATATATGCTAACCACAAGGTACTGTATGTAGGCTTGACTATTAAACAATTAATTAACCTCAGTATTCTCCATTGGAATTCTTAGAAACTTCTGGTTTCTATTACAACACACACAAATTCTACTATGCATGATTCTCTATTTTGTGGGCACAACATTCCCTAGCAATTCATGGAGGTTCTACTGTATGCTTTATGTATAAACATTCTGTTGCATGAAATCTGTAAAAAATAAGTTGCCGTGTTATGAAATATTAATTTCATAACTTAGATTTAACCATCACTGTTCAGTTTGGATACCCATATTATATGGAAGTTACATAATGAAACAAAACTTCAAACAAACAAACAAACAAAAAAGCAGGAATGGCAAAGTTAAATTAATCAAGTTAAATTAGTTTAACTAGAATAAAGTAAATATAGCATAATTTTCTTACTATACAAGCTGCAAGACCATTGCAGTCTGGGGATTGGCCCATTGTAGCTACTAATTAGGTTTTTTTTTAGTGACTACTAATTAGGTAATCAATATACCAGAAAGGAATAAATATGAATAGGATACGCATATAATTATTCCCATTTCTTTCATTAAAACAGCAGTTATGTAATTTGTGACAATTATTACTTAGACACAAACTTTTGCCTACACAGAACATATAATAGTATGCAAATTACAACCAATGCTAACACATTAATCCATATTGACACAGGAGCTTACTTAGTTTTCTAATTACACTGTAACTTACCTCAATTGCTCGTGAAGATTTTATATGTGTTGTATCATAAACCCATTTTGAACACTCGTACGTTTCTTTTGTAGTTTGATTAATGAGCAAGCAATCATCGAAGTGTCCAGCAGAAGTTGTTGGAACCCACTTTTTCACCTCTGTTGAATTCCACTTGAATTGCATTTTGCCACCATCCTCTAGGTATGGAATAGCACATCTACAATGTATATAAATTATTATATTCTTTGGACTTTATGTTTTAGTATCTTTGATGCATTGCAGATGATGAGATATATTTGCCTATCATAAAAGTATAGGCGATTATTTAATTTTTATATTAACAGTTACCAGTGGTGAAGCGTCAGGGGAGACAAGGTAGACAGTGTCTCCCCAAATAATTTATTCATAAAATAATTAATTTTTATTTAAATATCACTATTACATTAACGACTCGGAACACTAGATTTTTTATAAGTAAAAGCATAAAGGTTTACCTTACAGCCTGAACCGGTTTTCTCCTTTAAAAGGCTTCTTCAGAGGCCTCTGAAGAAGCCTTTTAAAGGAGAAAACCAGTTCAGGGTGTAAGGTAAAACTTTATGCTTTTACTTATAAAAAAATCTAGTGTTCCGAGTCGTTAATGTAATAGTGATATTTAGTTAAGTAACGGACACGTCATGGACAACGAAATCCAATAATTTTTATTTATAAATTAAGTTGTGTAAGTTACTCAGAAAGGGGATAAAACTAATTTAAGAAGTTAAGTACCATGCGACATGACGTGAGTGTGAGACATGGACGCGGAGTGTCAGGGTAGACATTACTTGAAATGTTTTTTAACAAGGCTGGAGGTGAGGAGAGCTTCGGTTGATGACAACGGGAGAGGACCTGCGCGCACAGCATAAAAATGCATCCCGTACAGCACATCAGAAGACATGTCTCCCCCACACTAAAGAGCACAGAATTCTCACCTGGCCACCTGTGTTTGTTTCATTGTGCTCACGTAGTGAATTTGTTTTTCTTGAGTTTCCAAATTATTTTTAATTTTGTTATTTTGTATATACTAGTGTGTAATTATTTACATAATAATTATTTAATAATACATATTTTTAAGTGATGTCCTTTAAGTGCTTTAAACACTGTTTAATTGTTTTAAATGAGCAAAATGAATAGAGTTGGTACCAGTTCTACCACAGAAGTATTTGATATAAACTCTAAGAACTTTGATTCACTAGAATTTTCATTAAAATACAAAATTAGTACGTTACATTTAGAGCAAAAGGCGTTGGTACAGTTAAAAATATCTTGGGTCATCTTTAGATTTGAATGGCTCCCGCCAAGAACGTTGTAAGCGACAACATTTCCAGAATGGCGGTTTCCACGCAATAAGGTTGCAAACGACATTCTACACTAGTGGAGAGTATTTTAATGTTGAAAAGTCACATGTTGGTAGCAGTGATTGCGTCCGAATCCCGCCATTCTGCACCACTCGCAGCAGTAACGTTGCATGTGCGCAAGCATGGCTACTTCTCCCGGCATAAAACTGTTACCTTCTGACTTAGATCGACTAAATAGAAATTGAAAACGCAAAATTAATGTTACCACCTGGACCAGGAATGTCCACAAATCTTCAAGGAATGCAGGAGAACCTTACATAGGAGCAAAGAAAAAACCAAAACCTGGAAAACTGCCTCCGACCGAGGTGAGTGCAAGAACGTTGTAAACGAATTTTCTTAAAAACTAACTAACTGTATTATAAGAAGTAAGAACACCGTAGTTCTTTGAATCTTACTGTTAATTTAATTGGCATAGACCGATTAATAAATATAAGTAAATGTTTAATTAATACAACATTAATTAAAACAACATTTTAAGCAAGTTAAAACTTCACTTGGATACAATATCTATATTACAACCTCAACTAAAATAGTACCGGTACTTACCCGAAAGACTTACCTATACTATACAATCTAATCTAAACTAACACATTCTATTTTTACCTATTCTGCTGTCTCTATATTGTATAGATAAGGCATTGTAATCGAGAAAAAAATATTCAAAATTTGTTTTGCTTATTTTTCCATTTTAAGCCATTCTAAACATACTACGCTAAAAAGACAACATTTTTTCATGTCTGTCTGTGTGGATGGATGGATGGATGGAGGGTGGATGTCATTACTTTTTGTACGCACGATTATGGCCGCGGTTTTTGAGCTACGGTCACAAAATTTGGTATAGCAAAATATGTCTTTTGTAATAATTTCAGATGAGAGTGTGCAACTGCCAATTTCAATGCAGAGAAATCGAACACGATGACATGCTCCAGATGTTTAAGGAATTCTACAAGCTGGATTACAATGGCCAGACAACACATTTGGCTGAGTTATGTTTGAAGGTTGTTGAAGTGAATCGTCGTAGGGTGAGTGAATGCACTTCTAAAAGGCAGTGTACTATACAATATTTTGTTAAAATAGATGATTCCTCAGTCAGAATTTGTAAAAAGACCTTGTGTCACATCTATCAGATTACTCCTCGCAGGATTCAGATGTTATAAGAAAAACTTAAGTTTAACAAGCCTTTGAATGACAAGCGTGGTACTCACGCCAATAGGCCTAACAGACTCCCAGATGAGACCAAATATCTTGTTAAGCAGCATATTGCATCTTTTCCTTTACAGGAAAATCATTACTCGAGGAGTAATACTCAAAAGCAGTGTTTACCCCCCCGAGTTAAGCATTGAAAAGATGTGGAATCTTTTTCGTGAAAAGTATCCTGGTGAAAAATGTGGTTTACATTTTTATCAGGACATTTATAACACTGGCTTTAAACTCAGATTTGGTCTTCCCTGATCTGATACATGTGAATACTGTGACCGTCTGTTTATAAAAATGAAATCCACAGACAATCCAACTGAGTTGAGAAAATTGGAAGTAGAAAGCCAATTACATCACACCAGAGCAGACAGTGCCTACACTATCGTCTGAAAACCGGTTCAGACAATAAGGTAAAACTTTTACGTCTTTACCCATAAAAACTTTGTGTTCCAAGTCAGTAGTGAAATAATTATATTTAGTTAAAAATCAACACTAAACAAGAATAGTTTTATTATCAATATAAGAATATTACGATCATACTATATACAAAATAACTCTGTTCACCAAGACCTAAACGTTCTTACTGTAAAAGAAGAATTGTGTGCCTCAGCAGGAACCACATATATAAATTACAGTATCATGCTAACCCCCTAGCTGCTAATTAGTTGGATAATAGTCAAGACATAGATTAAAAAGACATAAAATTGTTAGATCTACCATACAGATTCAATGAATAACATGTTACCCATCTGTATTAACTGTACTGTATTATTTGTGTGTATGCCAACATTAAGTATTAGAAGTTTAATTAAGAAAGTTGTGTTAGTGGTTATAATCACAAACAGAATTATCACTGTTGCACACCACTATAGAAAAATTATTCCGATTAGCTTGAAAGCGGAATAATTATTAGATGATAAGCTTGAAAGCGCTAATTGGAATAATTTTTCTATAGTTGTATGTAACAGTGATAATTCTGTTTGCATTAAGTATTAGTCTTAACTGATATTTCAACCCAACAGGCTCAGTGTTTATTATGTAATGAAGTTCTCAGTTCATGCCAGAAGTAAGTGGTAGTGTCATTTTGTTTAGAGGCTAAATCATTCAGACTTTTAATCAGTTTTTGTGTACGTGTGTATTCTGTGGGCATTAGTAGGTAGAGCTGGCTACTAATCTTGTATGTGTACATCATCAATTGTTTATTATTTGCATGACAGACAGATTAAAAATTTGCAATTACAAAAATAAATACTACATACAAGATGAGTAAGCCAGACACTTTAACATATACTGTGGACACATCATGTGTCTGTACAGTTGCTTTTTCTGCTTGCCAAAGTTAACCAATTTCATGACATTGTAATGGTTCTTTATGTTTTAATAGATTTAACTTACTTTGAAATTATCTCTTTTTAACCAAGATGAACTCAGAGGAACATATTATTCCTCTAAAACAAAATAAAAGATGTTATCTGTTGGTAGCTGACAGCAACCAAGAAACCTGTCCAAGTACACTCACTTTTTTGGATCCCAAGGAACTATCACAAAGTAGGGGTTTCTGAGAGAGATTGTTTAATTCTGCATTTGATTAGTTTTAGATTTTGTTTAGTATAAAGTCTAAGTAAAAAAGCTGGGTATGTGCCTGTTATAGTTTCAATAATTTTCTGTAATGAACTATTTAATAAAGAAGCAACAACCTCAGATTTTGCAAAAATTATGGTGTATAATTATCAGCAAAAATTAGTTTTAACTGTTTCATTATAGGTGAATACTACTGGTTTGACAAATAATGTAAATTTTGTGCACTTGTAAAAAGAATCAAATTATGTAAAACTTCAGTGAATTATGAAAAATTTCAGTGAATTGTGCTGTTTCTGTTGAAAAAAAAATAAGCTGAACATGTTCTGATGCAATGTTGTATTCATTGTTTCTGATGCAACGTACACTTACTGTAAAAATTTAACACATTTTAAATACATATTTTAATCGTTGATAGATAAACATATTTTATTTCACTGCACACAGTATACGCCTACTTAATTACAAGTAGCAATAAGTGAATAAAAAAATGTGTTGAAAATACCATTTACCAAAGTGGTAATTAATGATCAATAAAAGAAGTACATTCTGTATTATTACAATAATGCATGTAAAGTTCATTGTGTTTCATTGCTTCTTAACTCAGTCTTTCTCTATTATTTTTGTATTTCTAGAAAATTTGTGTTTTAACATAAACAAAGGAGTGTGACCTACATTCTTTAACATGTCTGAACCAATAGATTAGTAAGTTACTCCTCCAATATCATATAAACAGTGTTCTGCTTTCCATTCAGCCGAAAAGCATAACAAGTACAACATTATACTATTAGTTACTGGTACCTGTGAGGTGGCACAGGTGAAATGGTCATCATAGACATCATGTGGACGCCGGCTGTAAAGCCTCCCATTATGTGTAGCAGGAACTGGCATAACTGGTATCTCCCAAAGTCACCTTAGAAAACACAGAAGTATTACTTATTCTAATCTGATGCATCGAGAATGTCAGACATTATGAATACGGTATCGTATGAAATTGTCAACTTACAGCTATACCTCTGAAGTACATTATGTTAAAAATATATTGAAGTTAACACTGTTGTCAGTAGCCAATGCTTAGTTTACAAAATTTGTGATCTGTTTAAATATTTTCATAACATTCAAAACACTGTTCACTCAGTCAGCAGTTGGCATTGATATACAACTCTATTATTTTTAATAGAAGAGAAATATATAAAACCTCACTCAATCTACCCACTGCAGATTGAACATACCACTGCAGTAATTAAATGTATCCTGCTGATCCATCATCAGTCGAATTCTACAACTCTGTATAGGTTAGTTCATTCCAGAACTTTTTCAGATGTTTTTAAGTAATGTTGTCCAGAGGCTTTTTGGCTTCCAGGGCAAGAAGATCGTCAGCCACCTGACCTTCACAATTAAAAGGGGACAAAAGAGCAAAAAGGAAGGCCCATCCAGTGAACAAAGTACTTAATAAGTGTAACTGTGTAGAATTTTATATGAAAGCACGTCCAGAAAACGTTTTAAGAATTAAAAAATTACATAAATTAAAAAAATTAAAAACTTACATATTATAAGTTTAATATTACGGGTATTCAGTTCGTATACATTTATTAGTAACGAATGTAGACTATTAAAAATATAGTAATATAACAAATTTATAACATAAAAATGTTCTAATAAATATGCAAATTCCTTGTAGGTCTAAAGCGCATCGTCAAAACAATATCCTAAAGCAACATAAAGTTAAACAAAGAACTACATTAAAGGTAATAAAATAAATCACTTACCATTACAGGTTAATGGTTCGTCTTCTATTAATAAACACTTAATATTTAATAAATATTTAAAACGAGACATTCTAAAATGTAACTTTCCTGGGCTTAATTGCTGCAAAGTCAGTTATAAAATCACTATAATCTAAAGACGAAGCAATATCATTTTCAATTGAAAGTATCACTAGATTTGATACCCTGTCCTGAGATATTGTTGATCATAGGTACGATTTAATCAATTTAAGTTTACTAAATGATTTTTCACAAGAAGACACAGACACTGGTAAAGTAAGAAAATTTTTTAAAGATGTTGCTAGTCTTTTGTAGGCTTCTAATCCCATTGAAGAAATAAATGTATTGTAGCAGTCCCTGAGGTGTAAAGTCCATTTGTTCTCCATTAACTTTTGCCCTTTTTAATAAAAGTATGTCTTTCAAGTCACTGAACAATTCTTCACTATTTAGGTTTTGTGGATACAGTTTTGCAAGCACTGTGCACTTAATATTGATTTTAGAAAGCTGTTCCTTAAAATGTATATCCTCATCATTTACGTACGCCTCAAATTTACAAAGGAACCCAAAGCGTTTTTCTAACTCTTTTATGTTAGAGAAACGGCTTGAAATTTCAACTGACAGTTTGTCCAAAATTCTATTAGAGAACGTCGCATTTCTTCCTGAACGGTTAATGCAGAGTCGTCTGCATACTCCCCTGGGATCATGCGCTTCTGTCTTTTAATTTTTGTGATTTTGATGCTCCATTCATTACATACCTGCTCTGCCTTAGCAATGACATTGTCACACAGCTCAATCCACCAAACGTTTAATTTGTCCTTTAGCATCTTCAAAAGTACCAATGCTTGAGTAAAGCTTATTCCTTTGGTCTGCAAGATTTTCTGGATTTTGTCCACAGAAGAAAGAATATCTGTCCAGAAAAATAAAAAAGTTACAAAATTAAAGTTTTCTATCGCATTAATTATTAATGCTGCATCTTCCCTCGTATCGATTGTTTCAGTCGGTGTACCCTCAGTTTCTCCAGTGCAGCAATCACTTCAGCCAGCTGAGTGGATATTGGTTTCACCGCATCTGCTTTTGAGCTCCACCTGGTATCACAATGCCCTTTTAGTGTAATATTTAAGTCTTTAAGAACACTCCACATATGAGTGGAACAGGAAAAGAAGGACGTTCTACTGTCCCAAAAAATGTCACTGCCTGAACATTCACATGAGCTGCATGAACTCCAACTAAGTTAAGTGAATGGTTGTCACAGGGAACAAACACAGCTAGTGGATTCAAATCTAATATTCTCTTCTGAACTCCTGAATGGATATCAGCCATTGTTGCTTGATTGTCATATGACTGACCTCTGCAATCACTTAAGATTCAATCCATCTCTCTCAAGTTTACTTGTAATAGCTTCTGTGATCCCCTCTGCTGTTTTTACTTCTAAAGGAATAAAATCTATAAAGGCTTCCTTGATATCAACAGAATTGCGTTTAATTTCAACAAATCTTATAATCTGAGACATCTGTTCTACATGTGCAGCATTTGATGTTATGTCAAATATAATACTAAAGTACTTCGCCTTCTTACATGCAGTAATAATATATTTGCACACTTTTTCTCCTAACAGGCTTATTATTTCATTGCGAATAGTTGGCAAAAGATACGATATACACCCAGATGTACGAGAGACTGAATCCAAGTGAGATCTCATGACAGGGTCAAATTTAGCCAAGTATTTTAACAAAGCCAGAAAGTTTCCAGGATTTGGATCATTAATAATTGACTCTCGATGTCCTCTCAGTGCCAGATTTTGTTGTGCAAGAGTTTGTACTGTGGAAATGACCCGTTCGAGGATTTCTTTCCATGTCTTAGCTGCTTTACTCATTTGTTCCTGAAGTAGATCATCAACAAGTCCCCCTTTGTTTAAAGAACGGTCCAATTCCTTCCATTCCAAAAATGCAGACCAATGAGCAGGACTATTTTCATGATCCTGGATACGGGGATCCTGAATATGGTCTCATCTTTCATTTCAATGTTGGTCAGTTCAAGGTTTAACAAGAAGTGATTTTCTTGTTGGATCCTTGTGTATCACATGACTTACCATCTAAGCTACTTTATGTCTGATGATATCTAACCCACAGGAAGGGCCTGTACAGTTCAAAGTTATAGATGTCACTGTAACATCACTATGTTTCATCAGTCTGTAAATCCTCAATAATTTCCGTTTAAAACTTACTGTAATACTCTCTGTTTCTCTTTAAAGCCTCCAGTATGTGTAGTACGAATTGACATGACTGATACCTACCAAATCCATTATGTAGCATAGCGAGTAGGGATGAGCATCGATAGCCGATGTTGCAAAAACATCGATGGTTAACGTTCGATGTTCGATGTTTTTACCATCGATGGTTCAGTTGCGATGTTTTCATACTATCGATGGTTTCGTTTCGATGTTTTCCTTTGAACACTTTTTTTTAATTTGTAATGAAGACTTTTTTTTAAGTTGATTGTTAAATTTAGTTTATTTTAAATCAACAAATTTTTATTTTAGATATTAATGACTACGTAATTTGCTCCCTACGCTAGGTAAACGATAAGTACCATGTATATGAGCTACGTAGTGACGTAATAATACGGTAAAACTAACAAACCCATTTTATAGGAGACCGTTACATAGGTTTCAACAGTTTCAAAATTAACTTTAGCTTACATACGTACGAAATAACGGTTTACTCTTTACGTTAGTCGTATTTGGTTTTCATTCTGATTTAGTTTTAGATTTTTTAGTTATTTTTCATACTGGGTGTAGCGTTTTTCTCTTTTAATTGCGATAGTGTTAGAACATAATTTAAATAAATCCTTAAATTTTTAGTGACCGTCAATCAGTGAATGTTTTAGTGGATGGTTAGTGACCGATCCTCACTAACCATCCACTAAAACATAATTTAAATAGTTTACATTTGAATTTTTAATATAATCGGCATCGTTCATAATTATCTACCCGTTAATTATGCCACCCGAAAGATATATTGCAACGTATATTGTACGCGTCTTTCCATGTACATTATTTGTATTATTTTGTATCTCATATTCTGTTCTTTATAGAGGTGCACTAAACTAGTATTCCACCTAGTATTCGAACAGTGTTGCTAGGTCTAAAAACATTTTTTCTGAAGATTTGACATGAAAATTTCGGGAGATTGCCGAAAATTTCGGAAGTTTTGTCAAATCTCAAGAAAATGTAGTAAGCTTAAATGAAAAGAATATATACAGTATACATAATTATTATCACAAAATAATTTTAACACACCAACGTTGTCTTATATTTTAAACCTCCCCCTCCTTCACTTTTTCTTCTTCCCTGCCAGTCATGTAGATACTGTTGTTCACCAAACTTGTAAACTCCGCGTTAACTTTGAGATCATAAGCAGGTTGCAGTTTTTGTATTTCTTTTGGTATGCAGAAGTCTGGAGATCGTTTGGGTGCTCTGTCTATTTCTGATTTTAGTTTTCGTACGGTTTATAGTAGAAAATACTCTCTCAATACTTGCGGATGAATGGGGTAAACACAGAAGTGACCGCATAAAGGTAGACAGCTTCGGAAACATTGGTGAACCATCCCCCTTTTTCACATTACGCATGGCATTCCAAAATTCTGTTGGATTTTCACTGTCTATGTCTACCTTTGTGTTTCTCAGCATCCTCCATTCGGTGTCAAGTTCCTGAATATCTTTCACCAAGTTCGGAAAGTGACATATTTTCATGTTTATCACGGCGACTTGACGTTATTATGACCTGGTGTAGGCTAGACATTACAGTATCTGTTTATTCAGGTGCAGTCATGTCGTGCGATTCTGTCAGCTTGAGACTAAACAATAAGGATTAGTCACTCTTGTTGAATAAGCAGTATGGTAAAATAAGTGGATATTGCAAAATGCCTATTACATCATTGTGTATGGGTGGTCATAATTGTTTGTGACAGGAGGAAGGAACTATAATTTTGGACAAGACCTCTATAAACTTTTATTGAAAGCAATTATAATTACGGTTGCAAGGAAACACTAGATTTGACGTCATATCGTACGGAAAAACAAAACTCTTGAAATGCGACATTGCACTGAAACGAGAGTAGGAAAATGACCCGCCACGGAAAAAGACCCGCGTCGCATGCAGTTAACTTCAGGTACGTTATCGCGCGAATCGCAGCTTCGTGCCCTACTCTCACCGAAACTCACGTCGGAAAAAATTCGGAAGATTTACACCAAATTTCGTATTTTCTGGAATATTACAAAAAATAGGAAGATCTTCCGAATTTCGGAAGACTTGGCAACACTGTATTCGAAAGTTACAGTACCAACGTAACCGTTCCAAAAAAATAACAGGTACGAACTACGAATATCTGTTATTATATACTTATTATACATATACCTGTATAATTTGTTACAATAAATAAATTGAAGCTAAACGTATTAACAGTGGTACTGTACACTGTGATTTTATTAAGCTTTTACTGTTTAAAAGAAAATAAGAGAATTTATAGGCCTATCTCTCTTTGGGAATACTAATTTAAACTTTCACTAGGAGTAAACAAACCTGACATAGATTTAAAGAGGTTTCTGTTTTTGTTAAAGGAGGTGGTTTTATGTATGTTTGTTCAAACACTTTATAATCATTATAATAATAAATAATAATGACCAGATTTAGTTAATTATGAATGTGAGTTAAATTATTTTAACGTCACCTCGCCTTTACATAACCTGTTCTCAACGAGTTCGTCAACGGCCCTGGAAAATCTGATACGGGGAAGTTAGATGTATTTAAATTGTTTTCTCGGGTACAGTGTTGAGGTTTCCACATTCCGCCTGTCAAAATGTGGTGGTGACCCAAGGGCTTTTGGTTCTGATAAGGTAAGTGAGTAAAGTATCGGGTAAATTATTCTTATCTTTAATTATTTTTATTTATTATTCATCCCCAATTATTTGTACGGCCATTTGTACTATTACAAACATGTAAAAAGCTTAGATTTTTATTTGAATTGCAACATTGGCATAAAAACATCGATGTTTTCATACCGATGTTTTTTTAACATCGATGTACTCTTTACGATGTTAACATCGATGTTAAACATCGATGGTTTTCTGGCGATGCTCATCCCTAATAGCGAGTAGAAGAGAAAGTGAGATAGCTAGTTACTGTGGTTCGCCGCAGCGTGGCGCTAGCATCGCCAATTATTGTGTAGGGTAGCGTGAAGGACGCAGATAAGTTTTAATACAAACATAATTCTACTTATTTGAAACAGTCGTGAAATGTTTCTACATGTTGTAACAATTAGAATGATATTTACGATACACTGTAATACGTACAAATAAATACAAAAGGATATAAGATTTAAACAATGTACTCACCCTAGGATGTCAGCAGTTCGAAACCTTCGACAATTTCAAAGGACTTAGCCGATTTTGTACTGGTCATTTCTCTACGTATTACCTTCGTACGGAAAAAGAATCGGCACTGGATATATTTGAAAATTAGCTTGCCTACAATGTCTAGTGTGTGTTCACGGCAGCATCCTACGCTGTCCGTTGCGGGCACATTAATTTCTTTGATTTAATCCAAACATTCATAAAAAATATCTTCCCACATACTGTTTGGTGAACTAAGTTTTATTGTAACAGTTGTTTCTGCTTCCAGCAGTATATATGATAAACACCATTTGAAGGGTGCTTTAAATAAGATGTTTCTTCGATAGTTCCGTAATATTTTATTTTTGTCCACTCAGTAGTAGGTAGATTAGGACGATCATTCCTCAGTGTAACAGCACAGTCAGTAATTCTAGATGGTTGTCTCACTATGTGAGAAAATGATACACGAGACATTGTTTCGGAGGACCAGTTTTAAGCTCAGGTATTCTTCTGTCCAATCGTAACATTCCGAGTCCTTTAAAACTACCTTTCCCTTGAGCAACTCCATTGATTTCTTGAGCTCTTTGTTTTCATTTTCTGCCTCCTTACACATTTCACGGATTTGGTTTACAAAAGAAGTGAGTGGAGATTCACTTTTCGGTTCAAAGTTTGCTCCTTTTGCCAACGCCAAGTTTAAGTGGAACATATACAGACTGCAACATATGAAGATGTAGAAAGTTAACTGTAGATGGATGGTCATTGCATGACAAAGAACGGAGAATACCGAAAAGACGTTCTAGAGGATCGTGATTGAATTTTGCAGTAAGTACATATTTAAATTCTTGCTCTACAAATATTCCTATGCCTTCAGAGTAATTTTTAGAGTAACTTGGTGATTCTAGAGTTCTCTCTGAGGCAAAAGTGTTGCTTTCTGACTTAAGAATTTGTAGAACTTTCAATAATATATGATGGAACGCTGATCCATTGTAAAGTCCCTTTGAAGGAATTGATGAATTTAATGCATCGACAAGGTCATTCATGTCTCTGATGAAGCTTCCTGTTTTCTCACAAATCCTTCACAGTTCGTGTTACGATAAAATTTAATTGCGTTGGCTATGCTGTTACTAAATAACTGGAAAGCCAACCTTGCATTCATACGTTGGAATGATGTAGGATTGAAATGGGCTGCTGTCACTTTAGGGCATGTCTTAAGTTCTGTGTTTTTAGTAGAAGTGTCCAGTTTGTAAACTAGTCTAAAGAATTCGTAGCTGACAATGTCGTTGTTGTATAACAGCCTACTGACACTTTGTCATGGAAGAAGTTTCTCACACATTTTATTATATGGACAGCATCTGAGAATGACCAAATCCTCCTGTCTTCGTCCGCCGGATTCGAAATACAACATGTAATATTACTTCTTTTCCCACAGATTCCTAAGTTTACCCACGCCTTTTTATTAGAGTGACTACCATCTGATGTAAATCCAATTATTCTTACACCTCGCTGCTCTAACTGCAAGACAACCTGTATCAGAATGTTTACCAGAATATCACCCGGGGTTGCATTCCTGCTTGCGTACACTGCTACAGGCTGTACCCAGTTAAATAACAAAGACACAAACAAGAATACCAGGGCATGTTTCGCTAGAGAAGTTTTCATGTCCGTAGGTATATAATCACCAAAGTCTACAAAGCCATCAAACTTTTAAAAAGGTTGCGTTAAACTAAATTTCCTCCCTTAGCTTCACTTCGTCGAATATTACTACTCCGAGACGTCTGTTTTCATCAGTTTCTTCTTGCAGGTCTAATATGGTATTTACAGCGTTAGTGTTTACCCCGTACGGGCATTCAAACCTTTACGCGTTCTTTTAATGCGGCTTTCCGACGGAATTGGTAATAAATCATGTTGCAAGTAATGTCTATATCACTTTGGGGATTTGATTTTAAGCAGCAAAATTCCAATATTGGCGCATTACAGTACCTCATTCCTTTGGTATTTGACAAATTAGACTTTTTAACCATAGCATCTACAATCATGTTGTTTTTTACATAAATTCTTTATCCCTCTTTCATACGAGTCACATGCCTTCCTGGCAAATTTCTTTTCTAGTAAAACGACTTTTGCTTTCTCACAACGCAGTTTATTCTTAGTTCGTATCAAAGTACGAGTTAGATTTTGTATTTTCCGTTTCAGCAGCATGATCTGGTTTTGTTTATCCAATTGATCGTCTTGGTGTGTCTGGGGGTGGTCTGAACTTACCGTTCATGTCACAGAACAGTTTGTCGAATTGCTTTTTTCTTGGCCTGTTTGTACTTGCTGGATTTGCCTTCTTGCTGGTGACTTTCGGAGTTTTAGAGGCTTTGTCAAATATGTAGGCAAATTCGGAAAGATATGAGGTACTGCGCCAGGCTTTAAGTTCCATGTCAGTCTTGGAATTTCGACCTTTTTATTATTTACAACAAATGAATCTACTTTCAAAATCAAATCATCACAAAAATGTACTTGACAGACATAAGACTTATGTGTAAGGCATTTGTCCTTCCTGGGAATTGCCCTCACCCACTTTGCAAACTGATCTTCGTCCCTGGGAGGTCTAAAGAAGTGATTTACTTTGTAGGAATCTTTACCATATCCACACCCAGGTACAAAACAGGACGGGATTTCTATTATATATTACACACAACTTCTATATAACTCTATTATTAGATAAATGTTTCACACGCACTGTTAACTGAAACTAAAAACTACTCGTATATGAAAAATAACACCCGGAAATCATTACTATAATCATTCATACATTCTGAGCATTTTACTAATATTATCACATGTTTATTACTCAGAATGTTTGTAAATCACTAAAACCTGTAATTAAATTTAACTGAACACGATATAAGTAATAAGACACAAAAACAACACATAAAACATAGCTCTTTTTTGCACGTGGCTAAAAGGCTTAACTACAAGAAGCGATCGCAGCGCCGAAGTTTAACCTGTTCACCTCTAGCTCTGTTTACGACTATAGCGCGCGCCAAGAGTGATCTCACTTTCTTTTCTAATCGCTATGACTGTAGCTTTAAACTGCAGGTTTTTAAGACAGGTGTATTACAGGTGTTTAAATCATTTGTGCGAGTAAATTTAAAAAATTGTAAGCTGAAGTTTGTTGTAAGGTATGAATCAAGAATTACTTACCACTAAAAATAGGTTACTTGTCTTAGCACCTTTATCCTTTGAAATTTTTAAAAATTTGGATTATCGTATAATTTAAACAGCTATTAATTATTATTTAAAATTGCCGTTCTTTATACATTGGAACAATGTAGCCTATGTTAAAGGCTTACATTTTTGGATTTCTTTCCAATTTTCTAACTTACTTTTTTAATGAAGAAAGTTGTGTTAGTGGTTATAATCACAAACAGAATTATTACTGTTGCACACCACTATAGAAAAATTATTCCGATTAGCGCTTATCTATAGATAATTATTTCAAGCTTCTCAGCTCATCGTCAGATCGGAATTAACAAGAAGAAAGTAAAACCAAACCCTTCACTTGTGTGTGTGTGTGTGTGTGTGTGTGTGTGTGTGTGTGTGTGTGTGTGTGTGTGTGTGTGTGTGTGTGTGTGTGTGTGTGTGTGTGTGTGTGTGTGTGTGTGTGTGTGTGTGTGTGTGTGTGTGTGTGTGTGTTAGAAAAATATGTAACTGTACAGACAGGGGTGACAGGGCTCGGAGGTAGGGAAGGGACATTTGAATTATAGCTTGTTGTGTGTGGCCAGAGGGGAGGGGTGGGGTGTGAAGGGTTTGGTTTTACTTTCTTGTTGTTAATTCCGATCTGACGATGAGCTGAGAAGCTTGAAAGCGCTAATCGGAATAATTTTTCTATAGTGGTGTGCAACAGTAATAATACTGTTTGAACTTACTTTTTGTATATAAAGTTAACTTTGCCAACCGTGGGTTCACCAATTGCGATGTTTTGTTGGATCTAACCCCTCATCGGTGGTGACGTTACTTTATTCTTTAAAATCACTGCGTCACGGACAGCTACTGGCGAAGTTTATAAACTTCAATAATAATGTCCCTTTTCGTACCACCGAAGTACCGGTAGCTTGGGAGACCTAGGTAATGTATGCTGCCAGCGGCCCATCGTTCTCTGGGATGTTATCTCAAGTACCTACTCAATTTCCACAGGCTGAGTCAACCGGGAGGCCGAAAAACTCGACTTGATTTTATGGTGCTACGCGAGAATCGAACTTGGTACTTCTAGACTAGTAGCCAAGAGTCTTACTGACTGGTCTAATAAGCTCCCAAACTTAGAAATTTTTAATACACATGGCGTTTGTCGTTGCTATTTATTATAAAACAAAAAAAAAGGCTTCATTGGGCTGTGAAACGAAGCATCAGCTTTAGTTTACCAAATTAGAACGGTGTCATCCGTGGCACACGGCTTAATAAATATGCCTAAGTGAACTATTTGCACATTCGAAACGTATAATTTCGAATATTACGGGAACCAATTGTGCAACTGCATTGTCATTCGGTAGCAAATTAGATGTGGCCTTCCTTTTGATGCATGAGTTGACGTTAATATATTGGATTGAACATTCATTATCGTATTGGACTGTTTAGTTAGCTTTGAGACTCAGTTGTGTAAACATGTGTTGACTGTGACTATCGTACCCAGAATTTTTTCCACATTGGGAAGACTGGGCTTTTGTTTCGGGGTCGTAGCCATAAACTCACAACTCGACTGAGCCACTGTTAGCAGTATCGAACAAATTTTGTGCAACTTCAGCAGCCGTAGCACGGATTTTGCTGCCGTACGTTCCATTACAAGATTTTCCGTAAAAATCTCCCAAGAGATTCCGCGCGGAGTCACCAGATCTTATAATTCCTGCACAATCAGCAGCTGATTTTCGTTTATTGCAAGCTGCACGCGTTGTAACTGCTTTCGGGTGTTCTGCTTGTTGAAGGCCTTCCAGAACGTGGGACACTTTCAACAGATTCCCGGCAAACTTTAAAGCGTTTGACCATGATTTTGTCTGTGCATTACTCATTGACATTACTCTACGAAGGCCTCCTACATGTCATTTATATAGTTTAACAAAATGTAAGTCTATTTTATTGTTTCAGTTATCACAATTAGAATAATTACCCTACTATTTTCATTTACCTTTGGCCATAAAGTTTTTATGTTTAAGCTCGTGAACATTTTTATGTTAAAGAAAATATTTCTGTTTTGTGTTAAACTGACGCGTCGTAAAGTTTTAAACTTTAAACGGACATTACGCAAACAAAATAATGTTCAGAAATTCGTCTGCAGTTGTGAGTGTACCGAACAGTATGTAAATATTGCTAATGTATTTTACAGTATTTATTAAGAATTAAGACTAACACAAACTATTCGTAACCTGCGGTAATGTAGACAAAAACGGCAACTGAAAGCAAAAACTTTAGAAACAATTTAAATACAGAAAACAACATACAAAAAGCGTATTAAAATTCAATAATAATGTTCATTGTTCAAAAGATGCCAAATCACTTTTTATAATTTTTCTTCCAAATGGAGTGACGTCAAGTCATAGACAACGAATAACAGCGGATTGTCCACAGCTTGCTAATTGGCAGCTGTGCTAAACTGACTATTGTTAATGTGGCCATGAGGCCGCTATATACCGATCGCATATTTGAATACTGTAGAATCAGTATTAACGAAGAGTCTCTTTTTCGTTTTTTGTTAGTTTCGAGTTCGAGCGTGTTCTGACTTCGCCCGTGATCGAACGAGTAAGCTATTGTTTTATAAGAGGTCGCGTGACTACAATAAACACGATGTTCGACCCGTTCATTCTACTTTAGCGGATAAAGGGATTGTCAGTGAAATCTGAAACAAAAGCTACAGGAAGACAAAAAGGTAAAGACACGAAGATTGAGGCGGTCAGAGTAAATGATTAACTGTCAAGGCCACTGAAGATGTCAATGTCACCATAAACCTGCTCCGCAATGAATATAATCAGTTTATTCGAGCATCCGTTTTACATTTGGCATCTTTGATCTGTTGTTTACAAATCTGTTTTCATGGTGTCGCAAATTTTAGCTCCCAACCCTACAAACACTTGGTTGTGTGGAGTGCATGCAACGCGTGCTAAACTCCGTCCAGAACACACGCGGTTTTTTTATCACTTGTCAGCAGTGTCCCCCATTATTTTATTTCACCAGTCAGTACGGGTGTTCAGTTAGAGTAACTATATTAAAATATTTCATTTTGGACACAGTGTAATTTCACTTCATCGTCATCGTCGTCAGCAGACGCAGCAGCAACAGCAAGTCTTGTCAGTCCACTGTCACGCGAATGCGTCCCCCGCCTTTATTCTCCGGTGGATTACTTCAGAGCAGATTTTGTCCAGTTCACTACACCACAAAAAGTAACCAAGTCATCGCCACATCTTGGAAAAGGCTGTCATCGTTGTGATCTCTATAGATCCTTGGCCTCGAGCCTGGCACCTTCGTAACCATTTACCATATTTCCGCCTAGCCAACGTCTTATCCACCTTCTTTTTTATTTTCTCAGTTTTGGAAACGATTTATTATAGATTGGTTACGACGAACATTTAATTTGTTTTCCTGTCTCTTCTTGATATCTCCAGCATGCTTCTCCGTGCAGTACGCAGTTTATGTACCGTTCTTATATTCATTGTCCACTTTTCCGACTCATAAATCACTGCTTGAAGTACACGCTGAGAAAAATCTTTCTTTTAAAACACAAGGGCAGTTTGTTACTCTTCATTTGTTGGTCGTCCTTTCAAAGCAAATCCATCCTGACCTTGTTCAGCTAACAATATCTGGCTTTGCATCTCCATTAATTGTTTACTCGTTAATTAACTTTTTTACTGTCACGCTCACGGCTTCATCTATCAATTTACATTTCGTTAGCTAACGCTACGTTACTAACCATAATTATCTTTACTTTATTCGCGTACAAAACTTTACACTTCGTGGTTAAACTATTGATGGGTTCATCCATCTCGACTGCACTTTCGATAAACTACACTTTACCGTCTGCAACTCTAAGATACGGTAGGTAGCCTATGCTCTATTTGTTTTACATTCTTATCGTCTGAACACTTCCAAGGAATAAGTTGAGAACGTCTTCGGTAGAGGTTATTCCCTACCGGACTTTCTTTTCTGATGTTACTTATTTTGAAAAGAAATGTGAAGTTTGGTGTGAACTGCGGAGTCCTTATATATTTCCAAGACAATTTGCGAATATTCCTTGCTCTTCTGAAGCGTGACTATAGCTTGCGTGTAGATTAATTAAATTATTTTCACATGATATACTATGTTCTTGACTATTCAGTTACATCATCCAAATGTCTGCGTTACTGTGTCAAATGCAGTTTATATACTTATTTTATTCGATAACATAACAATAACTGGCCACAATAAAGTGGGTGTTGAATTCTCGAACCGATACGTTCCATCACAACACTTTGTCATAATAAAATAAGCAAATGCTTTTGATAAATTAAAAGATTTTACAAATGTTTTCTCGTGACATTTAGCAGACTCATAAAACAAACAAAATATGTTTTAATAAATTAAGGCCAGGTTGATATTAAAATGTTATGATAATATTCCATAATTGGAACACTAAAAGTGCAATTAAATAAAAATTAATTATTTTGACATGTCGGCTCCAATGATGTTCAAGTAATCAATCCATTATCATAATTAGCTTGGTTGATATTAAAATTTAAAACATTTCATTAAAGTGTCAGAATGCAATCTGCGCAAGATTATCAAACACAATAATAATTTTTCGTATATTCTACAAGTCGTTCACTTCTTCTGGGTAAAGTCCATTTTTCTAACAAAATTGTTTAAGCAAAGACATATTTGGTGTCACTAAATCCGATTTTAAAATCGACTGTCAGTTTTATTAAATACAGTAGGCTAATCACTACTTCTCTGTGTTTTTCATCATCATCATCCTCCTCAAGGTTTAAACCAAGCGAATGGTTTGTTCCGGTCTCAAATAGGCAAATATTACAGCTGGTCACTCCAGCGCTTCCTCGGACGTCCCACACTTCTCCGTCCCCTCGGCTTATAGCTCCATAGTTGTTTGGGGATGCGGCAGTCATCCATTCGGCAAAGATGTTCCCATCAATTCAGCCGATACTGGGCGATCCTGTCGAGTATATTTATAATATTCAGTTCCTGCCGTATATCTGTGTTTCTTCCCTGCCACGTGCCTGAGAAATCTCATTTCAGCCGCTTGGATGCGACTGGCCTGGCCTTTCGTTAAAGTCCAATTCTCAGACCCATAAAGAAGTGTGGGAAGAGCCATCACCTTGTAGAATTTTAGGCGTGTTCCTTTACGTGCTGACTTAAGAGTTCGCCATCACCTTGGTTTTAATTGTAGATATCTGCAATCCAGAGTCTTTGCAGATTTCATTTAACAAATGTATACCCATCTGCAATCTGTTTTCAGAGTCCGACAGAACAGCCTGATCGTCCGCAAATAACAAAGTGTCAATTGTAGAGTGACCAATCATAAAATGGTCTGGAAGACACATCTGTCAGTTTTGTATGACATCGTCAATATATAAATTAAAAAGAGAAGGTGATAATGGACACCCTTGTCGTACTCCACAATTGATCAGGCCAACTCTAGGTGCTGTTCTCGGTTTCCCTGCTTCTATTAAGATTTTATTCTCCATATTCAGACTTTGTTCTCTGTGTTTTTGTGATTGTATATTCTTGGCTTTGCAAACCAAAAGCAATCTTTTACGTAACCTCTGATTTTCTTCAGAGGTTAATTAAAATATGACATGAGACAACGCTAGAACCATTCGCTAGAACTTTACGAATCTTAAACAGCGTGCTTTATATTTTATTAACTAAACCAAAGATTCTCAAATGTTTTACAGCTGTGACTCCTCTGTAACTGCAAGAATAAGTCGTTCTTGCCTGGTATAATATGTGACGACATTTGGTTTGTTTAGCGTGAGTACGGTCTCGCGCACAATTATGTGTACATTCTCCAGTAATCTACTTTATGCCGTCAACTTTATGCTCCGTCAGGGCATCTATTTTCATCATCACATTCAAAACAGTGTTACAACAGTTAACTCCAAAAATAATACAGGTCATAATGTAGTTCTAATAAATAAACTTTAATACTTCTAAACTCATTGCTCTTATTGTCAACGAAATTATTTTGCATCAAATCTGTAGAATAAATTAAGAACAATTTAATTCTTAGAAAAAGTTTCTGCGGTCCCATTTCGGAAACATTGCGTCGCTTGGGTTCGCGCCCCGAATTTTGAGAACCGCTGATTAAATATATATTGAAGCAATACTTATCGTTTCTGCGTGCGCAACTGTGTATCAATTAGCATCACATAACGACCGCTAACGATTTAATGTTTCTGTTGCTTCGGAACAGTCTCCTGATAAAATTAGTGGCTGAACAATGCGCACAGAATTTGAACCATCTCAAGGTTATTTTTTAATGTTCACTACCGCATAGTCGCAATATAACGCATCGTTAACTTACATGCACTAGTTGAGACGGTAATTACCGTGCCGTCAGACATTTACATCAGTTTATTGCCTGAGATTGCCTGAATAAATTTCTTTTTATTTGGAAATTATGTACACACACATTTACATATGTTTTATATACATACATATATATATATATTTAAAAAATACAAATATATTTTTTTAAAAACAAACATTATTGATTTATTATTAACACACACGCACGCAGGCTGCTCCAGCTGAATAGATGAAAATTGATAGTACGGATCTGAAGCTATGAATGAAGAAAAATATGTGAATGGTTCTGTAGAGAGTGTAGAAAGGAAACTAATGAAAGTATACAAAACGACAGCAGTACCAGCTCTCACAAATATGGCAGTGAAGTATAGGCCCCATCAGTAACAAAGATGCAAATCAATTACAAAGTTCCGAGATGAAGTTTGTAAGAAGTGTGGTGGGCTGCACAAGGCTTGCCATGATGATTGTACGAATACTAAATTAATTGAACGTTTTTACATTAAGTGACAAAATTAATCAATATAGACTTCATCGGAAAGAACAAGCCAATCGTATGGAATAGTAATACATGAACCCCATTAAGTACAATCCGAAAGGAAGACATGACACAGTGTACCCGAGGAGAAAATGGTCCGTAGAACCGGCCTAATCAGGTCGCATGGTCTAACCCATGACAGAAATGTTGACGATGATCTGTAGCGTATCTAGAATTTGGTTTGTGGGGGGGGGGCTGGTCGAGTCGGCTTCACACAAAAGAAGAAACAAGTTAAAACTAATCAATATTACTATCTTTAAAGTGGTTGAAAAACGTGTGATAACATTCTGAAATCAATCCCATTGAAGAGAATGGCGATAACACAATAAAAATACGCGTTATCGAAACATTGTTTAGAAGATACTTACTGACTGAATTGATTTTCCTATACAGTATTTCAAATCTACAAAACACTTATCAGGCCCTGCTGACATACGCTTCAGAAACCTGGAGAATGACAAAAAATAGCGAGAGACTTCTAGATTGCTGTGAAAGACGGATTCTAAGAACAATATTTAGAGGAGTAGAAGAAAATGGAATGTGGCGCAGGTGCTATAATTATACTCTACCATCTTTACAAAGAGCCGGACATTGTCAGGATAATAAAAATACACAGGCTAAGAAGGGTTGGACACAGAGAGAATGGAGGAAAGACAGCCTACGAAACATATTTTCTACCAGAAACCAAAAGGTAGTAGAAAAAGGGGAAGACCCCGAAGTAGATCAAAGACCAAATAAAGGAGGACCTCGGAAAGCTGAACATAAGAAACTGGAAAGCCAGGGCATGCAATAGGGAGGAATAAAATAGACTCTTGGATCAGGCCAAGACCTACCAAGGGTTGGAGAGCCCCGGTTGATGATGATGATGATGATGATACAGTATTTCGTATTCCAAACGTACACGCAAATCCTGTATACGTAATAAACCTGTTTGTATACTCAAAAAAATAGTTACTACTATATTAGCGTATACAACTAAAATAACAAATAATAAATAACCTAAAAATTAAGACAGTAAAATGTCAACTTTTTTCGACCCTATGGGGGGAGGGGCCGGCTCCCTGATATGGGCATGTGTGTGTGAAAATCTATACACCTTTAAATGAAACCAGGGTATTAACACTCGAATGTGCTGCAGATACAGGAAAAACCTGTTTAGTAACGTGTAGTAATGATTTCTCAAGACACATGAAAAACGACAAGTTAGTTCTTCGGATGGAAATGCAAGTCGTTTGTAACGATCATGAATAGTCTCGAAATGTTAAATATTATGGAGTTCAGCAGTGTTTACGCACATTAAACAGTGTTTAAATCGGGCTGGCAAACGAAGTTGTCTAAATTCGAACAGACTCGTTTAAATTGTAAGACATATTTAGTTTACTTCCTATAATTGCATTTATTCGTTAGTTTAGAAACATGCCTATATCGTGGATCGCAAACAGGCTACGCCAGTGGTTCCCAAACGTTTCAGTCCTCGGTCCCCCCCCCCAATAATTTAAAATTCACGGACCCCGTCTTAGTTCTGAAATAAAACAAACAGTAAATATGATACAAAATATTTTAATTAAAATTGTATTAAAATCAAAATCCTCTTAACTTGCAAAATTATAATATTAATAGATCAAACATATTTTAATGTGAACAATTAAGCTGCTTTTGAACAATTATCTCTGCAGTATTTGGATTTAATGTCTTATAATTTCAATATTAAATCACTCTCAACATCAAGTTTATTTCTTAAATCTGACTTCAAGTTCGTGAGCAGGGAGAATACGGTTTCACACAAATAAGTAGAGGGAAACACAGTTAAATGCGTCAAAGCTTTTTTTGCGAGTTCAGGATGGTCAGTCATTACATGTAACCAGAAGTCAGCTAGCTGTAATTGCGAAAACTGTAATTTTAATGAACTGTAAGTTGAAAGTTCTGCCAATGAATCTTCTTTTTGTAGTGTAAGTTAGAGCTCTAGTCAGTTCGGTTGACAAACAGATGTGCTACACACTATTTAAAGACATTATTAAAGCCATTAGTTTGAAAATACGTTTACAATTACAATTAGTTTGAACCCACAACAAAAATACTGGAATCTTCTACTAATTGTTTTAAGATTCTAAAATTTAGAATTTAGAGCATTCTAAAATTTAGAATTTAGAGCATAAAAAATCGGAGAAAATTACGGTATATTCTAATTTTTCTTAAAAGTGTCTGCGGACCCCACTTTGGGAACCACTGGGCTACGCTGTAATTTGCATAGTAAAAAACTGTTGACGAAATATTCTTTAATTTTCGGCTAATCTCTGTGTCACACGTCATCACACAAACTGTCCTCTTTTAGCTTTATTTGTACATGGCATGTGTAAATGAATGATGACATTACAATGTCGCGCGCTATCTTATCTTAACACGAATATTACCCCGTGTATCTACGTGTACATCTGTGCACCAGGTGAGGTATCGTTTGTACGTATGAAACGGAAAGGCTGAGAATTCACGGAGCAAACTGGTTTAGACAGACGCTGGCGCGTGGTATGCGATCAAGTCACAGCACAATGCAGACAGTGAAAGTACTGTAACTTATAAAATTCGCTGAGAATGACGAGGTCATTCGGAGAACGTAGTCAGGTGGTTGAGACATCAGTCGAGTCGGTGTCGGTTGTTACGATAATTTATCGCTTGATATATCATGCACGTCCGTATAAACACACTACTATGATGCTTATGACTATATTTTGTTTAATATAACTTCCGAATTGACAGTTCAAGTATTGGGAATCGGCTGGTGACGCGTTGTGCAACACTACCACGCGTCTACTGCTGGCAGCTTGCAGCAATCTAATTACGTACAGACCAGACTGTTATTTAAAAAGTCTTAAGCGACTGACAGATTTGCAATACCGGTAGTTGAATCATTTGTTATGTTTTTAAATAGTCTGAATAAATTGTCAGAGCGAAAATCCCGGGAAATTCAGAGAATAATTTTTTTTTTTTATAAAAGGTTTTTATTGGAACACATCAGGCCTATTTTGCTAGAAATATCACAATTAACATTAAACATACTAAATTATTATTGTATATTATTACTAGCATTTACCCGCAGCTTGGCACGCGAATATTTGACTTTTAATAAGTATTTTAATATAATTTTTATTGTCTATGTCTATTTGGCGTCCTATCAGCTCACGTATAACAATTTTGTACTCATTAGTCAAATTCTCTCCAAAGCTGTTTCAACACTTGTACTATTTTATCTTGTACTAAATTATTATGTCGATGCATTAGGCACTGGAGATTTTAAAGTACCCGTTTATAAAGCCTTTGGAGATAAAAACCTCCAAGGATTTAGCGTACCTGTTAAATCAAAAACGCTAAATTCTTTATTTTAAGTGCTACTGTGTTACAAGCATTGTATAACACATTAAACGTTATGTTTTTCTCAACCATGGCTTTTATTTATTTCAGCAGTAAACTAAAAACCAAATATCGGTATGGAGAACCATACATGACTTCCACGTTCTAAGACTTATATTTAAAATCATTTACGAAATGAAATGTTTCCATAGAAACTACTTCTTTCCACTTATTGCTTCAGCATTAACCACAGTACTGTGGTCACTAATGTATACCACCACACGTTATCGCACTCGATTTTCACTGATGATGGGAGTCGACGGCACTGCCGAAACGTCTGGTTTTGCAGAAAATATTGGACTACAGCCAAACAGCCCGGGAAGGAATTTTAACAACAAACTACTACTTTGTTGCCCATAACGTAGTACACATAAAAAAATTATCCCCTCCCCCTTCAACTATAATTTTCATTTATAGAAAAGTACCCCCACCCCGTTCAACTAGCCTCTTCATTTATAGATATTTCATCTACGTTTCTACATTGGATTATTAAGATCTTCTTATCATGATACTTTATTTATCAAAATTAAGTACTTTACTCTTGTTACAACAAAAAATGTTTCAGGTAAACTACCCTTTTCCCGTAACCGATCTTCACCAAAATCAATAGGCCTTGAGTCTTCTACAACTCAGGTACATATGTAAAAAATTATTTGATTCTGTTTGAATTTACGGCAGTTATCGTTCGTCATGAAAACATTTCTCTTGTTACAACATAAAATGTTGCAGGTAAACTACCCCTTTCCCTTAACTGACCTTCACCAAAATCAATAGGTTTTGTCCTCTACAATTCAGGGATGCATGTAAAACATTATTTGATTCTGTTTGAATGTGCGGCAGTTATCATTCGTCATAGAAACAATTACTCTTGTTAAAACATTAAAGGTGGCAGGTAAACTACCCCTTTCCCTTAACCGATCATCACCAAAAACAACAGATCTTGAGAACTCTACAATTCAGGGCTGTATGCAAAACATTATTTGATTCTGTTTGAATTTGCGGCTCTTATCGTTTGCCATAGAAAAAAAATCTACACACAAACACACACAGACACTTTTCGAAAAATGACTTTTTCATGTTTTGAGGGTAGTACAATCAGAATCTGCAATTATCTCGAACACGATTTTTTTCGCCATCACCATACTTCCATTTCCTTATGGAACATGGAAGTAAAAACCGTTGTCACCTCACCTCACAAATGAAAACAACGCGTATTTTCGCTTTGCATTAAATAATAGGACAATTTACAATTAGTACACTTTCCACATCGTAATATATCGATACAATCGCATATTATATAAAACATCGAAAATGTACTGCACGACTGGATAAGTGTACAGTTCTGATGCCGCTAAATATCATTTGTTACTTCCATATTCCTTAAGGAAATGGAAGTATGGTGATGGCAAAAAAAATCGTGTTCGAGATTATTGCAGATTCTGATTGTACTACACTCAAAACATGAAAAAAAGTCGTTTTACTTCCATATTCCTTAAGGAATGGAAGTATGGTGATGGCAAAAAAAATCGTGTTCGAGATTATTGCAGATTCTTATTCTACTACACTCAAAACATGAAAAAAAGTCGTTTTCCGAAAAGTGTCTGTGTGTCTGTCTGTGTGTGTCTGTGTGTCTGTCTGTCTGTGTGTCTGTCTGTCTGTCTGTAGATTTTTTTTCTATGGCAAACGATAACTGCCGCAAATTCAAACAGAATCAAATAATTTTTTGCATACAGCCCGGTTTTGCAGAGTTCTCGCGACCTATTGTTTTTGGTGAAGATCGGTTGAGGGAAAGGGGTAGTTTACCTGCAACGGTTTTTTTTTAGCAAGGGTAATTTTGTTTGTTTGGCAAACGATAACAGCCGCAAATTCAAACAGAATCAAATAATGTTTCGCATACAGCCCTGAATTGTAGAGTTCTCAAGACCTATTGTTTTTGGTGAAGATCGGTTAAGGGAAAGGGGTAGTTTACCTGTAACGTTTTATGTTTTAACAAGGGTATTTCCTATGGCAAACGATAACAGCCGCAAATTCAAACAGAATGAAAAGATTATTTGCATACAGCCCTAAATTGTAGAGTTCTCAATACCTTTTGTTTTTGGTGAAGATCGGTTAAGGGAAAGGGGTAGTTTACCTACAACGTTTTTTTAACAAGGGTATTTTCTATGGCAAACGATAACAGCCGCAAATTAAAACAGAATCAAATAATTTTCTGCATACAGTCCTGATTTGTAGAGTACTCAAGACCTATTGTTTTTGGTGAAGATCGGTTGAGGGGAAGGGGTAGTTTACCAGCAACGTTTTTTATCATGCGTATTTTCTATGGCAAACGACAACTGCCGCAAATTCAAACAGAATCAAATAATTTTTTGCATACAGCCCTGGTTTGTAGAGTACTCGCGACCTATTGTTTTTGGTGAAGATCGGTTGAGGGGAAGGGGTAGTTTACCTGCTACGGTTTTTTTTATCAAGGGAAATTTTTTTTTTTTGGCAAACGATAGCCGCAAATTCAAACAGAATCAAATAATGTTTCGCATACAGCCCTGAATTGTAGATTTCTCAAGACCTATTGTTTTTGGTGAAGATCGGTTAAGGGAAAGGGGTAGTTTACCTGCAACGTTTTTTTAACAAGGGTATTTTCTATGGCAAACGATAACAGCCGCAAATTCAAACAGAATCAAATAATGTTTTGCATACAGTCCTGATTTGTAGAGTACTCAAGACCTATTGTTTTTGGTGAAGATCGGTTAAGGTGAAGGGGTAGTTTACCTGCAACGTTTTTTTATCAAGCGTATTTTCTATGGCAAACGATAACAGCCGCAAATTCAAACAGAATCAAATAATTTTTTGCATACGTCCCTGAATTGTAGAGGTCTCAATGACTTTCGATTTTGGTGAAGATCGGTTAAGGGGAAGGGGTAGTTTACCTGCAACCTTATACGTTTTAACAAGAGTAAAGTACTTGAAAATTTATTTAAACTTGTTGAAACAATGGTAATTGTTAAAAATAAAATAATTTTGTTGCCAGGCAATAAAATTATAATTTTTTCATTTTAATGTAATATAATATTTTTCATTTAATACAGCAATAAAAAGGCAGGTAAGACACAGCCTGGCTGTTTGGCTGAAAATGATTTTAAATATAAATCTTAGAATATGGAAGTCATGTATGGTTCTCCATACCGATATTTTCGAAAAGTGTCTCTGTGTGTGTCTGTCTACCTATCTGTGTGTCTGTAGATTTTTTTCTATGGCAAACGATAACTGCCGCAAATTCAAACAGAAAATAATAATTGTTTGCGTACAGCTCTGATTTGTAGAGTACTCACGACCTATTGTTTTTGGTGAAGATCGGTTAAGGGAAAAGGGTAGTTTACCTGCAACGTTTTATGTTTTAACAAGGGTATTTTCTATGGCAAACGATAACAGCCGCAAATTCAATCAGAATCAAATAATGTTTTGCATACAGCCCTGATTTGTAGATTTCTCAAGACCTATTGTTTTTGGTGAAGATCGGTTAAGGGAAAGGGGTAGTTTACCTGCAACGTTTTATGTTTTAACAAGGGTAATTTTTTCTATGACGAACGATAACTGCCGCATATTCAAACAGAATCAAATAATGTTTCGCATACAGCCCTGATTTGTAGAATTCTCAAGACCTATTGTTTTTGGTGAAGATCGGTTAAGGGAAAAGGGTAGTTTACCTGCAACGTTTTATGTTTTAACAAGGGTATTTTCTATGGCAAACGATAACAGCCGCAAATTCAAACAGAATCAAATAATGTTTTGCATACAGCCCTGATTTGTAGAGTTCTCAAGACCTATTGTTTTTGGTGAAGATCGGTTAAGGGAAAGGGGTAGTTTACCTGCAACGTTTTATGTTTTAACAAGGGTAATTTTTTCTATGACGAACGATAACTGCCGCATATTCAAACAGAATCAAATAATTTTTTGCATACGTCCCTGAATTGTAGAGAACTCAAGGCCTTTTGATTTTGGTGAAGATCGGTTAAGAGGAAGGGGTATTTTACCTGCAGCCTTTTACGTTTTAACAACAGTAAAGTACTTGAAAATTCATTTAAACTTTTTCAAACAATGGTAATTGTTAAAAATAAAACAATTTTGTTGCCAGGCAATAAAATTATAATTTTTTCATTTTAATGTAAATCATGTACGAGAGAAAATATATCGTTCGTGGCAGGCAAGCATATCTCAGTTATGTAATGTTTACGTGTCCATTTTATTATTATGACTACCGCAATAAAAGGGCAGGGAAGACACACACACACACACACACACACACACACACACACACACACACACATAAAATTCGCGTTATTTCTGGCCTCATTCATGTTTATTTTCTTACATTTGCACGCTTTTTAAATGGAAAGTCCCGAAACCCATACCAACATAACGCGTGCAAGCCGAAAAAGTGTCCAGCGTGGATAGCGATTTGCTTTCTGTGGATCGCTGGGCAGTGTAACTGCACGTGTTTACAGAGGAACGATTCATAGACAGACTTTTCGTCTTTAGGGAATGAACCCTCTGCAAGATGCTGAGGGTCCATGAGTGACTTCGGAGCGCTCCTTCTTTTCCGCGTGTTTGTTCTGTGAAACGTACACTGTAGATTCGCAGCTTTACTCTAAGCAACGCTCAATAGGAAATGTTGAAAATTTTTGTCCACGGTGTACCCTCATACACACTAAACCTGCTCTGATGTTTTAATTACGGACATCATAATATTAAAACTTTGGAAACTTGAGCACTACTTAATGGAAATCAATCATTAACTTACACAAGCCATTAATTTTATGCATATTTTTTATATATATGTGTACAACGTTATCGGCAACAAAGAAGTAGTTTTTGTTAAAATTCCTTCCCGGGATATTTGGGCGTAGTCCAAGGTTTTCTACAAAACCAGACGTTTCGGCAATGCCATCGACTTCCATCATCAGTGAAAATCGAGTGCGATAACGTGAGGTGGTATACGTTAGTGACCACAGTACTGTGGTTAAGGCTGAAGCAGTAAGTAGAAAGAAGTAGTTTCTATGGTAATATTTCATTTCGAAAATGATTTTAAATATAAATCTTAGAATATGCACGTCATGTATGGTTCCCCATACCGATATTTTATTTTCTTGTTACTATGGTAATTAATTCTTGTATCCATGGTGTTTTGACATCTTTATACGCGTCAACGAAAAGGCATAATTAAAAGGGCCTAAATCGTGCGAACGGGGCAAAATATTAAATTCCAAGTTAGACAGTATTTTGCGCCTTGTGTCAAAGGTTACCTGTGCAAAATTTAGTGGCAATCGGTGTAGCGGTGTGGATTTGTATTCAGTACCCATAAATCCTCCAGACTTTGAGTTTCATATATATATAGATTAATAATACAACTTTTTACAAGAATATATTTTCTTTTATAAATTACAATGTTTCAATAGCTTTCAGCTATCATAATAAGATATAATTAATAAATTAAAATTTTAAAATCAATTGTTCAAAACAGCTGTTTACATGAAGACTAAATTTAATGTTTTATATGTGTATATACACTAAATATGTTATATAATTAATTGTAAAAAATATAATATATAATTACTTATAATTTTATTAAGTCATTATTATTAACATTCTTCCATTGCTATTTTATTAATAATAACTTTAATATTAGACGCGCGTGCACTATTTCACGCGCGCGCGCGCAATTAAACCACTTGAACCACTTGATACTGCTGATGTTGTAATCTTCAATCACGAGTACTTTAAGAGGTACTTTTCAGAACTTGCTTATTTTCAAAAACATAAATTCTTTTTAGCGTTTTGATAATCCTAACTTAGTTATACTATTAAAAAAATTAACTTGATATTATTCTTCAATAATTTTTTTTTCACTTACACTAGAAAAGCTCACACGGTATAATAATAAAATCAAAACAAATCTGCGTTTGGGCTCCACTCCAGGGACGCTGGGACGAGCAGTATCAATCCAGGATGAATACCGAACTTCAGGGACGCGTTTGATCACACTGTTTTAACATCTTTATTTTAAAATTTAGCTTCGTAATATAATAGTTGCTAAATAAATTATAGTGGGCACTACACTCGTTTTGTCTTAATTTCCGCGTTCAGGGCTCAGTTAGTTTGAACTGATTTTAAACATAACATTTTTTCGAACAAATGTTAGGAAACGTGTAAAAATTATAATACTTAAGGACTGGAAATATCGTAAACAGATAATGAAATAACATTTCATTGTTTGTAAACTGTGTACAAACCGGATAACTTGAAATATATTAAATTCACGATCCGTTTACAGCGTTGAGGAGTTTTCATTGCGTGGGTTCTATTAACATAAATTGTGACGTTAGTAGTATTTATGCGAGTGATACTATTATTAACTGCCTAATAACACGGTACTACAATAAACCACTAAGAGATATCAAATGCAGTGTGCTATATCATTGAAAACTGGGGTGTTTCTTTGCCAATAAAGATTGGCAACGTTCGTTTGGAAGTATGAGAGGGGCGTGTTAAATATCAGCTATGAATGATTACATCCTTTAGCGTTCCCAGGTGTCAGCTCGGAGGTTATGTTAAACAGATCTTACGGATTTGATACTGTTAACGTGGCAACGAAACATTTAATTGCTATTACAATTTCTACTTCCCACTCTTACGATACCTTACGCTGTTGGTTCCTCCATACATATTTTGTAGACGTTTCTCTTGTCTTGTCATTTGCCTCACTTCCATAGCGTTCTTCATTATGCTATTTGCCAGGTGTCTGATATCTTCTCATTACATTTCGGGTAGGGTCTTTAGCCTATTTCAAATTACTTTTAACTTATTCAAAGATCTTTTGGTGTATCTTACTGGTCCCATGCACAACAGGTGTCCATACCATTGTATCTATTCTATTTCCTTAATATTAGTTCCTTTCCCTCTCTCCCTTTGTATTCTCTCCCTTCAAAGTTTTACCTTTTACCAATTACTCTTCTCAGATATTTATCTCCGATACTGTTAATTTTGAACTGAACTCGCCTGTCATTATCCAATTCTTTGCCCTCACAAAGAGTTAGTTGACATATAGTTTTATAGACGTGGATTTGGTTTTCGTAATAATTTCTCTTGTAGGTATGAGTGTGATATTTATATAATAATTTTCTTCTGTCAAATAAAATACTTGCACTAGACACTACACTACACTCTAATCCTTTAGTTCTCTCGAGTCTTCGTAGCTGTTAGTTGTCCAGGAGCTGGAAGGCCTCAGTGGTCTTTTGTTTTTGCGCAAGTTTTCCTCTCTTCGTCGATTGTAGGCACCTTCAGCTCTCTGTAGAGGCGGACATTTCGGTTGGACCATGGTGCTCGGCAATTTCTCGAAGCACTTGTTCTGGATTCTTTGAGTTTTTTATACATTCGTCTAATTACCACATCTCAAAAATTGTGAGTCGTAAGTGTCAATAACGTATTCAATATTTGCCAACGTATACATCAATAACTTGCTACTACTGATAGCTGACTTATTCTATTCAGTAACAATATAAATTTCTATATTATTTTATAGTCAGTTCTTCCTTAATGTTCTACCATCCTTATCAACGTGAAGTATTTTGCTTTTGGTCGGTGCTTATCCCCATTCCTTTCCAAACTCTAAATCAAATAAATAAGTACGAATTCAATATCTTCTAAAAATAATCAACGGCTATTTTTATTTCATTATTCCGAACAAAAATAATTTTATGCAAGAGGAAACTACCTTTGACAGAATCCAAGATCAGTGTGGGCTGGCTATATTGTTTCAGCAGTACTGTAGACAAGTATGACAATGTGGATAGTATTACCCTGCTCGCCTTCCAACTGATTAGTACGACTGATGTGAGCGACGTCGTGTAAACGATACACCCTCACACAATGTACCTACCACCGCTACTAGGACTTCATGGAATGAATGCACACGTGAACAAGACAAGTCAGCTTATCTTTATCATTAGCCTATTGTTTTAAATGAGTTTTAAAACATGTTGTTTTAAATGGTCAAATGTGCTCTGTCGAATGAACGCCCCGGATCGGACAAACGTATGCTTAAGAGAGCACATCGTTCTAAACTTAACGTAACCTATCACACTGTCTTTTCAACTTTTTTTGGATGTAATTACTAATTTTTTTAACAATTCATGTAGAGCAATGTGTTTTTATGTCTTTTACATGTGATAGTACTCAACAATTTAATCATATTTATATATCAATTGTTAAATTCTGCAAAACATCGATTCCCGTTTGGTATGAAAAGGATGAACTTGACGTTTACGATCGACTGTATTTTTTTGTAATTCCCCTTCTCTACGTGCACTAGTAATTTTCAGTATTGAATGCTTCTCTTTTTTATTCTCACGTGTTAAAACAACAGACTTCAGTCAACTGACTGGATGTATTGTGGCGATCATCCCGTCCAAACAGACCGGTCTGACCGCAACGCATACTGCAACGCCGGCCTTAGAAACGAATTATCCACTGATTACACAACTTTTTATGTTCTCTCTTTTTTCTCGTAATTACATTGGAGAGTTAACTGCCGTTCACTTTACAAATCGTGAATTCGATACGGTTACTTTTATGTCTGCGTTTTTCAGTAATCTAATGTCTCAATTACCAATCGTCCCGATTTAGCTACGGAGTCAACGTATCTTGATGTGTTTCAGCAACTCCATTTTCGCATCTTTCATTACACAGCTAGAACTCTGATTATTCAGCGCAATGGGAGAGGGAAAGTATACAAAATCTATTTTTCTATATCGTACAGATCCTGGTATTACGTTTGACTACTTGAAATGTTTGCTTGATAACTTATATTCTCATTTACGTTTATTTCTTATGGAATGTATGGTTTCAGTTGCGTTATGTTTAATTCTGCAGCTTAAGCAAACTTGTTTTTTTTTTTAAATTAAGTATTAGTTGAAAGAATGGAAATACACAAGTGTGAAAATTGCAATAGGCATTTGATCGTCATGACCTTCTTAAAAACGTGGATTACCATGGTAAAAGACGACAAGACTAGTGAAAACGTCGTAAGTGTCTCCGTTATTACGGAAGGTTTACATATTGCAGCAGAACACAGGATGATAAGCGATGTTAACCGTATCTAAGCATGGATGACGAACATTTTCAGGTTTAAAATGGTTTTATGCAATTTTTTGTCTTTTAGCCGTAAGTTTTGCATTTAGCAATGGATAAGAATGTAGGTTATATCAAATTCTTCATAAAAATGTGTTTTCTGTTGTCATGTACTTTTTGTGTGAATTTGTTCGCGTGTGCGCGTGTGATAACTTGTGTTCGCTATATCTTCCGCGGTATTCAACCCATCGACATGAAACTTTGACAGTGGATTGTTTTTGTAAATAGCTACAATTCTTATTTACTCTGAGGTTTACAATTATTTTATAAGTATGGTTTTTTAGTAGGGAAAAACTCAATTTGTAACGCTTATCATTAATAAAATTCGTAGATAAAATCGATCCAAGCTCTTGCGGAATTATACAAACTTTTGCAGGAAAACCTTATATCTTTTGCAATCATCAACCATGTGACCTGGGTTTAACCAATCGGAAGACACTAATTTCAGTAATATTCGTACTCTGTAAAGTAAGGATCGCTACAGTTATTCGATTGCAGTTGCAGAGTGAAGTTGTGACTGTCGTCGAGAGTTTTGCTCGTACGAACATATAAAAATCTTAACTTACAATAAAACTTGGAACTCTTTGCGAAGCTTTGCGTAAAGAATCAAGCGGGTTAACAACATAAGTAAAAATTATATTAAAGTGCTTTTCGCGTTAGTGTAAGATACTCCGCATAGGGAATTTTTAAAACACTTCAAGTTTTCTCGGAAGGTGTACGCCAAATACACCGATTTTCTAATAAATACCCGTAATCACCCTCAGATTGATTAAAAAATGAACGTGTAAATAAATATTAACTGTTTCGAGTAAGAACGATCATTATTGTGAGCGTAACAACTTTGTGAAAAGTCTAATTGGTGTTAGGAGTTAGACGCAATCGTCAACGAGCCGTATCGAAGTATCGCCGCTGGAGCCACCCGCCGACGAAGAGGATGCCAGGACGGGAGCGACGATCAGAAGAGGAGGAACGCACATACGGAGGTCGTATCAGCAAGTGAACGGAGATCATCAAACAAGTAAAATCGATATAAAATCTAACTATATAAACTATTATTTCAAAATATAAAATGCATGACAATTTGTAATATAATATACATCATAAAACCAATTATGTTTTGTGTATAATAAATAATTTTTCATCACCTCCATTATAGACTCGTTTGTAATTTCTGCACACACACTATATCCTTTGCGATAATTAAATCTGTATCGTTGCAATATACACAAAATTTAATTAGTAAAATTATTACATCATAAATTATATTGTATTTACGAACTGCTGTCTTAAATTAAGCTAGTCTGACGGGTGTCTAAACTTGTCTAAACCGGAATGGCTGCTAAGCCTCTTCTTCCTGCTCACCAACGAGATAATGAAATTGTCAACAAATCAATAAATACGTGTCAGATGTCACAAGAAGTGGCCGTACGAATACATCCGGTTTTCTGTAGTTACTACACGCCAACATTATTTATTGATATTGGTACTGGACCATAAACGCAGCCTACCTGAAGTAGAAGTATACACGAGGCTCATGTATAGAGTTTTATCTAGGTATATTATAAACTTGTCTCCACAGGGCCCAAAGGAAACTTCAGTAGTTCTACTTGGAAGTCACCCAAAAACTATTTGTGAGCCTGCGTAACCTAAAACAAGGGCCCACAGGTCCAGTTACACGCTTTAATGAGCATTAAAAAGGCAAATGTTTTCAAAGGCTTCGAACCAATTTCAGATAGTTTAAGGTTGAAAATATTGAAACATGTCGATGCAGAATGTATAAGAACAATTTGAACGAAGTCTCAAGAAGAACATAAAAAACAAAGATTTAGAGGAAGATTGTGAAGGAGAAAGAAAAAAGACAACTAAAACTATTGTCTGGTGGATTTTGAAGTTGTAAATCTGATAAACTGCTTAAATTTTCAATTTTTAAATCAATTTTCCGAAAGTTCAGCTTGGGATAAATTTTTCTGAAAAACTATAACACTTACAAGGCTGAACTGTTTCAAGCATGTTAGTTACTCTTATCATACTTTGCCCTACCACCTAAACGAAGTAGGCCTGAGTGTAACCGTCAATAAACAAAATTTACGAAGTAAAAGTTTAGGTACATAAAATTTGAAGAAGTTTACAATTTTTTTTATTTTTTTTTTTTTACCAGACCAGTATTTTGCTTGATACAGCACACAAATTTTTCTTAGAAGTAGGGCCAACAGTTTTTGTGATAATGGTACCTAAACTAAGACAATTTTCATTTTAAATATCGTTTTAGCGGAAGAGGTACTGGTTAATCACAATTTGACTAGGGAGGTTTTCTGATGTACAGTCTGTGAGTGTGCGTGGTAGGTAGTTATTTACATATTCTACGTGGTGGTACGAACGCTCACGTGTACTAAATTTATCTAGGAATGTGTACGCGAACAACGAGATAAATGTTATTGCATAAAACGTCAACAAGTACCGCAAAACTGTTAAAATACTTGAAAATGCATTTGTAGTAGGAGTCGTGTAAGTCTGTTATTACACTGTGCCGGCGCATCACGAGTAACAGTGCAACCTTTTACAGTTCGCGGGCTGCAGCGAGTCGACTCTCCGAATAACATCTCTGAATAATGATTATGAATCCTTACTTCAGCTGCTGAATTCCTTTCAAAGTACTGTACGTGTATGAGACAACTATATTTTTGGAGTGTAGAGTACACATTTCATGCGAACATCTCGTGATGTTTGTCAAAGCATTGCACTCAAAGTCCGGTAATGAATCGTCTTTTACATGTTGTAAATATAAAATATTAGTATTCACGTTGAGTTCTTAACAACTGAATGCGGCTTGCCTACGCGATTCAACGATTTTATTAAATAAGTAGGCCTACACATTTACTGAAAGGTTATTTTGTTATTAACGTATTAACGAAATTGAATATTGCCGTAAAATTGTCCGTATACCTTTATTTAATATACAGCCAAGTACATCGTATATGGTTATGATATTGGATGGTGACAGTTGTGATTGGTAAATAAACCTGACGTTAATTTATATTTTGTTTAATCACGGTTCAGGTCAGATCACGGTCAGAACAAGTAATAATTAAATATAATTAAATATTAGCACGACAGTACAAAGCAGTACATAAACTTAAGGGTGTAAAAGTATTACGCGTATCTCTTTAGACCAACAGGATTAATGAATAACAAACATAGAGGCACTAAATTGCAGCAACATTCATGAGAAAGACATTTTGAAAACTTGAGCAAAATAATTTGCGCTGCACTGAATCTTTCAACTGGACGTTTATTAAGCTACTGGGATTCCTACATGACAACATTACATAACGGTTGTTGAAAAAACTAACATGAAAATACGATAAAACTGCAGATGAGTATAGAGCGTCTTCGACTCAACGCGATTCTGCTCATCTCGTTGTAGGCCTCCAGCAGTGGGAATATGTGGCTGTTAAGACATATGTGGAGTATGTCGATCATATGGTTGCCAAAAGTTTTGAACGCGGTCACTGCGTAGAAACGACAGTACGCACTACTAAGTTACGTTTTCGTTTGTTATTTCCGAGAAAAAACTATTTATTATTGTCATCGTCATCGTCTTCATCGTCGTCGCCTTCATACCATCATCACCATCTGATAGACGAGTGTACACGTTTGCTAAGAGTCAGTGAAAAATTTGTATAGCGAGGCCCTTAGTAAAGGGCAGAGTAGTTGCTACGCAACAGTCGAATTGATAAGAATAACAATTACAAAACAATTAGTACAGAATAATATTTCGCCAGATCCCGAAGGAATCTCACCGGAACGGAACAACATTTCTGAATAACCACAACCTGTTCTAAAGAGCTCTACACGAAGGTAAAATACCTAGAGTAATTGAACTCCCACGTGGGACTTGGTGAAACGTATTAAACCGATACGAGAGTTAAAACACGATAAGTAGTTTAACATACGTTAATTTTATTAACAAACTCTGACAATTATTTCAGCTAGCGAGGCAGATGATCTGTAAAGAACAAACCGAAGGCTACGTTATAACCTTCTTAAAAAAAGGTCTACAGAAATGAAAATGTGAAGAATACAGAGACTTAGAGACTTTAGTGTTTTATTACAATGGTCTATAAAAATGAACTTTTTTCTTTCAAGTACTTTTCACGCTGAATTCTAATAACCTTTTCAGTTTTTTCGATCAGGCAGGATATTTTTGTGATACTCGTTTGAAGTTTTATAAAATTAGTACCCATATGAAATGATAAATATACGCCTCATTCTGGCTTACATGGAGAGTAGCAGATGACGAATTTTGGGCATATTTTGGCTCTGACATATTTTGTCTTCTTTGTCCAGCAATAGTTATCCAGCACATCATGGCTTGTTCAGATTGTTGTTTAGACAGATTTAAATCCCAAATCAGATCATTACGTTTTTGTTGATATGGCAATTAAAGTTCTGTTGAATAACTTGCTTCGTATGTAGGATCACTTCTAAAATGATCTGGTACATTTTCAGTATGATAGGTCAGAATCAGAGTTATCACTTAAGATTATAATATCTGGAAATACTGGTACAGGAAGCTCTTCATTGTGTAAGACAGGCCTCATTGCAGATGACAAATTCAGATACTTAACTTCATATTTTATTTTAGATGTGATTCATTTAACGTAAGTTAAACAAAAATAACAATCGGTTTAATGGTCATTTGTTTCCCTTCAAATCATGGGAATTGCAAAAGGCATGTGATATGTTTCATTGTTCCACCCAGTGAGCAGCCGAACACATAACACAGCACATATTCGGGGCACACTCTTATCAAAATCGCCAACTTGACAGCCGAAGCATAGTGCATAACACTTTTTTACAAGTGGCGTGAAATATCGCCTCTGAAACTTAAAGGGTAGTTCACCAAAACAGCAGAAATTGCCTGGATGAGTTTAACGCCACACTTTCTTGGCATAATTAAAATAAACAAAACACTATACTATACTATAAACAACACGCTTCTAAAGAGAAAGGAGGTAAAATATCGTGCTAACACTGTCAGTTAAATACTGTCTACCTCCTTACACCACAAATCCACATTCTTACCAGGTCTGAACATGTCAAAGGATGAATAAACCTGCACAGTCTTGTGTTTTGGTAATTCAGCATAACGCAACACATCTTTGCCTTAAATATATTGCGACAGTACAAATAAGTGATGTACTGTGCATTGAATATAAAAATTTAAATATACCTAATAAACTGTAAATAATTAATAATGTATTAGAAATAAGCATGTCAGGGATTGCAAGCTTGGCTCAGACAAAAATATGAACAGGTGTTTCGACCTGAATCGACGTGCACACACACACAAATGTAACTGAAAGTGTGTACACCAGTATTTTTCTAGTGTGTGTGAACGCAGGTCTATGCAGGCGAGTTTACCACCCCAAGATGAATAATTGCATAATTACTGTTTTTCCATAATTATTCATAAACTATAATTAAGAAGTAAAATCCAAAAACACAATAAAATGTAAGAAAATTTACTAAATACTGTGTACGAAAACCACGTGAAAGTGCCACACCGTACGAGTGTAATAGTGAAATAACTGTGTACAAATCGAAAGGGTTAAGTTGGAATGTCCAAAATTACAGTGAACATGTGTTGTAAAAATAGTTATAAGATAAGTATAAGAATATACTTACAGGACTCTGCAATTCGCAGAAATATAAGAAATAGCGAAATTGACAGAGTGGGGGAACTGAACCCAGAGACAGTTTCTGACATGTCGATTTCGTACCACTGCAGGTGTTGACCAAAACATGGGTATAAATAGAACACACAAGCTACAGTGGTTCTCTTTCTTAAATCATCCACGGTGCAGCGGAAGCTTCTGCCCGTCCGCACAGAATATTTAAATTTTTGTAAATAGTTTCATCCTTCCAGTTACATACAGTTATGTAACTGGATTGTAAAACAAACAAATTTTAAGTAGTAACAAAATTACATAAGAAGATCCACATAAAAAGATCAACTGACGTCCGAACCAGCACGAGGAGAAGTTCCAAAGAGCGATACTCTTCCAAAAAGCGAGCTGGACAGAGAGAGAGAGTCGACGCTGGACAAGAGGAGAAGAGAAAGGCGACGCTGGACAGAGAGAGAGTGTCGACGCTGGACAAGAGAGGAAGTCGACGCTGGACAAGAGGAGAAGAGAGAGGCGACGCTGGACAAGAGGAGAAGAGAGAGGCGACGTTGGACAAGAGGAGAAGAGCGAGTGATGCTGAAGTTCGAGACGAGGACGATTACAGAGGGATCCAATGATGAGTATGATTGACGACGATAAGGTGATAAACAAGTTATTTATCTCTTAATCGAACAATTAACGTAAAGACAATTGAGGACATTCTTGTTCTACTTAAAAGTAAGAGTCAATGTTTATTGTAAAATTTGAATTAAAATCATAGATGTTATTGAAATAAGATTAACGTAAACAAGAGCTCAAATTAGTATTGAAATGAAAAGAATACAAAGCATTTAAGTAAAAATTAGCGTTTTATATAAATCAGTACTGAAAAACAAAAGATAAATTCAGTAACTATTGATATTTTTGAGTTACATTGCAATATATAAGAAAATATTTAAATATTGATATTTTGAAACACACTAATTGACTGAGTAGTCTGGAAATGAGATTTTTCGTTAATACAATAATTAGTAGAATAGAATATTTAGTCAGTAAAGAAGTATATAGCATAAGCCTTACGGCATAATAACGAAATAATAACGAATGTTTTAAGTCGAAGTAAGTGCCATGTGCACAATTTTATTAATATCAAATAAATTTGAAATACCGTTATAAGTTACATAGAGTTCTTATTACAGATACACCTGAAACCCAAATTAAATGTTACATTGTTACATAATTTGTCGCCCTTGAACGTGAGGCCCGACACGCCTATTTTTATGTATATCGTAGCGTTGCATAAGAAATGTCGCTTCCAACGTGGAGCATCACAAATTTAAATTATATTAAATTTGCCATTTTGTATCGTCATAAGAAATGGCGCCCAACGTGGGGCACGGCATGCCTAAATTTATGTACAAAAATTTGTTACATAAATTGTAGCCCATGAACGTATGGCCCGATCCCCACCATTTAACTATTAAAGTTTTTTATGTAGCTAAATGGTTGCTCTAAAATATAAAGAGTGTGTTAAATGAAAAAGTATTTTATGTAATAATTATTTATATTAGACAGTAAATGATTGTAATGTTAATTGTTGTGTAATCACACAGCTGGCGCCCACGAATAATATTGTTTGTCTATGTAACAGGTGTAACTGTAATGAGTATTAATAATAACTATTAATAAAAATAAAGAAATAAATAAATAAGTAGGGAACGGTTATCAATAATAATTGTTAAAGAATTACTACTAAATAAATATTTTAATAATACTTCAACATGACGACTCCAGGAAATTTAGACGTAGAAGCATTCCAGACGATGATGCGTGCCTGGATCGATGAAATAAGCACAAAACAAACGGAAAATATAAATGCTAAAATAGACGAATTAAAAGAATCTAATAAGAAACAATTAGAAGAACAAACTGAAAATTTTAGACAAGATACCATAAAAATCGAAGAGAGTTAGAAGAGTTAAAAATTGATAATCTCCAGTTGAAACAAGACAACATAGAAATAAAACAAAGTATAATCGACAGTAATGCACTGTTGACCGAAAAAATTGTTAATACAAATTTACGTAGTGACACGATCGCAGAAAATGTCTGTGAAATAATTAATAAACAAACGGAAATAATATGCGAAGAACTCATACTAATTGAAAATACGTGTGTAATTACTAACGATAAATATAAAAAAGTAATTAACATTAAGGAAGAGAAGCAAATTAAGGTTAATAAAACGTACCTTATTAATAGCGATATTCCAAGTGTGAAACACACACACAATAGTAAGTCACACAAGATGATACATATGAAACACTTAAGACACCACACTTACGGAGATAAATATCACTGTAGGCCTAAAAGGAAACGTAATAAATTATATAGGCGAAACACTACACAAAATTGTGGTAAATATAACTGTAGGTATAAAAACTACAAAGATTATTATAGGCGATGCACGAGAGCAAAACGCTACGAACTAGTAAAAAATGCGTTCGTCAAAAGCAGCTACGCGGAGAGAATGAGAGAATTATGGAATGCGACCGTTACGAGAGAAAGAGAGGGAGGATAAAGTTTTCACCCTATAAACAAATGGATCGCACGATAAAGGCAGCAACAATTCAACGCAGCGACGAACAGGTGACTTACACGATCAAAACAAACGTTCACACGGTAAGTACGCACACTAACGTCGCAGTAATACAATGGAAATTTGTCGCGAGGGTGAGCACAATAAATTTCCTGTGTACAACAACCAATTGTTATAATAAGAGGGGTGTCAGTTCTAACGACACACCGAACCGAACTCAATACCCGAAAATAAATAATTATTTTTAAATGAGAAAAATAATATTACTGTTAATTATTAATAATAATATAAGAGAGTATAATTAAGAAATGTTATTTATTAAGCATATGATTGCAAATAAAAAAATAAAAAGAAATAGTAGTGAAAAGAAATAAGGAATATTATTTTAAAGGGTTAATTAAGAAATGTATTATTAATGGTAAGGAATGAAGTGTAGAGAAATATTTAAGAAAGTAATGGTAAAAGATGTTACTGTTGTTATTAATATGAAGAAAGGGTTAGGAATGGAAAATAATTGCCATAATTGTTAGAACGACTGATCAAGCGAAAACTTAATGGAGATACAAGGACACAGAAGAAAGCAAGAGTGAAAAGTCAAAAGGGCAGAGACTACTTAGGATTAAAGACTTCGAGAAAAATATCGTTGTTTTCCAAGACAGTTCCTCTGTAACCGATCATGCGACACACTACAAAGCTAGAAGAGTATTCTGTTACGGAAGTGTATTTCAGGAAAGTAGTAGCGATCAGAAAGGTAATGTTAAAGAAATGTAATAAAAGGTAATGAATGTTAATGTATTGTATACGTAATGTAAAGATAAAGTAAGATCATGTTAAGAAAAAAGTTAAGGAAGATTAGAAGCGAAGGTAAGAATGTATGAGTAAGATAATGTAAAATTAAGGACCGAATTTACACACATATGTAGAAATGCAGAGCATCCAAAAGGAGGTCAAGGGAGAGCTAATTGCATTGAATTTTCTGGGACCACTACCACGATCAAGTCGAGGTGTGAAGCACATATTGGTATGTATCGATGTGTTTTCCAAGGCAGTCCGACTGTACCCAATTATGCGATCCACAACCAAAGTTGTTCTAAAGATACTACTGCAGAAATATATTCCGTCATATGGAAAAATGAAGAAGGTACTCAGTGATCAAGGTGTACAATTCCAGAGTGAAAAATGGGAGAGGACGTTAAGGGAAAATGGAATACAACCAGTATTCACATCCATAAAACATCCTCAAGGAAACCTTGCTGAGAGAGTTAACAAAGAATTAGATAAATATTTACGAATATACTGCCATGATCAACACAATAAATGGGCAGAATATTTACCATTTCTTGAAAAAGCCATCAACGAAAATTACAGTGAAGCAACAGGATATACTCCAATGGAATTAGAAGAAGATAAGAAGCCAAACAGATTTTGGACTAAGTATATAAACAAACCTAATAACCAGAATGTACCTGTACCAATAAGTGTGAAAATTGAATACGCAAAGCAACGGATAAGAGAAAGAGGTAACAAGAGAGTAGAAAGATTTAATCTAACTCACAAGCTACAACAATTCAACGTGGGAGAAAGCGTACTACTCAAAGCAAATCCAGTGGGAAAACGGAGTGATAATAAGGCGAAGAAATTCTTCAGCCTTTATAATGGACCGTATACGTTAAGACAGCGAGTAGGACAACACACTTTCATCGTATATATGAGATACAGAAGAAAGAAATTGGTAAATTCCACACAACGTCATTTAGGAAGTTCTACACATGAAAATAACGAGGTCAATGAAACCAGTCAGATCAGCTGTTTGTTGAAGCCACCCTACTACAAGGTCGCAGTGAGCGTATAAAGAGGGGAGGTAAGACATTTGTATACACTCCAATTAAGGGTGAAATGACGAATATTATTCTTTATTATTTGTTACATTTTTTTTTACAAGTGTAATAATAATAATAAAAAAAATTTTAATAAATAAATTTATTAAATTTTTTTTTGTTACCAAGCAGAGGGATAATGCGACAGTACAAATAAATGATGTACTGAGCATTGAATATAAAAATTTAAATATACCTAATAAACTGTAAATAATTAATAATGTATTAGAAATAAGCATGTCAGGGATTGCAAGCTTGGCTCAGACAAAAATATGAACAGGTGTTTCGACCTGAATCGACGTGCACACACACACAAATGTAACTGAAAGTGTGTACACCAGTATTTTTCTAGTGTGTGTGAACGCAGGTCTATGCAGGCGAGTTTACCACCCCAAGATGAATAATTGCATAATTACTGTTTTTCCATAATTATTCATAAACTATAATTAAGAAGTAAAATCCAAAAACACAATAAAATGTAAGAAAATTTACTAAATACTGTGTACGAAAACCACGTGAAAGTGCCACACCGTACGAGTGTAATAGTGAAATAACTGTGTACAAATCGAAAGGGTTAAGTTGGAATGTCCAAAATTACAGTGAACATGTGTTGTAAAAATAGTTATAAGATAAGTATAAGAATATACTTACAGGACTCTGCAATTCGCAGAAATATAAGAAATAGCGAAATTGACAGAGTGGGGGAACTGAACCCAGAGACAGTTTCTGACATGTCGATTTCGTACCACTGCAGGTGTTGACCAAGACATGGGTATAAATAGAACACACAAGCTACAGTGGTTCTCTTTCTTAAATCATCCACGGTGCAGCGGAAGCTTCTGCCCGTCCGCACAGAATATTTAAATTTTTGTAAATAGTTTCATCCTTCCAGTTACATACAGTTATGTAACTGGATTGTAAAACAAAGAAATTTTAAGTAGTAACAAAATTACATAAGAAGATCCACATAAGAAGATCAACTGACGTCCGAAACAGCACGAGGAGAAGTTCCAGAGAGCGATACGACGCTGGACAGAGAGAGAGTCGACGCTGGACAGAGAGAGAGTGTCGACGCTGGACAAGAGAGAAAGTCGACGCTGGACAAGAGGAGAAGAGAGAGGCGACGCTGGACAAGAGGAGAAGAGAGAGGCGACGTTGGACAAGAGGAGAAGAGCGAGTGATGCTGAAGTTCGAGACGAGGACGATTACAGAGGGATCCAATGATTGAGTATGATTGACGACGATAAGGTGATAAACAAGTTGTTTATCTCTTAATCGAACAATTAACGTAAAGCCAATTAAGGACCTTCCTGTTCTATTTAAAAGTAAGAGTCAATGTTTATTGTAAAATTTGAATTAAAATCATAGATGTTATTGGAATAAGATTAACGTAAACAAGAGCTCAAATTAGTATTGAAATGAAAAGAATACAAAGCATTTAAGTAAAAATTAGCGTTTTATATAAATCAGGACTGAAAAACAAAAGATAAATTCAGTAACTATTGATATTTTTGAGTTACATTGCAATATATAAGAAAATATTTAAATATTGATATTTTGAAACACACTAATTGACTGAGTAGTCTGGAAATGAGATTTTTCGTTAATACAATAATTAGTAGAATAGAATATTTAGTCAGTAAGGATGTATATAGCATAAGCCTTACGGCATAATAACGAAATAATAACGAATGTTTTAAGTCGAAGTAAGTGCCATGTGCACAATTTTATTAATATCAAATAAATTTGAAATACCGTTATAAGTTACATAGAGTTCTTATTACAGATACACCTGAAACCCAAATTAAATGTTACATTGTTACATAATTTGTCGCCCTTGAACGTGAGGCCCGACACGCCTATTTTTATGTATATCGTAGCGTTGCATAAGAAATGTCGCTTCCAACGTGGAGCATCACAAATTTAAATTATATTAAATTTGCCATTTTGTATCGTCATAATATCTTGAATAAAACCGCTAAATATAAGTTAAATATTTCCCATGACAGGTCAAAACTAATCAAAAAATCTAATTTTAAAAAGTAAGTGTCTCATAGCCTGATGAAAAAATTGTAATTACATCTCTGACCTACGATCTCTCTCCACTTAGGATTTGTAGTGGACGTAATAAATAAATCAGGCCGCAAGTATTTGCGTACGCAGCAAAAAGTGTCTTGCGTTCGCTCATGCATATATCGTGGACTTCCTGTGAAACTTGAGGGTAGAATGACCAAGCGGCCTAAATTATCCAAACTTTCATTATTTCGTAATGCATCTTGCAAATGTATGTAATTATCAGCTCTTAACTGAGTTTGATGAGGACGGATGTATATAAGCCTTTCCGTCTCTATCTTAACGTATATATCAACAATACATTGATTCAGAAGCTGTTTGTAATAAATAAATGATTGTACTCATCTTTTCTCATCATACGTCTGTACGAATAAAATTGTAGAGCTGAAACTTTCTTAGTAGTTTGTAACCCAGTCTGAGGATCGACTAATTTTAATGTAAAATGTTAACCATCTTCTCCTCTGCAAAACATTAAAGGGTACTGTAAAGCATCATAAGCTCAATGTGTTTCTGCAATTCGATGTAGCGTATGATCCCTCGCACGGATTATTATATCGCGTTTATTGCATTCCTGGTTAACTAAAACTACTGCCACCTCATTAGTTGTCGGTGCATTGTAGCGACCCCTGTGCTCTTCATTACTTTCTTTTCGATCAGCATGAATCACAATATTTTACTGATGATGTTACAAATTATTCGCAGATGTTACAAATTCAAACGCACTTTTCAGTTCACTAACATATGGGTTGATTGCGTGAAGTAAACTTTGAAGTTCTGTTACTAATGTCTTATCCAAGTTACGAATATGATCCATTCTTGTTTCAGCTTACTGTAAATAATCAGCTACGAAATAGGCTACACCTGTAGAAATTTTGGTAGTTCGTTTTGTGTGGGGAGTAATGATCCCATGAGGTGATATACTTGCCCTTGAATTTTGGAAGTAGGCATGAAGCTCCCTTCGACTATTTCATTGGCTCCGAATGATGTAAATTGAAAAGCTGAATTTTACGATCTTAATGCATTCAAACATTTTTTCGATAAAAGATTTCTCCATTTAATAACGATTTTAACGGTTCTGGAGGAGGAAGTATATGATCTAATCGCACTTTTACTGCAGAGCAACATAATCCATGTGATTCATTTTTCCACTTTAAAGCTTTGCAATGTGGGCAAACCATACTCGGTAACCCGATATATGTTTCATTCGCGTAGTTAATAACTGGATTATAATTGAAACCACTATTTAATTTTGCATTCCATCGTAAAGTAGGATCTCGTGATTTGAGAGTCGCTTGCCTTTTTGCTTGCGTCTTTGTGCCGCTAATCTATTTTCACGATTCGTAGGACTTTCAACCCATGAGACTTCTTCTAATCCAGATCTTTCTGAAGAGTTTCCAGGAGCTGATTGCATTTCGACTCCTTCGACGTCATTTTCAGATACTCTAAGACGCCTCATTCTTTTCGCAGCAGCAGCAGCAGATTTTCCTAAACACGATCGTCTTTTTGGCATTGCAAAGCTAAAAAAAGTGGAAATGTATTTATTTTATCTATACTAATAAATCTCTAGGGGGTAATTAATAATTTATACAATACATATTACACATATTACTTACCGATGACGAAAAAAGGCACTGATACTACATCAGTGACACTCATCGCATGACTGAGGTGAAGTAAGTTAAGTATAATTCTCGAGAATTAATTATTCCTACTGCACATAGGCCTACTGAATATTCAAATGTCGAAGCGTATGGTTTGTCAGAATCAACGTGTACTATACAATCAATGTTACAATATAATCAAACAATGAATTATTGTATAGTTTATATGAATTCCATACGCTGATAAGAATTCCATATCCCTACTAAAATGTAAATATTCAAGTGGACTAACTGATATCAATATACTTATGTATACACTATTTGTATTATTCTATACGAATAAACATTTCATCTAATTGTGTTACTGCATGTTTGTAAATATCTACTAAATTATCAAATTTTGATTTTACGTATCGAGGAAACATGAATGATGGATCTATTGCTTCGCACTTTTTGGATATTCATAACTTACAATATAAGAATATTAGTCTATTAATATAGATGTACCATTATCAATTTACCAACTCGATAGTTACCACAACAATCATATACAAATATTCGCGATAGAAGCCGCGGGTATCTGCTAGTAATATAATAAGATAGATTAGAATCTGATGTAAAGTCTACCTAATTGACTTGTAAGCAATTTTAAGACGCGTCATTTATGCAATTGGACGGAGTGGATAATGCGGCGGACTGTCGGACTAACTTGGGGTGTGTCGAGAAGGTGAGAAGAAGGGAGAGAAGTGAAGGGCATTAGTTGGACTTAAAAAATGAGTGTTTTTCCAATAACTTCGGTCCTTTTTAACCTATCGTTATCAGATAAAGTGAAAAACCTTCCGTTGGGTACCTGCTATGAGAGTGCAAAGTTTCATTGAAATCGGTTCAGTAGATTCTGTGATTACCGCGAAGAAACGTAGACCCCCCTAGAGATTTATTAGTATAGAATACTTATAAGCGTGCTACAGATGAACTAAATCGAACATTTTAAACGGAAAATGTAATATTTTTTAATTAATAAAAAACTCAATACTAATTTTTTCACCATTTTTCACATTCGGGGTCTCCCTATAAAGATATCATACAACACCACATCTTTACATATAAGCCTACGAGTCGAAATGTGCTTTACTGAGGATGATAATTAGGGGGATGGGAGGTTGCTTGATGAGTCGACTCTTCATCACTTTGCCCAACCCACTAATTTTTTTATGACCAGGGCCGGCCCCAGCGCTTCTGCCGCCCTGTGCAGTATTTGAGTGCCGCCCCCTCCCTATTTTAACTCTGAACACATTCACGCACACTAGGCCTACTCTAAATATACGGTGATTGCCTTCAAATGGCGACTAGGAATGTTTGCATTGTTGTGTTTATCAAATAACTAGAACTTATTCGCGTTTACGATGCGGCGAACGGCTACAGTAAAAATTGTAGAGACAATACAAGGAATCGTGAGGCAATAAAATTGCATGCCTATGTGATGACTTAAAATTAAAATACTAAATAAAATTCATTATGATTGAAATATAACAAAAGTAATGTATCATATACCTTAGTTAAAAAATACTCGTCTAGCTTTTGCACTGGCAAACTCCTTTATGACTTCGTTGTAGTCAAGTGATTCAGCTAACTGATGTTCTATAGATACAGTCGCCAGACCACTCAGGTGAGTCTCGGACATAGTCGAGCTGAGATAAGTTTTAATAAGTTTGAGCTTGGAAGTCCTTTCTCCGCTTGCCACTGTCACAGGTAATGTTAGCAAAATTCTTAGAGCCCACCATTCTTAGAGCAGTGCTGATGACTGATGCAAGGCAGCACTCATTGTCAGGTTTACGTTCTCTCGTTCACGAGTTTTCGGCTCTTCGTTAAACTCCGCTGACTTTATACATAAAGTAATTCTTACTGATCTTACATATTGTGATGAAATTAAGTGAATAATTTCATTTTTTCCTTCAATTTCAAAATGCGCCCTTTAAAATTTGCAGCCCTGGGCGATGGCACGGTTCGCCCCTGCCTGGAGCCGGGCCTGGGTATGACTACCAAGTTTGAAGAAAGAAAGGAAAGTTATTAACACAGTGAAGATAAGAAAGCTTCAGTATCTGGGACATCTCATGAGAAATGAACAGAAATTTACTTATTGCAGTCCATACTACAGGGAAAAGTATTTGGAAAGAGAGGATTTGGGCGACCGAGAATATCATGGCTGAGAAACTTAAGTAGATTAAAGAGAAAAACTCAGATTGCCCGCAGACAATGGAGATGGATTATCGGAGAAGTTGTGGATTACAAAATACAACCAGATTAAAATGAAGAAATTAGAGCAAAAGCGGAGCCAATATAATTGAAACGATAGAGGTAAACTACTGAAATGATATGGGGACATAAAAGGAATACCAGGTGGAAGCAAGATGCCGGGTAGTCCACGGCAGCCAACAGCAAATATAAGAAGATGACAGAAACTTTGGAGTGGAGAAAGCGATCGAAGCCACCAAGAAGACAGGCGGAAATCCTGTACGGTTTGGTCGAATTGTATACACTGTGTACGAGCTTTCACTAGGCTGCTACAGAAAAAACTCTACTATATGGAATTCGAATCACACAGCTCTCAGGACCGTCCCGTGTTACCTGTATCTCAGACTATTCAATAATATAGTTCACATGGTAGTTGTGGTAATGACGACAAACCAATAAGCAACTTTGTTGGTACAGAAATGTTGTCGCGTGTACTGAAATTCAGACTTAACTGTACCTCTGTACTCAAACAGATGCAAACACGAAGCGATTCACCCAAACGCGGACAACCCGCTGACATGAAATGCTATACTAACTACCTTTCAGCGCTTGCATAAGCAGATACAAATAGCTGCTACATTACAGAAGAATGTTCAACGGTCGCATTCACATGCTACGAATCCTACACAAAATTTTATTGAATCATCTGAAGGACTATCAAGTCTATTATCTGGGATAACGCCAAGTTTCTGGTGGAGTTACTCAGCCGCTGTCTATATCATCCTAGTAGGGTTTACGGTTTCGGTAAAACGCAGACTTTCTGTTTACATCGTAACTTGTTAGTTTAAGGCTAGAAATGTCACAAGATAAATGTCACATACTATATAGACAATTATATTTTGTCTTGTTAGTCTATCTATATTAAATATATTTTCTATCTAACGTAACGTAGTTTTCATTTTTGATATGTTCTCATTAAATAAATCTGACCTGTTAGGATTACCGGGTTTTCTTGAGGAAAAAAAGAAGATTTTCATTGACATCAGGAAATTTAACAATAACTCAAAAACTAGAGTTCCAAGTAAATTATTTTATGTAGCACGTGTGATTGTGCTATACAATAATATTATTTGTTAGAATCCAAGCACACTACATCATTAGCTGCTGAAGGGTCTGAAGGGCCTGGAGTGTATTGCTATTGCTGTTTATATTACTGTGTCACCTTACATTGATCTTCAGTTTTTGCCTTTCGTAATATCATTATTTTATATTCTGAAGAAACTACTTGTACGAAAAGCGAAAGTTTACTACAGTCTTTAATAAGCATTTCCTGCGGAACCAGTATAGCAAACTGCATTTTTTTTTTTTTTTTTTTTTTGTCAACCGTTACTAAATAAACGTTGATTCGCGGCAGGGCCGTCTACTTTAAATTACATTTCCGTGGTAATTTTAAAATGGATTTTTGGTTGAAAAATAAACAAGCGGAAGAAAGTGTCTTACGGGAGAAATAAAAATGTAAGACGTAAAATTAATTTAAAAAAAACCTAAAACTAACGGGAGTAACGTAAGACCTGGGAACTCTATAGTACATGTACGTAAAATGAAACCAGTGATGGCCGACCTTAAGTCATCAGGTACTTTTCAGACTTAAGTTTTTACTGTACTAATAACTTAGCGTGTTATAAGCGAATTATTTTTTACATAGTTATTATAAAACAATCTCTCCCCCCTCTCTATTACACACACACACACACACACACACACACACACACACACACACACACACACACACACACGCACACACACACACACGAATTATAATAGGCTAGGCATAAGGTAGAAGAGTTAGGGATGTGTTATTAAGACTGTATTATAATCGCGTCTATATGTTAACTATTGCCTTTAAGCGTTTTGGAATAATTATAGGCTACTTGTAATATTTTTCCACGTTTTTCTTCTCTATCTCTGCTGAGGTTTTCAAAACCCACAAATTGCAGACAAGCCATGTAATGGGGTTTAGTGGGCTTTAACAGTGGGTTTAGTGGGTGTTATACAGTATTACCTTAGTAGGCACACAAGTATTTTAAGTGGAATAAGGAAAACAATAAAATTCAAGAAATACAAGTAAAATTTTGTCTTAGAAAAATGTAGGCCTATATAATTCGTTTCGTGAACAGCATGCGTGCCGCGGCTTGGCCACCATCGGGTTGGACGATGTTATAAGGTATAGAAAAGAAAAAAAATCTGTTAATAAACCCGCAGGACCTTCATCTTAGAAGTTAAATCATAAAATGCGTTACTTTCTATATATCTTCGTACATAGTTCACTGTATTTTCTTGCACTCTGCAAAAGTTAGGACTACTTTCATAACACGGTCCACCAAACGTTTTACAAGGAGACCGAACCAATGAAAAAGCTAGAAATAATATTCGAACTAGCACACTCCCTGAGCTGCAGAACTCACTCACTATTTTGAACGAAAAACATTTATTATTACACACATTTTGATGTTAGATCATTTTTTAATTGTGCGAAAAATTACAAAATCCCGATTACTTACTATTTCTTTAGTAATACAACAATTGTGGAACACACAATCATACAGTACAATAAACACTAAAAATTCTAAACATTCAGATTTGGGTTACAATTTCTTTTAGTTCAGATGGATTTTCATAATTAGAAAAAGTTTGATCTCTTTTTTGGGCCCTGGGTTTCAAAAATTTTGAACTTTCCAAAACGTAACCTACAGTCAGATGTTAGTTAAACTTTTCTTTAATTTGTTATACCTCACATAAATTTTTGCAGTTTTATCAACATTGTCACCCACTTTTTTGGGCCCTGACGTCGAAATATTTTAAAGTCTTCAATAATAAAAACAAGTATTTTCAGATTCTGGTTAAAACTCTCTCCAATTTGATATCCCACATGGGCTTTTTGCGATTTTTTCATAATTTGACCCCCTCACAGTTTGCCTCCCGCCCCCATTTTTGGTAGCATAAAAAACAACAGGGTTGTGCAGAGTGAAAGTGTGGAAACTTGTGCCAAGTTTTACGAAAACCGGTTGATGCGTTCCAAAGGTATCGTGAGACATACTCAAAATAGACAGATAGACAGATAGATAGTCAGATAGACAGATAGATAGTCAGACAGACAAATGCCAATCGGTCAGATAAAATACTATTTCAATAAAAATTTCAGAGTAACGACTTCTGATAATCCTGATTAATCAGTGTGTGTGGTATTAAACATCTTGTCTCAGTACCTAATACACCAAACAGTTCTGAAACCTAAGATATTAACAACGAATGAATAGAGGAACCTAGTATGACCACGGAACTGACATTCCTCACATGATTAAGATTTCTCTGACTTTTCTATTTTTATTAACATGGGTGTTACACAATTTTGACTTTGCTGTTGCCAAAATTTTGAATTACAGTTGTCATAATGCTTTTAACTGCGTACATCAGCGTACAGTTTGAAGGAGATGATAACGGCATTATCTTAATGTACGGTATTAACGCGGCAGATGTTTGGCTGTACACAATACATTAACCTATTTTGTTTTATTGCGCTCATTACGTGTACTGTACTGACGATGCCGACTTACTCTGTTGGCAAGCAAATAACAGAACAGTTAATCGATCTGAATGCGTTAATCAAAATGTTGAAATGTTTATCTCAAATAGTCTTAAAAGTTACGAAATTAAATTATGAAAGGGTCAGATTGCAGTAAATACAGAAATAAATAGTGGTCACTATTATTTAATAGAAATTGTTAACCAAATCAGTAGCAAAAAAAAAAAAATTAAATACAATTTTCACTGCACTACACATCGTGTCCTTTGGATTAGTTTTCTCGGAGAGCACTGTTTCTTGTATCGATAGGCCTATGTCAGAAGGACTAAAGACACGGGCAGATGATATACATTGTAAGAAAACGAGATTGTTACCCTTTTAGCCCCACTGTTGGACGGCAATCTGTAACGATGTAGGGTTACTACAGGTTATTTCGCCTCACTGTTGGATTCGTCAATTTGTAACCAAATTATTCGTTACGTACAATGTTATTAGGAATAGGTTACTTGTATTTTATGTTGTGTGCACTTGAATTACATACACCGCCCGTAGGAAGTGTCAATTTGTAACAAATAAATAATGTAGCGACTAACTCGCACTGGAGTTGTCAATTTGTAATTATTAATATGTTATGTTGAACGGCGAATGGTTTTATAATCTGCCGCTCGCTCCCACTATGCCGCTCGTTTCCGTGACGTCACTCAACGTTGCCAACTGTCCTGGTGTCCGCTGTAATCTGTGAATTTATTTCCTAATGGAACAGCAGTGGCGGCGCTAACGAAACGGGGCCCCCCGCGAAACTAATTAGGGGGCCCTATAAAAATGGTTAAATTTTGTATACGTAATAGGGAAAAACACTCAAATGAGTTCTATTTACGTGTGTTTCACAACAATGGTTTGTGAATACTTTCTCGTCTATCACAAAGCGTTTGCAATTTGCAAAGGACGTTTTACACGTGTACAAACTCTTAAAATTCATTGTGGCTAATAGAGAAAGTTCTATACAAATTATAAAAAAAAACAAAATAAAAAGAATGATTTATTTTTACGTCAAAGATCTAAATTCAGACTATGAAACAGTACCGCACACAGTGTGTTAAAAATTTATTATTTAAAACGAATATCAAAGTAACATTCTAGTTTTTTCAAACATTTAAATTAGTTTGTAACTGAATTTGTAAAATTCTTGAATATACTCTATACAAGTTCTCTTAAGTTCCTAATCCAATTCAATAACACTCGAACTCAAGTAATGTACAATATTTACAGATGAGGATCAACAAAGTTCACTGTTTTCCTAAGCCTAGTCTTCTTTTTTTAATAGCTAAGAACTTTTCAACCACTTCGTTGATATTAGTTTTCTGTGTCTCTTCATGCTCAATTCTTAACAGTGCCAAGTCACTCAACCGAGGTTTGGCCCATGGTACTTCTTACGTATGACTTAATTTAATTATTTTAAGTTTTGAAAAACTTCTTTCCGCTGTAGCTGTTGTGACAGGTATGGTTAAATAAAGCTGCAAAGCTGTAGTTAAGTCTGGGAGGCAACTCATAAGGCAGCTGTTTTCTTCAACCAGTAAATTCATCATTTCTCGAATTCTTTTCTTGTGTACAATTTCTTTGGCATCAGAGCTTTGAAGGATATTACTTGGTCAGGCAGTGATGTGGAAAGGTCACCAGGATACACATTTTACCAGAGCCTTACTTTTCTCCACTATTGTCTCTTGTGAGAAGTTTACTAAATTCTGAGGCGTCAGGAATGAAAACCTATCATCAATGCAACGCAATCCTTCGAATATCATTTGTAGCTGAGCTATTACAATATCTAGTGTTGCATTGAAAACTTTTACTTCAAGTGATTTCACTGGGTCGTCAATTCTATGGTCAACTGATAATTCAACAAAGAAGCGTTTTACAACTCGTTTACGCTTATTTTTCATGTTACAAGTTATGTCCCATGACTGGGCCAATTGGGGCCCCCATGAGGGTCGGCCCCCCCGCGCCGCGGGGGTCTGCGGGGGCCTTATCGCCGCCACTGTGGAACAGCAATAATACGACGCAAATATAACATCAAACATATATCCTTACAGAAATCCTTTATTCAGAAAAACACTGGTTAATTGTTTCTTAAAGTTGATTATGACAATCGCAATTGTGGCGCAAATTTATACGTCTTCTTTTTACCAGTTGGCAGTAGTAGCAACATTCAGTATTTTTTCAGACCAAAAGAATGCTTTCGTTAATTTTTTCTATTAAAAATAAAGTATCTCAGGGCGTATATGGTTCGGGGATTACATTTAAACAAAATATTATTCTATAAATCAAATTACAAGTTTTACAGTTAAAGGATATTACATGTTTAGAGTGTAACGTGCACACAGGCAGTCGTATAGTGGTTACCAGTTCTGATAGGTTATGTCCAGTTTAGGCGTTTAATAATTATTATGTAAATCAAAGGTTCTTGTGGTGTTGAAAAGGTGTCAATCTCAAATCGTGTTATTAGTGAGTGTTCTTAGTGTTGGTGTGATATGGTGTCTGTAGTTTTAGTTGATTAGTATTAAAAAGTCGTGTATACAAATGGGTGTTGATGCACAATATAATAAGATGTCAAAATCACCAAATCCTCTTCTTTGTATGATTCCTGGTTGAAGATAGGGCCCACGTCCACTTCAGATCTTCTCCCTGGTTCTTGGGTCTTCTATTTCATATAATGGGTGTTCTTCTGTTGGTGTAAAAAGTTCGTGTTATGTATTTCTATCTGTGTCAATATGTTTGTATCGTTTTTTCACAGTTTATTTTATATTATGTAGACGTTTTACAAACGCGTCTATCCGCTAAGATCGTTGTCAAAGAAGTCTCATTTTATTTATCCGGAATTTCTGGTTGCTAAGGGTAAACTTGGAATCTGGGTTGGTTGATTCGGATATACATTGTCATATACTTTCATTATTTCAGAATCTAAATTTGTTCAAAACCTTTAAATTAATGTAACCTTTCTGTACTGAATGGGAATTAAAACCATTATCAGCATTATTTTGATCTTTACATTTGTGACACATAGACACTAAACATGCCTACTTTTACTTAAGAACTACAGATGTTACAATTTTGTTATTTGAAATTTTCTTAAATAACTTGAGATGTATTATTTGTTTCTATATTCGTTGTGTACATTATTGACTATAAATCTATTTATCCTTCCACATTTGTTTTACAAAATCCCTAACATTATTATCTAAAATTTACAAAAGTTGGTTTCACCTGGCCTATGTACTGGTGTTATTTTCATCACCATGTTTAAAACCTTTAACAGTTTAAATTATCTTTTAACAATCATAAAAACTGTTTAACACATAACATTATTTTAACAAAACAAAAAGTTTATATACTATTCTATTAGTTTAAATTCATGCCCACATGGCTATGATTTTACTGAACCTTTGCACAAATAAACTGTTTTTTTACTCAAACCGTACAATTGTTTGACACTTAGCAAGTAACATCTTTTTATAGTCTATTTTGCTTTGTCCAATCAATTTATCACTGTTTAACACCAGTTCTATGGTTATATTTGTTAACATAAAAAAATGAAATTAATATCATTTAATTGATGTTCTTTTAACACAACTGTTTCACCTGCTACATACAAAAAACAACACAAATACCATGATAATAAAACAATGTGCTAAAACATAATAAAATGCACATGTTTATAAAATAAATTCTGCATTAATTAATTAGTCTTTTGTCAGTTAATTCATTAATTACTCTGACACTGTCTATGTTATGCTTCACATACTTGTCACTATGTTTGTCGTTTACCCTATTCACTTAACACTTAATAGGTTGTATTTATAAACATACTTATTGGGTTTTATAGGTTTTATATTTTATTGTCATTAAAAGGACTTCACTCTTGTTATAAAAATGTTATTGTGAACAAGTTATTATTTTGTTGTTTTCTGGACAATCTTATGAACACTATTTGTTACAATTAGTTGTATTGGTTCATGTATCTATAATAAGGTTTGTTTATATATTCATTACATCAATTAAATTAATCATTTACTAATATTTCTTTTACATAGTATTACATGTTTGGGCCTATTATCCCTCAATTTGTATTTTGATTATCTTGATATTATGATACTTTGAATGAAACCATTTGTTTCCTTATAGTACTGGTTCATAAGCCGTCTGTCTTTATAATTCTTTATTTGGTCATTATTGAAAGTTCATGTCATAATTGGGGTTGAAGGTATTTTGCATCACTTTGCCTAAATCATGAATTTGGGTACGGTCAGTTGTCTTACTAGTCAGTCTAAAATGGTTAGTCGTTCCTCTTCACTATCATCTTGGAAGATAATGTTCTCCTTGTTAGCTTCTTAACCAAAGTCTTCATTAAATCAGGTACGATATTAAGTTGTTCCAAATGTAATGTTACAATATATATACACTATTAGAGGTAGAAGACAATTATAAATAAACATAGATAGACGGCCACATAGGTACAGAAAATGACGGGCAAGGAGACGGAGAAGTGTTTATATATGAACGTATGAATAAAGTATAAATTAACATCCGATTCCTATGATGTTACCAGTGCAGAGAGTTTTTTAAATTGGCTAAACTAAAACGATTATCCTTTAAGGCCAAAAGTAATTGCGTTAGCTTTTCTAAGGGCTGAAACAACTACGCCGACCCTTTTAAAACCAAAACAACAAGACGGGGTGATACCCAAAATCACTATAAAATATACACACTCATGTTAAATATATATTCGGTCTTGAGTAGGAAAGCCACTGGGCGTATGTCGAATTGCGTGTCTGATAGACAGATCTATTAAAACTGTTGAAATTAATACACGTGTCGTGTGTAACATACTGATACTAACATACACGACTACAAAGTACCGGTTCTCTCCCCACTAATACTCTACACCACGCTATTTTTACAACTTTTAGGTGTTAGCCTACTTTATAGGTCTACTAGCTGTCTTCTGTTGAATGGTTTCTACAGGCTAAAAATAAATGTTTTGGAACTCCATGGCACAGATTTCTTAATTTTACGCTTTTTACATCCCATTGTTTATTTTTTCTGACACAATTGTAACTCGTCAGATTTTATAATCTCCATGTCTTGTATACATCTGGATTTGTTTTGAAATTATCTAGTACTCATAGCAACTGACGTTTAGAGTTTTCATATTTTACGTACAACAGAAATGCTACTATAAAACGAGATATTATCATTAGTTTCGAATAACACATTCATGAAGTTTTGTATGTTTATTCATGTTCACTAAGTTCATTAATCAACTTTCAAGACTTATACTTATGCCTATTAAGTTGTGTGTTGTGTGTGTGTGTGTGTGTGTGTGTGTGTGTGTGTGTGTGTGTGTGTGTGTGTGTGTGTGTGTGTGTGTGTGTGTGTGTGTGTGTGTGTGTGTGTGTGTGTGTGTGTGATAATGTTATTACAAATAATTCGCTTATGTGCCTTTCTGAAAAGTTATAGGCTCTATACGATCTGTAGGGAGACGTTTACGATCTAGGTCTTTAGGAAAGGTTTACGAACTATGGTAACTATTCGGATAACATTTTGTCAAATCTGGTACAAAACTATTATTGTATAATTTATTCAATCAGGATTTAATTTTCAAAGGAGTTCTGGATACACTTTCCTTGATAATGATGATTTACTTCCTTGAATTAATTCTTGTAACATTTGCTTTCAAAACCACAAATTGTGTGTACAAATAACAATAAAATAAATGTTAATAAAATACTGCTGACATAAAATTTTGACCTAATAGTAAAGGTAAGGTAAGAACTGGTCGCATGCACAGAAGACGATACACTTGGTCGCATGCACAGAAGATGATACACTAGGTCGCGTGCACAGAAGACGATACACTTGATCGCATGCACAGAAGACGATACACTTGGTCGCATGCACAGAAGACGATACACTTGATCGCATGCACAGAAGACGATACACTAGGTTGCATGCACAGAAGACGATACACTTGATCGCATGCACAGAAGACGATACACTGATCGCATGCACAGGAGACGATACACTAGGTCGCATGCACAGAAGACGATACACTAGGTCGCATGCACAGAAGACGATACACTAGGTCGGATGCACAGAAAACGATACACTTGATCGCATGCACAGAAGGTGATACACTAGGTCGCATGCACAGAAGACGATACACTTGGTCTCATGCACAGAAGACGATACGCTTGATCGCATGCACAGAAGACGAAGAAGATGCTTACTACATGCTTCGACAATAACAAGAATACTGTAAACTTGGTCTGCAAACCAACCTTAAGAAGGCAGAATACATGGCTATGGATGGTCGAGCACGAGGTATCTCAGTAGACAATTAAGCAGTGAGAGCCAAGCAAAAATTTAAATTTCAATTAATTTTTGCCAAGCGAAGAGCAATTACAGGAACAGAAACAGGAGGCACGAAGCACAAATGAGAACAAGGAGGACCACCGATAAGAAGTTTGCATCCGATTGTTTGTGATCAAGCAATAACTAAGACGGATTTATACAGCAGGGTATGACGAACCGGTATAGTTGTTTATATGGAGTATATTCAAGGAGAACAATTAAAATTAAAACGTATTGAAAAGGAATGTAGGAGACGCTGGATAGAGTGAGACAAGAGAAATGAGGAGATGAGATTTTACAGAGCTCATCGAAGCCAACAACCAAGCTGGTTCAACCACCTATCAGAATACCAGAAATAAGATGGCTTAAAAATATGGAGATAAATACTAAGACAACATAGGAATGAGACAGTCACGGAAAAATGTATAGAATATATGGTAAGCATTAAAACAGACAGTGAGGACTGAGAGCGATAAAACTGGGATGGAAGACACACGCGCGCGCTCGTGTGTGCGTGTATGGCCTAAGCTTCAAAATAAAACAAGTACGGAGGAGCGGAATGTTAATTTTTGTGCGTAGCGAGTTATTAATTTATCCATTTTATAGTTGAAATTTATTAACTGTTTCAGTATTGTTTTGGGAAAATTTCCCACTTCCATGGATTCTCCTTTCATTGACGTATCTCTTAAAAAAAAAACCGTGTATACGAGTTAAAAAAAACTAGTAGTGCCACGATTATAATTGTTTTGTTGTGTAATGTTTTATTAATATATAATGGCTCCCATGTGTACTACCGAAGCAGCTTAGAAGTCAGGCAGGGTAGGCTGCCATATGCGAGCCGTACGGCATACAGGGAAGGCAGTGTGGCCATCACTACGATTCAGCCGCCCATTATTATCCCCAGGATGTTATCCCAGATACTCATTTTCAACAGGCTGAGTCGACCTGGGCGCTGAAAAAACACACCTTGATTTTATGGTGCGGGCCCGGGAATCAAACCGGTTTTATTTTGTGAATAAAAAATACACCAAGTTACCATTGAAGACGTTCGTTTACACTATTCTTATCTTGACTCCGAACCTCTCACTACGAATTTCATGAAAACGCACATACACGGGCTCAAGACACGAATGTTTAACCAATAAGTTCACTGGTTACTGCCTTGTAACGCAACTTTTTTACCGGTTTAATTTATTTATCCGGTTTATGAAGTAATAAATTACGTCTGCATAATGAGTTTTATTTTGTTATAATAAAAAAAATTTACTGGCGCTGTAAATACACGTGAGCACGCGCACAAACTAACAGTATACAAGAAAACTTGACTAATTAAAATGGCAAATGTGAATTAGTTCTCGAAATAAGATATTAATGCAGCCTGACAAGTTGCCTAGTTTCAGAAGCTTCGTATAATACCATTTTCATGTGAATGGCTTATTGACTTGGACTATGAGATTGGTATGACCTACTAAGTTGCGGTGATAGGTGTGATTAGTTGCGAAAGAAATAAACAAGTGAATATTTATAGAAAACTTACTTTAATCCTGTTTTCCACTATATCTAAAGCCTTGTGCATTACTAGTTGAGTTGTCAAGCCTTCTGAGTAAATATATCTGGAATTTATTTTATTTATTATTTTTGTACTTTTCAATTGTTTTCGTAAATTCCAGGTGCTCTATTTACAGTAGTTCCTTTGTGTTTACAGTAGTGCTACATTGAAATTTTTAGTGGTAACAGGCGTCCTTCAAAACTTCTTTCTGTGTATTCTTGGAACATTCTATCCCACTTCATTAATTATTTTCATGTGTGCTATCTGTTCCTATATAATCACCCACTGCCTTGGTTTTTATGCATTAGTCTTTCTACGTATAGAGCTATCACAGTGGGAGAACGGCTCACAATTCATCACAGCTTGGAACGAACCATCTCCATCGATTTCTGTCATTACACGCTTCTCTTCATTTCTTGTCAGCATCCTTGTCTGGATCCACGTCTAAATTCTGCAGCTACCTTGTTTTTTGCCTCCCTTTCTTTTAAGTCCACGAATTATGCTGCCATTATCCATAGCCATGTACAGTTATGCAGTAACGTCGTTCGACTGACTCCTATTCTCTAAACTAAACATGCTGCAGCAAGACAAATTGTTTTGCCGTACATTACTTTGGCTTCCTACCGTCACCTCATATTCTGAGGTCTATATGTTTTTCTTGGTCTCCATATATTTGCCTTTATTCGTTTATTTTTGTTCTTATTTATCCTCTTAATTTTTCCAACTTCATTTTACACAACAATACACAAAACGTATCGTCTACATCCTTAGACATCGTTTTTTTTAGATCCACGAACTTCATAGCAAATCCAAACTTTCTACATGAAACACGCGTAAAACTAAATTTTGTTCTAATTTAAAGTAATTACACCAAACACTAGAGCCACACCTAACCTAACCTAACTTAAAACATTTTTTAAAGATATCTAAAATTCTAAAGCGGTGTATGGAAGACTGACGTTACTACTGGGCGTATTTCTTCACGTATTAGAATGCTTGTTGTAACCTTCATAGAAGTACACCGCACCGTACCGTAGCTGGGTACACAAAATTAGAAATGAAAAGAAACAATCAGATAAGAGAGGAACTGAAGACAAGTTGAAGAAGTAAATGGAATCATCAGTAAGTATAGAGAAAGCTGGAAACAACACGTTAGCAGAATGACCAGTGACAGATTCCCCAAGGTAGCCTTATTGTATCAGCCGAAAGGGAAGAGAAGCCTGGAAACACCCAAGAAGAGAATGTCCGACCAGTTTGGAGCCGGAACAAATTAAACAGTCTAAGCCGTGAAGAAGAAGAAGAAGAAGAAGAAGAAGAAGAAGAAGAAGAAGAAGAAGAAGAAGAAGAAGAAGAAGAAGAAGAAGAAGAAGAAGAAGAAGAAGAAGAAGAAGAAGAAGAAGAAGAAGAAGAAGAAGAAGAAGAAGAAGAAGAAGAAGAAGAAGAAGAAGAAGAAGAAGAAGAAGAAGAAGAAGAAGAAGAAGAAGAAGAAGAAGAAGAAGAAGAAGAAGAAGAAGAAGAAGAAGAAGAAGAAGAAGAAGAAGAAGAAGAAGAAGAAGAAGAAGAAGAAGAAGAAGAAGAAGAAGAAGAAGAAGAAGAAGAAGAAGAAGAAGAAGAAGAAGAAGAAGAAGAAGAAGAAGAAGAAGAAGAAGAAGAAGAAGAAGAAGAAGAAGAAGAAGAAGAAGAAGAAGGAAACTACACCGGTCCATCCTTCATAGATCGTCCTGAACATTTTCCGGGATGAGATTTATATCGGAGGACTAATTTCAGGTATCGATAATAATACTACAGAATTATTCTTAAATTTACTGTTCACACAATTGACTAAAGAACAAGTAACTGTCGGCAACAGAGGAGTACACGTTGACGTGGAAAGGTGGTTTAAGAGACTTGGCACAATACAACCACTGACAAACATTTTAAGAAAAGATTATTCACAAAATGTAGGTAAACACCGTGACATTGCATTTGGCAGTGAATCCACAGCCACAGCATAGTGGTAGGTTAGGGATAAAACAGTGCTATTTTTGAAAGAAAGCGCCTTCCGACATTAATTTTCATAACCGGTGTAAACAGTGACGTAAACCTGTTCGTTTATTTCTATGAAATAAGACATTTCCATTTTACAGAATTCTCACACACAATGCATCCAGTGTTTTTCAGATCTTACGCAGACGTTCTCGATAACAGATAAAAACAGTTTTATTTACAATAATTGTATAAAAATATTACGACGATACTCTTAGACACTTACTTTTGCACATATGCTATTACTCATTTGTGCGCACTTACCCACGTCTCGAAGGTATACTCTTCTTCTGCAGTATTTACCTTGATGTTTCCCAGCTAGGTCGCAGGCTTTGGTAGTTGATTTAGTGTGGATAAGCACGTGAATATCGTTATACAATCGTAATACAAGTAAAGAGTACAGAGGATTTAGTACTGGTTGTGAAATTAGTACGACTTTGTTAATAAAATCATATTCATTTTGTTTATTATTTAAAAGAAAATGCAAATTGTCATATTATTAATTATTTTATGGGTTAATTACTATTGGAACCCTTATATTCAATACGAATATAATATCATTATAACGTGGTTAAAATCTTATCTCTTATATTCTAAGACATATTGTACACAAACATAAAGACATATATGACCTGGAATATTTACACAGATATATAATACATAACACATATAATTATTATAATACGTGATTAACACGTACGAAATTCAATATTCATCTTGTCTTAGCAAGTGTGGATTTTATTACGTACCACTTAATTAAAAAATTAATTTATTAAACATTTATTAAAACTTCTAATAGAGACCATTCTCTTACTTTAATTAATTGTATTACTAAAGTCTCAATTAATTAAAAATCTTCAATTAAAGTAACTCTCATACTTGAGTTTACGTTATCGTTACTTGCTTTTAATTATATAATAAAGTATAAAAATATAATACAATATGGTTTCTATAATGACCATTTACTTATGAGATTAATAAATTTATATTCTTTGTTATCAATTATTATTCTTTGAACTTTTATTGATTATTCATTATGAAAAATAAAAATATAATAAAGTTTATGTAAACTTGTATATGGAATCTAGAGCCTTCTTTCGATAGACGTCAGGGTCATTTATAATATTAAATAAATGTCTGACTTCACCTGCATATTTCTGCAACCATTTAACTGTGTCGTTACCGTCATCTGGACTCTCGAGTTTGGGATCCTCTTCGGGTATCACCTTCTCTGTCTCTGCGTCGTTGAAATTACTCTCTCCGTCTACTGGATGCTGAGTTCTGACCTGGACCTCTGGTCGTGATGATGTACGGCTGGATATAGCTGCATGTGGCTGTCCCTGCGTCCTCTAGTATTTTGCTCTGGTCCCTCTCCTCTCTTTGTCTTGTCCCTCGTGGATGTCTCGAAGTTCTACGTGGACTTCTTGAAGTTCATCGACGTTACGACTCCTCGTAGATTATGATATTATAGTCTTTTAAATAAATCGTGTTTCACTAATATTTTCACCGACGTACTGCCGGTTCCATCGCACTTCAAGTTACGTAATACGGTTTAAAACATTACTTAACTTTGTAAAATTCGCGGTTCCGAGATGCGTGGATTTCACGTACTGTCTGTTAATGATCTGAGAAAGCGTGTGTCGCTCGCTGGGGTTTTATACTCTTGCTGTCGTTCAATTCCTGTTGGAAACTGTTTGGACAAAATTGAACAGGTCCGCGCGTCGCTTTAATTACTAATTACAACCTACGCGTCTTTCTATGAAGCGCACACTTTTTTATAAATATTCTTTTACAAATCGTTAGGAACATTATTAAACTTACTCTATGCAAATTATGAACATTGTAGCGTCACAGAACGTTCCATAAAAAGAAATCATTTATATAGTAAGTTAGCATAGGAGGAAAGTGAAGTGAACAGTATCGAACCCAAGTAGTCCCAAAAAATTGTGTAATTTTGTATAATAATTATTTCTATCAACTTGAAAAAACGACCAAACTATGACTAAGACAAAACCCCATATATATTATGAAAGTGAATACGAGTGAAAAAACCATAAGACACTATAAGAGAGAGAAATAATGTCAGAATCCACCAGAATAAAGTCAATAATTATTAAGTTTTATAACTATGAATATAGTATTAAAAACTATTTTTTGTGAATAAATGGACATGATCCATTATTATATTATGTGATGTAAATAAAATAAATGTATTAAATGACTTAAATACATTATTAGAAAGAGTTTAAGTTAAAATAAAAATTGTATATTTGTAATGACAAAAAAATATTAATGTGTTGGATTTGAGACCATACACCAAGATTTCATGAAAAAATTAATTATTATCAGATTTAAATAAAAACTATATGTAATTGTCAAGCAGACAATAGTGAACAATTTATCTTAAATAAAGGAAGCTGTCAAATGAATAAAAAGCAGTCAAAATAGCCAAAAACAGTGTTCACTAAAAACATGTAACAGGCATCTAATATTGTATAATTTATGAACTTAATGTTGCCAAAATGCAACCAAACTGTATTAGAAAGCTGTAATATGATATAAAGCAACTATACTAATATACCTGACCAACTTTAACATTGTAATAGTCAAGTCAGCAAAATATTTACTTATACCATGTATGGCTGAAGCCAATTATCCAGTACAAAAATAATCAGATCTGGCTAAAATACTTACATAATACTAACAAAAATAAGATAGAAAGGTACAATACATCAAAATACCTTAATAAGAAATAAACTCGGTTGAAAGTAAAGTCAATTCTAAAAGAATTTAACTAATTAGAGTGAGATTTGTCACACCATAAAAAATGACATCTCAAGACAATCAATGATGCTATGTCATCTTGTGATAAATATAAAATATGTACAAAGTAACCAGGTATCACAAAGGATAGACAAAATAATAAACTCTGTGTGTATAGTGGTGAAATAATACATATATTAAGGAAAAAGACTAATCACTGTATTAGAAAACTGGCAAGAACCTAGGCCATGAGCAGAGGCCATATAAAATTGTATTTATTTGTGTTTTATTAATGTTAAAATTTGTTTATTTTGTTGTAGGAGAGTAGTAGTAGTAGATGTCCAGCTTGTGAAGGGAACTTTATAACTCCACAACAATTTTTATTATAAATATTGAGTTTTTAATGACTACAACTCAAGGTGAGGGTTGTATATTGTAATGTTTTTTAGACTTAAGTTAATTAGATACCAATCATATTTAGTATCGCTAGATTCAGTAAAAAACAAGGAATCTAAATACACTAATGGCATACAAATTGTAAGTACTAATGTGAAACTGTTTGATAAATACCAGTGTAAATTTTGAAATATCCATTGTATGAAGAATAAGAAATTCGTTCTAAAAGCTTCTACGGAAGTGAAAATTGTTCTATGACATTCCATTTCGTTTATTCTCGAACAATCTAGAAAGAATTTTACACAAATATACCGGAAGTCGACGAAAACAGTCATCCCGATTTAGTATAAAAGCGAGACAAAATTTGACCGAAAACACACTTGAAGATTGAACGCCAGAGCTGATGCATCTCACACAACACTGATCAACGCAGCTAAGGCGAAACCGAGAAAAATCGACAAGACACGGCAGGAAGGCTTTTCCCGTACATAGACATAACCGACTGACTTAACCTCAACGAGAGTCGCCAAAAAGTATCGCTGAAATAGAGCAGCGATACGGCAAATTCTAATAGAAAGCACGCAGCCAGAACGTCGACGGCCCAGGAGGGTCCCAACATTTAATAGAGAACGAATTCTGCTGTGTTCGCATTGACTGACTAACGTGACAAATAATTCCCCCGAACGTAAACAAACTATACACTAGCCTTCCTCAACACTGCAAGAGAATCAGCGCTGCGGTGGCAGATTTCTGAATCAACGCTAAACAGATGATTCGTAGTGGCGGCGTTTGAACGAGATTTTACTGCCAAACGTTTTGACAAAAAGTGCGGAAAAAGTAACGATCGAAAAAATTGACTTTAAATAGATTCAGTGTACACCCGAAGAGGCGAGATCGAGAAAATACCCGAAGGAAGTGTCCAGTGAGAGAATAAACGACCATTGGAACGTGAGTTACCAAAATTAAAATCATTGTTACCTGGTTACAATTATCACACAGTTGTACTTTACACGCCACACATACACCTTCAAATCACTTAGTTTTTTCTTGTAAGGCATCTAATTGATATGTCTTGGTAGTTCAAAGGAGTCACGTCCTGAGATTAAAGTTTTTTCATATATTAAACTCATGCTTGTCAACTGAGTCAGAATCTGAATTATACTAGCCGATACTTGATTGGACATATAAAAAATTGTCAATAATAATAACTTGTAAAATTTTTTTCTCTGCAATTTTATAATTTTTATGAATGATAGTCCTTCAGACGATTTGTTTGTTGTTTTTTAAAGAATCATTAAACATAACTGATTTTTCAAAGCTAAACTGACTTGTTTAAATTTTCTCGTAGATTTAAAAATTTTATCAATCACATTTAATTTTTTCTTGGAACAAACGTTTCCAAGTGGCGCCCACAAAAAGCATAGTTTTAAGTTGTGTTACAGGACTACATCACTGCAGAGGATCCAGTCAACAGAATAAGTAACAAAAGTGCGCGGAGGTAACGCCCGACACATTACAACATTTTACAACACTTTTACAAAACACAACACAACCCCAATTTCTTTTTGCTATAACATTAAGGTGTGTAAACTATGGAAGTTATGGCAAAATTTCACACGGTGGCTGAACGGTTTCCACGTTCTCATAGACCACTTAATGTTTAATTGTAGCGCCAGGCGCCAGCTTTATTTTTACATATGTATCTGATTCGTGTGACTTCTGGTTTTCGTTCAGTACTTAAAAAACTGTGTAAAATTTTCCACAATCGTATGCTTAATTCAACTTGTTCTTCATTTACACACTACCACTAACACACACACGCAGACTGATACACACGCGGCTGCCTGTCGCTATGACGTCACCCTTGCCAGTCGGTGCGTGCTTCTTCTCCCCTAGCTGCGTTTAAAAACCAACTAGGCTTTTAATTCCATATGCAGGCTCACTTACAATTATTTATTTATTTAATATTAATTAATACGTTTATTTCCTTTTATTATCTCTTATACCTAACGCTTAATTATTACATTATTTGTATTATTTACATATTTTACATCTCATACGTGCGTTCGCATGTTATCATACCTCAGTCAGGGATTGATACATAGACTTATGCTAAGCGTATCGTTGCATAAAATTAGTGAAATTTATAATATTCAAGCAATACAGCAAGCGTGGAAGCAGTAAGAAAAATGACTGAAATAAGGAAGTAATATGGTCATGTTAATTTTCATGCGTGTATCCACCCTACAGAAATTAAATTGTTAAAACTTTTCCGTTAAAAGTAAAGTGCATGGAAGTTTAGGAAATATGAGAAAAAGTCCTTATTTGTTAATATTATGTTATGAAACATACTGTTATGTTATACCCACTTACTGACAGAAGTTTCTAATAAATTTGTTCAGATTCTAAATGCTTACATCTCTTATAACAAATTTTAACAAACAAAAAGTCTGGCAAAATATCTTGAGACAACGCCCTCAAATTAGGCTGTGAAAAGACAAATCAATCTTTTTCAAAATAACATCTGTTATACATGTCTATAAACTATATACACTTAAAATTAAAAATAATTTGATATTAATGATAATTTCAGATTATTACGTTTACTTTAGATTAAAAGATACTAAAACAGAATATATTAAAATATTTTTCGAATATTCTGAAGGATTCTTTATTTTTGAATAAGTTGTAAAGTATCGCGCAAAAGAAAGAGATTGTTAAATATCTCTCTTAGACAGTCAATTTTCTATTGTATTGTATTTATTGTTCATAGCCTAAAGGTACCATACATACGATTTGCAATAAAATTTTTATTACTCACATTCTTAAAAACGATCGATTTCGGTAACAGACCATCGTCAGGTCATATACAGCATACTTGCGGTCACAATATCGTAAAACAGCCACTATTTACAAAAACGAATTCGTAGACATTGATTAATGAGTTTTACATTTTAGGTTAGTTGTCTCCAAGTCGCTTATATTAATATAATAGATATTTACCATATATCCGTCGTGCGACTTCGTTTTTCTCGTCTTATTTTGACGCGTTTCGGCAACGAATTGCCATCTTCAGAAATCTTAATCACTCATTAGAGATCGTTAAAAATTAAAAACACTAAAATCATTACAGTAAAAGTGCACTTTTACGACATTGGAAACTCACAGACCCGTTTTACTTAGTTTATGAAACTAAACACTATTAGCTTTTATTTCAAACACACGTTAGAAACTAATTTTATAGCTTAGAAATACCAAACAAGAATTGTTTAAATGTCGGTGTAAGTTTGGTTCAATGTTTTTTAACGCATCCGGCAAGTTTTAAAATTTGTGAATAGTACGACATCGCATTCTATTTCAAGAAAAAAATTGTATTCCTACCAGAATCTATTTGATTTTATGAGTTTGTCTTACTAGTTAAGAAGTGTATACATAATTGCTAATGCAATTATTAGAGATAGGCCTAACTGTATAACTTATTACATGAAATACGTTTGAATCAAACATCATTGGACAAAAAGCAGAAAAGTATATTCATTAGCCGAAAATATCTCAATATATGAATGTACTCGTATATGGATTAGCTGAAAAGTATTTGTTTTTTAATTACTGAACAATTTCACTTTTGCGTTTAAAAGTTTAAATAGTCAATAACTATACCATTACTTGAAAAGTCTTTATTCATATCAAAAGTCCATGTTTTGTGTGTGTAGGCAATGCAAATATCAGCTGTTTGTCTTTTTTAACCACAATATCAGACTTTACGCCCGCTCCGTGGGGAGGAGGCATCCTAATCGCACAGCCACTGATAATTTCTTATCACAGAGTGGCCGAAGCGAGTGGTATCAAACTACATGTCCCAATATGTTGCTGTCGCCTGAACGGAGAGTTCTGAGCGTAAACTGACACCTAATTTTAAAAGTAAAATGTCTAATATGCAGTAATTAAAAAATGGATTCTGCAGAAATAGCATCGTATAGCAGTACATAATTCTTGAATAAATAACGTTGTTCATAAAAACTCCCAGATTCCTGAACTTCGTCATTTGAATGGACCGAACCTATCAGTACCTAAACGAAACCGAAACGTTTGTCATTAAAAACTTTCGATCACGGCCTAACAGCCCGGTTATAGATAATTTGAACTAATACAAGTATTTCAAGGACTACATATCGGACACTTAAGTCTTTATCCGTTTCTTCTGAATTTTTTTAATTTCCTGTGGGACAATAAAATCAGGTGAATTATTATATTGGGAATTGCACGCAATCGTGGGCAGTGAAAGCAGAACACAGTACAACAGTAGTTACTGTACGTAATCAATTGTTATTTAACTACGGCCCGTTAATTGTACTGTACGGTTTTATAAACTCAGATATGTTTTTACATACAGCTGGTCTTAAATTAACTTAAAATTCCAATTATCGTTATTATTATAACTAGTTTATTAATATTATTGGCCAAAAGAACACAATGTTGGGCGAAGGTGTCCCCCAGGTTCAAGCTTGAAACATTCCCATAATGATTAGCTATCGTGGGATTCGTATATTTCCAAGACAGTATACGCTCTTTCATAAAACCAAATGTGCTCCGCTGCTAGTAATGACCAATCAGCAAAACCACCCAACCAGTTGCCATCGTCAAGCAGCTCACAAAACTCTACCATCTTCTCTCACTCATTTTTTCTGCAACAACCACATCTGTGTTATACCAGAAAAGTTAACGATTTCATCACTCCATCGCTTTTTGTGTGTTTCCCCCTTTCGTGTTTGGCTATACGATGTTCACGTCGTTATTCAAAACGCCCGTCTCTCGTTCTCCGTTTTAGCCATATGTCCGGCCCTGCTGTATTATATCTTAACTTCTTACAAAAGTGTAGTATAGTGCGTCCTGAATTTACTCGTTGTCTCTGCAAGTGGCCAATTTGTTTTTTTTTTAGAGCGTCCATGTTTAATCCCATATAACAACGGCGGTAATATTCATCTAACCATTAATTTAGATTTCAGTCTTAACAGGACTTTTATTTTCAGTAGGCCTATAGCCATATATGCCACCTCCTTGGTAGTTAGTTACAAAGAAAATGCTTTGTTCCAAGTAGATGTATTCGTTGATATATTCAGTCAAATTTTTTGCGATTAATATTTGCTCTCGTACATTTGTAGCGTTTTTTATCTTCATTCAATTTATTCCAAGACCAACGTTTTTACTTTCCTTACTAAGCTGCTTCAGCATCGTACAAAATTCTTCCACAGAAGAAGAGAACAGTAGCCTATATCTCTGTACGTTTCGCACACGCGTTGGAATCTAAAGTTCACTATGCAGATGGCTGTTAGTCTGACCGTGAGATACGTTGCACGCTATATACTACCAACCTATTTGATACTACGTACAGTATAAAACTAACACAAACACGCACACAAATAACTTATACTCTACTGCCGAGAGCTGTTTTATTTCCTGTCTGTTTGTTTCGTTTCATCGAAAGGGAATTATATTTTAATTGAATGGCCAAAGCGAGTTGTCAGATTTCACTCGACGTTTGGCATTTGTCTGTCTGTCTATTTGGGGTTGTCTGTCCCACAATAACGTTTTAATTGATCAACCGATTTGTGTAAAACCTGGCGTGCCTACACCGCAGAGCTTTATTGTTTTTGAGATTTTTCTCGCCAAAAATGTGGGACCAGAGAGCAAAAATGTAAGGAGTCAAATTTTAAAAGAACGCAAAAATTCATAAAGAGTATCAAATTACAGAGAATCTGAATCAAATTAATCAGATAAAATTAACCACAATCTGAATGCAGTGTTTAGGTTTGGAAATTTCAAAACTTTGGGACAATAGGGCCTTAAAAAGTTATAACAATTTTGAAAAAATTCTTTTTCACGTTTGTTCTCGGGAAGAATTATATCGTTTGTATATAAGAATGTACACAAGAATCTATTCAAACTCTCATCTGTATATTTGATCTGTTTAGCTGATCTAGCGTCTGATCATATAATGACACTGGAAGCTACTATGGAAACACCAATGAAAATGAACCACCCAAGACACGTTAATAGATCCACGCCGGATATCAGACTTAAGACTAGGGCTAAATTATTTGTTGTTTAGCCATTATGGCTATACATGGTCGTTTTATTATGGTTATATTCAGCCTATGTTCTATATATTTTATCTATATCGCTGATCTAATCTGGTTTATATCGTCTAATCATCACAGTGACAGCTACTGTAGAAACACCAATGAAAATGAAGCACCTAAGACACCTTAATACAGACAATTACTGAACGAATTCGATTTCGGCATCTCTCCAATAAATTTATTTACACAAATACTTGGTGTGTGTGTGTGTGTGTGTGTGTGCGTGTGCGTGTGTGCGTATATTTGTGTTAGCGTACTGTATGTGTGTTACGTAAAATATAATTCGTTAATTAAGTCGCGGTAAATTCTTGAAAAATATACAGAATTTTCAGTTACTCAACCTTCTGCCTTATGGAAAATATTAAATTCTTTCGAAATCCGGAATCTTACTTGCCTACAAAATTTAACGTTTCTCGTAACCATTGTTGTAAACGAGAACTTCAAGCAAAGGAATACTCTGCGTATGCGTTGTTCGAATTTGTAATGTACGGTATCTGACTGTAACTTCTCGTTTGAGGAATTAGTGTATTTGCCCGTACAAAGTAAATGTAATAACGTCGCCCGACTGACCGTTATAGGGTTGAAGAAGCGAAATACGTATGTATTTGAGGGACGAATTGTTTTTATCGTAAACACGATACTTGATATCATTACCATATTTACGTTTCTTCTGAAACAGGAAAGTAAAAACGGATGCTTTGCTCACACTGGATTTGTTTCACCCACTCGTCCGACCGTTGCTGTTTGGGGTGGGGAAGTCTCAGCGCCCCTGGCCTACTCCTACATTCTTCAAGTGTCAAACATGTTGTCGGTTTGCATAGTCAGCGCCCGACTGCAAGTATCTAACAATTGGACTTCGGTGTTACGCCTGCTACGCTACTTAAAACACATCCAACGAACGTACGACATAGAGATAATAACAAGAGTTAGTTGAAAATTTCGCGGGCAACATCTATAGCTTAGCGGTAGAACTTAAATGTTTCGTGTGTTGTAAAATTTATATTTCATATAAACGCCTGTTAATGTCGAAATCTATATGTCAATATATTCATTACTTACCAGCTATTTGAAATTGATGTGTCTGGAGAGTTTTAAAAATGGACAATAAGACGAATTCTTTGTTAAAAATGGTGTAACGCCAATGGAAGTTCACAACGAAATGTTAAATGTGGCAAGAGACGCCGCATCTTTATAAACCATGGCTTGTAAGAGGGCACTCAAGTTTAAACGTGGTCGTACGAGCTCTGAAGATGATCCCCACGCAGACGCCCAAAATTGGACAATTCAAAATGTGGCACGCAGCTTGCACAAACGTTTTGTAAGTTCCTGAGTTAAAATATATTACACACACACACACTCTCTCTCTCTCTCTCTCTCTCTCTCTCTCTCTCTCTCTCTCTCTCTCTCTCTCTCACTCACTCACTCACTCACTCACTCACTCACTCACTCACTCACTCACTCACTCACTCACTCACTCACTCACTCATGCCTATGATCTCAGCAAATGTCATCCGCTCTCAATCGCCGGTCTTCCAATACGGGGTATGGAATGTTTTAATGATATCTGGAATGTTTGCACTTTTTAGGACCATCCCTGTTTTCACTACAGGGATCGTCTTTAGTGCTTGTACGACAGCGTTTAAACTCGAGTGCCCACTTACAAACCGTTGTTTTGAAGGCGGAGCATCTCCTAACACGTATATCATTTTTTGTGAATTTCCATTGGCGCTAAACCTTTTAACAAACAATTCAATCACAGAACAGTGTTTAATTTTGTCCGTTTTCCAAAACACGCGTGACAATTCAAAATTTCAAACTGCTGGTGAACAATGAATAAACTTACAGGTAGACTTGGAAATTATCAAGTATTCACAAGAAATATGAACTTTGAAAAACACGAAAAATTTTAGTTCTACCGCTAAGCTACAGATATCGCTCCGCGAACTTTTCAACTGACCCTCGTAGAAGTAACGACTGGTAGTGATTGATCATAAGAGACAAATGTTGAAACTATTTTAAAGAACTAAAAATTATAAAGCAATATGGGAAACCCGTGGGGGAGGGGTGAAAAACGCTTTATAAAAAATGTCAAAACTTGTTTATCAGAATACGGTGTTTGTGTTTGAATTCGACCTTGAGATTATTCATCTTCGTGTAATAATTTAAAGCTTCTTTGTGTTAACAGTGATAGAATATTAGATATGGAACAGAAGTTTACTCTGGATAAATTATATTTTTAAATTGTTTTCAAAAATATTTTACCAAAATTTATTGAATTTAGTAGATTAATAAGACCTCCTCATTACTAGTGTTTTATATTTTCACTTCGTCAGTTGGTGAAGCTTAAGTCTCACTGAAGGGCATTCATCCTAATGAGATCCTGTTAACAAGATCTGTTTTATGAGTGGACTAATTGGTTGCAGTGTTCACTCAGTATCATGAGACGAGCTGAACAACTACAGTACTACTAAACAACATCTTCTATAAGACAGGATTGCAATGTGCCTGACAAATTACATTGTACTTCTGTTGTCTCCTGTTCTCCCACTAAAGGCAGTCTGGAAAGCATAGACTCAATAACAGACCATCGGAGAGGTCGACGTCAGCCTTTGACACCGAACGGCTAGACATTTTCTTGTATCATCAATTAAAACAGGTTAAATTAGGTTAGGTCAGATGATAAATGAACCTCAACCAGTAGATCACAACAGTCAGTGAATCACCATAATCATCATCATCATCATTGGCTCGACAGATCCTTGTGAGCCTTGGCCTTCTTCAGAAGATTTCGCCATTCTCTCTATTCATAGCCGCACTATTCCAGTTTCTAATTACAAGAGTACTGATGTCCTGACTCACCCTGTCCATTCATCTCAGTTTTTGACTTCCAACTTTACTTTTACCCTCTGGCTTTGCATCAAACATCTTCCCAACAACTCTGCTTTCTCAAGCACGTACAATGTGTCCAGCCCATTCCAATATTTTTAATTTAATAAAGGTGACCACATGAGGTTCATCGTACGAATTATAGAGCTCTAAATTATATCTTTTTCTCCAGGCCTCCCCTCTTTCACTGGACCAAAACGTTTTGCCTGAGGATCTTCCTCCCAAATATATTTAGTTACCTCTCATAGGCAGGGTCCATGTCTCTGATGCATAAGTCAGTACTGGGCGCACTAGGACCTCACACATCAGTACCTTGGTCTTCTTTGTATTAACTGAGACTCTGGAAGTTTTCTGATGCCCTGCACACACCCATTTGCTGACAAAATACGCTTTCGGATTTCCACTCTAACATTATTTCTACAGTTAACCGAGGGCCGATGGTATCTACACCAAGTGTATTATGTCGCCGTTGGGTGGTATCTTGTACCAGGGACGTTTTGGAAATATTAGAAACAGTCAAAAAGTCTTAATACTTTTGATTAAATCTAGTATGAATACTTTTGTATCAAAACTGGCAAGCGAAACCGTGTAGAGATAAATACCCATCTTACAAAGATCGCAATAGATATGAAGACATATTTTCAGAGCTAAAAATATTCTCTATCTAGGAGAATGCCAATGAGTGCAGACAAAATTCTCAGGATTATATAGAAAATATAATGATTAAAAGATTTATGAAATATGTCCCAGAAGGAAGACGTGATATTGGAAGATGTCAGGAAATATGGTGTGATTTACGAAACAGGAAAGCATATTAGAATATAATCTTTGAAAGTGGACAATGATGATATTCGTTCATTGGTATGTAAATGCCTTATCGTAATATACTTATTCAAGCGTTCAAAATAAAAACCTTCCTTATCTGTGCCAGCTCACATGAACTTACAAATTTCCACCTTTTACCGATGCATATCACACTCGAAGTGAAGGGCATTACCAAAACTGCCCTTAAGCCAACACTCGAATTGAGAAACATGAGAAACAATAAAGTTAGCTTTACTTCTGTATAATGTCCGCTACTTGAAGGTGTCTGCCCACTTATGATAACTGATAAGTCGTTTGAATAAAAGTGACAACGAGAATAGTTTACAATGTGTCAAGTCTATTAATGATGCAGCACTGTTATACATTATTCAGCTTATCATTGTTATTAATACGTTTTTTAAACTAATCAGCTACTGTTGAAATAAATTATGATAATTTAATAGCCAGTGACTATCGTAATTTACATGATGATAATGTAATCGTTTGAGAAATCACGTCTGTTAATAACTGACCATTACAGAATGATGGGTGCCCACAATAAAACTTGTATTGTTTTACAGGCACAAATAACCGATGTACACATTTCCTTGACATCTGGTTCAGGTATATGTAACTATATGCTTCTGAACAATGGACTGTTGGCAAAAGAGAAGGAGGTGTGTTTGAGGTGCTGGAGAAAAATGCAGAGGATTTCGCAGAAGGATGAAAGGTTTAAAAGGATAAGCAAGAATAAAAGATTGTAGAAAAGCCTGATCAGAAAAAATTATTATGTCGGATGTACAGGGTACTTGATTATGTAACGTTGCTGTATTAGTACAAAGTTATAGGGAAAGGATGATGCAAGAGTCCCAGAAGAGGGCAAAATATGGGTTTTATGGATAAAGTATGGAAGAAATAGTTTTTAAAACGATTCTCAGAATTTAAACTGAACAAGATAACATAATGACTTAAGACACTTCTTTACAATACAACAACGTATAAATCCCCGAGGCTTCGAATCTGAAATGCAGAAATTGAGAGACAGATTAAAGAAAAAAACATCATCATCATCTCCACATCACGTTTTAGGTATTGTTATGGTTATGGTTCCTTTTGGTTCCAATATTTCTTGGTTTCTATGTTTCTACTTCCTTCTGCTTTATACATTCTTGCTTTTAAAGGTAGTCCATTTTCTTCCATATTTTCCAAATGTTAATTCCATTTAAGTCTGTTTTCTTTGGTTTTGTAATTTAAATTAAATATTTGAAGATCTTCTCTGAATATTGGAAGCTTTCAAAAAAAATATTATGTGGAAAATACGAAGAAGAATACAAAGGAGTCCAAACAGATTTAATTGAAAACCACAACTATGCTAAGACAATTGTTAGGAGAGGCCATCGAGATTCTTGGGCTTTGAACACAGAAAACGGTGTAGGGTAGGCATGAAATAAATTATAAACTTATGAAGCACTTACGAAGCAGCTGAATGAATCGTGTAGAGACACTGCCCGATTGAATGTAATAGGCAAACAAACATGGATGAGAGGTAATCAAGAAGTTTGTACAGACAGAGCAGGTATGAAGGGTACAGTAAAGTTTATGAGCTCACGCATCAGTAAAATAATCTTCATCATGCTACCAGGGTGATAATTTAACAATGGAAGAAACAGAGGTGTCTTTAAGGCAGATGAACAAAAAAAAAAGACAATCTGGTCCGAGTGAATACAGAACCTGCAAAATATGGAAGCACATTTTTAAAGTTACGACTTTACATCTTTCTAATGTATGCAGAAGAAAAGGGAAAATTCAAGCGGAATAGAAAGTCGCTGAAGTTTTATCTCTATATTATATGTAAATCGAAACTCATGTAAAATGTTTTACGGCGTGAGTCTCCTAAATATGATGTATAAACTGTATAAGAAGGTTATCATTTATCAACTAAAACTACTAGTTCCAGTTCTTTTCCTGAAGCAAGATGAATCTACTCCTACTGAAGGTAGAGGAAATCTACTGCTTTGACACTGTAGATTGCCAGGATGAAAATGTTATAACGATAAAACAAATAATCGAGAAGTGAAAACAATATAATCCAGAAACACACCTGGCGGTTATAGATTATTAAACATATTGTGATCGGCTTAATAGAAATATGTTGTGAGGAATTATAAAATATAGGTATTCTATAAATTTAATTATAGTAGACACAAATTTAAACGACAAGGCAGTAAGGCGAATGTTTAACATTTAAGAGTGTAACGTGAAAGGTGTCCTCACTATAAATATTCGGACTATATGCATCAATATAAGAAAAAAAGTTCCTATAAACATAGGATTGGAAACATTTCGTATTCCATCTGGTGCCATTTTGTGTGTTTTTTTTAAAGGAAAACTGTATATTGAGATATCTTTATGATATTTTTGGTACACATGTTTACATTAGTCTTCTTTAATAAATAAAAAAAATCAGGATTATTTTATAATCTTAAATTTCAACATGTTGATCACTTTAATTTGTTGATCACTAATAACTCTGTAATTTGAGTTAGCTGTGAACACAGCGACATCTTGTTTGCTCAAATCTGTTAACAAATAACAGAGTTATGACAGAAAACAGCTAACAATGAATTTTGACTACAATTAATTTTTTTTTTTGTATTGGACTTCCAGTCCTCCATTATAGGGAAAATTTATTTAAAGTTATTACTAGTTTTTCCAAATAAACTCAGGAACAATAATTTCTAATAACAACGTATAGGATTAGTTTTTAATAAAATTAATAATATTTAGTAAAGTTAACTACAACTATTTACACATCATAATTTGAATCGCAAGAATTAAAATGGTTTTGAATTAATAACAAATTATAATGGCACGTTCCAACTGTAGTTTGCACGTTCCTAAATGAGACGCATATGACATTTCAGAAAAATTGTAGTTAGCCATTCTCGACAGTTACAAGATAAGCAATTAGTAAAGAAACACAAGTAAAGGGAATTTAAGAACTGCCTTTATGAAAAGTAACTGACGATATTAGTTAGTTAAACTATACGTGTTATAACTGAAGTCACTGAAGCAAACAGATTACTTATAAATCGAACACGTCATTATCATTATCATTGAAGTTTTTATCAAATAAAAAAATGTTGGCCAGAAGGAAAAAGATGTGTATATAGGAACCTTTTTCTTATATTGATGCATAGAATTCGAATATATATAGTGAGGGCACCTTTCAGTGTAAACTATGTATTTGAAGGATACGACCACCCAGTGGAAAAGGCAAGTAACTGTGTGTGTGTGCGCGCGCGCTTGTTGAATAAAGAAGATACTACATAATTTATAGAAAGCTGTTAAAATATGTTAGATCTGTTCAGTTTAACGAGATATGTGAATTAGTCAAATATCTCAGATACCGTGTATGCGATCCGAGCAACATTTTCACTGCATACCTTCCCAACGGTGCTCTGCGTGCGATGATAGTAAGAGCGAGCAGGCGTCGAGTATGGCGATCGCGTAACAGATTACGATACTTTCTTTTCAGGTCACTTCCAATCCATTTATTAAATTCAACAGTTGAGCTGCATAAAATCGCTTTCCAAAAACTGGCATAGTCCACAAGAAATCGGAAAGTCGTGAATTTTCACACACACACACACACACACACACACACACACACACACACACACACACACACACACACACACACACACACACACACAATAATACTGTATAAACTACTGCAAATATATTTATCGCATTTAAAAATCACTTTATAATTTGATATTCTTATGTTAATATTATTTACATGTAAAACATAACCTGTTAATATTATGAAACACACACACACCGCGCGCACGTACATTCATAAATTGTTAATCTTTAGTTCCGTTACAACTGTTGGCATTCATATATTTGTGTTGACGCCACTACGTAAACATAACATATAGACGCTGCTATCTGTAATTTATACAGCCACGTGATTGAGTCTCGTGCCAAGTTCGCTGGCTCTAGGCGTAGAAAAGCATTTTGTCTACTGTGCTAAATACTGAGCCAAAAAATAAACAAAAATACTACGACACTATAGCTATAGCTAGTACGTGTTTACATCCTATATAACATAGTTTCTTGTACGGAACTACAAGGTTTTGTTCTATCATAAATTCACACGCACACAAATTCCTTTATTGCATTTTCTTATACAATACATGATATTGCCTTATACATATTGTGTGTGTGTGTGTTTTATAATATTAACAGATTATGTTTTATATATATATATATATATATATATATATATAATATTAACATAAGAATATCAAATTATAAAGTAATTTTTAAATGTGATAAATATATTTGTAGTAGTTTATTTAGTAGGCTATTGTGTGTGTGTGTGTGTGTGTGTGTGTGTGTGTGTGTGTGTGTGTGTGTGTGTGTGTGTGTGTGTGTGTGTGTGTGTGTGTGTGTGTGTGTGTGTTTTATGAGTTATATAAAACTGAGGACGGTACAGAGTGGATAACTGGGATACGTTCACGCAATACTGAAATGAAATAACAGTGAATTATGACATCCGGATATTTTACAGGAACAAGTTGCTGTATCGACAAATAAGAGAAAAGGAAAATATTCAACAATTATCAGAGTAAAAAGAGAAGTGATACAGTGTAGGGGAATTACAAACGCGGAAGAGCCTTTACAGTAAGTTTATCAGAATATGAAAAAAAAAATCGTTTTTCCGGAGAATGGGCAGGTAAAAATCTGTATAACTAGCTGAATTAGATATATTCTCTGTAAAAGCAAAAATTAAAGAAAGTATTTGACCGTATTAGGTAAAACGAATGGAAAAGATTGTAAAATAATAAAGCCATTTATGAATGCCATGCAAAAGATGGTTTAAGAAAAAAAGATAGAATCCTTGTCCAGGCCTTAAGAAGAAGTGGAAAAAGAAGGAGCATAAAAAGAACAAGAACAATAACAAGAAGAAAAATAAGAAGAAAATTTGTTTATAGTTTGAAACTTAGAGTGACGCTTCAAACCACTGTGAATTGTGCCTTGTTGACAGACGTCCCCGAAGAAACAGACATGAGAAAAATAAGAAGAAAATTTGTTTATAGTTTGAAACTTAGAGTGACGCTTCAAACCACTGTGAATTGTGCCTTGTTGACAGACGTCCCCGAAGAAACAGACATGAGAAAAATAAGAAGAAAATTTGTTTATAGTTTGAAACTTAGAGTGACGCTTCAAACCACTGTGAATTGTGCTTTGTTGACAGACGTCCCCGAAGAAACAGACATGAGAAAATGTGATTATCTGCAAATGTGATCAGAGAATCTCAATACAGCAGTTTGCGTCTGAAAACGCCTATTCCAAAGTTTTATAATTACTCCAAACAACTGACTCAGTTCCTATTCCAAGGAAAATGTTTGTTTACCAGTTTAATTAATAAAAACTGGTTGCGAAGGATACAAACTCACTGGCACGTACATTCACACGGAATGGGGACAGCTACTTTATTAGATTTGTTTTAGATACCTATATATTGTAACGTAACGAAAATATGGTCCCCTATGTTACATAAATCAATTTATAAGCTCTAAAATAAAATAAAAAATACTAATTATTCAAACTTGTAAAAGGTCAGAAACCCAACCCATAATTGAATAAATGAAATAAGAATACAAGGTAGAAAGAAAAAAATTAATAATGTTAATAAATACAAGCCTCAAAGTTCAGTGAAAGGTGTAAACAACAGACATTGACAAATAATGTAAAAACTAATTTAGACTGTTTCATAATAATTGATGTTTTAAAGGAAAGAAGAATGAGTAATTGTTACATGACTTAGTTCATAAAAATGTACCTGTTATTACGTTGCATCATGTTGTATTATTATCATGATAGTTATATTATTTTGTGTGTGTAGCAAGTGGAATAATTCTTTTAATAGAATAACAATTAACTAATTATTATATGTTATCAATATATCATTATAGAGCTGTTGTTAAAATCATTAATTAATTACCAATTAATTTCATTTTGTGTGTTATCCATATGTCATTATAAAGCTTTTGTTAGACTTTACAGAGTTAAATGTTTGTATAAATGTACTTAGTAGGCTGATTATAATTGTAAACCTGGCCAGAAAGGCTGTAATTGTTAACGAGATACAAAAGGGTTTAGTGTAATCATGTCATAAACAAATGAAGGATTCTATAATAATGCAGATAGTAACAAGTTAAACTCAGAAGTAGATAAAAGTATAATAATAGGCCTAACAACCAGTAACATTATATAGTAAGTCAGATCAGAAAGGTTAGGTAAAGAAATTTGTAACAAATACTAAATAAAATCTAATGAGTTAGGAGAAGTTAATAATAATTGCTAATAACAAATAAATAAATTCAATTTAAGTAAGATCTCAAAATGCAATAGTGCAATGATACCGATAAGTAATGTTTTGTAACCGAAAAATAATACTTGTTAGAGTAAGTAAATTAAGAGGAAACGACAGCAAAATATATAAAATTTAGTAACAAACAATAGGTAAAATTATGATAGGATTTAATGGAAATTTAGTAAAGGATTATTTTGATGAGTGTAAGAACATTGTATGATAATGGTTACAGTATAATATAATATCCAATAAGGATAGACAGCATGGTTGTCAAGGACGACGAGAGATATAAAATTTGTTGATTCTATTATTGAATAATTTTACATGAACGAAGACGGTTTAGTTTAAAGACAATCAGAAAATATTTGATTAATTTAGATAAAAATAATACAATTGGGAAGCAAAATGAATAATAAATCACCATAGTATGGTCCACTGTCATTCAACCGTCTTATATAACTGAACAATCTTAAACCGGTACATGAAAATTAACGAAAAATATAAAGGAAGAACTCTAATAGTAAAACTCAATATAATGAACAAATGTTAACTTAATTAATCAGCCAAAACAGAGAAATAACTACCTGAATAAAGTGATATAATCCAATAACATAAAAAACGAAAATAAAACACAAAATTATATCTGAACTTCAGTTTCCACAATTCAATAGAAAAAACGTAGTTGGAGACGAAATTCGTTGAAGCACGTAACCACAAAACTCGGACATTGGTGAACAAAAGGAGCGGTATTTCTGCATCATCCCAGGACCGAGAATTCAACTTTTATTTCAACTTTGGAGAGAATACTGACGAGGATAAACTCATCTGCATTCGCTATTGACCAAACACGACGAAGAGGTTATCTGTACACTGCCTTATCGAGTCACGATGCCGAGCGGACGGTAAACTACAATTATTTTAAATAATATTTAATAAAGACTTAATTCTATATTGTAATACCTTGTAATCCTATTTTGCATTTTCTGACCTTACTAACAGTTGAAAGAACCTTCACGCCCTGTGTTTAAAGAAATATAAAATCATAAATTAAATAATATAAAATCCTGAATCCGATCGATAATCGATTACTTCTAACATATAAACTTTTGTATCTCCGTAAAGAAATAACCTTGTTGGCAAGAAATATTAAAATATTAATAAAGAATCCTTTCAGAATTTTAACGATATCTTCTCATTTATATAATATTTAGTGTAGTGTGAACAAGATATGATATAAGTAGAGAGTGTAACTGAGAATTATTGTACGCGGTGGACTAACCTACAATTTTCAGTTGTCTGGGAACCACAGCGCTATTCGCGGACTGCTTGGGTATTAAAGAGAATGAGAAAACAATAAAAATTCCTTCTCTTCTCTTCAACGCGGGATAGGCTTGAACGAAAAATTAGAATTACACACTCTATACATAATTTTCAATCACAATAACACAATTATATTAAATAGGGAGAAACTGGGATATATTTAAACATTGTTATACCTCACATATTGAGATAAGAAATAATATATTGGCACTCACAACAGTGAGGCTTAACGTGGAGACAGAAGACATAATATAAACTGGCGTTTCCAACGTAAGGTAAAGAAACCCGGGGAACACACATTACGTTATAATATATAGAAAACTCAAAGTCGGAGGGTTATGTGTACTGGATACAAATCCACACCGTTACACCGATTGCCACCAAATTTTGCACACGTAACCTTTGACACAAGGCAAAAAACACTGTCTAACTTCGAATTTGATATTTTTCCCCGTTCGCACGATTTAGGCCCTTTTAATTATGCCTTTTCGTTGACGCGTATAAAGATGTCAACAACACCTTGGAGACCAGAATTAATTACCATAGTAATAAGTAAATAAACAAAAGCTATTTAGCGGCATCGGAACTGTAGATTTATCCATTCCTGCAGTACATTTTCGATGTTTTATATAATAGCGATTGTACCGATATATTACGATGTGGAAAAGAAGAAGTGTACTAATTGTAAATTGTCCTATTAGGCCTACTTGATGCAAAGCGAAAATACGTGTTGTTTTCATTTGTGAGGTTAGGTGACAACGGTTTTTGGTTTTTAGTTTACTGCTGAAATAAATAAAAGCATAAACTATAAATAAATAAAACATAAAGCTGGTTGAGGAAAACATAACGTTTCATGTGTTATACAATGCTTCTAACACAGTAACACTTAAAATAAAAAATTTAGCGTTTTTGATTTAACATTTACTTTATAAATATCTCCAAAGGCTTTAAAAAAGGGTACGTTTGAGTCTCCAAAGGCTGTTGCACCAACATAATAATTTAGTACAAGTTAAAATAGTACAAGTGTTGAAAACAGCTTTGGAGAGAATTTGACTAATGAGTATAGAATTGTTATACAAGCTGACAGAACACCATATAGACATAGACAATAAAAATTATATTAAAATACTTATTAAAAGTCAAATATTTGCTTGCGTGCGAAGCCGCGGGTAACAGCTAATAGAATATACACTATATAATATGTTATGCAGTAAGTCATTATTTTGTATATAATGTGCTACGTAAAATGTATGTGTAGACGTTCCCAGCGAGTCACGTGGGAATCCGTTCAAAGGCACGCGCACACTACGTGTATAAATGTACGCACCTCGTTTACACGACAACTGACAAATAATTAAATACACAGTAAGATTACACATATGAGTAAATAACTGTTTAAACATGTCAGTATGTGATTATCTGTAAGTAGGTTAGCCTTTAAAGCGTTTGTTAAACCAACTATGAATCTCGTTTATTTTTTTTTCTCTTTTACAACCTTCCCTTACGCTTCTTTCTCTCTCTCTCCCCCTCCTCTCTCTTTCTTTCATTCTCTTCAGTTCTCACTGAAAGGAGGTTAGATCTTAGCATACGGTGCACGTGTGTCAGAAACTTACTATCAATAAGTCTCCTGATAAACTTATACTGATTCAATGCGAATGTTTTAAACTTATTCAGTCCAGATTATAATATATGCATGTACTCACATACACACACGTACACAATGATTCAAACATAAGCAAGCATAAGTTTTACTTGTTGTCTAAAACACTGTACGCATATGTTTTACTTGTTTAAATAAAGCAGTGCATTTCAATTCATTTTTCTTTAAATTCAATCCACATTACTTTCCTTTTCCGATATTCTTTGTCCTGAGACCAACTCAAGAAGCAGCAACGTACGTTTTTTTGAAAATTACAAAGAATACTCTTCCAAAGAATTAGAAAAGAACATAATCCAAAGTAGGTCCTACTAAGGAAACTACAATGAACAACTGGATGAAAGAAATTTGAAAGTGAGACTCGAGAACGAGGTTTTGATTCTCTTAATCAACCAACATATCATTGTGATTGAATGAAGAAACATAGAAACTAGGTGTTATAAGGCCACGAAGAACACAGTCACACTCTTTTGGGGAGAACGTCGCAGACCAAGAGAACATTAAAATGGTCATCGTTAATCCGCAACATACAAAATTAATTTTTATTTTAAGCCGTAAATAGTATAATGTAAGAAAAAAGTACACAGCACACGCGACAGAGTGTTATGCTCCGGACAGAATAAAATCATTTATTATCAGATTCACGAACGTATATCAGAATGGTTTGACTTAATAAAAAAGAAAAAGATTTAAATTAGCTTTTTCAGACATACAGTAAAATAAAATGAGTTTCCAGAAAATATAAATCCGTGTTGACTGAAAACCGTTAACTCGAGCGGTTATTACAAACGATAAGCAAATTATATGTTAATGTTATACACACACACGTACATCAGCATGCACGCAGGCATACACGCGCGATGTTGCAAGGGCAGAGGAAGAATACGAAAATAGGCGCGAGAGCCACTGAGAATGACTAAGTAAAATGAACGGAACTTCTTATAAACAAAAATAAACGTCTTTTGAACTAGATAACAGTGTTCTTATTAATTAGTGAAAACTGCGGAGTGTACAGTTGTGAATTTAATGTTCGCGATATGCTAAGTTCTCCTCTATAAAACGTTTCGCTTCATAAATTTTATTTTAAAGGTTAAATAAAGTTTAAAATTTGAAAGATGTCATACGTTAAGAAGATTGTTACGGAAAGTAAACAAAATAAAGATAAAGAAATTATAAAAGCAAAACATGCAAATGTTGTCTTTCGGTTAAAACTCAGTTATGAAAAACATAAATATTGACTTTACTGTAGAAAACGGTATAATTTATTAAAAAAAAATTTTGTCATATTTTAAAGTTAAAATTTTTATAACGTGGTCATAATATAGTACGTTTATGTTACCAATATATTACTTTTTTCCGCGTAGATAGTGGGAGAGAAAGAGAGAGAGAGAGAGAGAGAGAGAGAGAGAGAGAGAGCGTACGTGTGACAAATGACAACTGGTATTCTTGTTTTTAGGATGAAACACAAGATGTCAACATGTCGAACAGAGAACAAGCTACAGATAATAGGTCACAAACCGCGGAGTAAAGGAAGTGGTTATTTCAAGAGCAATTTGTTCGAATATGTTACAAGGTCACGACCTTGGTTTGCGACCGAATATAATTTTGGCTTCAGCTGAACAAAAAATACGGTGTGCGCTGGTGACACGCCGTACGCTCTGCGTAACTGTATGAACTCGGTTTGGCAGAGCGACTTAGAAAGTCTGATCACTCGGGTCAACACGTGTACTTTCTTAAAATAGTGTTTTCAATTTCGTGTTCCTTAGAAAACGGATGTTCGGTAATTGGGCAACAAAAAATTGTGTTCTTCCAGATAAGGGTAGATTTTTACTTGCTATTTGTTTTTGTTCTACTCTTAGCAAGTCTTCAGGACCAGTGGTTTGTAGTATTTCTCACAATTCTTTGGTTTAAATTTTCCCAACAAACGCTTTTTTAATAAGGCCATCATAACCCAACTACAATTTTATAAGACTGTGGCAGTACCATCTCTTTTATATGACAATGAAGCCTGGCTGAACAAGAAAGTAGATGGACAACGAATACGAGCAGTAGCTGAGATGAGATTTCTAAAGGTGGTGAGAGGCTGCATCCGATGCGACTATACCCGAAATGGAGACGTAAAGCAAGAAGTCGTAGTATTCAGTGTGGGAGAGAAGATTAAAGATTACCAGCGAACGTTACAGCAACACGTGCAGTAAACTGAACTGAGAGTAAACTGCTTGTTTAAAACAAATCTAAAGGTAAAAGACATGGGCTACAGGTTCGCCCAAGAGATGATTAGTGGTAAAGAGACAGGATATCTATTACAAAGGATATCACAACCGTAGTCAATATTATTGAAAATATCACATAGAGGGATGTTAGGCCGTGGTCGATTGCTTACTTTTCTGTCACTAGACATTTCGGTCACACCTCCGGAGGCCATCCTCAGTAACAAAAAACGTTCGAAAAGGTAATAAGCCGAACATACCTCACTGAGTGACGAAATCAATTATGTGGACGGCTATCTATGGACGAATACCATTATAACAGCGTTCCGCTATTTTTCTACAGTCTTACTCACTTCTCCTCATATTCCGATACAATTCCTTTTTAACTGCCCTTTTCTCAGTCTAGCCCATCCACTGAACTCTTCTTGTTTGCTTTCATAACGTCTATTTTCGGTTCCTTGAGGTATTGAACAAATTCTACTTACATATCAATTTTCGTTTTTCTTTCTTTCTGGACGTTATGGGTCCTATTAACTAATACAGACGGAGACAAAGAAAGAAATTTCGTTAAACGAACAGTAAGATATAATGATGATGATGACGATAATCCGACCTTGTTGCATGGCCGTTTACTGAACTTTATCGATCTGAGGTGGTCCACTGGTCAATTTCCGAATACTAGCGGATGGTAAACGTAGCTCCCGTATTCTAGAAAGGAACCGTAATAACTGTGACAATTATAGACGGGTCAGCCTGCTCTTCTGTTTTCATTTCTTTCAGTATCTTTTCCAATTCACCACTTACACAATTTAAATGTATTGCCGACGATATCCGTTTTTAATCTTTTCAAGTAAGATATTAATAGAAATTCGATCGCCTCTTCAACGTTTTGGCTGCTAGTTTCGATTTTTGTATTGCAGATTGTATTCATAATAACGAGCAAAATATATCTGTTTCATCACATTTCAGTTTAAAAAAAATTCAAGACGAATCGGCTTTTAATGCCGGCCACACACAGCATCAAACAAAACGCCTTACGACAAAACGTTTTGTCGGACGGCGTCTGATGCGATCCGTTTAGTATGTACTTCACGCTTATTTAGCTTAAGTATCGGTTTAAACTGACATTGTCAACCATTAAAAATTCTTGTGTATTACAAAACAAAAATTTAATTTCTATGACACATATTGAAACATTGAAAGCTCTGCACCTAAGACTCTCTCTCTCTCTCTGTGTGTGTGTGTGTGTGTGTGTGTGTGTGTGTGTGTGTGTGTGTGTGTGTGTGTGTGTGTGTGTGTGTGTGTGTGTGTGTGTGTGTGTGTGTGTGTGTGTGTGTGTGTGTGTGTGTGTGTGTGTGTGTGTGTGTGTGTGTGTGTGTGTGTGTGTGTGTGTGTGTGTGTGTGTGTGTGTGTGTGTGTGTGTGTGTGTGTGTGTGTGTGTGTGTGTGTGTGTGTGTGTGTGTGTGTGTGTGTGTGTGTGTGTGTGTGTGTGTGTGTGTGTGTGTGTGTGTGAAGAAAAAGCAAACTTTTTACCTAAAATTATATTTTCGGACGGCAGTTATTTTTTTCGGAAATTCAATGGTAGACGAAATAAAAATAATTTATATAATCGTTATTTTAGTCGACTGACAAATTCCATAGAAATCTACCAATAAAACTCCAATTGATAGCTCTTAAAAAAACTGACTGAGCCAAATAATTCTTGTTTTAGCACTTAAAATTAATCCATAGTATAAATCCCAACATCTTTCGTAAATATTTTAATATATGTCACAACCTTCAAAAAGTTTTACATTCATTTTGTGAAATATGTTGACCGTCTCTTTAATATTTGAACGTTAGTTGTATTTTGATTTTCTTATTGTAGTTTATTCCTGAGCACAATATAGCTGCTCAGTCCAATTTTCGTCTGTTTAGTAATTTAAGATGAACCCGCTTGGAGTTTTTAATGTGTTGTAGTCGGAAGCGATTAGAGTTGGACTTTTTTAATCGTGGAGCTCGTTTCGTAGATAATACCTACTATTTCGGGACAAAAACGAGTAGAAATTTCATTTCATAGAAATTCCGTCTACTTTTAAAAAAAATATGTCTTCAGAGGAGCGCATATTATGTACATACTACAAAAATTATGTCTTCATTTCAGCTGTTTGGAGAAATAAATATTAATTCTCCAAAAAGAAGATAGAAAATAAAATTTATTAATTATTCAAGTTTAGAAAACTAAAGACTGTTTTTAACTAAATTTAAATGTGAACACTAAGTGTTTCTTAAATGAATTAAACTTGTCTCCCGCTGAGTTATAGTCAATCATTCACAGGCATTTAGACGGCTCCATATTTTGCGTTATTAAAAACGATATTTTCAAATATTTTGTTAGTCTTCGAAAAAGAAAACACAAGCAGCACTCACGATACTAACGGAAGTGGCTCGTAATGGATGTATACATCATTAGTAAACACGTACCCATCTAAGGAATGTGACGAATGTGCATAAATTTCAGTCAGCTGATAAATATGTCTGAATGTGACTAATAACTAATTTCTTCAATAATACCTGTTAATTTTTGTTTAATTCCAAATCAAGATTTTTATCCATACTCCACTGTAACTATACTAAATTGAAAATATATTTACACAGAATTTCACAGTGAATTTATACATGTTGTGGAAATACAGACATTTTTCTATAAGTGGAGAAAACATCCTTATCTTTACAAGAGCAAAAGACGGAATACGTAAGAAACTTAATAAAAAAACTGGACTGTGTTAACGAAATAATAGAAACCACGGCCGCACATCTAGGTGCATATTATAACGTAACCAAAATACACCTCAGAGGAAAAACAATGTACCATCAAAATTCATGGTAAAATATCCATAAACGCAATCCATTTAAGTAATCAAAACAAAAAGAGAAATAGTATAATAACTAAATAATTGGGAAATAGAGAATGAAAACTCAGGGAGGAATAATTTAATGACAGTGACAAACAATGACTGACGATGACCAAAATATCCAGAAGTGGAGATCAAATGACAAAAAAAATTTACATAGTAATTTATAAATAGAAATATAATACATAAATGTGTAAAACTAGAATGTAAGAAATAAGACATTGTGAATAAACCTATTTAACTATGAGGAGGTCTGCGCAACTCAGACAGTTATTTTGTATCATGGAACTACAGAAAGTGAATGATATAAAATTTTACAAATATAATAAGATCAAAATATAATTATAAAAGTTGTATAGTGTGACAGTGCGTGAAAGTGAGAATAACAGTGAAAAGGTAAAAAGGAAAAAGTGTGTATAATGAAAGTGATGAAACATAATTATAATGAGCATTGAAGGGGATATATAATCTATATGAACCAGTTATATAACCCATATAGTGAAATCAAACAAAGTAAAAGGTTAAAAAATAGAAAATCTTACGTTAAAAAAATATCGGTATGGAGAACCATACATGACTTCCATGTTCTAAGATTTATATTTAAAATCATATTCGAAATGAAATATTTCCATAGAAACTACTTCTTTCTACTTATTGCTTCAGTCTTAACCACAGTACTGTGGTCACTAACGTATACCACCTCACGTTTTCGCACTCGATTTTCACTGATGATGGCAGTCGATGGCACTGCCGAAAAGTATGGTTTTGCAGAAAACATTGGATTACGGCTAAACAGCCCGGGAAGAAATTTTAACAAAGAACTACTTCTTTGTTGCCGATAACGTAGTACACATATAAAAAATTCTCCCCTCCCCCTTCAACTATAATTTCCATTAATAGAAAATTACCCCCACCACGTACACCACACCTCTTCATTTATAGACATTTCATCTACGTTTCTACAGTGGATTATTAAGATCTTCTCATCAGGATACTTTGTTTACCAAAATTAAGTACTTTACTCTTGTTAAAACATAAAACGTTGCAGGTAAACTACCCCTTTCTCTTAACTGATCTTCACCAAAATCAATAGACCTTCAGTCCTCTACAATTCAGGAATGCATGCAAAAAAATATTTGATTCTGTTTGAATGTGCGGCAGTTATCGTTCGTCATGAAAACATTTCTCTTGTTACAACATAAAATGTTGCAGGTAAACTACCCCTTTCCCTTAACCGATCTTCACCAAAATCAACAGGCCTTGATTTCTCTACAATTCAGGAAAGTATGCAAAACATTATTTGATTCTCTTTGAATTTACGGCAGTTATCTTTCGTCATAAAAAATACCCTTGTTAAAACATAAAATGTTGCTGGTAAACTACCCCTTTCCCTTAACCGATCTTCTGTGACGATTTAAATTGTAAAAAAATAAAAAATTTAATAATAGAAATCGAAGAATGGGAAGTTAGTTAAAAAACATTAAATCGCACTATTAAACCAATTACCCCTGGACTAACTCATGGTAGTGATGAGACTTAAATAAGAAAATTCAACTAGTATTAATTAATTAAAATTGTGGAAGCAAAAGTTAAAGAATAAAACTGTTAACCCTTTATTAAACTTATCATGCTATGACCTGTGAATTCCGGATTCAACTTGTATACCGAGACGGCATTAAATAAGAAATACGTGTAAACCATAATATAAAGAATTAATAATTTAAAGTCACTAGTAATAGGTGTAATAATTTCAGTATACGAGGAAAATCTCGATTGTTTATTTTGTCTAACTGTAAGACTGTAGTATTAAATAAAAGATGGAACTATATTATGGCGGAGTATTCGCTCCGCGTCGTTGCAACTTTCCTGTTGTAACAACTAGGGATTAACGATGCGGCTTTCTAACTGTAAACAGCTCCACGCTGGGGCTCTTCACAAAATGTTATTTTGTGTGTATTTTAATAAGTAAACTCCAACACGACGGTGCAATTAAACAGATGATGTGAATAACAGTGAAAAGTGAAGACTTCGACCTATACTGCCTTTACTCTATCGCCGAGAATCCTGACGATTTCACGTTAGCTGGCACCATCACATCCATTTCATCATTACTGGACAGACTACTCCTAGGACAATCCTCGACTACAAGAGTACGGAAGAATCACACGTCAAGACACGGACAGTTAACCATAATATAAGAGGTGACGCGGGAGCTCGTCTTCCGTGAGTTATACATATTTTAAAATATAAGTAATTAAAGATGAAAAAGACTTTCAAAAGACAATCAATAAGCTCTAAGATTTAAACTGGTGTAACCACCAATTCTTGTAATCATACGTTGTAACTTAACTTTCGTTATGTAACTTCAAAAGTTGCTCATCTAAATAAAACCATTTTTCAAATGGTACTTAAGGAATAATGTAATCATATAATCAAGTATGGTAAATTTGAAAATTCTTAACAAGAAAAGGAAAGACTCGGATCCGAGGTAAACTCATTATCTAAATGATCATTTTATTTTAGATAGAAAACCCCCTTACAATCTCAGAGTAAATAAAATCTTTATTTGTAATGTGTTACGTATACTATGTGAATAAAAGGGATGTCATCTTTGTTACATACTAAAGTGAGTGCATAAATCAGTTGAACCCCTTCCCTTGTTTCCTATAATTAGAATAATTGTAATTTTGTTAGTCTTGTGTTTTGAGTTTCAGTTTGTTACAACGTAGGCAGCCTGTATAATTGACTAGCGTCAATTATCACAGGTTCCCTGGATTATGACGTAGCCGACACGTCATACTTCAACAAAATCAACAGACCTTGAGTTCTCTATAATTCAAAAAGGTATGCAAACACGTAGTTGATTGTGTTTGAATATACGGCAGTTATCGTTCGTCATATAAAAAATTACCCTTGTTAAAACATAAAATGTTGCAGGTAAACTACCCCTTTCCCTTAACCGATCTTCAAAAAAACGAACAGGTCTTGAGAACTCTACAATTCAGGAATTTATGCAAAAAATTATTTGTTGATTCTGTTTGAATTTGCTGCTGTTATCGTTTCCCATAGAAAAAAATTACCCTTGATTTAAAAAAAAACGTTGCAGGTAAACTACTCCTTTCCCTTAACCGATCTTCACCAAAAACAATAAATTTTGAGGACTCTACAATTCAGGGCTGTATGCAAAACATTATTTGATTCTGTTTGATTTTGCGGCTGTTATCGTTTGCCATAAATAATACCCTTGTTAAAATATAAAACGTTGCAGGTAAACTACCCCTTTCCCTTAACCAATCTTCACCAAAAACAATAGGTCTTGATACCTCTACAATTCAGGGCTGTATGCAAAACCTTATTTGATTCTGTTTGAATATACGGCTGTTATCGTTTCCCATAGAAAATATTACCCTTGATTAAAAAAAAAGTTGCAGGTAAACTACCCCTTTCCCTTACCCGATCTTCACCAAAAACAATAGGTCTTGAGTACTCTACAAATAAGGACTGTATACAAAACATCGTTTGATTCTGTTTGAATTTGCGGCTGTTATCGTTTCCCATAGAAAAAAATTACCCTTGATTTAAAAAAAAAGTTGCAGGTAAACTACCCCTTTCCCTTAACCAATCTTCACCAAAAACAATAAGTTTTGAGAACTCTACAATTCAGGGCTGTATGGAAACATTATTTGATTCTGTTTGGTTTTGCGGCTGTTTCGTTTGCCATAGAAAATACCCTTATTAAACGTTGCAGGTAAACTACCCCTTTCCCTTAACCGATCTTCACCAAAAACAACAGGTCTTGATAACTCTACAATTCAGGGCTGTATGCAAAACCTTATTTAATTCTGTTTGAATTTGCGGCTGTTATTGTTTCCCATAGAAAAAAATTACCCTTGATTAAAAAAACGTTGCAGGTAAACTACCCCTTTCCCTTATCCGATCTTCACCAAAAACAATAGGTCTTGAGTACTCTGCAAATAAGGACTGTATACAAAACATCGTTTGATTCTGTTTGAATTTTCGGCTGTTATCGTTTGCCATAGAAAATAAATCTACAGACACACACACACACACACACACACACACACACATATTTCGAAAAATGACTTTTTCATGTTTTGAGTGTAGTACAATCAGAATCTGCAATAATCTCGAACACGATTTTTTTTGCCATCACCATACTTCCATTTCCTTAAGGAACATGGAAGTAAAAAATTTATAATAATAGTGACGAAGAAAAAATAAAGGTCAACAGAATCATGTGAATTAGAAATTTTGAAACCGAACCTGTGACCCATAACATATCATAGCCAAAGCCTTCACTGAGGTAATTAGTGTTTTGGTAAAAAGAAGGGATATTGTTGGAAAAAAATCTAAAACAAGGCAGAACATAAGAATATTACTGCTGAACGTTGATACAAATTAATGACCGATGAAAGATGAGATGATCCAGGAAAACCATTCAAAAAACTAGAAGAATAATGTTATAATCGAAGGTACAAAAAATTTGAAGGCCAGGAGTGAAGAATTAAGCAATAAATGCACAAGAGAACTACCAGATTGGTGAGATTGCTCCAAAGCTAAGCCAGATATTTGAACTACATTACTACATTAATGATCGAGTTACAACTAAATAATATGACCAAAACAATATAAACACTATAAAAGTGAATGTTTATTTGTACATTTGTATACGTTAGTTATTAGTATTAAATATTCTCTTTTTAATTGTTATTTTGTATGATCCAAAGAACCTACCACTATTCAACAGACATTCACAACACATAATTACCAAATATCATTCATAAATATTATCTTTTATGTCATATTTATAACTTTTACCATACTTTAACTATACTTTTACGTTAACCCTGAGATTAAGACTGTTCATGTTCTACAACCTAATGAGCCACCACTATTAGAAGAGGACTTTGAATGTCCATATGATTAATCAGTGTCAAAATAAAAGGAGTAAAATAAAGAAATAATTGAGTTTCAGAAAAAACGAGAATAAGGAGTTTGACTATTTATTTTAACAAATAAAATTATAAAATCAAATAGTTAGGAAGATAACTTCCTCTCATTGCAATTGTATTTATTTTTACCAAAATTGGCACACAAAGGTGGGCTTAACAGGAATCTAAATAATTGTTCATAGTAAAAGAACAAAAAGAAAGTAGCGAGTAATTATTTATATTACAATATATGTACAACTACAAAGCTTTTGGCAATTACAATAATAATTAATTACAGTATGGTAAACGTTAGGTTTTAAAAATAAACTAACATAAGAAACACTAACATTCACTTATGACGGTATTAGTTGCAGAACATTCACTTTCTACAAAGGCAGTTTAATCACTTAGAATAGTGATACGTAAAACACTAAATCTATAGTGAAGTAAAAAAATCATTTTACACTTACTAAACCTACTGAATAAAAAGCGTTTTACATTTTTATATGAAAAAAGAAAACTGTAAAACGCATAAATAACATGAAATTTTTGACTTTTTTAAATTAGTGTTTCGCTAGTAATTGCTTCCTAGTCTCGTTTTTTTCTTTTAATTAAGGAATACAAGCAATTTTTTAAAGTTAATTTATTGTATAAACGACTGTTCTCTTTTCCTGTACATAATAATCTAACGCCCACCGTAAATCTGCGCTGGTTTTGGGTGATTTTGAATGCTGTAAATCGTTTCTCTTTCTTCGTTAATAGCATTTTATTTTTAATATCATTTAAAAATTAGTTTCTTTACGTTTCTATCGTGTTCTGATCTATCACGTTTAATACGAAAACTAATATATATATATATATATATATATATATATATATATATATATATATATAACTGGATATTGGAAGTGAAAGTCCTAATATTACAGTTCGCACGTTATAAAAAATTGTGTTTTTTTAGGTATTTTGGAATTACATTAACAAAATATGGCAGAAATGAGGAAGATATCAGTTGCAAAATAAAATAAGGGACAATGGTGAGAGGGCAGCTGAATTCTGTGTTTTGGAAAATAACCCACGAAACCAAAAACACAATTTACCCTGCCATCTTAGAAAGTGTAGTCACTTACAGCTATGAAACTTAGGAGAGAAATCACAGAAACTTCCGAAGATGGAAATGGACTTCTCGAGAAGGTTTTGTGGGGTTATAGGCTCCGGTGCATTAGAAGTGTGAACATTAGAAGGCAACTTCATGCTGACTAGTCGATTTTTGACACCATAATTACAAAACGCTTAGTACGGTACGACCAAGTGTAACGGATATCTGATGATCGTTGACCCAAAACGTTGTGTAGACCGGGCTCCACCAAGACGACGGAAATGGGGTAGACACAGGGGATCACGGACAAAAGACGTACTCGAGAGAGCTTGCAACATGGCGACAGGTACAAGAGAAACCTACGGAGACACAGCAGTAGCTGCTGAAGACTCGTATATCGATGGATTGATATAACATTGGCTCTTTTTTTTATACCACCGATGTAGTATACGAGTTAAGAAGGGTAGCTTGACTTATACGAGCGCTCAGAATACAAGGAAAGTATCATCTTCAGCCGTGGCTCTGCAACCGTTGGTGGGTCTTGGCCCACTTCAAGAGTCGACTCCATTCTTCCCTACTGCGTGTCCTGGCTTTCCAGTTCTTATGTTTAACTTTCTGAGATCCTCCTACATCCGATCATTGAATCTACTTCGGGGTCTTCCCCTTGGTTTATTACCCATTGGTTTCTGGTACAAGATATGTTTCGTAGGCTGTCCTTCCTCCATTATCTCTGTGTGACCAACACACCTTAGCCTGTATATTTTGATTATCCTGACAATGTCCGGCTCTTTGTAAAGATGGTATAGTTTATAATTATAGCGCCTGCGCCACTTCCATTTTCTTTTACTCCTCTAAATATCGTTCTTAGAATCCGTTTTTCAAAGCAACTAGAAGTCTCCCGCTGTTTTTTGTCATCGTCCAGGTTTCTGAAGCTTATATCAACACTGGCCTGATAAGGGCCTGATAAGTGTTTTGTAAATTTTGCAGTTCGTACTTCTTGTGATGAAGCTAGATGCCAGGTGCTTAATCCATAATATGTTTTATTTGCGAGATATAATCTTCTTCTTATTTCAGTGTTTGTGTCGTTAGTGCTGTTTACCTGGAAGCCAATATATATGAACTCTTTTACTGGCTCTGTATTTTTATACAAGGAAAGTACTGAGGCCAGTATTATGCTTCAGTAACCCATTGTTAGATCAGGATGTTATCCCATGTACTAACTGACACAATCTGGGGCGATCTGGGGCCTTGATTTTATGGTGCGACCGGTAATCGAACTCAGATTCTCCAGATCAGTAGCCAGGCGCCATAACTACGGGTCTATTAAACTTCATAAACACTGTAAACGAACATTTTATACTGTATGGAATACAAACAGTCTAATGTAGACAATCTGTTGTCGTTTTCGTAACGAGATTCACCTGGCAACCTGAAGCATCACAACCGCTGAGGCCGTTGTAAGACACGATTATCCGAAGCACGCGTGCTCGTGATGCCGACAAGATCATCAGTCTTATTACGTTTGTTCTGCACTAAACTTTCACTTCTGCATCCTTTCATCCATTTCACACGAGAGAACGTTTCGCTTCGGTAGGCAGTAGCTCTGTCTCTCTTCGGTGGTGCCAAACTGAGTCACGTCACTCGTTTGTGTTACGAAATTAATAATAACTTGCACAAAGGCACTTCATGCAAAATTGATCAGACCTAAATAATTCGACCCAGTTTTCGCCGGTCTTTTACCAAGAAATCGTGGTTACGACACGACGTCAGTTCTGTGGAAGGAATAATTTATTCCCATACAGACAAATTTAAAACAACACTTAGTAGCATATTAAAAGAGAAAACCTTTTCCTCGCTATCATAATTCATTATGATATTTTTAAAGCGATAATTAAAAATTTTGCACAGTTAACACTTGGCAATTCTTTTTAGTTAACAATCTATTTTATTTTGTATTTTAAGCTTTTGATCTTATTTATAATACTTAGTTAGCCTCGTGCAGAGTATATATTTTTGCTGAATATAGGATTTAATACAAGCAATATATTATTTAAATATATTTGCTACAGCCAATAGTAGATACAGCCATACGCTGCATTAGGCATTAATTTAAATAAATATAAAATTTGTAGAATTTGTATAAGTTACGGGTAAATGGACAGGTCTGAGATTGTAAAAATATTTCAGTGTTAGATTAGGGGAGAAATTAACCTGTTCCGACACGCAGTGAATACCTGCTCAATTGTATGTGTGTTACACGTGTATCTTGTGTGTGTTAGTGATGCATCCAAAGACAGGAATCTCAGCAACCCGCCCCAAGTAATTAATAAAATAATTATTTTAATTCACTGTGCGAAAACGAATTAGTGTATGAACAAACCAAAGGCACCAAAGTGTGTGTAAAATTTATAGTTATCCCCAGTGAAAAGATGACGTTAATAGAACACGCTACGCGAAGACAGTGCAAAATAAACGTGCCAAAAAATACGCAAATTACCCTAAGACGCTCAAATTAATATAGTGAGTGCTTAATCGAATTAGCTATGATTTGTGCTATCTCGATTCCGTGCAAAACATTGCTATTTGCTAATAATTGCAAATAGATGAAAAAGTTCGGGAGTGGGGGCTGTCACGCGATATGCAGGTATCGACAGGACGATTTTGGAGCCAACTGACGCGGAATCTCGAGAGGGTATAAATTAAGGGTTCGACCAAAAACCCTTCTCTTCATTTCAAGACACAGTTGCAGTCGGACATGCTGTGCGTCGGCAAAACAGTTTTATTTTATTTCTATTACAAGTCGCAGTAACGAAAGAAATAACGTTCGTTAAATTCACGACAATATTCCGGAAAAAGTAAATACCGAAATAGTAAGTCTACCAAGAGTATATACGGAAAAGCTACCAGAGCGATGAGGGATGCTGGACGTTAGAAGATGTTTAAGATCTACCTTGCAGCAGATAACAACTCTCTGATGAGGACCACACTGCTGGAGAGCGACGCTGGACTCTAGACGTATCCAGGAACACACGCTGCTGGAGAGCGACGCTGGACTTTAGCCGTATCCAGGACAGGAGGAATGGAAAACTAACTCTGGACAACGCTGGACCCCGGACAAGTCGTAAGATCATCAGAACTCGAGGTGACATGCGTAATGCATTTTAAATGATTTTTAAAAAAGAAAAAGATCTCATAAAGACTATATCAAAAGAGTAAATTAAAACAAAGAAAAATTTATACTTAGTAATAATATTTTAAAATGTAGATAAATGTTTAGTCGTAAGAATGAGCGAACGCATATAAAAAGAATCAATAAATGAAAGAGAATTTAAAGTAGAGAGAGTAGAGTTTATTATCAAAATAAATAGTAAATTGATTTGATATTTGAATTATAGAAAAGATTAATTTAAAGTTGAATATTAAAACAAATGCCAGTATACAGCAATTAATATAAATTTAAATTGAATTTTAAACATTGGTATAGACTGAGCGAGTAGAGGTCAGATCTGAGTTAAGAAAATTTATTTCAACATTTTAATTTTATATTTAATTAATAAACCAATTTATTAACGTGTCTAGATATAAGATTATTAACATGTTTAGATTAAGATTATTAACCTGTCTAGATATAAGAGATTTTTAAATATGTGTAACGCTGCATATCATAAGATATAAACATTTAGTAATGAGCAATATCGAGACCGACAATTATTAATGATGTTTATGAATATTTATAATATTGAGTAAATAATAAATATGAGTTTTAAATACTGATAAATAAAAATACTCTTATTATAGTTACACCTGGTATCATTATACAATCTGCATAAATTACAGTATATCGAATTTATATTAAATATCGTTGTATAGAATGGCTCCCAAAGAACGTGGGGCTATACAAATTAAATTACATATAAATTTGTACACATGTATCGTTGTATAAGAATGGCGCTCCAAGATCGTGGGGCTCCACAAATTTAAATTATATTAAATTTGTAAACAATGTTTATATATGTATCGTTGTAATATATTAACTTAGATCTATATACTCTCTTTTTTTTCAGGTTTTATTTCCAAATAAACTACAAGTTTGAGATGTGTAATTGTTTATAGGTGGGGGGGGAGGATTTCTAGAATTTTCTCATGAATTTATTATTAGTACAACTTCACATAACCTCTTATTAGGAAGATTTCAAATATTTTTCCCTCCCCCGTTATTGATTAATTTAAATAAGACGTCTGTGTCTCGTATCTAGATAGTTACTTTGTCTTCCTTTCTTGGCACATAGCACTATTGTACTTTTCATTTACACAGTTATGGGATAACATTAATGTGGTAAGAATCTTTCTAAAAATCTTTTCAGCAGTTACATAACTTTCTTCTCGTATACGTATGACGGATTTTGTTTGCGTTTTATTTTTCGGCCCTTTCTTTAATTTACCTATATTTTAGCCCTATTTGAAAACGCTTCTTTCACATAAACTTCCGAAAATCTTAAAATCACGAATTTTTTATCAACGTCAAAGTTATTTTACCTGATACCAAAAACAGTTCTTAAAAATTGTCACGTTTCATCGTGTACTAGCACACTGCTTCGTTCTTACAAGATGCATACTTACAATCCCTTTTATTAACTACAATCATAGTCTCTTCTTCACTCAAACTTTTCGTTACGTCATACATTAACAAAGCGGTAATCTTCATTTCACACTGCTTTCTGACAACGTAGATATGTTTTACAGAATTCAATGATAGCAAAAATTATTGTTTTTTCATCATCATCATCATCATTTTCACGGATTAAACCAAGGTTTGCTTATTTGGTTTGTTCCGGTCTCAAATAGACAAAGATTAGAGCTGGTCACTCCAGCGCTTCCTTGACGTCCCACACTTCTCCGTCCCCTCGGCTTATAATTCCAGAGTTGTTTGGGGATGCGGCAGTCATCCATTCGGAAAAGATGTTCCCACCAATTCAGCCGATACTGGGCGATCCTGTCTAGTGTACTCATGATATTCAGTTCCTGCCGTATATCTGTGTTTCTTCTATGATCATGGAGAGTATACCCTGCCACGTACCTGAGAAATCTCATTTCAGCCGCTTGGATGCGACTGGCCTGGCCTTTCGTTAAAGTCCAATTCTCAGACCCATAAAGAAGTGTGGGAAGAGTCATCACCTTGTAGAATTTTAGGTGTGTTCCTTTACTTGCTGACTTAAGGGTTCGCCTAATGGTCCCGCACAGAAGGTTGAACTTATGCAACTTATTCACAACGTCGCTGCATGCATTATAAGACACACTGTAGCCCAGGTATTATTGTTTTTTGTTAAATTATTTTATTAACTATTCAATATTCTATTTATTACTCAATTAATAAAAATAATAATAAACGTAATTGAACGTAGTCGATTATTTATATTTTCACTTCACACACTAAATTATGCATTCAATAAAACAGTAAACTAGTATATAATTATAATGTTATCACACTGACTAGCTTTTTGCCACAAGAAGCGCAATTTGTTCCTATTAAACAAATATTAAGTACATCTTTTCAAAATGTTCAAGAAGTTTTTAACGACAATGTCGTCTTTGCATCTATTAGCCTTCCACTCACTTTCTGATTGACATTACTTTTAATATTATATACATGCATCGGAGGTGTTTCGAGTATTAAGGATGTTCAAATACTCTGTGACTCAGCAAACTGTGTTTGACACGTTCTATGGCTTCGCCAGGTTTAACAACCTGCTTGAAACGTAGGGGACGAAATACTGTCGAATATGCTATAACACACGCCATAATTTGAAGTTTTCATTAGTGTCTTAATTTACTCTATTTTTTTACATACACGTGAAAATAAAGCATTAAACATTCAAAAATCACTGTATATAAATTTTCGAATTTTTGACTTGCTGATGTTAGGTGAATGTTCTACAGACCAATGAAAAATTCCGAGACACAGTCTTACCTTTACCATTATTGTTAAATTTTTTGATAGTCATTCTACTAAAATGGCGATCATTATTACTTGCTCACACTATTCAACCAAATACTAGTGTTATCGTTACTATTATTACTAAAATTTCAATTGTTGCTATTATTATTATTATTATTATTATTATTATTAGGGCCCATCATCGTACCTACAGACGTCGAGGAATGTCACAGGAAACTAAACCAAGTAATGTTGCGGCTGGTGTGTCTCTGGATGAAGGAACACGGGCTGCGCTTTGCTGAGATGGTCATATTGGCGAGAAAAAGATTACTCACGATCGTGGAAGTGCAAATAGCTACAGAGAGACAATGTTCACAAAACAGCCAATGAAATAATTGGCAGTCAACCACTTTTAGACAACAGATTAAGTCCGCATCCGAGAAGGCACATCGGGTTCCCTAAAACAGATGAAAACCACTCACGTCCGTCATATATTGAATTCTCTTGTCTTGGGTCTCTAAGGTCTGGGCTGAGCGCCGTATATGGAGAAGCGAGCACCCCCCCATGGTACATAACGGTATTTTCCTCCTCCACAAAAAAATTGGTAGAGACAATAATTGTTGATAATTTTTGGATAACTGTTATTATATTGTGGATGCGATTACATCTCGCCATCCGTTTGTGCCTGTCTCAGGTGTCTTCCAGTGGCTTATTCCATCGTTTACGTCTACTCCATGTTGTAATCTCTACTTCTGTTTCCTATCTTTCTCTCGTCACCTGGGTTCTGCAGGAACAGACGCTATAGAAGATCAAGAAATATTTTTTTACATAATGATCGAATCAACTTTGATTTTTGAAGTGTGGTCTAATCTTGTAGTAAAATGTAAAAAAAAAAAATTGGGTCCAGTTATAGAAGTTTATGATTTTGTAAATTCTACTTTTATACTTACACATTTCAATAATTATCAACCGCAGTAACGGACTACAAATTTTTAGCGTCTGGTTCAATGACACATTGCAGATTTCACGTATTCAGAATCTTGTAATCGACTTAGAATTTCATGAAATCCTTCCTTTTTTATTCAATAAGAATAAGATTTTGTCAGTAAGGATAAGTACAACATTCCAAAGAAGTGTTGTTCTTCAACATGCGATGACCTCACTGGTTGTTTAAAAGCGAAGAAAGTGGTCACGCCGTTTGGAAAGCCTCATACTTACATTCTACAATGTAAATACCAGACTTGAAAAATGTAAGATTTGAGGCCATTGTAAAGGTGAAGTCGGTGAAGGTCGACAAATGAGATTATAACACCGTTACTTGTAAATACACCCATACATGGACAACCTCAAAAATCGCCGAAATCTAATTAACATTTTTTACTGACGTAGTACTTAATCTGAGGTAGTTTTTAAGCACCTGTCCCTTGCTTTAATCATTCGTTTGTATGATGCTTTTTCCACAACATGCGATAACACTAACAAGTAACAAAATTCACCTTACATTAAATACGTTAAAACGCACCTGAAATTACATCAAAAGGCATTGCTATTAAAAGTAAAAATTCTGCAGAGTTATTTGTTTAACTGTCTTGAAGTAAGACTGTTATAAGTTTGCGCTGGGTTCACAGACAGTGAAAATACGTGCTTTCAGAATACCCTACTTAACAGAAAATTACTAAAAGTAATTAAGATATTTCATGCGTAACATTTTAACATACATCCTTTTTATAGATGTTTTAATTTATATTTTGAAAATTTAAAGCGCGGTTTTGTATTTTTGAATTTTTAGAATAATAATCTTATAACTACTTCATTCTTCTTAATCACTTTTATTTTTCATACGGCCATTTTTTACAGTTTTGTTATAATCTTTGATAAATAACTTATAGCTGGTTCGACGACCCTAAAACTTACAAAATATTCACAAAACTTGATGAAAAATAAAGAAGTGGTTATCTAAATTCAGATTATTCATCTCAGGAATTTGATATCGCAGATTCCTTAAGTTAAACAAATTTAACTGAAGAGTAATTTACGACATACTAAAAACCTGTAAAGGCAATGCTATCTGGCAACTGAGATGGTCCAACATCCAATCTCAATAAAGAGAATAAAATCAGAAATAGTACTGGAACTTAAAGCAGTTGTAATCGCCGTAATCGCCATAAAACGAGGAGCGAGTTTCATAACATCGAGCGGAAAATTATCCGACCAAGGTCGGGAATGTTGAACAGGTTTACAGGTTACAGTGACGTCAACTTTACACTAAAATAACCGGAGGACATATATCGTGTGTTTGTTATTAAACACAATATTCAGGCCGACGGTCTAAATGCGTTTTGCACTAAATGCTCGTGTTCTGAATCATGCAATTTTCGACACCATTTCTGTAATACTCGAGTGTTGACATTTCCTTGCGTCATACCTGCGCACTCTGTAACATCGTTTACGCTCGAACATATTGCAGTAGTTCTGTAGTTTGCAATAACACTATCTTCTTCTTTAGTTACAGACTATATATAAAGTGCGGATTTGTATTTTTACTTATATGTTCCGTAAGGAAGTGGAAGTATGGTGATGGCGAAAAAATGGTGTTCGTGATAACGACTGATTCTGATTTTACTACTCTCAAAACATGAAGATAAGTCATTTTCCGAAAAGTGTGTGTCTATGTATACGTGTGTGTAGATTTTTTCTATGACGAACGATAACTGCCGCAAATTTAAACAGAATCATATAATTTTTTGCAAGTCTCTCTGAGTTGTAGAGGACTCAAGGCCTCTTGATTTTGGTGAAGATCGGTTAAGGGGAAGGGGTAGTTTACCTGCAACAGTTTATGTTTTAACAAGAGTAAAGTACTTAATTTGGATAAATAAAGTATCCTGAAAAAAGGTGATAATAATCCACTCTAGAAAGGTAGATGAAATATCTATAAATGAAAAGGGTTGTTGAAAGGGGAGAGGGTAATTTTCTATAAATGAAAATGATAGTTGAAGGGGGAAGGTATAAATTTTTATATGTGTACTACGTTATCGGTAACAAAGAAGTAGTTTGTTGTTAAAACTCCTTTCCGGGCTGTTTGGCCGTGGTCCAATGTTTTCTGCAAAACCAGACGTTTTGCCAGTGCCATCGACTGCCATCATCAGTGAAAATCGAGTGCGTTAACGTAAGGTGGTATACGTTAGTGACCACAGTACTGTGGTTAAGGCTGAAGAAAGAAGTAGTTTCTATGGAAATATTTCATTTCGAAAATGATTTTAAATATAGGCCTAAATCTTAGAACATGGAAGTCATGTATGGTTCTCCATTACGGTATTTTTGAATTTTACAATAATAATCTTATAGCTACTTCATGGTTGTCAATCACTTTTGTTTATTTTACATACGGTAATTTTTTACAGTTTTGTTATGTTCTTTTATAAATAACTTATACTTGGTTCGACGAAACTAAAACTAAAAAAATATTCACAAAACTTGATCAAAAATAAAGAAGTGGTTTTATTAGGTCTATATGTTGTTATGTTGTTGTGGGCGCTGTGTTATCTGTTAGAATTATTTGTTTGCTATAGTTATAAATCAAAGTCTACACGATAATATTATTGCCAAAACACGGCTTCTATAACCAAAAGCTGTGGAGCGGTTTCGAGTGTCTCCGTTAAGCGTCTTTGTCTCCTTTAAACGTCTGTTAGCCAATTACTGTACTCCATTGCACCTGTAAACTGTTGTTTATCGTAACTAACGGAAGGTGAAAAAAGTCCAACAAAGGTGAATTTGTTCAGGGAGTTTAGCGACTTCTACTTTGAATACATTGAATTCAAAACGACACCACGAAAATAAATTAATAACCGCTGAATACAGTACAAAATCGACGGTGAGTGTCGTAAATGCAGATTGATTTATACCATAAGTAGACAACTAAGGAGGTTCATTTAGACAGGAAACAAAAATACACATATATTTAAAATTCAAGTTCTTTATGATTTGATTAAGCGTTAATCATTATCATCACCACCACTATCGTCATCATCATCATCATCATCATCACTGTGGTTCCAAGAGTCCCTTTCGTTTGTTCTTAGTCTTCTAGCTAACCTTCCATTGTCTAACATTATGCCTACACAAGTCCTCCTAATTTTTTCTGACATCCTTGAGCCTATTATCCATGAGCCTTCGGTAAACTATTTCCTCGTTTGGTTATGTTTCCTCCATTCTTTCTACGTGCTCTATCCACTTCAGCTTATGTACTTTAACACACCTCACAATATTAGAGTGTCCGTAGAGATGGTAGAGCTCAGAACTATAGTGTCTACTCCAAAACCCACCGCGTACATAATTTATTTATTTAATAAGAGTTGAATTTATTTATTTTACTTTTATTTGGAATAATTAAATGTTTCGTTGATATTTATCAGAGTACGCAATAAGAACGGTATTATTTAAGCGATATTTTCGTTCATTTGTATTTTCTTTGTGACTTAAATCGGCTGGACCAATTTTGACAAACGACGTGTCAAACACTCGTCTTGAACCTGGAAGTGTCAAGAAAATTATGAAATTTTATAAAATAGAAAATGACAGACCTTAGATAGTATATTAGTTCGTTTTGTTACAGACGACAATACGATTATCGTGATATCAGATTTGTTTAGATTTTGTTGTTGTATATGACGACGGGGTGGGTAGCTCAGCTATTCCGGGCTCTCTTGGATGGTATTCAGTCGTCATACCGTTCTGTGGGTTTGGTTCCAGATCGTGTCGATCCAATCCCATCTACCTACTGATGGGGCAAGGTAACAATCTGTCTAACGTACGTGGACCTAAGTCAGTAATTACGCGACATCTATATATGTTAACATACAATAGCCCTCCAACATTGTTATTAAAATGTCGTTCAACGTGAAATATTTTCCTCGTATATAGAGGAGCTTCGACTTTTAAAAATACGGTCTTTCCATGCACGGAGTGCCGTGTTTTGTTCAAATAATTATGACTTGTATCTAGAAGCAAACTTCAAAACGCATATACAAATGCACGCTGTCTCAAAAGTACTCAAAGAGCGAATACACGGTCTGAAACCGTTTGTTCGAATTGTTCTGTTCAGACTATTCAAACTGAACCACAGAGTTTTTTAGATCTGTGTCGCCCGTAAGGACAGTAATGGTGATAGATTAAATAACACGTTGGGGAGAGTTCTAAAAAGATGCAAATCAGAAACAAGAATGAAAGATGATCAAATGAAATTACAAAAAAAAAAACAACCGCCTTCAAGTTACTACGATCTTTTACATACTCTGCTACACTTTGGATACAAAGCCTAAATATTTGTTTGTATTGCAGACAAATAATGTAAGGTAGGTCTATATGTAATCTATTCCGTATTCAATAGCCAATAAACATGTATCTGGCTTTTTACTGTATTGTGCATTGCGTATCGTATAGTATTGTGCGTAGTGTATTGTATATTGTAATGCGTATTGTACTGTGTAATGTTCTTGATATCGGTTAACAACTGGTTAAGTGTTCTCTCGTGATTTCACTACTCAGATTCAACAGAATCCCGTTGCATAACTCTAGTGTTCGGTAGAGTAGATTAATATTCGGCAAGATAAGCTGTATTTTCAAACGATTTTTTAATAGTAAAGAATGAGAAATATACAGTTTAAAATTTTTCAATTCTTTAAAAGCCTGGCACAAACCGAGACTGGACATAACACGAAACTTTCCACGCAACGAAACTACTGGCCACTATGAAAATGTTGCAGGAACGACCTCCAAATGTTGATATTGAAAGACCAAACGCTCTCAACAAGACCATAGCCTGCATCTTCGTCCAGCCTGGTGGCCGTTGCTTCACTCTTATAATACCAATCGGACACCACCGTCGACCGGAAACGAATAGAAACGCGTCTTTCAATCTCCACATCATCATCATCATCATCTAAAGGCCATGCCTTGTCGAGTTAACCACGTCTCTCTCTCCATCATTGCCCTCTTTAAGTCGCAGTACGATAGGAAGTTTATCTCCTTTCCCATTTCTTTGAAGAACGCTGCTCTTCGTAATCCTCTTGGGTTTTCCCCCAAAAACGTTTTTTCAAAAATGTTACTTAAGAATTAGTTGTGTCGTAACACGTGCCCGATCAATTTTATCCTTCTTCTTCCAATCATTTTTTAAAATTATCTATCTTTGTTCACTTTTGTGAGGACTTGCTCATTAATTTTCTTATCCATCCAACTCGTCCTCTTCGTTCTCCTCCAGACCCACATTTCCATTGCTTCCAGCTTCTTCCTTTCTATTTTGCTGAGGGTCCACTCCTGACACACATAAGTTAAGACACTCCATAAAAACGTTTTTGTGAACGTTTTCCATACTTAAGTGATTATTTTGTAGGTAATTCCCTTTTGTCTTGAAACGCCTGCTTTGCTAGTGCTATTCTTCTCTTAATCTCTGTCCCATATCTATTTTCACAAGTGGTGGTGCTCCCCAGGTACCAAACATTTTCAACCTGTTCTAAAATGTTATAATGTTATATCAATTTAATATCAAGTTTTACATTCTCTTTCTTCTTCGTTATCGCCGCTGTTTTTGTTTTCTTCTCGTTAATCTTTAATTTAAGTTTCCCTACGGTTTCAGACAAGATTTCCAACATTCTCTTCATTTCCTTTACCAAGTCTGCGATTATTACTATATCAACTGCAAAGAGGATACTATTAATGCGCCTTCCATTAATCTTAATGCCTTTGGGTTTTTCTTTCATTCTTGTGATAGCCTCTTCAATAAATAAGTTAAACAAATATGGAGACAAAGGATATCCTTGTCTGACTCCTCTTCTTATTCTGGCTTCTTTTGTGCAGCCGCTTATATCAATTTCAGTCTTCTGCAATTTGTACAAATTCAAAATCAGTCTTCTATCCCTCCCATCAAGTTCAAAATTTCTCGTTGCTTGAAATAAGAGCTTCAAATCAACCCTATTGAAAGCTCGATGAAGGTCAAATACGTCTTCATGTTAACTTCTATTTTCCTCTCTACTATCAATCGCAGAGCTAGTATAGCTTCTCTAGTTCCCCTTCCTGACCTGAAACCAAATTTATCTTCTCCTAGATTTAATCCAATTTTCCCTTTTATTCTGTTCTTCACTATGTTCAAAAGAATTGTAGAAGAATGGGATAGGATGGAAATTGTTCTATAGTTAGCACAGTCCAAGGCGTTACATTTCTTTGGGATTATAATAGTTCTGTTATCTATATAATAGTTCTATCTATCCCAAGGCAGTATGAAATATAGAACTAGCTTTAGAAAAAAAAGCCATGCCAGCTGAGGACGTCACGCAGAAACCAGACTGAGTAGGTCAGAAATTGATCTGCCGAAATCTTTCAGAAAACTTGAAAACAACAAGACACAACCCTCGGGAAAAACGCAGGACTCGATCCGAAAACAGGACACATTCTCTCTCTCTCTCTCTCTCTCTCTCTCTCTCTCTCTCTCTCTCTCTCTCTCTCTCTCTCTCTCTCTCTCTCTCTCTCTCTGTGTGTGTGTGTGTGTGTGTGTGTGTGTGTGTGTGTGTGTGTGTGTGTGTGTGTGTGTGTGTGTGTGTGTGTGTGTGTGTGTGTGTGTGTGTGTGTGTGTGTGTGTGTGTGTGTGTGTGTGTGTGTGTGTGTGTGTGTGTGTGTGTGTGTGTGTGTGTGTGTGTGTGTGTGTGTGTGTGTGTGTGTGTGTGTGTGTGTGTGTGTGTGTGAAGATTTATATTAGTGAAGGTTTGGTTTAGTTCTGCGGTTCTGGATTCAGCATGAAATCGAAAGCAGCACCATCATGATCAACTCGGTTTTAGAACCAGCTGGCGTCGTGTTTTACAAACTTTATGTTATCTGGGAATGACAGGCTCATATTATGGTCGTGTAACAAGTCCTCTGTCGTCTTTGTTGTCATAAATACCAGCAAAGATATGTAGTACAGAAAACAAATGCAGTGTATTACATTGTTCGTCTCGTACATGGCTATCCAATAGTGGTTATTGCTATCTACTATTACATGGATAGCAGGGCGTTTCACATTTTGTAGCGTCAACACAAGTGTTAAACAAATAAAACAGTGTTTTAACAACATTAATCTATAACAATGTAATGTTATGACAAGTGTTTTTGATTAAGCGAAATAGATAAAAAATCCAATCGATAAAGGCGTTATCAGAAAAGTTCTTGAGGAGGCCCATTGCAATTACGAACGTACTGATAAAATGCAAAACAATAGCATACAAATCTGGTCGTTAGCGACCACATGTCGAGAGTGAAAGTGGAGAGGAAAAGAATTTGAGGTGAACGTTCGCAAAGAAAGGGAGTCATTCAGATGCAGATTTCGATCGAAAGTAATTGTTTCTTTTGTTATTATACTATAGTACATAGAGCCGACAAGTGTCGAATCGCATAATCGCATAGAAGCTCCAGACGCCGTCAAGATTTCTGCGTTCAGGAGGTGCACATTGCGGATATCAACATTGCAACAAGTAACAAAATAAAAACGATGCGGCCATTGGCCTCTGGCGACCACATATTACATGCAGTACGTGCGCTGTGGTGACCAGTCATGTTTTATGTACATCAGGGAAATTTTTTAATTATTTTATTAAAAAAACCTTTTATAATAAATATGCAAGAATATGTTTTTTTTTTTTCAAGGGCGGAAGAAGTGATAGGGATATTTATTACACAACTGCTGGGGGAGAAAAGTTCTCAGAAACTCGACAGATGAATAAGGTAGAGTGGACTGATGAAAATCACAAGGAAACAAAAATCACAACATAAAATTATTGGTAAGAATTTTTAAACCTAGCTACAGAACTGCAGAACTACAAAAAACGAGCAGAAAGCGTTTAAAGGCGATAAAGTTGAAGGACGCCTCTCTCTCTTTTTTGTGGCAGAACTCGTTTTTCATTAATACTCGTTTTTTCACAAATACTCGGTTTTTGTGCAGATCACTGGAAAACGAACCAGCACGTCTCCCTCTTTTTCTGTATTTCACACAAAATTCGCTTGCATTGAAGTTTTCGAGCGTTTACTTAATAAAATAAAAGAAAATTGACCACCTAACAACAAATCTTATTTTTGTTTTTGTTTTAATCTTACTATTCAGAAATAATTGTATTATCGTCTTCAGCTGTAAATACATTTTCAGCTGTAAATACACGTTGTATATACAGATTAAAAGTCATGTTTTTCTAACCATGGTTATTATTTCTTTACACAGTAAACTACAAAAAAAAAAAAACATTATTACCTAACTTCACAAACCAAAACATCACATACTTTCGCTTCACATTAAGAAAAAGAATAGTTTACAATTAGTATACCTCGTCTTCTTCACATGGTATGGTGGTATATCGGTACAATCGCATTAAGCGAAATATCGAAAATGTAGTGCGGTTACGGATATTGGGAGAGTACCGAAACTTCTTTGCACGCGGAGTGTGAATCGGATCCAAGTAGCTTGAAATAACAATCCAACACAGTCCAGTAATGACTACCACTACAACACCATGGCGACTAAACCGACACTATACAGAAACAATCACGATATAAACACAAAAATATAAACAGCTATTGGAGTGCAAATAAAACAACAAAAGTAAGACCGAAAATTAGGAAAAGGTTAACTTATACAGTCGTGTCGCGTATTTGGCCAGCGTTAACAGTTTAATAGCAAAAGTCGGCCGTCTAGTTTACAGATCAAGGACGACGATCTGTCGCAGGTCGTTGTAAACTACTGACCCTGCCATTGGTCCGACTTAATAGTTTCTAGCATTGTATAACAGACTGGCAAAATTTGTAATCAATCGACTGTATTATCGATTGTAACTGACTTTTTAACTTTTTAGCATTAACATAAAAACAATTATTATTAGCTATTTAACCGTGTAATACTAAGCTCGAGTGAGCGCGCGCGCGCGTAAGGCACACGAGGTGTGACAGTAGGTCTTTCCAGCCTACGTCATTAAACACCTAACGAAGCCAAAAACGTTTTCTAACAAAGGAATGGCTGGCACGACATCTGTTCAAACATTTGTAATTGAGCAGCAGATTTTCAGAAGTAGGTCAATTCAGCTGCGATGTAAGTCACTAATGTGTAGTATGTACTTGAATACAAACACACTTTGACTTGTGTACATTTAACAGAGAAACATCGTATGTCCGAACGCATTAACAGCAATGTCATTGGTTAAATACTGTGAGTAAACTGGGCAAGCTTGCCAAGATTTTCTTCGGAGAGACATTACTGTAGAATATGGAGAATGATAGGGGAGAATGGCTGATGGTGAAGATTATTTTACTCATCACACACGCATATGCATTACCAACCTGACTGTTTTTTGCCGGGAGTATCAGAGGACTATCAAATTTAAAAAAATGCCAAAATAAATTCAATTGTTTTATACTAATTATGTTGGTATCGATGTTCAGATTCTCAGCCGTGTTAGGCGCGCATAAATACAAATTTATCTTTTCAGACAGTAACTAACTTTTTTTTAGTGTTTTGATATTTTATGAAATTTAAAATTCCTATAAACGGTCAGGCAAGTTTCTGATGTGTGTGTGTAAGATTACAGTATAGTGTATATACTGTACGTAGGCATATATACGGTATATATTAATTATACATTATATTGATTATATCTTAGCTAAGCTAAGCAATTGTTTATAAGCTAATGATTGTATCTAAGAACAGGTTCACAAACTGCACCCTTAATATAAACTAAGGGCCAGTTGAACGTGTAAGCAAATTTACATATCTTGGTATTATAGTCAATGAACAATAGGACCACTCTCAAGAAATAAAGAGCAGAATTGCAAAGGCAAGAGCAGTGTACACTAGAATGAGCAGTTTATTCAAAAGTTACGATTTAATAATAAACACAAATATGAGACTATTACGCTGCTACTTATTCTCGGTCCTCTCCTACGGTGTAGAATCTTGGACTTTGGATGAAACCACAACTAAAACATTGGAAACTTTCGAAATGTGGCTTTACCGTAGAATACTGACCATGGACAGCACATATAAGTAATATTGAAGTTCTTAGAAAGATGAGGAAAGAAAGGGAATTTATTAACACAGTGAAGATAAGAAAGCTTCAGTGACTGGTACATATCATAGAAATGAACAGAGATTTTACTTATTGCAGTCCATACTACAGGGAAAGTATTTGGAAAGAGAGGAGTTGGGCGACCGAGAATCTCATGGCTGGGAATTTTAAGGACCTGGTTTGGCATGAATATAACTGACTTAATCCGTGCAGCAGTACAGAAAGTTAAAATAGCCTGTATCACATCCAACCGGATAGGAACTATAAGAAGAAGAAGAAGAAGAAGAAGAAGAAGATAGCGATTATCATTTTATTTCAGAAGGTTTCAAAGGGGATCAAATAAACAGGAAGGACAACAATCGAATATTTAAAAATAAATAGCATAGGCTACTTATGTAAAACTTGACTTTGGATCAGGTCTACAGATAGAAACGATACGGAATAAGTATTGTTTGCTTATTATAGACTCTTTTTTATTCGGTAAGACAGGATCTGTTTCATTTTACAACCATTCTCAGAATTTAATTTAAATACGTGACTCCAGTTGAAAAGATCATTATATGTCACTCTACAATGTCTGCAAGCGACTGTGTAATCCGACACGAGTATTCTGTTAATTAATACGTACTAAGAGTCATAACCAAGAATTTTACGTTGATTGAAGTATTAAAAGAAAATTATTAAGTAACGACACAGCCGACTGTTTAGTGGAAATCTGGAGTAGGTTGCAAATTAAATAACTGTTATGCATACTCGAAAATTAAAGGATCCGTTCAAAAATTAATTTTAGATTTACATGGTAGTTATAAATATTATCATTAACGTTATAATAATTGCAAACGTTAACCCAGTAGCAAAGAGTTTGGAAATAAATTATCGGTCGACATATTGTTTTCGAAACATTAATTGTTAAACCTGCTTAAATCTCTTTCGTATTACAGCTGAAAGAGCACGCACTTTATGTTATTAGGTTATTGGCTGTCACGATTCTCAGGGCTTCCTTCGTCGCCCGAAGTTGTTGCAACCATCCGGTTTCCTCAGGTATGTCGCTTTGTCGTCCATGATGATTCCCAGATCTTCTCAATCCATCCGACAGAGTACACAAGCTTTAAACTCCCGAAGAAAGACATATCTGACGTATCAATTATTCTTGCTTGCTTTGCTGACAAAAATAACCAACTTTCACGCCCGTACAGTAGAACCGGTTTGACCATCGAGTTATAAAATTTCAACTTCTTGCTCTTTCTAACCCTTTTTCTAATCTTGTTATTTTGATGTCGACACTCCATCATAGCCATAATTAATGTCGTTCCTAAGACAATTAAAATTATTAATCTGCTCTAATATTCTATTATGGTTACTATCTTACACGGGAGAGGTTCGGACACTTTAAAGGCCATTATATTCGTTAAAGTGTCCCTCTAACTGATATGATAGAAAGCTCACATTTGGATATGTCTGTAGGATGAAAACTGAAGATACGCTAGAAGAGCGTGGGAAGCAAAACCGGAAGGTAGAGGAGAAGAGGAATACCCATATTGAAGTGGGAAGACAGCATTAAAGGAAGTGTTTAAAGGAGAGAATCAGTGTGGGTTCGGGCTAGAGAATTGGTCCGGGATATGACACGATGGAGTGCTCTCTGCGAAACCTCGACACTTCTAATGGACCCCAATTGACCATTTTATTTTTACTATTCATGGTAAAAATGTTCAAATATTTAGTTTGAATACAATTATATTTTATACTTAAAAAAAAATAATAAAATCGTAAACAGATTTATATTCTTCAAAATCTAGTTTACGAACAAGCAACGCGAGTTCCAGTTTTAACTTCACCATATGGTATTTTTCTGTCTGTTTGTCTATTTGGGTATGTCTCACGAAAACTTTTGAATGCATCAAACGATTTTCGTAAAACTTGGAATCAGTATCCAGACTTCTACTTTCTAGAACCCTATTGTTATTGAGATTGACCCCCCCCCCCCCCCAGGAAAATAGAAATACGGGTTGCAAAAACCTGAGGGATCAAATTTATGAAAAATCGAAAAAATTCATGTGGGCATCAAATTAAAGAGAGTTTTAACCAACTTCTGAATATAGTGTTTAGTTTTGGAGATTTAAAAATTTTAGTACACCAGGGTCCAAAAACGAGCCAAAAAGTAAGTAAAATTGTAAAACTCCGTCCCGTATTAGGTAAAGGTAATTTCAACCCAAATCCGATTGTACTGTTTACTCTAAAATTTTGAAATTTTGACCCCATAGGTCAAAAATGGAAATCAAAATCTTAAGAAAATTGTAAAAATCTGTGGACACCATCGAAAAAGAAAGGAAACCAAAACGCAATTGGGAGACAGAGTTGAAAAAGGCAACGACAGAAGGGGGTTAAACAAAGGAATATGTCAGGATAAAATTCAGTGGAAACTATGATTCAAAGACGGCCACGTGCTGTACATTAACTCTCTTGTGTGTGTGTGTGTGTGTGTGTGTGTGTGTGTGTGTGTGTGTGTGTGTGTGTGTGTGTGTGTGTGTGTGTGTGTGTGTGTGTGTGTGTGTGTGTGTGTGTGTGTGTGTGTGTGTGTGTGTGTGTGTGTGTGTGTGTGTGTGTGTGGCATCAAAATATAGGAATTTTATTCTAAATAATGTCTGTCTTTAATAATTTGATAAATCTAATATCTGACATCTATTTAAAAATTTAGACTGTTTTCAGAAGTCTTGTAAACTATGTTTGCCTAAAAACTTGACACATTGTTATCAGTTATGTCGAATTTTGATAAGTATTAGGTACAGGCTTATAGATTTTTACGAAAACATACATAAACTTCAAAGACGAAAGTATTTTTTGAGTAAGGTATAAATTGATTAATTTCATTAAAACTGATTATATATTCGGTTAAAACGGTTTTCTTAATTTAAATAATTAAAACTAACGCAGTCTTCAGAAAACTGATCATAAATTAAACTAAACTAAACTAACTAAAAAATAAATCAGTGCAGTTGTATTTCTAGTGTTTATTGTATGATTGTTTTCTTTAAATTGTTATTTTAATTTTAAAAAAAACAACGTAATCGGGATTTTTGTAATTTTTCTGATAACTGAAAATTTAGAAAAAATTTAGATGGAAATTTACTCAATATTAAACGTATTTCGTTCAAAGTAGTGAGCGAGTTCTACACCTCAGGAGTTTATTAGTTTAAAACTATTTACTTTTAAATTCTAATTACTATAATCAACATTTGTAAAAATACAAGTAGATCTATTATTTAAACAATACTGAAGTTTAATATGTTTGGCCAATACCTAGTACCAGTTTGCACATGTACGTGCAGCCCTTCACACACACACACAAAGTTTAAGGCATAGAAAGTTATGTGTTTACATAGCTGTTTACAGAAGAACGAAGATTTTACAAGATCGAGAACGTTTGCTGTGGGTTAGCTACAGGCGTGATTAAAAATTAATAAATTCAAATGTATTTGTAGAAAACAATAAGTAGAACAGTGAAAATTAAAGCAACAGATGAAACAAAAATCACATTTTACAAAAGTATGACGATGTCTGGATATATTAATATATAGTAGTGAAATGTGGACTTTGACGGAAAACAAAAACACCGAATGAAGTCTTCTAAAATTAAATTTTTTAGGGAAGTTAAAGGGCGTACTTTATAGCGCAGAATACGAGAGTCAACATAAAAGAAGAAGTTTAGGTAAATAAAATAAAGTAAATGATAAAATTTACAGGTAGATGGAACGAACATGTAAAGACAACGTCCGAGAGGTCCTGAGGCCAGGCAGTGAAGAAGCTTACAACACTTTTTCTAGAAACGTGTAGAAGGAAACGCGGTTTGCAAACGTTTGAAAAGGGCTTCAAGGGGGACACTTCGACCGCATTATTAACCGAACGCTCGGTCTCAACGAGTACAATTGAGTCATAAGCAGTGCCGATATTCGGCCAATCACTGACAACACGTGGTGTAAGTAACTGACACATGTGAGTGAATGACCCTGCATGCATGCATGTAACGTTAACGTTATTATTCGTTACACAACTGATATGAAAATGTAAACTGTCAATTACGATGTTCTAAATAGACAGTAATCTAAATGTTTATTTCAATTGTTATAGTAATATTTTCCTGCTTGTTAAAACTGTCTGTATATAAGTACGTATTACTACTTATTTAACATTTTACGAAGTTTTCTAGTAGAATCTAAGAATATGGCAACTATGATTTCGCGAGCCTTCAGTGTTTTTGCAATATTACAGATCACAATGGAGAGATTCGGCAATGTGGTTAGCCATTGCTCCCGCCGCCCAAGGTCAAGTTTGTTGTTTAGGAATTGACCGACTGCTTGTGAGTGATGTTCTTGGAAATTTGTATTTTAATATTTCAATTTTGTTGTGGTGTATGATGAAATCTTATTATCCGAATCTCCTTACTACTTTCTGAGTCAGCTAGGTCTAAATCTACCGTGTTTGTTTTTTGAAATCAGTTTAGTTTCAAATTTATTTTTGTGTAGTTAAGTGGGAACAGAGATCTTTGTAGTTTAACAAAGATGGGTCGACCCACTCGTTCAATCCTGAAGTGTGAGCGTGCACATGTGTGTGTGTGTGTGTGTGTGTGTGTGTGTGTGTGTGTGTGTGTGTGTGTGTGTGTGTGTGTGTTTTGTTAGTTCGAAACTACTGTATACACAGCAATTACTGCATTTCATAAGGACAAAGAAGAGGAGCAACGTTTACCACGGTGCCACATTGCAATGACTGTACCGACGAATTCAAGGACACTCAATAACAAAACCTGATAGTTATTAAGTATAACAGAACTTTGATTGGTGTGCCGTGAGTCTAGTTCTCTGAAGTCGGGCTTCAGTAAGTTTGTTCTGCAATGTCGTTAAACGCCTTGAGTCCAAAACATTGCATACTACCAACTAGAGGTGTGCTAAACTTGTATTTGAAAATAACAGGTACGAACGAAACCGTTTCAAAAAAATAACACGTACAAATACCTGTTATTATATACTTATTATACATATAGGCCTACATGTATTACATAATTTGTTATAAGAAATACATTAAAACTAAAAGTATTAAGTGTTACTTTACACTGTGACTTTATTAAGCTATTACTGTTTAAAAGAAAATACGAAACAAGAGAATTTATAGGCCTATCTCCCTTTAGGAATATTAATTTAAGTTTTCACTAGGAGTAAAAAACTGACATAGATTTATTATTAAATTATTGGTTCCATTTTGGTTAGACAGATCAGTTGCAAAACTCAGGCAATGAAATTTAGAGTCCACGTAATAGCACAACAAAGAATGTCAAAAAATTTACGTGAATTGTGCACGAAATCGCATTAACAAAACGTACTATATGGCCTATCAGCCACTCTGTAGGTTATAACACAATATAATTTGCTTTTTCAAAATTTAATAAGTTGGTGACTAGTATAATATATAATTTGTAATTATAATCTGTACTATCTGCATAACACACGAGAATAAATGTAACATCAGTATGGATTTTTTCATTTATTACAAACAGCTTCGTCTCTTGCATAGACCTATTCTGAACCTCGCTGTTTTGCTTCGTTTGGTACTTGTATGGCAATCGACACATGCGCAGAATGAAGTATTCAGCACCAAAAAATGACTTTATACTCGTGTACTCGTAGTACTCGTTTATTCGTTAGTTCGGTAGGGGGCGCCCGCGAGTAATCGGAGTGGATATTTCGACTTTTCAGTCACTGTTATATCCGTTCCACAAAAATATCGTTCCAAAATATCTGTTATAGGTATATCGGCCCACCTCTACTACCAGCCACCAAATTAATGCATTCTGCGTTGGATGTAACATTAGGACGGAAACTCTCCACCTGCTACGCCGAGTTGCATTCGGTTTCCATAACGTTTCCATAATCGTGTCGTAATGTCAGTATCACTGTGCGTTGGTAGTAAGTTCTCTTATTTTGTTTCCCTACATTTTAAAAACGATTTAACACGCATCTACTGCAGTGAATAATTCAGTAAAAAGGTATCAACTTCTATAGAAAATTATGAACGCGAATGATGCAAAATTATTCCACCCCGACAGGCGTTTCTCCTCTCATTAGTTACCAGCCAGATGAAACAATCTCAGCGAGCCATACGTGTACAAAATTGGGAAACATTTGATCCTAAATAATAATTTTCTGACCATCCCGATTTTACGTAGTCGGCTGACAACCTGAAATGTTCTCATTACCTTGTGCAACGTCGTTATAATTTTTGTTATACATTAATTAACACTGTGCAAACAAATTTTGCGACTACTGCAACTTGTGAACAGAATTTTTCTCTTAATTCTAATTAACGTTGAAAAACGTCTAGCCACCATTGATACTAAACGTAAGGGCCGATTTTACTTCTTGACTACAAGCTAATACAAGAAATTTATAACTAAGAATTTGAGCCTGAGTAAAAATAATATTAAGTATAATCACAATATAATTAGAGTAAACAATCTGAAGATTCTTAATATAAACATTTTTTGAATTATTGTGATGATGACCAATAAAGGAGTCAACGAAAAATGCGTTAAGCAAAGAAAAGACATAGATACTATATAGTATAAAAAAATTTTTACAATAAAATAATAAATTTATAAATATGCAAGAAAATTGTTAAATAATTATGCAATATACGTAAAATTTCAGGAAGAAATTGAAAAGAAAACAGAAATTTGACCTCAAGTCATCACATGAGGAATCATCACCCCGCTGTGATTTCACAGTTACTAGTTAGTAGGCCTACTTGTGGGTCCTAACCCGTTCCAAGAGTCCATTCTTGACTTCAGGTCACGACGTTCCAGGAATCATTATTGTCATCAAAACTGTGCCTACTCAAACCTGGCTCCATAGCATATGTGCACAGGCGAGTCCTGGCTCCTTCCAAGAGTCCATTCCATTCGTCTTTGTTTTTCGTCCTAGCCTTTGGGTTTTTAATTAAGCCTTCCTAATGACCTCCTACACCCGATTGCCTAAATGCAGGCCTATACCGCAATTCAATTAACATAATAGGCATATACTATAATGTAGGCCTGATCTACAGTGATTCGAAATCCTGTCAAGAATATTAAGGGGTAACTTTAACTAAATTATTTGTATAATTGATTTTAATTAGTATGCTAAAATTACCTAAATTTTATTTTTTTATCCAATCGTCCAAGAAAATTAATATTATAACTCATAATAGCCTTTAAACTTAGCGAATACATATACTATTAATTTTTTGCCTACCTACGTTTCGTACCTCATTTAAGGACTGCATTCCTAACTCCCATATGATTTCCTCATTTCCTGTCTGGAAGTAAATAGCCTAAGTAGCCCTGGAAACTTCTCAGAAACTTCATTTCACAAACCTGAATGTTCTATCACTCTCTTTTATCAGGAATCCATGTCTTACCGCACGGAAAAATTCTGGTTCTGCTAATATTATATAAAACTTTATGCAGGTGTACTTTCTGTTTTTTCCACAAATTATTATTATTATGTAATTCTTAATAATAATTACTGCGTCTGTTAATAATAACAATAATAACACATTGTCACAGTCCCTTATTGAACGAGCAAAGCGAGTTTCAGTTTTAACTCGACCGTTTGGCATTTGTCTGTCTGTCTATCTTTGTGTATTCTGTTTGAGCATGTCTCACGATAACTTTTGAACGCATCAATCGATTTCCCTAAAACTTGACATGCGTGTCTATACTTTTCCCCTACAGAACCCTATTGTTTATGAGATTTATGTTCCCCAAATAAATAGAGTGGCGGGAGGCAAAATGTAGGGAGTCAAAATAGTTCAAAAATTGCAAAAGTCCATGTGGGGTACCAGATTGATTAAAATTTTAAACAAAATCCAAATTTAGTGTTTAAAAAAATTTTAATTTTGGGACGCCAGTGCCCTAAAAAGTGGGTGAAAATTTTGATAAAATCGAAAAAATGCAAGAGAATTTTAACAAAAATATGAGCATAGTGTCCAATTTTAGAAACTTCAAAATTTTTGGACCCCAGACCCCAAAAAAGGATCAAAATTTTTGAAATGTTGTAAAAATCCTTCCGGGTGTCATACTAAGCGGATTTTTAACACAAATCGGAATGTTTGGAATTTTTATTGTTTACTGTATGGTTAATCTTTAATGTATACTGTCTGCTCTACAATTGTTACTTTACTAAAACAAATTGGTAGTGTAATCGGGATTTTTGTATTTTTTCTGATACTGAAAAATTTCTAATATCAAAATTTATCTCACAATATAAAATAGTCTACTAATGTAGTCTAATAGTATAATTTGTCTACTTCGTTCATAATAGTGAACGAGTTCTGCAGCTCAGGGAGCTTACTAGTATAATCGTTTACAATACTAAACGCACGATAGGGCCGAACAGAGGAGCAGCACTAGACGTGCAGGGTTGAAAGCAAACTGGGGTTTTGCCCAGCTGCCCAACTGCGCCGTAGGAGGCGGTCTTCTGCGAGTCTAAAAAAAATTAATTACAAATTTCTAAAGCCGTACTACTGTACATATATGAGACGTGGGAAGCGGCCATCATTTGTAAGATCAAAAATTCTATAAATAAATGCCTGCATAAAATCTTGAGAATATCGTTCGTAACTAAAAGTTATATGAAACGAAGAACTTATCGGATCTTACCCATCTAACTTATAAGAAACGCAGGCCATCTACCAGTGTCTTATCGAACAGCAGATAAAGAGGAGGGAATGGCAGAGTATCACTTTCTCAGACATTCTCGCGATAGTAGGCCTATAGCAACAAAAAATATATATATATATATGTGTGTGTGTGTGTGTGTATATATATATTGCAACGATACAGCCATATGCTGTATTGAGCATTGATTTCAATAAATGTAAAATTTGTAAAATTATTATAAGTTTGGGGTAAATGGACATGTCTGGGATTGTAAAAATGTTTCATTGTTATACTAGGGGAGAAATTAACCTGTTCCAACAGGCAAGGAACACCTGCTCGATTGTATGTGTGTTACGCGTGTATCTTGTGTGTGTTAGTGATGCATGTACAGACAGGAATCTCAGCTACCCTCCCCAATTAATTACTAAAATAATTATTTTAATTCACTGTGTGAAAACTAATTAGTGTATAAACAAACAAAAGGCACCAAAGTGTGTGTAAAGTTTATAGTTATCCACAGTAAGAAAATGACGTTAGTAGGACACACTACGCGAAGTCAGTGCGAAATAAGTGTGCCAAAAATACGCAAATTACACTAAGACGCTCAAATTAATACAGTGAGTGCTTAAGCAAATTATATATGATTTGTGCTATCTCAATTCCGTACAAAACATTGCCATTTGCAAAAAATTGCAAATATATGAAAAGGTTCGGGAGTGGGGGCTATCATGTGATCTGCAGGTCTCGACAGGACAATTTCGGAACCAACGGGTGCGGAATCTCGAGAGGGTATAAATTAAGGGTTCGACTGGAAGCCCTTCTCTTCTTTTCAAGACACAGTTGCAGTCGGACACACTGTCCGTCGGCAGAACAGTTTTATTTTGTTATAAGTCTCATCTACGAACGAATAAAGACGTTTTCAGTAATTATGTTTACTAGTGTACGGGAAACGTAGAGTACCGGGACCGTTTAAGTCAGCAAGAGTATCTACATAGAAGCTACAAAGAGCGACACGAGATGCTGGACGTTAGGAGATGCTTTTTAGACGCCTAACAGCCGAACGAGATCCACCTCGCAACCGATATTAATTCTCTGGGACGGACCACACACTGCTGGAGAACGACGCTGGACTCTGGACATATCCAGGACCACGGCAAGCCAGGAGTAACGGTAACCCAACTCAGGACAACGCTGGACCCCGTCAATAAGTCGTAAGGTCATCAAAACTCGAGGTGACATGCATAATGCATTTATAAATGATTTTTTTTAAAGAGCTCATAAAGACTATATAAAGAGACAATTAATTAAAACAAAAAAATTCATAATTAAGTAAATAAGGTAATAGAGTCTTATGTAAATGTTTTAGTCGTAAGAATGAGCGATCGCATATAGATAAATATAGAATAAAAAAAAGAGTTTAATTTTGAGATAGTATTTTATTTTTTATTTTTATCAAAGAAAAATAATTGAAATGATTTGATATTTGCATTTTGTAGAAAAGAATAATTTAAATTTTGAATACGAAACAAATGCCAGTCTAAGAATAATTAATATAATTTTAAATTTATTTTAAAAAAAACATTGGTATAGACTGAGCAAGCTGAGGTCAGATCTGATTTAAATGAATTAAATTAAAATAAAACTTAATTATATTTAAATTTTATTTCTTTTATTAAATCAATTTGAATAAATGTCTAGATTAAGATTATTAACATGTCTAGATGTAAGAGTGTTTTAAATGTGTGTAACACCGTATAGCTTAAGAGATAAACACTTAATAATGAGTGATATCTTGATCGGAGATTATTAACAATGTTTTATTATTTATAATGCTTTTTAAACAATAAACATGAAATTTTAACTACTCATAAATTTACTAAAACTCTTATTACAGTTACACCTGGTATCGTTATAACTGTTTAAATACTCGGTATTGTTATAATATATATCGAATGGAATCCCAATGCGAGGAGTAGAAGATGAAGACCGAGGATTACAAGGTGAAAGACAAACTGTGATAAGCACTTGGACGCAAGCGAGAGTTCGGGTCTGGAATAGACGTGGATAGAGAGCATTCGTGGAGACCCTACACCCCACTTAAATGGTTGAAGTATAAAACAGTATTGAGAATTACATTATCACATCCTAATACTTGAGCGTTAACATCAATCCAGTTAAGATGATGCAACTCATGAATTCACGGGTTATAAAAATGCGATTCTTACGTTGTAAAATACATTTATTATATGTTTGTTATTTCCAGTGGCACAGAACAATGAAGATACTGGAAGTAGAGTACCGAAAATGGGACAGCAACACAACTGGACTGGAACACACACACACACACACACACACGAGATAGCTAAATGAGACTCTAATGTTTTTATTACATACGCTTTCACGAAGTAGGCACCGACCGTATGGTTTGACAAGGCTGCATAAAGTTTTGTCGAGACAAAGCTAGTTGGCTAGAATAATTTACGGTTAGGTTCGTTACAAGTAAATAAATAATAGTTGTCACCCCTGGAGGTCGAGTGAACTTGGCTTCACGCATACAGATTTTGTTGGAAAAATAAAAGGGAGACCCTAACCTTTGGTCTTGGGAAATGAAATACAACCGAGGTTGCTTAGGTGAAAAGGTTGAAAGGTGAAAGATTAAAGCCAGTAACTCACGAAATCTACGCGAGTCGCGCAATAAAATAGTCGTAGAAATAGCAAATTAAATTATTGTTGCCTAAGAAATAAACGGAAGGCGCGTATTTGTTGAGAGAAGAAAGTAAGGTAACTTGAATTCTCCATTAGCCCAGCAAATGTGACTGGAAAGCACGTTTGGAAAACAAAAACAAGAATTTAAAAATACCATAGACAGCTACGCGTCTCTGTCCCCTGTGTACTTTGCGGTATCCACAAGACGTATTACACAGGCATATCCTTTAAGACACTAAGACACGTTTACGTGTTTCATATTGGATGAACAGTCTCGATGGATAAGATCGATTGGTTAAGAGGTTGTTTTACGCACATCATCTACCTTCAAAGTTACCCTAAACAAATTACACTACTGAAGTTTCCTTCCGATACGGTCATATTTACGGACTGTTCTTTTGAAACTGTGATTAACAAACGCTAGCACTAATTAGCATTTAAATGATAACACGTCGGCTTATCATTTAATTCAAATTTAAAATTCAAAATTAAATTTGAAATTTAATTCAAATCAACTGATTTAATGAAGACAAAGAAGAAATGGAAAGTTCATATACCCTACGTCATGTAGCCTATACCAGTGGTTCTCAACCTTTTTAAGTCCGGGACCCACCTTGAAATATATTACACTTTATGGGACCAATAAGCATGGCCGCCAGCAGAATTACGTGTAGAGGTTCAATTTTGCAGAATGCAGAATAATACAGAATAATTTCGCACCCAGTCTATAATCATATTTTTGCTAACGTCAAGTACTTTAAGCCCAATTTTCACTTAAACAAAGTATACATTCTTAATTCTACTTAATACAAAATTTAATAGGATATTAAATAAACAAACATAACAAACAATAGTAATTATACAAACAGTAAATAAATTTTCGAGCCCGATTTCGCGACCCACCAATCACCTCCTTAGGACCCAGCAGTGGGTCGCGGCCCCATAGGTTGAGAAACGCTTTAATCTATAGGATTTCGACAGCAGTGGTTTAATGAAATTTTACGTCCTAATGAATTTATTTTACCGAAGTAATTCCCTCAATGTTCAATTTGTAGGTTGATCCCATTGTTAACACGATACTGTCACCTTTCTGAGTGGTTAAATTCCCTGAGATTGTTCTAAGAACTATTGTGTAGCCACTTTTACGAGCTAACTATCAAAATCGGAGTTCACAGCGACGAGCCCAGAGATATAGTAACTAATACGTATGTGTTTTTATTTTAAAACCATTTTGGTGATAAACGTTGGCGTGTGTATCAAAAGCTTAACACGCTTCACTGTTCCGACTAACCTCTCGCTGAGATCAACACTTAACACATATTCTGTAACGGTCGGTTTATAATCATTTAACAACTGTGAAAGTAACATAAATTTAGACGAAGGTACGCGGACATTAACGCTGGCACATACGTAACAGCTGCTCATTGATGAAAAAATTGTAAATAATCCAAATCACGACGTAAGCTGCTATAGTCAGTGCACTGATATAATTCGGTGAATATATTTATTTGAGACTATACAGAAATGAACACCGCTGAACCAATAAACTACACAAATTTATAATAAGCTTTACACAGTGCATTATGTCGTCAACTAACTGAACGCACTCTTTGTGTTAAGCTTGAAAACTTAAAGACGAAACCTTGTATTGTTGTTTTAATGTATTTTACTCTTACGGAAAACAGTTTACATTAAGTAACAATTAGGTGAAATACTTTATAAGAAATAAATAAGTTAAACAAAAATGTTAAAAAAACAATATTGTAACATATCATATTAACGTAAATAAATAATTCCTACAGTGCAAATATAATTTCACATGCCCATCTCTAAATACACATAACCTCAACAATGAATGTGATCCAACATGTAAATAATCATTGATGTGTTTTGAAAAACGTATACAAATCACTAGTTACATTCATAACTAGCTGTTTCAAAAAATATATACAGCCGTACATGTTTATATAATCTAAATATTGTGATTTTAAGAAACGAAGTTATTTTTTTTAACAGTTGTCATCGATACTAACTAAACAAACTGTAAATAAAATTATAAAAAAGACATGAAGTATAACGTATATAACACATACCTATATGTCCCATAAGCTCTTCCAATTTTTCATCTTCTTGTTCCAATTCACGTTCATTTTCTCTATCCATGTTGAAGCTTCTTCCACAATAATCAAACGCCGAACACTCACCATTCGCTTATACGGGACAACTAACGCGAATTCCATTCACCTATTGGCCACGCTGCTGATCCCCGCCACCACATTGAGGCAGATCACGTCAATGCGCGCCTCGTACCCGTTTGTATATAAATTTGTTATATCAAAAATGTTTGAAATGTTTTCTGCTACGTCGATTTATTTAACATGAATACATTATTTTAAAAGCTGAACATAAGTTATGCTTCCTATTAATATCTTAATTTCTTATTAATATCGCATATTAATGATACTAGATAGTACCACGTATCATTATTGATAGTAAAATGCTATTTTTATTGTTAATAAAATGGACTTTAGGTTTTTAGAAACTCATGACGGAAATAATTTAAAAAATAAAATTACTTATTTGTTAATTTGGAATAAAAATTTGACGCAAAGATACGCTTAAAATGAACGTTCTTTCAGATAGTATTCACGTCTTGTATTTAGGTCAAGCAAATTTCCGTTCGATTTTATTTCACGTAAGTTAATTACGAACTCACTAATTGGGGCATCTCCACTCTTGAATGTACACGATTATTTAAAGTAATTAATTTAAAGTGAAAGTATTATTAATGGTATTTAAAAGTAAAGTAGGTTGAACGTACGACAGTAATACTTCTTTTTTCTTTTCTTTTTATTGATAGTCGTATTATCGTATTATATTATTATAGGGAGACCATTTGTCTCCCTATTTATAAAATTTATATTCTTGTTTGAACGTGTGAACATTTATCTATCAGAATTATTTTACATAATGAGAAAACAATTCTGGTGTAAGATACTATTATATATTTTCGTAAATCAGGGAAATCAGCAGAGGCAAGATTTTAGAAAGAATTTAATTAAACTAATAAAAAGTATTGAAACCAAAGGCTTACATAAAAATGTGTAAATGAACTTCGTACAAAAAGGAAACATTGTCTGCTCCGGTTTACATTTCTTTACGTAGCAACTAAGGAATATTCCATGTGGTATTGATCCGATACCTATTTCAATATTCCAGATCGCACTATTCTTTAATTTTCAAGACTATAAAAAATAAATAATACATAAGTGGGTTAAAAGATTACTTTTCTTTACGCTTTGAAATTAACGATATTCCCGGTGTATAAATAAATAATTTTAAAAGTATGTTCATGCAAAACTGCTAAAATTGAAACTATTAAGCGTATATACATAAACCTGCCGAAATTCAACACTTTCGATAATAGCTGGAGAAAAGTAACATAAATCATAATTTATTACGTATCTTGTTCTTCCAAGATCCTCTTTGATCATCTTTCACTCGTAGAACTTCCGTTGTCTCCGTATTTTTTTTTTTTTCAGTTGCCGTTTCCAAACATTTTGTCGTAGGAAGTATCCTAGACAAGTGTCTATACCGTATTAGAATATTTTTGTTAACTTATTACCACAGTTTACTGCGACTATTATTTTTTTAACTTTTTTTGTGCGTTAACTTTTTTAACAAGTGAGCCAATAACTTCTTTACTTTAACAAAATTTGTTTGCTTGTAGTATTCGAGGGAACCCCCTGATCTACATTCAAAGTAATATTATGATTATGATGATATTATTAAAACTATTTTCTCTTTAGAATAATGCATAGGTTGGTATGAATTGTTATGAGAAGAAGAAGATCGCATTGATCTGTTCATCTTCTGTAAATAGGACTGTGTTGATGCGATTGTCATCAAATATTGAAGTTCGCTTCATAAGGTACGGCTGTGGATCCAAATTCCTTCCTCTAGTCTTTTAAGGCCCAATGCAAGTATAAATAAAACAAGGAAAACAGGGCCCTCGTTTTAGATCTGAATAATTGAATAACTGTTGTCGGTTTTGATCGTTATGAGGTCACGTTCGAATATTTTTTGTGGTGTTTATTAACGGATTAATGATGTTTCTTGGATGTAGTAGTTTCCGAAGATTTTTGTGGTACACTTTCTTCAACCTACGAAGAGAACATGTAATTTTCATTATCAATTTCGTTTTATCAAAAAAAAAAAAAAAAAAGCATCAGATCACTTAATGAAATCTAAAGATAGCTGACACGTTAAGAAAATGTAACTGTTAAAACACGCATTGGATTTTTTGGTGGAAACCTCGACTGTCAGGGGAGAACAGAAAATCAGAACGAATGCTTATACTACAAGTTTTATATATATGAACAGTTTCGTCAAGTGATAAATATTTGGAAGACAATAGCCGTTGATATATGTAGGGTACTATTTAATTCATATTTATATAATTTTGGGTTAAACAAATCTCTTACAGTTTTTGTGTTTGGTTTTGTGGTTGGTTTTTTAGATTATACAATACAATTTGACAATTCCTAGTACGTTGAACACAAATTCTGTTTCACTTTTAAGTATAGTTGTATACTAATCGTTTCGCTTGTCCTCTTGGAATACGCGTGCTTGACGTTGGCTAAAGTGTATTCTCACTTAAAGAACACTGCATCAAAATCGATCCATCCGTTAGGGAGCGTCGCCACACTAACACAGACACTATTAATGTGTATGAACACTTACTCTTTACTTACTGGCCTTTTAAAAGATCGGTGTAATAACTGTAGATAAAACCCCTTGTCTAATGTTTGCTGTAGCAATTGAAGTCGCGTCAAAATCGATTCATTCTTTCTAGAAGCATCCAGCATTAATAAATATATAATACTCACTCCGTTCCGGAGTGAAAAGATGAGTAACATCGTGCAGAGATGTTTACTGTTACGCATTTTATACAGACCACGTATGCAGACTGAAAACTAAACGTTGCTATCCGAAAGAGCTTTTGAATGCGTGTTGCTGAAGGGGCAATGGAATTGCATGGCAATTCGGGGGGGGGGGGGCACTGAAATCGCCGTGTACATCAAAAATCAGTGATCAAGTACATGATTTTACTGAAAGTCTGTTCTGAAATAATTTAATACAAAAGTTGCATTGTGCATTACGTCGCTACATAGGCTGTATATCGTGTTGGAATGACGCGCCGCCTCTCAAGTAACTTGTGCTAGCCAACGCTAAACAGCCAGCCCTATTTCGTTCTCTTAATATCGTTTATTTAATATTGTGTGTCTAGACGTATACATATGCGAGTACAAAGAGTACAAAGAAAGGCAAGAAAACACAGAGCCCTCGTTTTACATCCAAATAATTGAAAAACTCAGCACTGTGTGGATGCATTTACATTCAATTTTATCAAATTTTAAATACAATTTTTAACTGAATTTTTATGGTACCAGCTTTTACAAAAATTCATACTCGCTTTATCAAATTTATCGTAAAAGAAAACATTAACTTCAATTTAAAAAAAGGCGCCAAATTCAATCTAATCCCGGTTTTCCTAGAAGCAAAATTTTCTCCACACGGCACTCCTATACGTAGCAAATGTAATCCGTACACTTGCACGTAAAAGATGCTTGAATACACAACAGCGAAACCTCGAACGACTAACTTCTACTTGGAGAGAGAAACTTTCCAAGTATATTCAAAAAGACGTAAGAACTGAAGAGCTTGTCGATGGCTTCCTTATCTTTCGAGCTAGAGGCACAAATATAGTATAGTATCCCATTATAATAAACAATCTCAAATGACAAGACATTTTACAGTTTTGTACAAAAATTATTTTTAAAGCTATACAAGGCGGCTCAGAGAGAAGACGATGAATTGGAAGACACAATGTCATTGACAAAGAAATCCAAACACAATCTGGAGGTCGTAAGGTCGATAACAGTGTGGACTGTGATGATCGGTTAAAAATTATTTTGTACAAACAGATATTTCTATCTATATTTAAAAAATTTATATAGTGGTTTAAGATTATTTTCATTGAAAACGACAACCGCATTACTGTTGCTTTAATAAACAGATGACGTTTCGACTATGAGACGTCTGCAACCGTCAAAAGATAATATTCATTTACAGTATAGTCATTTTCCCTAGTTGGCTTAAACGTTTCCTTGTCCTGTCTTCGAATCTTAGTTTCCCGTTTGGTTTGTTTTGCTTTACCATTGGACGGGACAGGACAACCACTGAAGATGTGCTACCGCAGATGCAGCAGAAACCCGAATGCATCAAACAGTAAACTATTGTTCAGAAGCACCCTTAAGTGTGTGTGTGTGTGTGTGTGTGTGTGACAGTGCGGTCGCAAAGCCCACTCGCTCACTCAGAAAGAAGAAAGAGAGAGAGAGAGAGAGAGAGAGAGAGAGAGAGAGAGAGAGAGAGAGAGAGAGAGAGAGAGAGAGAGAGAGAGGGGGTCGAATTTCTTGTTTTCATTTTGTTCCTAAAACTGGTTTTAGTTTTTTTTTTAATATCGACAAGTGAATTTATATTTATTTACTCAAATATCGACAGCAAATAACAACATTATGGCCAGTAAAACGTAGGCCTAAATGTTGATGTCTTCCAAAGAGGAGTCATACAAATTAGAAGAGATTGAACTATTAATAGGCAAGCCGGCAGTGTATTCATTGTGTTTCTCATGTGTTGAAAGAGAAAACTCTTGAGACTTAACTAATTCTCTGAGACAAAAGAGAGTAACTACAGTAAAATTCAAGATTATGTTAATACTTTTCGCTCTCGTTGTCTTCTTTTTCATATTATTCCGAATCGTATACTGAGATAAGACAAAGTAAAAAGAAAAAATACTTTTTACTTGAACAACGCAACGGGTTTGTTCCGAGAATAGATTACATACCAAGTTTGTAAATTTACCGTTACTGGAATCATCAAAATGTTCCGACTCTAAAACAGTAAAAAACAGGACTTTGCCTCGAGTCTTTGGTCAACATATCTTCTAATAAATAATATTAAATAATAAAAAGTACCCTAATTAATTAATCGCACATTGAGGATTATAATTGCACACTGACTTGGTGAACGTACATTCAATTCGATAAGGACGCCTTTCATCTACAACTTGAAAAACTCTGTTACCTAGAATGCGAGGAGTAGGTTGAAGTAATGTTTGGCTTTAAGGGAGAAATGGGGAGAAGTTATAAGGGTCCCGCGGTTAGGTTCGCACTCGGCCAGCGGTTCTGCCGTTGATTTACAATCACAAAACTAAAACAAAAGGGATAACTGTGACACTATATCATAAAAGAGTGTAAAAGTTTTTTTTTATAACAATATAGTGTGAGGAATGTTACACTCTATAAGCCTACTAATACAGACGCAATCTATTCAGGCAACAGACTTTCGAATCCAACATTCTGATAGTTTCTATTACTACTATGATAGACACACCAAGGTGTCAGATGGGGCGACCATATACAGGAATCACTGCGGAACGTGAACAGCTTAATCATCTTCGTTTCGCAGGCAATATGACTTTAATCTCTTACGAATTTGGAGAAACGAAAACAATGTTTAATTAACTCGCCACAGTTAATTCGATAAATTGGCGTGGAGATAAATTTCACGAAAACAAAATTTATGATAAACAGTCCCACGTGAGCAACTGGCTATCCGAGAGTAAGAAGCAGTCAGAAGAAAAATGTAAGTTTACTTATAACGATCATCATAAATGAAGATTAGCAGGAATAAACAGACTTATGAAATTCGAGGGATGACAATTTGCTTTGGACAGCTTTTGGGATGCTGGCAGATGTAATCTGTATCAACATTTCAAAACTTAAAAAGAATGTTATTTGGCCAGTGGCGTTTCCTGTAATTAAAAATGAAGCAGAATTAACTTTAATTAAAACAACAGCGTCTAAATGTCAAGTCAAGCAGAGGCGTATGGTATGGCGTATGATCCGTGTTGGGCTGTCACTATAAGAGCGAGTTCCTACCCTTGCTGACTGTCCGGTCGCTCGCCGAATCTCTCTTTGTTTCTGCAGCGACCTCGTCCTTTCCCTTCCTGAGGACTATTAGTACGTCTGAGCCACCACCCCTATAATAGTCAAACGCCCTCGGGCGATTTTAGACGGACCCCCATAATTCTATCTTTAAGCTCTCTAAGTAGCCCCAGCAGCTTCATTTCCTTGTTACCTTCCTTTTTCAGTGCAAGTATGTTGACACACTGCTTGGCGTTGTTACAGTTTGCCACCGGCACGGAGGTTCCCTGCCTTGCAGGGAACGACCGGCGCCTCAAGGCCGGGCGCGTGCGGCATCTACCGTTCGCCTCGCCACCAGCGGCAGTGCTACGATGACCTAAACCTCATATAAAATAAAGATGTTTAAAATTTCCGGCGCCTCTGCGGGTAATCGCGTTGGCGTGTTCTGCCTTGATTTTAGGACCCTGTCTGATAGAAAGTCCAGCACTGTTATCATCTGGCAGCCATCGGGCACGTCCCGGAGCTGCAATTCAACCATGGGTGCACAGACGCCCCACTACCTAACGCATCGTATCGCATCTAACGCACAGAGGATCTGCGAGTAGGAAAAGAACCTTGGTTGTAATAGATAGCTAAAGGAATCGGGGAGGGCATGTCTCAGAATAAGAGGCAGGGCAGTCGTTGTACAGAATGATAAGCATTGCAGGTCACCAACACGCTGGATAGACAGTGACTAATGGAATACCCACCAACTGACTCCAAACAGCACATATCGGCACGAATGAAAAATTTTATGTGGGGCCTAAGTCGATCGGTGGACGAAAAGGTTTGGACGATGATGTTAGATGCAATTTTTGCAGTCTGTTGAATGCTTTATTGGACGAGCGGGAAGCGAGTTCTCAGTTTTAGCTCGACCATTTGGCATTTGTCTGTTTATCTATCGATCCGTTTTGTCTGCCTCACGATAAGTTTTTATTGCATAAACCGATATTCGTAAAACTTGACATGCGTGTCCACTCTTTTACCCTACAGACCCCTTATTATTTATGAGATTTGTCCTCTTCCAAAATAAATTGTGGGCAGGAGACAAAAATTTGACGGGTCAAACTAACGAAAAGTCGCAAAAATTCATGTTGAGTATCAAACAAAAAGAATTTTAACCAATATCCGAATGTAGTTTTCAGTTTTAGAAATTTCAAAATTTTGGAACGCCAGACCCTAAACGTGGGTCAAAATTAGGGTGAAACAAATCGTAGGAATCCATGTCGAGTATCGAATAAAAAAGAGTTTTAATTTAAATTTAAATATAGTGTAGAGTTTTGAAAATTTAAAAATATTAGGACAAAAAAGCACAAAAAAAGAAAAAAATTGTTTAAATCCAACTGGATATGAGGCTAAAGAGAATTTTAACCAATATCCAAATGTAACATTTATATTATAAAAAATGTTTAACTTAGGTCCACTACGGGCCGAAAACAGAACTATAAAATTTTAAGAAAATTGTAAAGTCTATAATTATGCGGGATCAAGTTATGAGGAATTTTATTCAAAATACAAACTCCGTATCTTTGACGATTTAACAGAATTGATATTTCACAAATCTCCTTGTAAATTCTGGATCGCTTTCAAAATGTTCGTAAGTTGTGTTTACAAAAACCCTTTATTGTTATTAGTTACACAATATTCACAAATTTGTGAATGTGAAAAGTTTTAGATATAGGCCTATAGGTATTCATGGAAAGAACATAAAGTTGTAAGCTAGAACTAAATTATTTGTTATGTAGACATTATGGTTATAAATTTAGCTAAAAAAAAAAACAATTCAGTAATTTGAATTTTCAGTGGTTATTGTATAATTGTATGTTTTACAATTGTTGTTTTACTTAAAAAATATTTGAGTAACCGCAGTTTTCATAATCACTCTGATAATTGAAAAAAATTATCTAATACTGAAACCTACCAAATAGTAAATGTACTCCGTTAAAAATACTGAGCGAATTCTGTAGCTGAAGGAGGTTACTAGTAAATTCTCTTCTTCAAAGTTCCGCACTATTGACTACAGAAACACACGCGGATCAGAGGGCTGTGCGAGGCGAAGGGCATGCCCGTCGCCCGCTCATGTACTGCGTTCCGAGCTTCAGGAAGAGCTCCTGCCGCAGGGTTTATTGATGGGTCTGGATTTGGGTGTAACCTGCTACCGGCCGTGAGAGTTCAATTAATTAATTAATTGAGGGTGAGTGTTCGCCGAGGCCGGGTCCAAGATTCTCCTGGCACAGATTGGTAGCGACCGAGGGCGCTAATGAGATGGTTGCCCTGGAATCGGGCGGAGCGGCTATAAAATTTTCGGGACAGTGTCCGTATAGTGGCGTCCAGGGAACGGACACGCAGGGAGTCTCGGATCGTTTTGTTAGATGTCAAGTAATGGGCTTTGCATGCCCAGCGCAATCCTCGGTCAAGGAGAGACTGAAGCTTTCGCTTGTGGGTCTTGGCCAAGTAGCCCCAAACGGGTATCGCGTAGATAACCATCGGCGCCACGTAAGTGGAGACGATAAGCTTCCCTAGGCGGCGGAACAGAAACACAGACTAACCGTGCCGTCCCAAGCACTCTTCAGTGACTACGATGTTGCCTATACCAGAATTTGAAGGCTATTCCACACAGCGACGATACCGAAAACGCATTACGTTTCATATATACTGTATTATACTGTATAATCCAATTAGTTCTAATTAAAATGTTCGTAACGCATAACAATTAAGACAATAATGACTGTAGAAACAATACAAGTGGTCTTATGTAATTCATAAAAATATTAAAAACTTAAAATATCAGTGACCGTCGATCAATAAATATTTAACAATGTAGTGTTCACCAAGGATCGGTCAATAAGAATAACATAAATTTTACATGATAAGAGTGGACGTAATGTTTTTATATTACCCTTGTAATCTTTATTCAGCTATAACATATTTTTATTTATGTATTGCTATCTGTGCCAATTCCAATATGCATTTGATGATTACTGCATCTATAATTGTATATAAGTATAAATAGGGGATTATTATATCATCAATATATTAATTTGTAATACTGTATTATTTGTTTTTGAAAATTACAATTAAGTCTGTCTATTTAAGTAAAACAATATATAAACATTGTAATTATTTTGCTAATGTGAAGCACACTGTCTTGCCCCTCCCCACACACACAGAAATTCGCTCAATTAATTGATCTGGTTATGTGTTTGACTTTTCTCTGTTGTCTGTACATAGGACCTGATGATGATAATAGATATTTTTGAAATAAAGTAAAATTTGTGTACACTTTATTGACCGATTTTAAACGAATATTAAAATCGTATGCAAATTAAAACATAGCAATTTTAACAAATTGATGACTTCTAGAAGTTACAGGAGTAGAAAAATTACAATATGTGCGTTGGAGGCAAAACCTGTTATTTTCTTGTGCAAGTGATGACCATTCACCATTCACAGTGTTGACTGCCAATATAACAGCATTGTAAATTTAAAGTAGTGTTTTTGTACTTTGACAGTAAATGGGAAATTGGGAAAGAAAGGCAGTGTTGTTAAATCTATGATTCTTTACATATATGACATAAAGATATCAACAGTCTAAACCTGACGGAGTTCACTTTAGTTTACCAAAGAACACCTTCTGAAACTGACAGCTTACATTTACATTCAGTGGACTTGATGTAAAGTATGGTATATCACAATGAAGAGTAGTGTATTGTATCAAAACAATTATCAGAATACTACTGTTATAAGATTATATTTTCAAGTCTAACCAAATGATCTTCAATCTTGCATTATTTACTTTATCATTCCTGAAATGTGAAATCATTTTATATTATTTGACCAAGTACTCGGAAAAAAATTCAAGTGGCCATTCCTAATAAAAATTCTAAAGTCAAAAATTCTGTGAAAGTTGTAGTCTACAATACAAAAGCAAATTGTTTACACTACATTTTCTAAGTAATGTAACTACTCTTCTGTACAATACCTCTGTTGACACCTCTCTAAGCAACGTATTGTATTTTTGTACCATTTTTGCTGTTTTCTAAGAAAATACTATGGAGTATAAATTGGAAAGTATTGTACTTTGAGACAATTTAATAAGTTTAATGAAAAAATTTACTTTGTAGTAATTGCTCATACTTTTTTCAGAACCTTGACAATTGGAATATGGAGTATTTGATTATAAAACTATATAGAACAAGTATAGAACTATAAACAAGTTCAGAACTACCCACATTGATGGTGTACAGATGAATTTCACTCTGTCAATGTTTTTGGTGGTTGCCTATAGTGCCTAAGTTATTTAAAACCGTTGAGTAAAGTGTGAAACAAATTTTTTGAGAGAAAAAGTTGATAAGTTATTCAATGCTGTATCTAGAATTTGGCCTGGGGGGGGGGGGGGCAGTTGAGTCGGCTTCATACAAACAAAAAACAACTTAAAATTAATCAACATTACTGTCTTTAAAGTGGTCGAAAAATGTGTGATAACATCTTGAAAATAACCCAATGTTACAATAAAAATACAAGTTATTGAAACATTGTTAGAAGATATTGACTGAACTGATTTTTTGTATTTCATTTTTCAAATTTATATGCAAATGTTGTGTAATAAACCTGTTTGTACATTTAAAAGAGTTACTATTATATTCACGTACACAGCTGAAAAAATATTAAAATAGCCTAAAAAGTTAAGACATTAACAAATTCGTCAACTTTTTTCGACCCTCAGGGGAGTGTCCGGTCCTGTTAATCTCCTTCCCCCTATATTTATATCCCCTGCTTCTATTTAGACAAGGCATTCAAATTAAATTTATCACACAGAAATAAAGACATTGTAAAAAATCATTTAGAAGAAAAACATTAGGTTCAGCTACCTTTCTAGATACTCCACAATTGAAATATCTTCTTACATATCTTCCACAAAGATGGTATAAAGAATGCAGTATTAAAACAATACTACTCTTAATAAAGGAAGTAAGAGCTAGAATGCTACAGGTTGAGGTGCCACAAGTTAGTATGTCTACTTGCTCCATATATGCAACCTGTCACAGACCTTTGGGAAGAGAATGTTGTCACATGTCACATTTGCAGATGATACAGCAATACAAAGGAAAAGTAATGCAAAGTTCATTCAGCAAGTAAGGTAACATAGTCTATTAAAGAAACATCATTATAATTTAAATTTATTACTCTTGTGTGTGCGTATATCCTTAAATCTTAACCTATTTTTCCAACACAGTCACCACCATTGTGAAGACGTTTTTCAGAGTATAGAAAAATCTTTTTTATCTCCTCTTCAAAAACGTTTGCAGCCAATTTTTTTTCAAAAATTCACCTACCTTAATTTTTTGGAACTCGCTGTTGTCATCTGCTGTTGTTTGTGAAGTCTTAAGTTTGTGTAGATTTTTTAAGAAGATTTAAAAGGCGAAAACACTGTAAGACTGTTCAGGCCTTAGTAAAAATCTGCCATTGCATTTCTCAAGTATTTCATGAGCAATAGCATCAATGTGTGATGCACATTGTCATGAAGCGGAGTGGCACCATAAAACAAAAGGCACCATAAATACAACTGCAACTTTGCATCAACCTCCACAACTACTTTGTGCATGACTTGGTCCTTATTATTGACTTTACATTTCTACATGCACATTTCCTGCCACCCGTTTTTAGGCTAAGCAGTTGGAGGAGGAAAATGAACAGTGGACCTGGGTGCTAGAATCAGGGGAGGGGCACCAAAGTCAGACACACAAACACATGACTTTATTGAAAATCTTGATCTCAAATACTTTAATGTGGACACTGATATTAACTTTGATTCTAAAATAAGATATTAACGTTTCTGGTAAGGACAGACTTTTATTATAATTACTGAACAGTTGTGATTACCATGTAAGGTTTAAGCAAATTTACTAGAAGCAGAAAAGAAGTGAATGTTATGTGCCTGATTTTCAGACAAGCATGCTGTCTGATTTTTATACATGACAGCTTAATTTTTATTTAGATGAACATGATGTACAGGATTTAGATGATGTTGTTTAACTAATTATAAATATATCACTACTGACTCGGAACACTAATTTTTTAGATGCTGTTTATCTAAATGCAAAAGGGATATGGTACCAAAGTAAAGTACGGTACAGTATGGTATTAAATTAATTGGATACGGTACCAATATTTGCACTTTTTATATAAACTACTAATCATTTCCAGTTTTACTTATGTTGAAGTTCAACTAGCATCACCAAAAACTCATTATTTCTGCTAAGCTGTTTAGTTACTTATTACTTTTACTATTTCAAATACATTTTTTTACTGAATATTTCTAATACACCTGCATCTCACTGAAAGTAGTTGTCAGTATCAATCACATTTATCACACATACAAAAACAAATTTTTCAAAAAAGACAAAATTCAAGCTTTGTCCTGAGTTTTCAACAAAATTTTCTTTGCATTGGCCTGACTGTTTTACTGTACTACTAGTTTTAATAAATTTCATTTCTTATTCACCAATAGTAAAATTGATTACGATTTTCTTAATAATTTAAGTTGGTTATCATTTTAAAATATCAAATTTCTGTATATTAATACAAAGTTAAATAGGTCTAACAGCAGTCAATTTACCCATACAGGGGTATATCATTACTTCAGAAATAAGCAATATAAGAGTCAATAGTTTCATATATTCATGTTTTTGACACAAATTTTTTAAAAACAATTTGGTTTTGTCACTAAGCACAGTGATTTACTATCATTAAGGGGAGTTAATCCAATTTTTCCAATGATCACAAAATTTGAGATTAAATATTTTTTGTTGCATAAAATGTATATTACACAACCATCATAGTATCTCCATA